>JANJGK010000032.1:26697814-26740314 GCA_039081455.1 Macrobrachium rosenbergii
AAAATGGGAGCGCCTTTAATCTTTTAACCCTTGTTTTTAAGTCGATAGACAGATGGTCTATCGATCGGCCGGCTGGCAGTAAATGAACAACCAACAACAACAAAGGAGGGGGGGGAGGGGAGGCAATTTGCTAGCGAATTCTTGCTAATCATAATACCTCCCCATACAAGATGATGTACATACCTCCTTCGGGTGTGTACATCGATATTCAAGAATGAGTGGCAAATGCTTTACGTTACTCTACATTCTGCCTTGCAATGAACTTTACTCCTAAGGGTTTTATGAAGCTGTGACATTACTTTTAATAACACATTGGGACAATTTTCGTTAACAGAACGCAAAGTGATTTAAACACTTGCAAAAGAATAATTACTTTAGATTTGGTTACCCACTGGTAACTTTATAATGTGACTCGAACAATTGTGAATTATAGGACCACGTATATGAGGCTATGGCCAACAAATGAAAAGAAAGGTTATTGTTCAAGAATTAAAATACACGGTTACTTAATTTTAGATAAAATGCATGCGGTTAGTACAATCTGCCTTGAAGAGGCTGTGTAAATGAAAAACAGCGTTTATTTTTGTAAATGACTTCCCCTTTTACACGATACTGTAATGACTATACATATTCGCATTGATAAGTTATCTTCGTTTTAACGTACTTGGCTCAGCTTATCGTTCAACGCGAGCTGAGGGATGACCCACACACCGGGAATTTGACAGTCGTGTGCGGGCGAGAGTATTCGCGAGGTTTTAATTCGCTAACCTTAAACTACGCTAATTTTATGCGTCCACTGCCTACTCAATGTTATGACGGGGCGAGCAGACAAAAGATGTGGGGTAGGACAAACAGAGATCTTGGAAGGAAATGGAAGGGGGAAAAGGGATAATAATAACAAAAGGAAAATTACCAAGACGTTACGAATGAAACTTGACCGCATATGAAAGGCGGGACACGTCCCTCAGAGCTTACAAAAGGGCATTTAAATCACAAGGGCAAGAGTTTATGACTCGCGATTCATTAAAATAAAGATAACTAAATGACTAAAAGAAGGTAAATGATATTGGCAGAGGAGGTAAGGGAAAAAGAGTGAGGGTTTTATTGTGTTAGGCGGGAATTTATTTTCCTTCGCCTATAAATTACGGCCCGGACTATCACTTCAGTCCCAGGGGGAGGAAAGTGCACCCGAAGGGCGCGACTCCTTCAGGAGGGGCTAACACGCACGCCCGGTGCCAAGGTATGGGCGCAAGGGCGTGCCACTTCTCACTCTGTTATTCTTAATGATTTATACATTGTGTGGGGAATGGTATCCCGTATTTAATTGCCTCTTGTGGGGATAATTTAAGGGAAGATTAATAGAAGGTGATAAGTAGAAGTTCCTGAGGAACGGAGGAAGATAGAGGAGGGTCTGACGTCCCCTTCTGGATTAGGGGTGCCAAGACCTTCGAAAAATGAGATGGCGGCACAGGTGCCATGGGGAGCTCTAGAGCTCTTTGTAAATTACCTGGAATGTCCCACGCCTGTGGTAATTTCGCCTCGAGCCTTTCTTAATGGGACAGTTGTCCTCGGCCGGGGAAGCGGAGGGCCCGCAACCGGAGGGCGGCACGGAGTACCACCTGGGCCTGCTGATGCGACAGCTGACGCAGGAGTGTTCCGTGCGGGTTCTACCATGATCCGTCGCGGCTCTTGTAGTTCATCGGCCAAGTGAGATATGGCAGAATCCTGACTTGCAATTGCGTCGACGACGGGCTGAGGCAGAGAGGAGGCGGTCGGGGGTGGCGTGAGCGGCTCGCAGGTAACGTTGACCAGCTCTGGCACGGGTTGCGAGGCCGCACCTGCAGGTGAGCTTCCGCGGTGGCCGGGAGGAACCGTCTCTCTGACCGACGCTGGTAGCGGTGCCAGGCCGGGGAAGAGAGGGGGTCCTGAGTTGGATCCCGTGAATGGAGATCGGCGTAGCGCTCTGGCGCTGGCACTAGGGCAGAGTCAGGCGCTATCAGAGGTTTCTTGGGCTCGTCGGTCAGGACGGACGAAGCTTGGCCCTGCTCGGGGCATGCAAGTGGCACCGGCAGCAATTTGGCATCTCCTGAAGGGAGATCTGATTGGAGCCCTGGCACTGGCACTGAGGCAGGGCCGGGCACTGGAATTGGATCGGGAACCGATCGATGGGGCCACTGTACATTGTACTCAGGGGGCACTGGTGGGGACTGCACGTTCCTCCTGGTACCCAGGGGGCGCCAGTCTTGACTGAGGGAGAAGCGGGGGAGGATTACTCGCGAACGCGGAATGATTCGGGGAATGGGGACCCCTAGATTGTCGTGATTTCGGTGGGGGACTGAAAGTCCTGTCCCAGGATGACGTCATAGCCTCCGGGGAGATGGCTTGCTACTGCAAGATTGCAAATTTTGGATTCGTGAGGTCTTGTGACTCTCAATTGGACCGTAGGGAGTATCATTTTAAACTGATTTATTCCCTCGATCGTGACGAGTTTTCGTCTATTGACGATAGCTCCGTAGGGAACTCTGTCCCTTCGGATGAGGGACATTTGTGCGCCCGAGTCCTCGAAAGCAGTGACTCGGCGCGCCGGCTGGCTACCTCGTGGAGGGGCCACGTATACAGGCCCTTCGGCGGGAGGGCCTAATGATGTGGGATCTGTGACGGCCAAGGCGACGGTGGGAGTATTTACTTTATTATTGCGTGGGCATTTCGCCCATTCGGGAGAATGGCCATAGACCTTGCACGCCGTGCAAAAGGTCTGGCTAAAGTCTTTCCGCGCTGCCCCTGTGGAGGGCGTAGGCGAGTTATTTGTCGGTTTTCCGGGAGAGAGAGGAGCCGGTTTCTTGTTCCGGCACTGTTCGGAGGAATGCCCCGTTTTCTTGCAATAATGGCAAGTTAGGGGCTTGCCCGAGTTCCCATTTTTGTGGGAATTTGAACCTCCGAGGAGGGACGGGGGATTTATCTTCCGCCCCATGGATCCTTCTTGAGGGTGGTGAGTTTCCCACATGTCTGCTATTCGGCAACACTCGGTGAGTGTTGCTGGGGCTTTTTCCACTATATGAGTGGCGTGGGCAGGAGGGGCGTAGCGCAGGAAATGCTCGAATTTAAACCGCTCGAGTACCTCGGCGGTGTTAGTGGCGCCTTCGGAATCGAGCCATTTTGTCAACGCCCGCTCCGAATGGTACGCCCAATCGGACCAGGTCTGGCCTGCTTCTCTGGGCTGCTCTCTCCAACGTCTCCTCCACCGCTCGGGGGGTAATCTCGTACGCCTTCGTAACTGCTTGGCGTACGGCTTCCCAGTTTCCCCGATCGTCTGCGGGAAGGGCGTGGTAGGCAACGAGGGCCTTTCCGCCCAGGAATTTAGTGAGAACAAGGGAGAGTTCCGCGGGGGAGAGATCGCAGCACTCCAGGACTCGTTCGGCCCTTTCAAGCCATACTTCGGGTTCGGACTCCGTCCATTTTGGCATGAACGAGTGAGCTTGGCTGAGGGCACTCATTCCCGCGGCAGGGGGCGGGGGGGGTGGCGTGCTGTCGTTCTAGCACCTGGAGCTCATGGGCGCTCTCTCTCTCTCTCCTGCTCTTGGGCAATTCTGTCTCTCTCTCTCTCCTCACGTTCTCTCTCCCTCTCTGCACGTTCTTCTTCCTCCCGTTGTTCTTGAGCAATTCTGTCTCTCTCTCTCTCCTCACGTTCTCTCTCCCTCTCTGCACGTTCTTTTTCCTTCTCCTGCTCTTGGGCAATTCTTGCCCTCTCTCTCTCCTCACGTTCTCTCTCCCTCTCTTCACGTTCTCTTGCTCTCTCGGCCTTGGCATCGTCCACTCGTTCTTGAACCCATGCTCTCAGATCTTGCCCCGATAGTCCCATGTCCTTCCCCAGCGGACATGTAGAATTTGAAATCCTCGTTTTGTTGGGCTCTGGTATTAGCCAGCTTGAAATAATGGGTATATATGTCTGAGAAGACTTTTTGTTAAAATTTGATATGTCTTGGAAAGACGTGGTTGTTCTTGGCGAACGAATTTTAATATGTGTCTCGGAAGACGTAGTTGGATTTTGTCACGCTCGGACTTGGCCGGCTGTAGCGTGAAGTTAAGGAGTTGTTCTAACGAACTAGAATGATCAGTCCCGTAAGGGCTTAGATGTGTGTGAACTACACTATATAATGTCTCAAAAGGACTTAATTTTGGGTTCCGGCAGGAATGAGAAATTCTCGCCACGTGAGACGTAGAATTTTTGTATGAGTCTCTGAGGACTGGAATTTGGAGAAATTCTCGCCACGTGCGACGTAGAATTTTAGGAGTCTCTGAGGACTGGAGTTTGGAGGAATTCTCGCCACGTGCGACGTAGAATTTTAGGAGTCTCTGAGGACTGGAATTTGGAGAAATTCTCGCCACGTGCGACGTAGAATTTTAGGAGTCTCTAAGGACTGGAATTTGGAGAAATTCTCGCCACGTACGACGTAGAATTTTAGGAGTCTCTGAGGACTGGAATTTGGAGAAATTCTCGCCACATGCGACGTAGAATTTTAGGAGTCTCTGAGGACTGGAATTTGGAGAAACTCTCGCCACGTGCGACGTAGAATTTTAGGAGTCTCTGAGGACTGGAATTTGGAGAAATTCTCGCCACGTGCGACGTAGAATTTTAGGAGTCACTTAGGACTTGGAATTTGTGGAATTTGGAGGAATTCTCGCCACGTGCGACGTAGAATTTTAGGAGTCACTTGGGACTTGGAATTACGATTCGTCCCTTAGGACTTAGAAATTACTAACGGGAAACCCAAAGAAAAATGTATGCTGGGAAATGAATGGGAAAAAAAAAAAAAAAATGCTACACACGCGGGCCTGGGCGGGGGTGGGGCGCAGGTCGTCTGGCCAACACCGGAGGTATTTTTAGATGCTGTGTGAATGAACCCGTATATTATATACCGTCCGGGATTCCGGAGAATTTCCCAGTCGTCTGAGAGGATAACAGTACAACGGCCTAGTAATTTTCCCTATAAGCGGAGTTTAAATTTCGCTTTCCTAACACCTAACTCGAATTCTAACTACACTGAGAGAATTTTCAGCAATGAAAGCTGACTTCGTCGTGTCCCACGTGGGAATTTATTCGCGCCTAAATAACAGTTCGCTAATTCGAAATGCGAAGTAAAAGTTATCACAGAGGAATTTCTTTCGCACTATTCCTCGAAGCAAGAATATGGCAAGGATTTTAACACAGAGGAATTTCGCACTATTCCTCGAAGCAAAGGATGGTTAGCACTGGTTATTTCCTAACTACCTATCCTGAAAGGCATGCATTAACGAATCTAATACGGCGGTTCTTTTCTCTCAGTGATTACATGCGTCCCTATTTCTAATTCCTAGGAACAGTCACGATTGTAAAAAGGTTTTGCTAAGATTAACACATTACTTACGTGGAATTTTCTGGATCTGTGTGCTGGTTTTACACAAAAGGTTCGTAATTGTCTCGTACCCAGCTTAGCTTTGCTAATAGCTGATCTGGCAAGTTGCAAATGCAATAAAGCAACGCTAGGGGAACTGCAACTGTAAAACGAGATCTATGGCCAGGTCGCCATTTTTACGTTTTTCCGTGGTTTTAGTTTGAAATATGCTCTGTGAGACAGGTAGCAACAATTTAAGGTAATTTAGCCTTGTGATTCTGACTTCGTGGGTAGGGAAAACGTAAAAAAAGAGGAAAACAAAGGAGAATTTCATATGAGCATAGGGCTCTGGTTACTGAGGGAAATATTACGTAAAACACGTGGGCACATTTAAAGTAGTGTATTTACATAAATGACGTTAGTACGGGAAAGAGGAACTCAGTAGGTTGAATGAAACTGGGGAATTCCAGCCACAGTCCGAGAAGCTTCCACGAAATAGCATCCCTCTGAAATGGGAGATATGCACATTATACGCCAGTAATGAAAATAGACAAAAGAATAATGAATTCGAAGCTGCACTGAGGGTGCCAAAGGAGTAATAAAGAATTAATACTGTCGATGCAAGAGGCGCACGGACATTAGACAAGGGAGATTTCTGGCTTTCTCTTTAAGAAAATATTACGAGACAAAAGCGTGACTGAAATGGGGCTCTTCCAGGGCACTTTACCTTAGCAGATTTTCCGAGGGCGTGTAGAAGGCGGTCCGTGGATGACTTGCGATTTCCGAGGACGAGTTCTTCCACGTGGTGAGATGCAAGGGCTTCCGTAAAGGGGCAAGGCGATGGGGACTCCTCGAAACTCCAAGCAATGGCGTGTGGGCTCGAGGAATACGGTCGAAGGGCACTAGGAGAAGTATACTTTTGAAAGGGCCACGTGGTTAGGATGCAAGGGCATCGATGGGGCCAGGTGTTGAGGACGTCTTCACAAGTTCACTCCATATCTTCCAGCCCGCGTGTGTGTGTCGACCTCGTGGGTTTCTGCTTTTTATCCCCTCCTATGGGGCAGGGGGGCGTCCACCACAGATGCTTTGACTCATTGCACCTGCTGCCCGCAGGGGAGGTTTTGGCCTGTAGGAGAAACACCCAAGCCAGATTACTTTTCCCTCAAAGGAAAGATCTTTATCAAAAATGGGAGCGCCTTTAATCTTTTAACCCTTGTTTTTAAGTCGATAGACAGATGGTCTATCGATCGGCCGGCTGGCAGTAAATAAACAACCAACAACAACAAAGGAGGGGGGGGGAGGGGAGGCAATTTGCTAGCGAATTCTTGCTAATCATAATAATATATATATATATATATATATATATATATATATATATATATATATATATATATATATATATATATATATATATATATATATATATATATATATATGTATATATATATATGTATGTATATATATATATGTATGTATATATATATATATGTATGTATATATATATATATATATATATATATATATATATATATATATATATATATATATATATATATATATATATATATATATATATATATATATATATATATATATATATATATATATATATATATATATATATATATATATATATATATATATATATATATATATATATATATATATATATATATATATATATATATATATATATATATATATATATATATATATATATATATATATATATATATATATATATATATATATATATATATATGTATGTATGTATGTATGTATGTATGTATGTATGTATGTATGTATGTATGTATATATATATATATATATATATATATATATATATATATATATATATATATATATATATATATATATATATATATATATATATATATATATATATATATATATATATATATATATATATATATATATATATAAACAAACTCATGCTGCTACTAGTCCATACCTTCAGCATATGGAAACAAATACCTTAGCATATGTAGGAACAAGACTTATTTTGCGGTTCATGAGGATATGAACACCAATTATAATTCAATGAATATGATCGAAAACAGCCATCATGAAAAAAGCCCCTAGAAACAAATAACACGGATGAGAGCCGACTTGAGTAAACCAAAAGAGATAGCAGAAAATAAGATGAGGAATAACAAGAAAAGAAAATAGAATATATCAACATACATGAAGATAGAGTTTGCAATAAAAAAGCGTGCCTTAGTCAAGGTATGTAGGTAAAGTAAGAAGGACTGATCGGATAAAATTACCCATTGGAAATGCCACCAAAGACATACGTGTAGCTGGATACAAAATAATATCGGTGAAAGCAGCTGAAAAAGCGTCACGCGCCAGGTAACACCAAATAACAGAGATGGAGATAAGACTTGAGGAAACTGAAAGAGATGCTATAAAAGGTGCTGAGAAATAGAAAGACATGAATTTGAACTGAAAATACAAATACGTGAGAAACTCTTTAAAACAACAGAAGTGTTTATGCATCTAAGCGAAAGGCAAAGACAACTAGTAGGAGAGCCCTGAAGATGAACCGTGCAAGTGACTTTAGCAAGGCATATGGAATAACCTTGAAACCCATAACAAACACGCAGTATGGTTAAAAGAAATCATGATAACAGAAATAATGATAAAGTACAGGAAAGGTTTTCTGAAATCACAGCCACCATAGTAGGAAACCAACCGAGGCAAATCCCCACCTGGAAAGCTGTGGTTCTGATTAACAGCTCTCCTAGGGCTGGCCCGAAGGATTAGACTTTTTTTACGTGGCTAAGAACCATTTGGTTACTTAGCAACGGGACCTACAGCTTATTGTGGAATCCGAACCACATTATAGCGAGAAATGAATTTCTATCACCAGAAATAAATTCCTCTAACTCTTCATCAGCCGGCCGCGGGAATTGAACTCCGGCCCATCGAATGACAGTCTGAAGCTCTACCGAGTCGGCCAACAAAGGGCTTTAAGAATGGCAGAACAACGCCACCTTATATAAGAAACCAACAAGCACCTGTGTGGATGAGCAAAGAAAG
Source organism: Macrobrachium rosenbergii (assembly GCA_039081455.1). Taxonomy (NCBI): domain Eukaryota; kingdom Metazoa; phylum Arthropoda; class Malacostraca; order Decapoda; family Palaemonidae; genus Macrobrachium; species Macrobrachium rosenbergii. Next base: position 26,706,250 of record JANJGK010000032.1, read on the forward strand.
GATATCATTAGTACAAAAATTAAAGAAAGGCGGCATATAAAGAAACAAATAATGAAGAGGTTGTTGATTTGTACCATCAGTGAAAGGGTATACTGCTAGCTAAAGGAAATAAACGGCTTTCTCTATCAGCAGAAATGATGCAGAGGGAAATGAAGATGCACAAATGACTAACTAATGATGACGACATGGTCATGCAGAACAGCAAGAGAAGGAAACGCACACTAAATATGACATGATTAAATAAAAAAAAGCCAACAGAATGCCTTCAATTATATGGCCCAGAGAACAATATCACCTTCTCAGGAAAGCAATGCTTAAGTGGAAAACAATACTTACAGGTTCCTTACTAATACCAGTGGATGCAAGAAATCGTCAAAGGGGATTCACCATCCCAAGCAATCTTCATAATAACCATGATTTCCATGGCACTACAGAAGGAGAAGATTAGGTGCCAACCCAAGAAAATTGTGCCTTAGTCAATATAGAGAGGCAAAGTAGAAAGGACTGATGAGATACAGTTACCCAATGGATGTACCATTATGAAATATATGAATCAATCTATAACTGGGAGGTACTCAGTAACTGGAGAAGAAGCATAGAACACCAATTAACCAATTAAAATATGAGATCAGACTTGAATAAACTGAAAGAGATGGCTGGAAATAGGCTTAGAGTAGCAAAATTGATACTATATATATATATATATATATATATATATATATATATATATATATATATATATATATATATATATATATATATATATATATATATATATATATATATATTATGAGGAACAATCGTTCACCAATTGTTCCCTTGGTGGGTTGTTGCCTCCTTACCTTTTTTCTTTTTCCTGTGTAAGGAGTTGACGTCTGTCATGGGGTGCTTGACAGCGTCAGTCAGGTTTTGGAAAGCAGAACGGCAGGTTCCTGACAATGTTCCGTCGAGAATACAGTAGCAGCAGTTTTCTGAGGATCACCTTGTTGTGGTTGATAGCAGCAGCCGCAAGTTTTTGAGGATCCCCTTGTGTGGTGATGGCAGCAACAGCAGTTTCTCGAGTACCACCTGGTTGGAGGGTAATGGCCACATCGGCAGATTTGAAGCATCACTGGGTTGATGGACTTCAAGTACTCAAGGAGGAGGTCGTGACCAGATCATGTTTTTAGTCACTATTACTGTTGGTGGAGCAAAAGGCTCTCATGGAGTTGCTGTACTGAGTAGAGCAAAAGGCTCTTGTTATTATATTGTTGAGGAAAAGGCTCTTGTTATTATATTATTGAGCAAAAAGGCTCAATTAATTTGTTGACATTTCCTGGCTGCTGTTACCAAAATTCCTTCTCTTTAGTTTGTTCCTTGTAATTTCTGCCCTGAAGGCGAGAGTTCCCTTGTTATTATATTGTTGAGCAAAAGGCTCTTGTTATATTGAGCAAAAGGCTCTGAGTTGTTGTGTGTTGTTGAGCGAGTGGCTCTTGTAATTGTGGTTAATGAGCAAGTATGGCTCTGAAAGTGTTTATGTAATATTACAGTTTTGTATTTATGGTGCTGCTGCAGGATATTATTTATTTTGGGATTCATTAATATTTCATTTTTATATGTGTGTGTGGTGCTGCTGCTGGACATAATTTGTTTTGTGAATTTTATTGAATTGTTCTATTTAAAGTAACTTATGAGGAAGTATGTAATTTGATTTTATTGGTCATTTACTTTAAGTTTCTATTTTCCAAAACCTTGACTCATTTGTAATATGTATATTACTTATTGTAAATGAAGTAATATCAAGGTCATTTTTTTTTGTATTTGTTCTGCTCCTTCCTCCTTTGTTTGTCACCTCTCCTCAGTCATTTCAGCCCAATTGTTTGTATGTGTATTGAACCTGTTGATCTTGAAGTAGCGAGATCATAACATTGGCGACCTTAGGCCGGGGTTGGTTCTGTTTTGGCTGGCGGGGCGTGGCAGCATTGGGGGAGAGTATTTTGTGTGTAAAAAAAAATTGTATTTTTTTTTCTGTTTGGTAAGGAGGTGTGAGGAACAATCGTTTACCAATTGTTGCCTTGGTGGGTTGTTGCCTCCTTAACTTTTTTTGTTTTTCCTGTGTATGGAGTTAACATCTGTCGTGGGGTGCTTGACAGCATCAGTCAGGTTTTGGAAAGCAGAACGGCAGGTTCCTGACAATGTTCCGTCGAGAACAGAGTAGCAGCAGTTTTCTGAGGGTCACCTTGTTGTGGGTGATAGCAGCAGCCATAGGTTTTTGAGGATCACCTTGTGTGGTGATGGCAGCAACCGCAGTTTTCTGAGGATCACCTTGTTGTGGGTGATGACAGAAACAGCAGTTTCTCAAGTATCACCTGGTTGGAGGGTGATGGCCACATCGGCAGATTTGAAGCATCACTGGGTTGATGGACTTCAAGTACTCAAGGAGGAGGTCGTGACCAGATCATGTTTTTAGTCACTATTACTGTTGGTGGAGCAAAAGGCTCTCATGGAGTTACTCTACTGAGTAGAGCAAAAGGCTCTTGTTATTATATTGTGGAGGAAAAGGCTCTGAGTTGTTGTGTATTGTTGAACAAGTGGCTCTTATAATTGTGGTTAATGAGCAAGTATGGCTCTGAAAGTGACTGTGCCTTGCCCTTAGTCAAGACTCCAGTAGAAGGATCTTCAGGTGTTGCAAGCCCTTTAAAAATTTACTTACCCATTTTCCCTTCTAATGCTTTCTTTTGTAAATATAATTCCTTAATCTATCCCAAGTGTTTACGTAACATTTCCTTATGAAGTAGAGCCTTCAGCTCCTAAAATCATCCCTTATTCTTTGTTTTTTTACGATTTCCCTTTATGCAAGTCAGAACTCCAAGGTCAATTAAATAAAGTTTCCGTTGTCGGCCTGTAAAAATACCATAAACCCAGGGAAATTTGTAAAAACGGCGACCTTCCCATAGATCTGGTTTAGCAGTTGCATTTTCCCCTGTATTGTTGCTTCATTGCATTCGCTAAGCTGGGTGTGAGACAAATTCCAAACCTGGTACCAAGAGCACAGACCAAGAGAGTTCCATGTAAGTAATGTGTTTATCTTAGCAAAATTTTTTTACAATCGTGACTGTTCCTAGGAATTAGGAACAGGGATGCATGTATTCACTGAGAGAAGAGACCTGCCGTATTAGATTTGTTAATGCATGCCTTTCAGGATAGGTAATTAGGAAATAACCCGTGCTAATCATTCTTTGCTTCGAGGAATAGTGCGAAAGAAATTCCTCTGTGTTAAATTTTACCTCTCATTTCAGAATAGCGAGATTATTTAGGGGCGGACGAACTCCCCCATGGGATAAGATCCGCTTGCATGGCTGAAATACTCTCTCTCAGTTTAGCTAAAACTGGAATTAGGCGTTAGGAAAGCGAAATTTCAACTCCGCTACTAGGGAAAATTATGAGGTAATTTTTACTGTTATCCTCTCATCCTGGGAAATTCTCTGCAGTTCCAGACTGTCTACAGATAGACGGGTTCATCCACACAGAGTCTAAAATTTTTTTTTTTTTTTTTTGAGGGTGGGTTTTCTCCTGTCAATAATTTCCAAGTCCTACAGGCAAAACAAATTCCAAGTCTTACGAGACTCCACTAAATTCTACGTTGCACGAGGCGAGAATTTCTAAGTCCTAAGGGACAAATTGTATATTCAAGTCTTACGAGACCAACCCAATTTCTCAATCCTAAGGGACGGATCCCAATTCAAGTCTTAAGAGACTCCTCTAACAATTCTATGTCACACAAGGCGAGAATTTCTAATTCCTACAGGAAAACCAAAGTCAAGTCTTTTTGAGACCATATATTAGTGTATTTCACACACATCTAAGCCCTTACAGGACTGATCATTCCAGTTCATTAGAACGACTTAATTCATTTTACAGCCGGCCAAGTCCTTCAGTCTGAACAACTGAGTGTTTCAGATTCTTGCAATTGAGTCTTTTCAGACAACCTGAGTCTTCTCAGACATATTTGATTCGCTAGAGGGTCCAATCCTTATAACCATTATTTCGAGATGGCTACTGCCAGAACCCAACAAAATGAGGACTTCAAATTCTACATGTCAGCTGGAAAGGACAAGGGACTACCAAGGCAAGCTCGGAGATACTGGGTTCAAGAGAGAGTGGACGATGCGAAGGCGGAAAGAGAACAAGAATGGCACGAGAGGGAGCTAGAACAGCAAGAGAGAGAGAGAAAGAGAGAATCACCCAAGAGAAAAGAGAGGAGAAAGAAAGGGAAGAGAGAGAGAAAGAGAGGGAGGAGCGAGAGCAGCAGCGTGCCCATGACCTTCAGATGTTAGAACGACAGAACGCCACCTCGCCTCCTGCGGCGGGAATGAGTGCCCTTAGCCAAGCTCACTCATTCATGACAAAATGGATAGAGGCAGAACCTGAAGTATGGCTTGAGAGGGCCAAAAGAGTCCTGGAGTGCTGCACCCTCTCCCCCAGAGAACTCTCCATTGTTCTCACTAAATTCCTGGGAGGGAAGGCACTCGTTGCCTACCACGCCCTTTCGGCAAAGGATAGGAGAAACTGGGAAGCCGTACGACAAGCAGTTACCAAGGCGTACGGGATTACCCTCAAGCAGTGGAGGAGGCATTGGAGAGAGCAGCCAAGAGAAGCAGGCCGGACTTGGTCTGATTGGGCATACCATTCTGAGCGGGCGTTAACAAAATGGCTTGAGTCCGAAGGAGCCACTAGCGCCGCCGAGGTACTCAAGAAATTTAAATTCGAGCATTTCCTGTGCTATGCCCCTCCTGCCCTGGCCCCTCATGTAGTAGAAAGAGCCCTGAGTGTTGCAGTATAGCAGACATGTGGGAGACTCACCACCCTCAGGAAGGATCCATGGGGTGGAAGATAAATCCACCCCCCCTCTTCGGAGGATCAAATTCCCAAAATAATGGGAACTTGGGCAAGCCCCTAACTTGCCATTATTGCAAAAGACGGGGTAATCCTCTGATCAGTCCTGGAACAAGCAAACAGCGCCTCTTTCTCCCGTAAAACCAACCAAAAACTCGCCAGCACCCTCCACAGGGGCAGCACGGAAAGATTTTAGCTAAACCTTTTGCATGCACCGAGCAGTGCCAAGCTCTGTCCGTCCTGACCAACGAGCACAAGAATCCTTTGATAGTGCCTGACCCTGCCTTAGTACCAGCGCCAGAGCACAACCCCGATCTCCATTCAAGGGATCCAATTAGGACCCCCTCTCTTCTCCCGGCCTAGCATTGCTACCAGCGTCAGTAAGAGAGACGGTTCCTCTCGACCACAGCGGAAGTTCACCTAAAGGTGTGGCCTCGCAACCTGTGCCTGAGCTGGTCATTGATACCTGCGAGTCGTCCACACCCCCGCCGACTGTTACCGCTCTCTCGCTGCCCGCTGCAGATACCCTCGCGAGTCATGATTCTGTCCTGCCTCACTGGGCTGATGAACTCTGCGAGCTGCGAAAATTAATAGCCAAGCTGGCGAACAAAACTCCTGCATCAGCCGTCGCATCAACTGGCCCAGGTGGCACTCCATGCTGCCCTCCGGCCTTGGGCCCTCCGACTCCCCGGCTGAGGACGACTTTACAAGTAGGAGAGGTTTGTGGTAGAATTACCACGGGCATGGTAATTTCCAGGTAGTCTACAAAGAGCTCCAGAGCTCTCCTGGCACCTGTGCCACCCCTCCTTCTTTCGAAGGTCTTGCCACCTCTAATCCAGAAGAGGATGTCAAGGCCCTCCACTATCTTCTTCCATTCCTCTGGAACCTCTATCCCTTATCATTCTCTATTAATCTTTTCTTAAATTATCACCACAAGAGGCAATTAACCCTTAAACGCCGAGCCTCTATTTACAAAAGTGTCTGCCATATGCTGGCGGCGTTCAGGAGTTAGAGCGAAAGCAGAAAAAAAGTTTTTTTCAAAAAATCACAGCATGCTTGGTTTTTAAGATTAAGAGCTCGTTTTTGGCTCCTTTTTTTTGTCATTGCCTGAATTTTAGTATGCAACCATCAGAAATGAAAAAAATATCATTATCATATAAAAATATTGAAATATATGACAGTGCAAAAAAATTTTCATATATAATTGTATACAAATCGCGCTGTGAGCAAAACGGTTAAAGCTAATGAGTTATTTTTTCTTTGTATTGTACACTAAATTGCGATGATTTTGGTTTATAACAAATTGTAGAACGATCAAAGCAACACACAGAAAATATTATCACAAAATGATGCATGAATTCGTAACGCTCGTAGGTAAAAAAATGTTTTTTTAAAAAATTCACCATAAATCTAAATATTATGCTAGAGACTTACAATTTGTTGAAAAATTAAGGTAATTGATTGAATATTACTAGACTGTAAGGGTATTAGCTTACAATCGCAGTTTTCGACCATTTCGGTCTAGTTAAAGTTGACCAAAGGTAGAATTTTTTCTATTTAACATGATTTATATGAAAATATTTCAAAACTGATAAATGCTACAACCATGAGTTATTTCTTGTTGTATTTTACATTAAATTGCGCACATTTTCATATATAAAACTTTATGTAACGACTAATATAAAACGGTGCAAACATTACGACAAAGTGACGAAAGAATTTCCGAGATGTTCGGCTGAGTTACCGCGCGGATGTAAGGAAAAAGTTTTTTTTTTTTAAATTCACCATAAATCAAAATATAGTGCTAGAGACCTCCAATTCGTTGCAAAATGAAGGTGAATGACTGAATATTATTAGAATGAAAGAGTTTAGCTTACAATTGCGTTTTTTTACCATTTTGGTCGAGTCAAAGTTGACCAAAGGTTGAAATTTTGGCACTTATCATGATTTATATGAAAATATATCAAAACTGATAAAAGCTACAACCAATAGTTATTTTTTGTTGTATTCTACATAAAATTGCAAACATTTTCATATAAGAACTTTATGTAACAACTAATATAAAACGGTGCAAAGTGACGAAAGAATTTCTGAGATGTTCGGCCGAGTTACAGTGAGCGGACATAAGGAAAATGTTTTTGTTCAAAAATTCACCATAAATCAAAATATTGTGCTAGAGACTTCCAATTTGTTGCAAAATGAAGGTAAATTATTGAATATTACTAGAATGTAAGAGTTTTAGCTTACAATTGCGTTTTTTTTACCATTTCGGTCGAGTCAAAGTTGACCAAAGGTTGAAATTTTGGCACTTATCAAGATTTATATGAAAATATTTCAAAACTGGTCAGAGGTAAAACCATGAGTTATTTTTTTTTATTGTATTCCACATGAAATTGTGCACATTTTCATATATAAAACTTTATGTAATGACTAATATAAAACGGTGCAAACATTACGACAAAGTGACGAAAGAATTTCCAAAATGTTCGGCCGAGTTACCGCGCGCGGACGAAAGGAAAAAGTTTTTTAAAAAATTCACCATAAATCGAAATATTGTGCTAGAGACTTCCTATTTCTTGCAAAATTAAGTTAAATGATTGAATATTACTAGAATGTAAGAGTTTTAGCTTACAATTGCGTTTTTCAACCATTTCGGTCGAGTCAAATTTGACCGAAGGTTGAAATTTTAGCACTTACATTGATTTATATGAAAATATTTCCAAACTGATAAAAGCTACAACCATGCGTTCTTTTTTGTTGTTTTTTCCATGAAATTGCGCACACTTCCATATTTAAAACTTTATGTAACGGCTAATATAAAACTGTGCAAAAACTACGACAAAATGACGAAAGAATTTCTGAAATTTTCGGCCGAGTTATCGTGCGCGGACGTAAGGAAAAAGTTTTTTTCAAAAATTCACCATAAATCGAAATATTGTGCTAGAGACTTCCAATCTGTTTCAAAATTAAGGTAATTGATTGAGTATTACTAGAATGTAAGAGTTTTAGCTTACAATTGCGTTTTTCGACCATTTCGGTCGAGTCAAAGTTGACCAAAGGTTGAAATTTTTTGTAGTCGACATATGGTACATCCACTCGTCACCCGACAGACAATTTTAGTCGACTTACGATACGTCCAGTCGGCGTTTAAGGGTTAAATACGAGATACCATTGCCCTCAAAATGCATAAATCCTTGAGAATAACAGAGTGGGAAGTGGCACGCCCTTGCTCCCCTACCTTGGCACAGGGCATGCATGTCAGCTCTTCCTGAAGGAGTCGCACCTTCGGTTTCCCTTTTCCAGCCCTGGGGCTGAGAGATAGTCCGGGCAGTAATTATAGGCGAAGGACGATAAATTCCCGCATAACACAATACATACCTCACTCTATTACCCTTGGCTCTTCTGCCAACATCATTTACTCTTTTATTTATTTATCTATTTATGTTTTAATGAACTGTGAGTCATAAACTCCAGCCCTTGAGATTTTTAATGCCACCTTCGTAAAATCCAAGACTCGTGTCCCACCTTTTAGTACGCGGTCACACCCTTCACTGGTATCATCCTGTTCATTTTTCCTTTTGTTATTTTTTGTCCTTCTAAGAACTCTATTTTCTCTGCTTATCCCGTCATAACATTGAGCGAGTATCTATTTATAGCCTATGCCCAAGTTATGGGCAGTGGACACATACAATTAGCGTGGTTTAAAGTTAGCGAATTTAAACTCGCGAATACTCTCTCTCACCCAAAACTGTCAAAATCCCCAGTGTAAGTTGTCAGCCATCAACTGTCAAGTTGGCGATGCTTTGAACTATTAGCTAAGCAATTACCAATGCGAATTGTGTGTCGTCATTCCAGTATCACGTAAAGGGGATGTCATTTACAAAATAAATGCTGTGTTATCATTTACAATGCCTCTTCAAGGCATACTAACTGCATGCCTTGTTTATTTAGAATTAAGGAACTTATTTGTAAATTAATTCTTAAATTTTGGCAACTGCCCCAAAATTATCTTGTCCTCGTAATCCTAAAGTAATGTATACCATAAATATGAAGAAATTAATGTGCCATGTTAAAGTAGTTTAATATTAATGTGTTGGAAGTATATAAAGTGAAGCTTCTTTCCATTTTTGTGTGGGGTTAAAGTAAAGTAAAAGCTTTTCCATTTCTTGTTGGGGGAAGAGTAAGGTAAAGCAAGCTGTGCCGACTTCTTGAATATCAACATACAAGCCCGAATAAAGGCTCGTATGTTATCTTCCATGGGGAGCTATTATAATTTACAATAAGTCATGGCACAGCGCTCCCCCTGCCACCCCCCGCCCCCCCACCTAATTTGCCCTTTGTTTATTGAGAGTAGAATCTTCACTGCATGGCCGGTCCTAGTTGACCTAGATATCAGAAAAAAGTTATCAACATTTCGATCTGTCCCTCTCTTTACCTAAAACAGATATTGAGATGGCACGGGTAAAAAGGCAAAGATACGAGGCTGGGTGCTGCTCCCTTAAGCAACTTAGCCCAACTAAGCTGCTTAAAACAACCTTCTAAAGGCAGATTAAGCTGCTGAATTGTCTTTCCTTTTGCAGGATACCTGGGAAGAGGCAACCTGATGGCTGAACACCTGGCAAATGACACATCGTTTGCACATGGCCCCAGTTATCGGCAGAAGTTTGCATGTGGCCACGACACATGGCCGAGGCCTTAAAAGGAAAGGACAGGAGATCTGAGTGGCAGTAGAAGGCCGGTAGCCATACACGTGGATAAGTGGTACATTTGGTGAGAGACCTTCATTCACCCCTGTCCATCTCCAGACCACAGTCATCCTCGAGTGATAGGGTGCATCGCCATACGTGTGATCATCCCTCGTCATCCTTTGCCAGAGACCTACTTCCTCTAAGGTAAAGTGTGAGTAAAGACTTTTAGTCACGACAGTTTGCCACTTAGAAAGTTATTGGGGTGCCCGTATTTCACCTCTGTCCTTGTGCCAGTTTATCCAGTGCCATTTCCAATGTCCTGTGTTCAAGTGTAAAGTGGTCATTCATTTCTCGAGTCCTTGGCACCCTCAGTACAGACTCGAGTCTTATTCTGTTATATTGTTCCTTTACTGGCGTGTAATGTGTAAATCTCTCTTGCAGAGGGACCTATTTGCAGTGGACCATCTTGGACTGTGCCTTGCCCTTAGTCAAGACTCCAGTAGAAGGATCTTCAGGCGTTGCAAGCCCGTTAACAATTTACTTATCCATTTTCCCTTCTAATGCTTTCTTTTGTAAGTATAATTCCTTAATTTATCCCAAGTGTTTACATAACATTTCCTTATGAAGTAGGGCCTCCAGCTCCTAAAATCATTCCTTTTTTTTTTATGATTTCCCTTTATGCAAGTCAGAACTCCAAGGCCAATTAAATAAAGTTTCCGTTGCTGGCCTGTAAAAATACCATAAACCCTGGGAAATTCATAATATATATATATATATATATATATATATATATATATATATATATATATATATATATATATATAATGTGCGACAAATACAAAGTCAACAACATAACAGAAGACATAAAACAGACAATATAGGCTAAAGCATGCAAGATTCAGACATACAAAAACAGCAACAAAGTGTAACAGTAGAAGAAACTGAAACCAACCTGAAATCTCTGCACAGCCAAGTGAAAGACCAAAACAGCCAACATGAGAACCATGAGGTTGCAACATGAAATCAACTCTGGCCAGGCATGTGAAGTAACCCAGTAACCCATAAAAAAAACAAGCAGTATGGCTACAACCAGTCAAAGCAGCACAGGTTCCCTGAGATCACAACCAAAATAGTAAGAAATCACCTTAAGAAAATCCCCATCAGGAAAGATCCTGGTTCTAACATAGGCCAGATTACTGGCTCAAGAACTTCAGTGTCATATATGCAAGAATGGCAGAGCAGTTTAAGCATTGTAGCAGAAACAAACAAATACCTGGATGGATGATTACCAGGAAGGATATCTCTAGTACAAAAAGACAAGAATAAAGGCAACATATCAAACAAATGTGGGCCAATATCCTGTTTATCAATAATGCAGAAGCTGCTGACAGGAAACATCAGTTAAAGGCTGAGCTTCTATCTGGAAGAAATAAACACCATCCCCAATCAGCAGAAGCACCACGGAAGGAAACACAGGCATAAAAGACCAGTTACTGATAGAGAAAATAGTAATGAAGAACAGCAAGAGACGGAAAAAATCATAGTAAGCATGAGTAGACTAAGAAACCATTAATGCAACACCACACTCTTGGCTAATAGGATGTCTTCAAAAATGTAGCGAAGAAAAGAATGTTATCAACTTTCTCAGAAATGCAATCAATAACTAGAAAACAACGCTTACATGAGCTGAAATAAGATTAGCAGAGCTTAATATTAGGAGAGAAATCTTTCAGGAAGACTCATCATTCACAATGATCTTCCTAGTAGTTATGATTCCCATGACAATAGCACTACAGATGAATAAAGATGAGCACCAACGTGAGAAAGAAGGCAGCAGAATTAACTAACTGATGTTCGTGGATGGAAGGCATTAAGCTGTTCAGGAGAGGTACCAAAGAAATATACAAGCTAATACAGACGATAAGAATCTTACCAGGGATACAAACATCCAACTGAAATGCTATCAGTGAGATATATGAATTAGGAAACAAATACTTTATGGTAATGGAAGAAGACAAAAAACACCAGAGATGAGATCAGAAATGGGCAAATTAAAATAGATGGCATAAAATGAGCTGAACAAACGCAATATAAGTAAAGAACTTGAATGAAAAACACAAAGTGCATGACAAAGGCCTAAACTATATAACAAGAGACGTACAGCAGGGACTAAAGGTTAAAACATGCAAGATCCAGAGGAAAACAGAAATAAGGAGCACCAGTAGATGAAAGTTTGAAACAAACCAGAAATGCCAATACAGCCAAATGAAAGACCAAGATGATCAACAGGAGAGCCGTGAAATAGAACCATGCAAGTGACTGGCAAGGTATATGGAGTAATCCAGTAACCCACAACCAGCAAGCAGTAAAGCTACAGGAAATCAAAGCAACAGAAAATGAATGAATAAAGTTAAGGTCCTCTTATGTCACAAGCAACATAGAAATAAACAAACTAAAGAGATTCCCATCTGGGAAGACCCTGATATAAAAAGAAATGCAGAGGCACAAAAGGCCAATTACTAATCAACCAAAGAAACCTGAGTATGGCATGGATAGACCACAAGAAATTCATCAATACAATACCACGCTCATGGTTAATAGAATACCTACCAATATAAGGTGTAGATGAGAATACTATCAGCTTCCTTAGGAATACAATGCATAGTGGGAAAACAGTATTTACTAGTTCTCAAATAAGACAAACAAATGTCAACATGAAGGGAGAAATCTTCCGACGGATCTCACTATCTTCAGTACTCTTTTTAATAGCCATGATTCCCATGACAATAGCCAATGGACGATTGTGGTTGTTTGTCCATTCAAGAAGGGAGGCAGCAGAATTAACTACCCAATGTTCATGGATGACATCAATCTGTTCACGAGAAGTGCCAAAGAAACAAGCATACTAATGCAGACTGTAAGAATTGTATCAGGAGACTTCAAGATGGAGCTTGGAATTGGATAGTAAGCTGTAGAGATAACAGAATAAAAAAATGATAAGGTGTGAAATAACACTTGCAGGAACTAAAGGGAATACTCAAGTCAAAAGTCAACTATGGAAACATAGTGAAAGCTATGATATATTAGCAGTGTAGTAATCAGGTATTATGCTAGAATAGTGGAGTGGAATAAGTGAGACTTCTGCAACATTGATCAAAAGACTAGAAAGATAACGAACATGAACCAAACACTGCACCTAGGGGCAAATATAAAGAGGCTAGACACGCCACATAGAGAGGGAGAAGGAGGACTGCTCAATATTATGTAAACATTGAAAGCAGAGCGCCGGGACAATACTGGAAGACCAGTGAGGAGGAGAAGCTGAGAGGTGCAAGGAATGAAGATAGTAAAACAAAAATTAGGACTGAAGAATGGCACAGGAAACCCATGCATGGACAAGAAATAGGACGGCCTAAAGAATAGCCCATCAATGAAACATGACAATGGTAACAGAAAGGGGAACTCGAGAAAGAAACAGAAGGAAGGATAAGATGTCATTCAAGTGTAATAAATACTATTTAAAAGAAAGACCATAAACCATGTCACATGCAGATTTTCATCACTAGCATGTAATTAGTATCAAAAGACATAATGCAGTGGCAAAAGCCTCCCATGGAGCCAGCAAAAACTATCAGATAGCATCAGCAACCTGTAAGAACACCTGCCTGAGGGAGGAGTATGAGAAATTCAGACAAAATAACTTTGGAACTCCAGTATCAGGACATACAAGGTGATGTAAGCATATTCGCTAGGCTTGACTTATTGACAAAATCAAGACTTATGTATCACTCACAGGTGTCAAAATACTTTAGGTATCCAGCATGAAGGAGAAAAAGAATTAGAGAATAGAAAAGTGCTCAGATCTGTGGCTTCAACTGAGAAAGGTGTGCGATATGACAGTGGAGTTAGTGACCATAAATATCGAAGCATCAAGCACAATACCAAAATCTCTAAAGGGAAACTTATGTAAACTGAAAGCCGAAGTACCCCAAGGCTGGAAACAGCACCTATGGTAAGAAAAGTGATGGGCTCCTAAAGAAGCAGAATGCAACCTGGAATGCCTTACTATAAACTGTCAATGTAGACAGATAGACAAGAAAATATAAATAAGAACAATACTGGTAATATCCATTATTATTATTATTATTATTATTATTATTATTATTATTATTATTATTATTATTATTATTATTATTATTATTATTATTATTATTCAGATAACATGAATAATAATATTGATGTTAATAGATTTCTGACTCACATCAGGATCAAACCCAGGTCTTTCAACCTAAAGGAAAGGCCGCTGCCAACTAAGTAATACAAGTCATAAAAGAAGTTGGAACCTAAGTACAACTACTTGAGGCTTTCCCGGGGTAGGCTAACTGTCTCGCATTCCAGTGTGTTTTTCCCAACTTCCCAACTCAGCCATGACCCTTCTGAATGAATATGATAGAAATAATCAACAAACACTTGTGTGGCCTAGCCGGCAGCAGCTTTGCCTTTCAATTAAAAGACCTGGGTTCGATCCTGATGTGAGTCAGAAATTTATTTCTGTTCCAAACATGATTTTGTGTTGAGGATTTCTATAATATTTACGTTATTCGTGAAAAAAAAAACAATAACAATTATTATTATTATTATTATTATTATTATTATTATTATTATTATTATTATTATTATTATTATTATTATTATTATTATTATTATTTGTCTATCACAGTCATCCTATTCGACTGGGTGGTTTTTATAGCATGGGGTTCTGGGTTGCATTCTGCCCCCTTAGGAGTACATCACTTTTCTCACTATGTGTGCTGTTACTAGTAGCACATTTTTCTGCATGAGTTCTGTAGCTACTTCGGCATCTAGTTTTTTCATATTCTTTTCAGGGATCTTGGGATCATGCCTAGTGTTCCTATGATTATGGGTACAATTTCCACTGGCATATTCCATATTCTTCTTATTTCTATTTTCAGGTCTTAATACTTATCAGTTTTTTCTGTTTCTTTCTCATCTTCTCTGGTGTTCCATGGTATTGTGACATCAGTGAGTGATACTTCTTGATTTTGTCAATCAACGTCACGGCTGGTCGATTGGCATGTATCACCCTATCTGTTTTGATACCATAGTCCCAGAGGATCTTTGCCTGATCATTTTCTATCACTCCCTCAGGTTGGTGTTAGTAGCACTTATTACTGCAAGCTAGCTGGTGTTTCTTGCACAGGCTCCAGTGGAGGGCTTCTGCTACTGAATCATGCCTCTTATTGTACTGGTTCTGAGCAAGCACCAGATGCTTGCTTGCTATGTGGTTTATGGTCTCGTCTTTCATATTGTGCTTCTTGCATATGGGTGGGATGTTACTTCCATCTATTGTTCTTTGAACATATCTGGTTCTTAGGGCCTGATCTTGTGCCGTTGCTATCATTCCTTCTGTTTCCTTCTTGAGTTCTCCCCTCTGTGGCCATTGCCATGTTTCATCGCTGTCCACTCCTTTTGTCTGTCTCATGTATTGTCCGTGCATTGGTTTGCTGTGCCATTCCTCTGTTCTGTTTTTTTATTCTCCTGTCTTTGTATATTTCTGGGTCTTCATCTACTTTTATCAGTCCTTCCCATGCACTCCTTAGCCACTTGTCTTCACTGGTTTTCATATATTACCCCAGTGCTCTGCTCTCGATGTTGACACAGTCCTCTATGCTTAGTAGCCCTCTCCCCACTTCCTTTCGTGTTATGTATAGTCTGTCTGTATTTGCTCTTGGGTGAAGTGCTTTGTATATTGTCATGTGTTTTCTAGTTTTCTGGTCTATGCTGTGGAGTTCAGCCTTCGTCACTACCCCTGCTTTGTATCTGATTACTGGTTCTACCTATGTGTTTATGGCGTTCGTCATGTTTCTGGCATTGAGTTTTGACTTGTGTATTGCATTAAGTCTCTGCATATATTCTTTCCTGATCGTGTCCTTCAACTCTTGGTGTTTTATATCCTCTACTTCTATTATTCCCAGGTATTTGTATCCTATCTCATCTATGTGCTTGATGCTATTCCCATCTGGTAGCTTTATCCCTTCAGTCCTTGTTACTTTGCTTTTTTGTATGTTGACCAAGGTGCATTTTTCTATTCCAAACTCCATCCTGATGTCCCCAGGTACAATCCTTACAGTCTGGATTAGGGTATCTGTTTCCTTGATGCTCTTACCATACAGCTTGATGTCGTCTATGAACATCTGATGGTTAATTCTCTTGTCTCCTTGCTTGAGTTGGTACCCAGCATCCATCTTCTGCAGTACTTTTGTTATGGGAATCATGGCTACTACAAAGAGTAGTGGGGACACTGAGTCACCTTGATAGATCCCTCTCCTGATGTTAATCTCTGCTAATCTTATCCCAGAGCTTGTGAGTACTGTATTCAAGTTGTGCATTGTATTTTTAAGGTAGCTGGTGGTGTTTTCCTCTGCCTCATATATTTTCAGGTATTTTATCAGCCACGTGTGTGGTATCATGTCGAAGGCTTTCTTGTAGTCAATCCATGTCATGCTTAGGTTGGTTCTCCTTCTCTTCCTATTCTTCATTATCATTTTGTCTATTAGGAGCCGGTCTTTTATGTCCCTACACTTCCTTCTGCAGACTTTCTGTTGGTGGGGGATGGTGTTTGCATCCTGTAGGTAGCTGTATAGCCTTTCAGTGATGATAGGTGTTAGAAGCTTCCACAATATTGGTAGAGAGGTGATAGGCCTGTAGTTAATTGCTATATTTCCCTTGCTCTTGTCTTTCTGTACTTGGGATGTTCTCCTTGTGGCCATCCATTTGGGTGCATAGAGGTTTGTGATACAATGCTAGAGTTGTTCTGCTGTTCATGGGTGTAGGGCCTTGAAATTTTTGAGGCAGCATCCATGGACTTCATCGGGACCTAGGGCTTTCCAGTTGGGCATTTTCTTTAGTTGGTGTCTGACTGTGCATGTCGTGATTTCGATGAATCTTTTTTTTTCATTCTCCCCATTTCTTCTGCCTTAAAATCCTGGAGCCATACTGCATGTTTGTTGTGTGATACCGGATTGCTCCATATGTTTTCCCAGAGTTTCTTACTTGGTTCGGTTCCAGGAATTTCCTGGTGGATGTCATCCCCTCTTAGTTGGCTGTAAAGTCTTTTCTGGTTGCTTCCAAAGAGTTTGTTTTGTTGGTATCCTTTATTCCGGTTCATGTACTGTTGGATCTTATGTGCTTTGGCTTTAAGCCTCTATTTTATATCTTCTATTGTATCGTTTAGTCCTTTCTCCTGTACTTTGTATTTCTCATTCAGTTCCTCTCTTGTTTTCTTGTTTCTTAGCCTCTTTTCTACCATCTCTTTCAGTTTACTCAAGTCAGATTTCATCACCATCATTTGTTTTTCTAGACACCTTTTCCAAGGCGGTTGCTGTTTTGCTTTTTGCTGGGTTGGTTGTGATCGTGGTGTTGGTGTTTGTATCCCCATGAGTTCTACTACTAGTCTTGCACCTGCATATGCCAGGTTATTTGTTTCTGTGTCACTGGTGTGTCGATTAGTCTCATTATTTCATTAACTTCACTTGTTTTCTCCCTTAGTTTCTTTGTGTTGTAGGCTTTCATGGGGAGGTTCTTTGTTCTTTCTGTATCTGGCTTCATCCGTTGTCTGATCTTTTCCACCCATTCCGACCTCTCTGTTACATCTTTGAAGTTTCCTTGTGTGTCGTTGCTTGGTAGCTCATCATTCCTGTTGTTTTCTGTGTCATCGCCTCTTAGTTCGTCTTCTTGTCCTTCGTTGCTGGGTGTTATTTCTCTTTCCAGTTCCTCTCTTTCTGCTGTGGAGAGCCAGTTCTTTTTCTTTATGTTTCTTACCTGGTCTGCCAGCCTCTGTTCTGTTTGAGGGGTGTTATTTCTCTCATTCCAGATGTTGACCAATCTTCTTCTGCATCCTCTTTCTGTCAGATTGCTTCTGATGTAGCATCTCCATATTTCCTTAATTTCTTCTCTTGTCCATTTCTTCTTCTGGTTTGCCTCTGTAGCTCCAGTCTCTGGTTGCTGGTTACTGTCGTTGTGGTGGTCATTTGCTGGATGACGACCTCCAAGTACTTGACCATCCTCCTTGTTGATTGGGTTATATACCTGGCTGCCGGACGAAGCTCCTCTGTTGCCAGAGGCTCCATTTACATCGTTGTCTTTTATTTTTTTTTTTTCATTTCTTTCCATAATTGCTGAGTTTTGCTATTTAACCCATAGCTGGACCCTACCCCATCAAGGATTATTATCATTATTATTATTAGTGGGGAGGAGACTTTCTCTAAGGGCAGCTGGATTAAAAATGATAGAGGTTTCCACGGCATTTATTTTATACAGTCTTCCCTATTTTTTCTTATTATCTTTTTTACCTCAGCCTGTAGCTGGTAGATCAGGTTTCCCAAGGACATACAAAGATTTCTTTTTTCTTAGGTTCATTTCCTCTGACATTTCAAACTCTCTCTGGTGTGTATTTTCAAAGAGTGAATGAAATGGAATGCAGGGTACAAGGGTATATATAGCAAGCTGGGGTGGGGTGGTGGGTGTACAATTGCCAGTTTGGTTATTCAGCTGTATTTTGGTTAGTCCGGGTTGGTGACGAAGTCGGGTCCAGAGGCGTTGAGCCCTTCTGGGCATAATCGCTATTGGAATTTGGGAGTGGCTGTTATCCGGGATTATAAGTCATTCAAGTAACCTGCCTTCTGTGTACGGTGCTGGCTCTCTTTCTCTTTCTCTTTCTATCACTCCTCCTCTCTATCTCTCTCTCTCTCTCTCTCTCTCTCTCTCTTTCATTCTCATTCCCTCCTTAATTTCTATCTCCCTCTCTCTCTCTCTCTCTCTCTCTTCTCTCTCTCTCTCTCTCTCTCTCTCTCTCTTTCATTCTCATTCCCTCCTTAATTTCTATCTCCCTCTCTCTCTCTCCTTTTCTCTCTCTCTCTCTCTCTCTCTCTCTCTCCTTAATTTCTATCTCCCTCTCTCTCTCTCTCTCCTTTTTCTCTCTCTCTCTCTCTCCCCTCCTCTTCTCTCTCTCTCTCTCTCTCTCTCTCTCTCCCATCGGTGTCTGGTGTCAGTTGGTTTTCTTAAATTTCTCAATATGATGGTAGGGAGAAATTCGGTTTCCTTCACCGTGTTAATGTTTGGCTTTTTTTCTAAAATGTGTAGAGCTTCGAGAAGCAGTAGGCGTCGGCGGTCCGTTGCCTAGTCGATGATTTTGGTGTTCTTTACGAGTTCTTCTCTTCCGGGCCTTCTTTGATGTTTTTGGGCGTAATGATTAAAAATAGCCCCTTCTTGGAGGTGACAGGAGAGATGCTTGGAGAGTTTGGTAGTTGTCATCCCGATATGAGAGTGGTGACATCTTTCCACCGGGCATGTAAATTCGTAGATGACACTACTTCTCTTCAAAGACGTTTCTAGGGGCACTGGCTTGTTTTTTTAAGCAATAACTGGCTTGTTTTATATTTTTGTAGTATATTATCAGGATAATTTTGTTATCTTCAGCAGTAGGGGTTACATTTTTATTTATTATTTTTCTGAGGCCCTTCTCTGAATATCACAAGAAACAGAACCAAATACTGGCTGACCACTCCAAATTCCAAAAAATCAACAAGAACCCCATCAAAGACATCCGACGAGACATCAGCAGGACAGTTGAGAGGATCCATGCTGCAAGGAATGCCCCCAGGCTCCCCCTTGCCCAGGGTGACTTTAATCCACGATATATTTACGGCACCGTAAAAACTCACAAGCCTGGTAATCCTTTAAGCCCAATTATAAGCCAAATACCAACTCAAACTTACAACATTGCGAAGAGAATCAATGATCTCCTGACTCCATATATTCCTGACAGGTATTGTCTGCAGTCGTCTACCGACTGTCTACGGAAACTCCAAGGCTCTCCCTCTACGGGTATTATCGCCTCCCTAGAAGTTCAGAGCCTCTTTACGAATGTGCCAGTCGACGAGACGATTGAACATATCCTGAATAGGGTATATAGATGTGAGGACACACCGACCATGAACATCCACAAAGAAGCCCTAAAAGCCCTTCTCGGAACATGCACTAAGAAGGCCCCCTTCACCACCCACAGAGCATATCCTTACTGCCAGATCAACGTTGTGACAACAGAATCCACTTTAGGGGTCCTATTTGCCAATTTCTACATGAGAGTCATAGAGGAGAGGGTCTTCAGTAAGATCCCCTGCCCTCCCCAAAACTACAGGTATATAGACGACACCTTTGTGAGAGTGAATAACGAAGACCTAGAAAAATTAAGGACTACTTTTGGAGAATGTTCCGTCCTCCGTTTCACATGCAAACATAGTGTTGAAGACGCCCTTCCCCTCCTGGATGTTCAAGCACAGCAGTCCCTGACGGGTTATACCATCACGGTATACAAGAAACCCACGAACCCAGGTCTATGCTTTAATGGGTCCAGTGAGTGCCCAGACAGGTATAAAAGTCTGTGGTTGAAGCCTTCATCTGTCGCGCCCTCTCACACTCTTCCACGTGGAAAGGAACTACGGAAGAGATAAAAAAATCTACACAAATATTCATTGACAACAACTTCTCTAATCACATGGTTGACCAACAAACCTGAGTCTCTATAAATAACTGGCACCGGGAAAGCATGACAGACACCAGAAACACCCATAATAAGTCCATAAAACTATACTACAGGAACTACATGCACCAAAAATATGCAGAAGATGAGAAGGCCCTCAGAAAAATTGTAAATAAAAATGTAACCCCTACAGCAGAAGATGACAAAATTATCCTGTTAATATGCTATAAAAATATGAAAACAAGCCAGTTATTGCTTAAAAACAACCCTGCGCCCCCAGAAACGTCTTTGAAGGTAGCGTCATCTACGAAATTACATGCCACCCCTCTTATATCGGGATGACTACTACCAAACTCTCCAAGCGTCTCTGCTGTCACCTCCAAGAAGGGGCTATTTTTAATCATTATGCCCAAGATCATGAAAGAAGGCCCAAAAGAGGAGAACTTATAAAGAATACCGAAATCATCAACCAGGCAAAGGACCCCGACACCTACGGCCTCTTGAAGCTGTGCATATTCTAGAAAAAAAGCTGAACATCAACACGGTGAAGGAAACCCAATTTCTCCCACCATCATACAGAGAAATTTAAGAAACCAACTGACGCCTGACACCGACGAGAGAGAGAGACAGAAAGAGAGAGAGAGAGAGAGAGAGAGAGAGAGAGAGAGAGAGAGAGAGAGAGAGGTGATAGAAAGAGAAAGAAAAGAAGAAGGAGAGAGAGAGAGAGAGATAGGTGTGATAGAAAGAGAAAGAAAAGAAGAAAGAGAAAGAGATCCAGTGCTTTGAGAACTTCCTTGTTGATTTGTTGGTTTGAGTACCAGTTATTCACGAGCACCTGGGAGACATGGCCAAGCTCATGGTGAGTGTCCTGCCAGGATGAACAGTGGGTGAGTGCCCTCCTAACGTAGGCCTTGACCGTGGTGTTCGTGAACCTTACAGGGCACTCGCTGTTGCCATTCAAGCACAGGCCTAAGTTCGTCTGCTTTGTGTAGACTGAAGTTTTTAGGCCATAGTTTTGGAGAAAAGGATGTCGAGGAAGGGAAGCTGGCCGTTGTTGCTAAGTTCGATGGTGTAATTCAGTGACGTGCACAGTTGAAATGTACGCCGAACAGCGTCGACCTCGTCCTCGTCATCTGCTCGAACAAAAATGTCTTCAATGTATCTTGGGTATTTAAGGGGTATTCTTATATGTGAGAAGACTCTCCTCCACCGTGCCCGTATAGAAGTTCGCGAAGAGGACACCGAGGGGGAATCCATCGCGGAGTACCACCACAAACTGGATACCATCTTGTCCGAAAGCACCAATTTTGAATGCCTCTCTAAGAACCCCACTGAATGAATGAAAAAGAAGCTAATGATATCATTAACAGTGTCAATGCAGCCACAAATGCAGTACGCCTCCTGCCCATCATTGGAGACTACAACCTCAGTTACCTGTATGGCAACGTAAAAACACACAAGAATGGGAACCCCCTCCGCCCCATCATCAGCCAGACACCTGCTCCCACATATGGACTAGCTAAGTGTCTAAACCAAATTTTGATGCCCTACGTTCCATCCATCACAGCCTGCGCTCTTCAGTCGAGTTCCTTGAAGAAATCCGAGACTCCCCAAGGACCGGTACTATTGCCTCTTTGGATGTAGAATCTCTTTTTACGAACGCTCCTGTCGACGAGACCACTGATATCATCATGGACAGCATCTACAGAGACTCTTCCACACCCCAGCTGAACATCCCAGAGGTATCCCTACGGGCCCTCCTTGAGATATGTACAAAGAAGGCCCCCCCTTCTCCACCCATAGAGGCCAGATGTTCTGACAGAAGGACAGTGTCACAATGGGTTCCCCCTTGGTGCCTTCTTCTCGAACTTCTATATAGGCATGGTGGAGGAGAGAATCTTCTCACATATAAGAAGACCCCATAAATATGCAAGATACATCGAAGACATTTTTGTACAAGCAGATGACGAGGGCGAGGTCGACGTTGTTCGGCCTATGTTTCAACAGTGCAGTTCACTTAATTAGACTGTCGAGCTTAGCAACAATGGCCAGCTTCCCTTCCTCGACGTCCTTGTCTCCAAAACTGACTATGGCCTAAAAACTTCAGTCTACACGAAGCAGGCAAACTTAGGCCTGTGCTTGAATGGCAACAGCAAGTGCCCTGTAAGGTTCAAGAACACCACGGTCAAGGCCTACGTTAGGAGGGCACTCGCCCACTGTTCATCCTGGCAGGAAACTCACCATGAGCTTGACTTTGTCTCCCAGATGCTCGTGAATAACTAGTACTCAAACCAACAAATCAGTATGGAAGTTCACAAAGAGCTGGATCGGTGGTACAATGAGAATGAGAGACTGCAGCCACATCCCAATGAGAAAATCCACCTGTCTTATAAGGCAAGAATGCACTCACATTACCGTGAGGATGAAAGCGCACTAAAGAAAATTATCATGGAGAATGTGACCCCCCCCCCCCACCCCCAGCCCCGAAACCGACAAAGAACTCGAACTTGTCATGTACTAACAAAATCGACGAACCGGGGACCAAATAATGAAGAACAATTTGACCCCGCCAGCAAGAGATCCCTTTAAGCAGACAAATGTAGTCTACCAGTTTTCTTGCACTGCCCGTGGATGCCCTGGCTCTTACATTGGAATGACTACCATGAAGCTGTCTAAGAGAATTTTATGCCATGCGCAGGAAGGTGCTATTAGGAACCACACCAGGACCGCACACCAGGAAGCATCTCCCGCGACGATATTATAAAAAAAAAAACAGGATAATAGGGAGGACCCCTGACTAGCGACGTCTATGTCTGCTAGAGGTGCTCACTATTCAACAAGAGAAGCCCTCACTCAACTCAATACAGGAGTTGCTTCTCCTCCCCACCAGCTTAGGAAGAAATATACCAGGACACGACAATAATACCAGACCGAACGACACCCCAGGCTCAAGAATACCTGATGGTATGAACAACCCAGCAGCCAATGAAAATTCGAGCCGCTGTGACGTCGTGCAACAAATTCCTAATGAGGTGGGCAACCCAGCAGCCAATGAACATTCGAGCCGCCGTGGCGTCAGGCAACGTCACGCACCACCCAGTGATGTCACACCCCTGCCTCGACGGTCTGCTAGGCTGCGACAGCGCCGAGAAAGGACTTGAGAGAAACTCTCCAGCCAATAGGAGGCTGCTATGCGCCACCAACCAATGACAAATCAGCATGAGAAAAACCCCCTGCTGACCTACGACTGTTTATGGAGTAGATCCCTCTAGCACCACCAGTCTACTCCGACCCACTGCCGTGATCATACTCAGAAGAATCCGGGAGAAAAGTTGGCCACTTCAAGATTTTGACCTGTATCCAATTCCGATACATTTACCTCTATGTGAATAAAAACCCTACGGGATATGCCCACCACTTTTGACTTACTCTTCATAGAAATACATGGAATCACTGGAAATTAAACTCCTCCTGATGAATCACATTGGCGCGTTACTCGCAAGTTGCAGTAACAGCGAGAAAACTTTTATCAGGAAAAGAGAGAAGACTCAATGCAGCTGATACAGCGATTTCTTTCAAGAGTAATTGTTTGTGAGAGGGTCTCTTGCCAATATTATTATTATTATTATTATTATTATTATTATTATTATTATTATTATTATTATTATTATTATTATTATTATTATTATTATTATTATTATTATTATTAAAAATTACTCATAGTAGCAGGAGTCTTAAAATGGGGAAGCAAATCCACAGTTATGTATATGTACATTTATTTAAAAGTAAAACTGTATAGATAGCTTTCGGGAACTTGTTCGGTTCCCCTTTTCAGTCTGACGCGTTCATGTAGCACCCCAACCAAGTAAACATAAAAGGACTTAAAACAAGCGAAGTTGTGTATAAACTATGGAACTGGTAGTCAAACATAGGTCAGGCAGTGCCGTCGTTTTCTGATGAAAGTCCCGCAAGTTGTCTGGAACGTTTAATTGGTGGTTGCCCGATGCGGTCGTTTTGCTGGTCATCAACTGCATAAGCGCCTGCAACATCGCTTACTGGAAGTAACCGAGTTACCAGAACGGGAAAAAGAGAACCAACCCCATCACCAGATGTGGTTAACGAGACAACACTATCATAATGGTCTTTATTCTTAAAACCTTTAATATATTTCCTGGAAATAAGATTGTTGGTGAATTTATCTTCGTGTGTAAAAGATTTATTGCCTTCCACAGATAAACCACTATCTATCGCCGCACCCTCCCCTAGTCTCCTTATGCTAACATCTTTACTCCTGAAAATTACTTTAGAATCTGCCAAATTTATGCGGCGGTCGAGTTCAAGACTGTGACTAACACATTGTGTTCTGCGTGTAACTTGTATGCTCTTTTGTGTTCCCCAACTCTTGTGAGCAACCCTCTACACTTTCCCCAAAATATTTAGTCACATTCTGTACAGGGAATTTCATAAACCCCAATATGTTTATTGTTGTGATTCTGTGTACTGTTGTGTAAAAGAAGTCTTTTAATGGTGTTAGTATAATTATAGACTATATTTATTTTTATCATTATAATTTTTGTTAACAGTTTTCCTTATTCTGTTCAAGTGTGGATTAAAAGGGAGTGCAAGCCAATTCATAAATTCCTTTTGTCATGTTCTTTTGAGGAACCTATATAGAATATCCTTCTAGCTTTTTTAAAAGCATTATTAATAAAATGTTCAGAGTAACACAGTTTTTTTAAAACATCTTCGATGTGTTTAAGTTCTCTCTCAATGAAGTCGGGGTCGCAAATTTTCAGAGCTCTCAAAACAAAATTGACCAAGATGTTGGTTTTAACTTCATTATTGAGCCAGGAGAAAAAAATGAATATAAGTTTCTGCATTAGTTTCTTTACGATATACTGTAAATTTAAGGGTGAAATTTACTTGGTCATGGTAAATCAATATGTCCAAAAAAGGCAACCTAATTTCTGTTTCATGTTCTGCTGTGAACTGAATAGAGGGCAAAATTCCATTAACATATTGAAGAAAGTTATCAAAATTTGCAGAGTTACCTTTAAAAATAATGAAAATATCATCTAAGTATCTCACCCAGAAAATGGGTCTCAGTGAAGGTCCACAGTTCTGCAGAATTTCGGTTTCCACAAATTCCATGCATAAATTGGCCAGAATGGGAGACAAAGGAGACCCCATTGAAACACCCAACTTTTGCCTAAATCCTTGGTTGATAAAGGAAAAGACTGTGGAGGACACGCAAAGTCGAACTAGATCCAGGATTTGTACAGTGGGTATAGCAAAGCTAATGTTACCTAAATCCGACTGTTCTTTGAGTTTATTCAGTACAAATTCTAATAGTACGTTAGTGAAAAGAGCTGTCACATCCAAACTAACCATTTTACCCTGAATATTTCCCAGTTTCTTAGGTCGTTCTGTGATTATCTATTGAGTGAAGAAGATGCGCTTCAGAAAAAGTACTTAACAAAGGGCTCAGTTGTTCTGCTAACCATTTTGCTAAAACCGATTGAGGTGAATTACACGTAGCAACTATAGGACGCAGGGGGCAACCACTCTTATGAATTTCCGGTAAACCATAAAAATAAGGAAGACTCAGGTTTTTATTGGAAATCTTACTTAGTATGATTTGTTTATGTTCATGTTCAGTCAACGTACTAGCAATTTTCCTTACATCTCTGTTAAATTTTAGTTGTAGTGAAGTCACTGATGGTATTTCAGTAAGTTTAATATAAGTATTGTCATCATCAAGTAAAGAGTTCGCTTTCAAAATGAATGTGTTATGGTCCATAACAACAAGTGACCCTCCCTTGTCAGCTTTCATAATTTTGATGTCCTTGTTCTCACATAATTCCTTTAAAGCTAAGAAACCTTTCAAAAAGTTTAACTGAAAATCATTGTGTCTGAAATTAAAATGGTTTATGTTCCTAATGCCTTGTAAGAGGTCGGTGTTACTAGTCCCTAAACAGAAATTCAAACCAAGACTAAGAAATTGGTGAAAATTGTAAAGTTGTTAATTTATCTTTTATGACGATAACAACAGAACAAAAAGAATGTCTTGGTCTTGGTTTGAATTGCTGTTTAGGGACTAGTAACACAGACCTCTTACAAAGCATTAGCAACATAAACCATTTTAATTTCAGACACAATGATTTTCAGTTAAACTTTTTGAAAGGTATTCAATCAATAATCATTTACATGAACCAAATGGTATTTTAACTAGAAGACAAAAGTTAGCTTTAAAAGAATTATGTGAGAACAAGGACATCAAAATTATGAAAGCTGAAAGGGAGGGGCACTTGTTATGCACCATAACACATACATTTCCAAAGCGAACTCTTTACTTGATGATGAAAATACTTATACTAAACTAACTGAAATACCCTCAGTGACTTCACTACAATTAAAATTTAATAGAGATGTAAGAAAAATTGCTAGTACGTTGACTAAACATGAACATAAATCATACTAAGTAAGATTTCCAATAAAAACCCGAGTCTTCCTTATTTTTATGGTTTACCGAAAATTCATAAGAGTGGTTGACCCTTGCGTCCTTTAGTTGCTACGTGTAATTCACCGCAATCGGTTTTAGTAAAATGGTTAGCAGAGCAACTGAGCCCTTTTGTCAGGTACTTTTTCTGAAGCGCATCTTCTTCACTCAACAGAGATCATAGAATGACCTAAGTAACTGGGAAATATTCAGGGTAAAATGGTTAGTTTAGATGTGACAGCTCTTTTCACTAACGTACCATTAGAGTTGGTACTGAATAAAATCAAAGAACAGTCGGATTTAGGTAACATTAGCTTTGCTTTACCCACTGAACAATTCCTGGATCTAGTTCGACTTTGCGTGTCCTCCACAGTCTTTTCCTTTATCAACCAAGGATTTAGGCAAAAGTTGGGTGTTTCAATGGGGTCTCCTTTGTCTCCCATTCTGGCCAATTTATGCATGGAATTTGTGGAAACCGAAATTCTGCAGAACTGTGGACCTTCACTGAGACCCATTTTCTGGGTGAGATACTTAGATGATATTTTCATTATTTTTAAAGGTAACTCTGCAAATTTTGATAACTTTCTTCAATATGTTAATGGAATTTTGCCCTCTATTCAGTTCACATCAGAACATGAAACAGAAATTAGGTTGCCTTTTTTGGACATATTGATTTACCATGACCTAGTAACTTTCACCCTTAAATTTACAGTATATCGTAAAGAAACTAATGCAGAAACTTATATTCATTTTTTTCTCCTGGCTCAATAATGAAGTTAAAACCAACATCTTGGTCAATTTTGTTTTGAGAGCTCTGAAAATTTGCGACCCCGACTTCATTGAGAGAGAACTTAAACACATCGAAGATGTTTTCAAAATACTGTGTTACTCTGAACATTTTATTAATAATGCTTTTAAAAAAGCTAGAAGGATATTCTATATAGGTTCCTCAAAAGAACATGACAAAAAGAAATTTCTGAATTGTCTTGCACTCCCTTTTAATCCACACTTGAACAGAATAAGGAAAACTGTTAACAAAAATCATAATGATAAAATAAATATAGTCTATAATTATACTAACACCATTAAAAGACTTCTTTTTCACAACAGCAGTACACAGAATCACAACAATAAACATATTGGTGTTTATGAAATTCCCTGTACAGAATGTGACTCTAACTATTTTGGGAAAGTGGTAGAGGGTTGCTCACAAGAATCGGGGAACACAAAACAGCATACAAGTTACATGCAGAACACAATGTGTTAGTCACAGTCTTAAACTCGACCGCCGCATAA
Organism: Macrobrachium rosenbergii; assembly: GCA_039081455.1. Classification (NCBI taxonomy): domain Eukaryota; kingdom Metazoa; phylum Arthropoda; class Malacostraca; order Decapoda; family Palaemonidae; genus Macrobrachium; species Macrobrachium rosenbergii. The sequence goes on from JANJGK010000032.1 coordinate 26,734,169, forward strand.
ATATAACAGATTCTAAAGTAATTTTCAGGAGTAAAGATGTTAGCATAAGGAGACTAGGGGAGGGTGCGGCGATAGATAGTGGTTTATCTGTGGAAGGCAATAAATCTTTTACACACGAAGATAAATTCACCAACAATCTTATTTCCAGGAAATATATTAAAGGTTCTAAGAATAAAGACAATTATGATAGTGTTGTCTCGTTAGCCACATCCGGTGCTGCGGTTAGCTCTCTTTCTCCCGTTCAGGTAACTCAGTTACTTCCAGTAACCGATGTTGCCGGCGCCTATGCAGTTGATGACCAGCAAATCGACCGCATCGGGCAAGCACCAATTAAACGTTCCAGACGACTGGCGAGACTTTCATCAGAAAACGACGGCACTGCCTGATCTGTGTTTGACGACTGGTTTATAAGGAACTTCGCTTGTTTTGAGTCCTTTTATGTTTACCTGGTCGGGGTGCTGCATGAATGCGTCAGATTGGAAGGGGAACCGAACAAGTTCCCGAAAGCTATCTATGCAGGTTTGTCTTTAAATATATGTACATATAAATAAAGATAAAATCCACGAAGGAAACGGAAACACTGGAGTGCTGCGAGGCCTTTCGACGCTAGGTCCTTTACTTAGCAGACTGAAGAAATATAAAAATAAGTTAACAAAGAAAGCTCATATAAATGACAGATGGGGATTATAAAGGAAACATATGTACCTGGAATCCAACACAATTGAAGAATTAGTAGAGCTGCCAAAACAGAATTAAATATTTAAGAGGTTTTTACAAAGGATTAGGATCAACCATTCAGACGCAGGGACAGGACAATTAAAAGATTATACAGGTTCGTAACTGACCACCTAAAAAAATTTAGTACAACAAAATAATTCTCTTTTTTTTGTAAACAATAATAACTTTTTGCAAGATGAACATTTTTACAAATAAAATTTATATTAAACATACGGATATATAGAAAATATATATCAAGTAACTAACTTGTAATTAAGTCGGTGATTTTATATTTTAGGTCATTCTTGAACATTTTTCAAATACAGGGGTCCAAATAATACATGCCAGGGCTAAGATTAAAATTACAACTGGAAGTAAGCTGGATAATAGCGGACTCCTACAGATTTCTTGCAGAGAAATCTGTCGATCTGGCAATCACTGGACTTTCAGGCCAGTTTATCCTGTGAGAGTTTTCACTTAAATGAATGAATGTAGCATTGGATGCTTGTCCATTTTTGACTGAATACTTATGCTGCTTAATACGTACATATAAATCTTTGCTAGATTGGCCAATATAAAAAGAGGGGCAGTCCAAACATAGAATTTTATATACTATGTTGTTGTTTTCTTTAGGGCTATTTTTATTGACATTCTTTTGAGTGTGTTATTATAAGAAAATAACGAAGTTTCCATTAAAAGGTTTTAACAATGATTTTATGTTTTCAAAACCACTAAAATAAGGCAAGCTAAGAATGTTCTTAGGGGTTTCTTTCTTCATGTTACTTTCACTATAAAACTTTTTGTGGGCTTTGTTATGAGGGATAACATAAATCTGCCCTATTTTTCTTATGTAATCAAATTCTTTATCCAAATACTGTGGACGAGAGAAAACTAAAAAATCTTATTGATAGCAGTGACTGGACTAAAAGTGCACGTAATGAATGTGTTATAAATTTATCAAGTAAACAAATAAGTGAAAATGTTGTGAGTGCGCTCGGATGTGATTTATCCTTCTTTGTATCTAACAGATCCTCTGCTTTAACGATTGCGTCGTCCCTATGTATATTTGAAAAGCATTGTGATATTCCTCAAAATCATATTGATATAGTTAAAGATATCATTTATGGAGCTGCGAATGTTAGGCATGAAAGCAATTTCCCTGCTCGCTATAAGAAAAGCTTGACCGACCTTAAAAAAGACAATACAATCTACATCACAAAAGCTGATAAATCGAATAGTATTGTAATTTTAGATAAAGTTGACTACATATCACGTATGCAAGCCCTACTGGATGATGATACGACATACAAAAAACCAACAAAAAATCCCCTTGATCAAGTCATAAAAAGTTTCAACAGCACAGTGAAAAAAATCCTTAAAGATAAAAAAGAACTAATAGATCAGTTGTCGGTAAAATTTCCCTTGTTACCTTACTTGTACGGATTAGTAAAAACGCACAAAGAAAACAATCCTATGCGGCCTATTATCAGTACTGTTGGCTCAATATCGTATAAGCTTTCGAAATATATTACCAAACTCTTGTCTCCATTACTTGGAAATATCTCAGATTCTCAAGTATATAATTGTCTAGATTTAGTTGATAAATTAAACAAAATAACTTTTTTGCCCCACTGATAGATTCGTTAATTTTGATGTGTGTTCTCTTTTTAGATTCTATTTTAGAGTATCTTAGTAATGCATTAATCCATCACGAATTACCTCTACCTGTAAGTCATATAATTTCTTTCACTAGGTTGTGCATTTGTGATTGTAAGTTTATATTCAATGGTGCATTTTACCAACAAATATTTGGTATGGCAATGGGCAACCCTTTATCCCCACTCCTCTCAAACTTGTACATGGAATTCTTTGAAAAACGATATATACCTAATAACATTTATACTCCTTTAAAGTGGTATAGGTATGTTGACGATATTTTAGCTGTTTTGCCTGCTGGTATTGATGTAAATGATTTACTCTGTAATTTGAATAGCCAGATACCATCCATTAAGTTTACGTTAGAATTAGAAAAAGACAATTGCCTCCCTTTCTTAGGTGTTTTAATACATAGAGAACCATTTCAATGTAAATTCAGATTTTATAGGAAACCAACCAACAACTTAACATCAAAATATCAATTTTTTCCTGTATGTTTTTACGAGCCTTGCGCATTGTCAGTCCCCAGTATTTGGATAAAGAAACTGAATACATAAGAAAAATAGGGACAGATTTATGTTATCCCTCACATATACTAGATATTTGTCATAACAAAGCCCACAAAATGTTTTATAGTGAAAGTAACATGAAGAAAGAAACCAAAAAGAGCATTCTTAGCTTGCCTTATTTTAGTGGTTTTGAAAACATAAAATCATTGTTTAAACCTTTTAATGTAAACCTCGTTTTTTCTTATAATAACACACTCAAAAGAATGTTAACAAAAAATAGCCCTAAAGAAAACAACAACATAATATATAAAATTCCATGTTTGGACTGCCCCTCTTTTTATATTGGCCAATCTAGCAAAGATTTAGATGTACGTATTAAGCAACATAAGTGTTCACTCAAAACTGGACAAGCATCCAATGCTATATTCATTCATTTAAGTGAAAACTTTCACAGGATAAACTGGACTGAAAGTTCAGTGATTGCCAGATCGACAGATTTCTCTTCAAGAAATCTATTGGAACCCGCTATTATCCAGCTTACTTCCAGTTGTAATTTTAATCTTAGCCGTGGCATGTATTATTTGGACCACTATATTAGAAAAATGTTCAAGAATGACCTAAAAGATGAAATCACTGATTTAAGTATAAGTTAGTTACTTGATATATATTTTCTATATATCCGTATGTTTAATATGATTTTTTTATTTGTAGAAATGTTCATCTTGCAAAAAGTTATTATTGTTTACAAAAAAAGATAATTATTTTGTTGTACTAAAATTTTTTAGGTGTTCAGTCACGACCCTGTATAATCTTTTAACTCTCCTGTCCCTGTTTCTGAACGGTTAATCCTAATCCTTTGTAAAAACCTCTTAAATATTTAATCCTGTTTTGGCAGTTCTATTAATTCTTCAATTGTGTTGGGTTCCAGGTACATATGTTTCCTTTATAATCCCCATTGTCATTTATATGAGCTTTCTTTGTAAACCTACTTTTATATTTCTTCAGTCTGCTAAGTAAAGGACCTAGAGTCGAAAGGCCTCGCAGCACTCCAGTGTTTCCGTTTCCTTCGTGGATTTTTTTTTATTTGTATATTCATCACGTTCCATATTTTCGTGATTCAGTTATACATATGTACATATACATAACTGTGGATTTGCTTCGCCATTATTATTATTATATTATTATTAAAACTGCAACAATAATACTTATGATTATAATATTAAATTTTTTTTTTATTTTGTTAACATTGAACGAGATCTTTTCAACATCAAATAAACCAGTAAAAGCACAACCATCGAAAATGTCCCATGACAGTATAAAACCATTTTCTTTCTTGTAACTAATTACATGCATGTAACCATTCCAACTGTGATTAATAACGACGAAGCGCATAAAACTGCAAAGGGGACTTCAATCGCCCTCAGTGGACACTTAATAAAAATCAGAGATGTATGTGTAATGGCTCAAGCAGGGAAATCTTTATGTGGTTTTATGGCGCTTTTTTATCAGCTACGGTAATTAATGTCATAAAGTTTTACATTTTTTCATTAGCTTTTAAGTGGTTTCATTTATGTTATATTATAACTAGCTCCTCAAAATATTTGAAGTTATATTGAAAAATAAAGAAAATTTACTTTCTCTCAGACAACAAAGTTAGTTGGTGGTTACGTGCTTAACCTTATCAGTTAATTTATCTATTGGTCTCCATCTGCCTGCCCACACTAGACAATCGTCAAAGTAAGACGTGCATAAAATTTAAAATGAATCCTGATCGGGATGTGGATCGAATGCGTTGACTATGGGTTCATTCCCAGAACCCTGCATTAACTCAGTCTCCCAAAGGCACCGTATTTAATTTTTTTCTTTTTAGGAAGTATTTCTTCATAATCAAAAACAGTTATCCCCACCTGCATACACATTTACCAGCGTACAGTTCTGAAGTAAGAGGAGAGAGGTAGAATTTCGTTTTCCATAGACCATTTCACCCGCATCCAATATTTCAAGTCCTCGCTTTATTCAAGTTATTGTGTTGAGTTTTCAGATAAGCGAATAAAAGCACAGAGTTGGTTGTTAAAAAAGATTTTTTCAATATTTTTTCAATGTTATTATTATGAATTTATCATTATTATTATTATTTTTTGCTCTGTCGCTACCAGTAGAATCATTCTAAGTAAATATCCCACAGGCTCACACTTTGTGCTTTCGCAAGTAGGTACCGAAAATCACAAACGTACACACATATATATGTGTGTGCATATATATATATATATATATATATATATATATATATATATATATATATATATATATATATATGCATACACACACACACACACACACACACACACACACACACACACACACACACACATATATATATATATATATATATATATATATATATATATATATATATATATATATATATATATATATGCATACACACACACACACACACACACACACACACATATATATATATATATATATATATATATATATATATATATATATATATATATATATATATATATATATATATGACAAGGCATTATGCACTTATAAAAAAATCTCCCAACAATACTGAAGGATATAATATAAAATTCCTTGTGCCTTGTCATATGTTCTGTTGCTCAGACTATAAAAAATTCAGAGAAGAGAAAAGAATAGCTTAAGAATTGTGCAACAGTATTGAAATGTTCACACGTTAGGGAAAACAATCATACCAACAACTGGGCAGAGCCAAAAAAGTTAGTTCATTCTATAAAACAAACATTCATATTCTGGAAGAATATGAATATCAGTCAAAACATGAATAGACTAGATCCATTAATTTCAAAAGAAATATATAAGATTAATAAATTCCAAGAAAGTAGCTGCTATGAACGGGAAAAAGGATGAGGCCAACCGCATATATTAACAAATTTGTAAACGGAGTCCTTGCCCTCAGACAGAAATGAGTATATGGCTCCACATCCACTTCTATCATCTGTCATTTGGTTCCAAATGTCTGTATATTCGTTTTTACTGTCCCTTTAGCGTATATATTGTAAATTTCTACCACTAGACATCATCTTAAAAAGGCTTACTTTACTTCTGGAATGCTATGTAACGTTTCATATCTCAAGTCCATAGGATTTAGCCTGTCTCCTTCGAATACCGAAATAATAGTTCAACAACACTCAGAATTATCTGTAGCAATGCCAACCTGGTGGTGAATACTGCTTCATTGTTTAATATTAAACTGAAAAAAAATGGCAGCTG
>JANJGK010000032.1:26742739-26772131 GCA_039081455.1 Macrobrachium rosenbergii
GTAATCAACTGCATGACCCAAGTATTCTAATTATTTCATCAGGAATTGACATTTCTTTAATTTTATTTTTAGTCCTGCAATTCGTAATCTCTCTAGGACCATTTCTAATGTTCTAAGGTAGCTTTCTAAGTCTTTGCTAAAAATGATTACATCGTCTAAGTATACTGCAACATTTTCCATGTCCCCTAGAATTTGTAGCATTAATCTGACAAACGTTAATGGGGTTGATGTTAGCCCAAATGGCATTACTTCAAACTGTAAATGTTCTTTATGTGTGCTGAAGGCTGTGAATGGTTTCGATTCTTCATCTAGAGGTACTTGCCAATATCTGCTAAGCAAACCTAAGGATGAATATATTTTGGCCCCTCCTAATTGAGCTAACGTGTCTTGGATTACTGGCATCGGCATTCTATCTGGAACTGTGTTGGAATTTAACTTCCTGAAATCTATTACAAGTCTCCAACTACCATCTTTTTTTTGGAACAAGTAACAATGGGGAATGATATGGAGATTTAGAAGGTGTTAGGAAAATTAGATAAGGAAAGTAGAAAGAAAAGATAGAGAGAGAAATATAGAGACAGAGAATAGAGAGAGAGAGAGAGAGAGAGAGAGAGAGAGAGAGAGAGAGAGAGAGAGAGAGAGAGAGAGAGAGAGAGAGAGAAACGTAGAGAATGGAGAGAGAGAGAACAGTGATTACGCCTTGGTTGTTTTAGCTTGAGAAGCTAAGAAGTGCTGACTGATATAAATCATCTTCCACGAACTCAAAACACTGAGCGAGTATATCGCCCTTAGGGTCATAAAACCGATCTTAAAATTTGGAAATTGTGGCTTCGCGATTTAGCTTACTCAGAGATGATTCAACACCGCGTCAAGAAACTAACGCCAGCCATCTCTATAACCCAGCCTTCAATAGGAGGTGTTTTCAGGGAAATTCCAGGAAATTGAGGGCTGGACAAGTGATGTACTTCAACACCCTCCAATCAAACTTTCTAGGGAAGGGTCTTTTACACCCCCTCCTAAGATCATTTCCAATCAAATCCTCTAAGGAGAGATTTGAACAACACCCACCAACATCATTCCCAGTCAACTGTTTGAGTGGAGGCCTTGCAGATAAATCCTTCCAATAAGAAACTGGAGGGAGGAGGAGATTGCAGATTACAAGAAACCCAGGGGTTCCAGAGAGAGAAGAACAGAAGATTCGAGTTAACATCCACCAGGGAGAGTTATATCTCCCCTTGCTTTCGTGCTCCCCAAACAGACTGATTTGACCTGTTTAATAAATGTGATTTCGTTTGCATATCTGTAACTTTAAATTGTACTTAAGTTTGTAGTTATCTTTCGTCATTAAAATAAGGAATCTAAAGATCTCGTCTCTATTACGCCTTTCTGAGAAACACCAGTACTCTAAAATAATTTCCCTCCAACAATAGCAGGTTTAATAAAGCAGTGAAGGTGGAATCTACAGGTAGAGAAGTTTACAGGTGAGGGGAAATAAAAATATTTTTAGTTTGGCACGACATTAATGGTGGCAACAGTCAGCGGATACAGAAGGCGAGACGAAACAAACGAACATTAACGAAATTATGAGTGCAATTACTTAAGTTACAGTGAAACGAAAATCTACAAAACGAACTTAGATTTTTACGGAGGGGAGCAAAACTTATATGAAGAAATAAAAAAATGCTCTAATGAATACCCTCCAAAGTGTCTTCTACATGAATTTAGACTATATAAATGAAGCCTTGTTGCGCATCAGATCAGAACATGGTGATGCTCATAAAACTCTGAATTCCACAAGTTTTAGCAAACTTAATAATTATGCAGAATTCAAAGAAATTTGTTTATCACTAAGGGAACCAGTAAATAAGACTGACAGTTTATATAGCATAACTAGATTCCTTAACCCGCAATATAAAACAAATGCTAATTTGTACGCAAGCGTGGAGAATGCTATAGAGAAAATAACAGAAGATTAAAAAAAAAAACAGGCATTACCATAGGGGATAAGAGACAGTTTGGAGATAGTGTCAATAATTTATTGAGCTAAGGCATGTTTTAACTTACTTGTCATTTGGAACATATATAATGCCCTTGGGGAAGAGGAAAAGAAGGCTTTCAGAAAAATAAAACTTGATCCCAAGAAAAACAGCCTTCAAATATTGAAAACGATGAGAGAAGAAATACAAAAGAAACAGATAAATCTCTCCAAGGAATTTGTAGGAACAACAGAAGCACAAAATGAAAGGAAAGCCAGAAATAATAATCCTACTTTCAAAATTAATAATAAGTTCTATGATAATTCCAGACAAGTAGGGAATAGACCAAATACCTTCCAAGGAAAATATGCCCAAAATACTAAAAGAAAGTGGAATCCAAATCAGAAAGGAAGATATAACAAACAAAGAGTGGTCCTCCAAAACCTTATAAATATGGTCAAAACTCAATCACAAATAATTCAACCCAAGTGAATTATTCCGCTCAAGGAGCGAGACCAAAAACAGCCTGTGAAAACTGCGGGTATACCAATCATTTTACAAAATAGAAACCCAAGAAGATGTGCACATCCAGAAATTATATCCACCAAAGAAAGAAATGACCCAGAAATAAAGACCTGAATTAAGCAGAGGTGAATAAAATAGATTTCCCAGAAAACAAGAATAAATTAATTCAAGTATTAGAAAAATACAGAGATGTAATGGCTATAGAAGGAGATAAATTAGGGAGAACAAATGTCCTAAAATATAGAATTTTGTTGGATGATGGAACAAAATCATTCTTTATTCCTAATTACAGATTACCAACAAGCCAAAGTTCCATAGTTGATCGTTTGATAGAAGAAATGAAGAAAGTTGGGGTAGTCATTCCTTCTAAATCTCCATATAATTCTCCATTGTTACTTGTTCCAAAGAAAGATGGAAATTGGAGAATTGTCATAAATTATAGAAAGTTAAATTCCAACACCATCCCAGATAGAATGCCAGTGCCAGTAATTCAAGATATGTTAGCTCAATTAGGAGGTGCAAAAATATTTTCATCTTTAGATTTACTGAGTGGATACTGGCAAGTACCTTTAGACGAAGAGTCGAAACCATTCACAGCCTTCAGCACACATAAAGAACACTTACAATTTGAAGTCATGCCATTTGGACTCACTTCGGCTCCTTTAACGTTTGTTAGATTAATGCCACAAATATTAGGGGATATAGAAAATGTTGCTGTTTACTTAGATGATATTATCATTTTTAGTAAAGATTTAGAAAGTAACTTCAAAACTTTAGAAATAGGCCTAGAAAGATTAAGAAGATCAAGACTAAAAATCAAATTAAAGAAATGTCAGCTCTTAATGAAATACTTGGAATACTTAGGTCATGTAGTTAGTGAAGATGGACTGCGCATGCAAGCAAGCAAGATAAAGGCAATAGTTGAATATCCAGCTCCTACCAATTTGAAAGTACTGAGACGATTCCTAGGAATGGTAGGTTACTATAGATCTTTCATTAAGGGTTTTGCTACAATAGCCAAACCATTAACAGAATTAACAAAGAAGGATGTCAAATATGAATGGAATAAAGAGCAAGAGACAGCCTTCTAAACACTGAAGAGTAAAATGACAAGGAATCCTGTATTAGTCTACCCAAATTTCTCCAAAGACTTCTACTTAGCCTGTGATGCCTCAAGTACAGGACTAGGGGCTGTATTATTACAAAAGGACAAAACCAGAATGAGGGCAGTATATTATGCCAATAAAGTCTTAAATGCAGGAGAGAGAAATTATAGCACAATAGAAAGGGAATGTTTAGCATTATACTGGGGATTAAAGAAATTTAGACACATAATCCTAGGACATAAAGTCAATGTACTTACTGATCACAAACCCATTTGTGATTTGTTTAAGAAGGGAACTTTTACAAATAACATGAAGTTCAATAGATGGTTCATTAGTGTGTTAGAATTTGCTCCAGAATACAGATATATCCCAGGGAAATTTAATACACTAGCAGATGCATTATCCAGATCCCAAGAAGAAACAGAGAAATGCATTACCACTAATACTTTTTGGTTTAGCTGTCAAGTAGTGGACTTAGATTTGGAAAGAGTATAAATACAACAGGGAAAAGATACAGAAATCAGACAGATAATAGGACAGTTAATGACAGATGAACCTTTAAAACCTGATTTTGTTTTAATCAATGGTTTATTGTATAAAAGACCAACAGAGAAGAATGGTTATTCTCGTCTATACATCCCAAAAACACTAAACAGAGAATTTTTAGAACTAACCCACTCATATAAGTTAGCCTGACATCCAGGAATTAAAAAGACAAGTAGAATCATAATCAGAAATTATTTTTGGCCACATTGTAGTGAAGATGCCAAGAACTTTGTACAAAATTGTGAAGTTTGTAATAGAAACAAAGGTAACGTAAATCCAAAGGCTCCACTTGAAAAATATCCATCGGAACTCCAACCGTTCCAGTGCGTGAGTATGGACTTTTTAGGTCCATTTCCTACCACTGTTAGAGGGAATAAACAAATACTAGTCTTTTTAGACTATCTAACAAGATATGTAGAGATTGTACCAGTAAGAAATAGAGATGTAATTTCAGTAGCAGAAGCTCTTAAATCTAGAATTATTACGAGACATTCATGTCCACAAGTTCTTTCTGATAACACAGCAGAATTTACTAGTGAACTTTTAAGAAAATTATGTGAATTTTATGAGATAAATAAATGTCAAATAACAGCATATAAACCTAGTTCAAATGGAGCAGTAGAAAGAACAAATCGTAAAATAAAGGATATCCTGTAAATGAAACAGTAGGAGAATCACCACACTACTTATTATACGGATATCAAAAGAGAATAACTAATACGTTACTAGACGATGCCACACCAACCTGACATACTTATAATTATGATGACTATATTGCATGGAAAACTAGACGTACTTATGAAACGATCAAACAGACGAGAAATAAACTTAAAGAATCTCAAAGTGTTCAAGCAAGGTACTATGAAAAAAAAAATACAGCTAAACCAGACATTGTAGTAGGTGCTCAGGTATATGTTCAGAACCATATTCCAGAAGGTCCTAATGCAAAAGTTTCTCCAAAATTTCATGGTCCTTACAGAATATTAGAAGTGTTAAAATTAAGTAAAATAAAGATTATAAGTGAGAGTGATCTTAAAGAAAGAATTGTTCATTGCAATCATGTAAAGGTAATAAAAACAGATGCTTGGCCCAACAAACAAATAAAAGAAATATTGAAAGAAGATAAGGAAGAACATCTAAAACATATATGAATTAAGAAAAAGATAAATTTATGTAAAGTGTTGAACTATCATATGTAAACTGTATATGTAGAAATTAAATTACCTCATATATAGAATATCTGATAAGGCTTATTCTTACAGATACAAACATGCTGCCCCTATTGGTTCTAATTCAACTGCTTTGTGTGTCATCCGAAGTGGTCATCCGAAAGGGTGCACTACTAGAGAAAAAGGGATCTGTGAAATTAATAAGAAATTTGGGAATTGTAAGTATAGATGTGTCTTCAGTGTTTATCAATGAAATGACGTTGAAGGATGTTCAAAAAGAACTCAAGGTAACAAATACAGAGAAGTGATAATAACAGTGCCTTACCATTGTTAGAAAGGTTAGATAATGACATAGGAAGTGTGTTAAATACAAGATCCAAAAGATCCCTCTTGCCTTTTATAGGAACAGCCCTTAATCAACTATTTGGAGTAGCAACTGATTCAAATGTAGAAAAAGAAAAGGCCCGAATGTACAAATTAGAACACTGGGCAGCAACAACAGGAATTGTTTTAAATAAAGTTATCACTTCTCAAAACTTAAATGTCCAAGAGATAGAAAAGCTAAAGGTATTCATTAATACAGTAAACAAAAATATAACAAAAGAATTAAATATGTTAGAAAACCAACAATTTCTGAGTGCTTTCATTAGTAATAGTAGAGTAATCTTACAAGAACATAGACATGTTAGATGCCAATTTGTTAGCCTATAAGGGAATATTAAGCCCAACATTAATGACTCCCAAAGACTTAGAAGGCATAATTAATGATTTTTTGGTAGAGGGGCATTATACCCCTATGGTAAAGGATGTTATGGTATATTACAATTTAATAACCACCAAGGTGGTTAACAACAAAATTATTTTAGTGTTACCATTTAATTAGAAAAATGCAGATGTACTGATGTCCATACATCCTTTCCCCATGTTGATAAAGGAAAATGTAATCATTTCAAATGTCAACAACATCCATTTTGCATTAGAAGAACATTGGTTAATGGTGTCATTTATTACTGATGTTCAATTAAAAGATTGCATAATTTTAAAAGATGGGGAATACATCTGCAACCTTGATAACCTTTACGAAACTACTAATGCCTATCCTTGTGTTCAAGAAATAATTGAAAATAAAAATCAAGAAGCAAAACTGTGTACACAATTATCCAAACACAGTTTTGTTTCCATCCTAGTAGAACAGTTATTTTTTTATATTTTCACTAAATGCTGTAACAGCCATAATCAACTGCCATAATCTAAGTAATGAAATTATTTGATAAGTCTTGCGAGTTAGTTATCCCAAATAAATTATATAATGAACCTCATGTTTTTACAGAAATAGGTTATCACAAGAAGATCCCATACATGAACTATTCTAAGAATATCAAGGAGTATAAATTGTCTCAATTAGAATTAAACAACTGAACGGGTTACCATTGGTAGATGAGTTTTTCTATTACAAAGAAAAGGTTTCACCAATTTTATCTCTGTTGAATTTGGTCATAATATTGATTATGATTGTGGTGTTTGCAATTTTAGTCAAACGTGTAGTGATTTCAAATATTGAGAAAAATATAACAGAAATAAAAAGGGTTAAAGAAGAAGAATAATGTTCTTATAGACATGATTTATTGCTAATTTCTCTATATATATTGTTGATTTCATTGTGTATACACTGTTGCAATTAACCATTTTTACAATGTGATAGTTCATTGTATATATATGTTTCTTTTTACTGACAACTCATTGTATATTGTATGAATTTTCTACAGTATATTATTGATTTGATTTTTAACATTAGTACAGTACACAATTTGTACAATATATTTTTGAGAGTATTACTTTATGGGCAATCATATAAGTGCTTTGTTTTATGTGTAAGTTTACACTTATCCATTTGAACTGTAGTTTTCTTGTCACACTGAGGGCAGTGTGAGATAGCATGACCGAGTGGTGTTAGGAAAATTAAATAGGGAAAGTAGAAAGAAAAGAGAGAGAGAGAGAAATTTAGAGACAGAGAAAAGAGAATAGAGAGAGAGAGAGAGAGAGAGAGAGAGAGAGAGAGAGAGAGAGAGAGAGAGAGAGAGAGAGAGAGAGAGAGAGCAATGATTACGCCTGGGTTGTTTTAACTTGAGAAGCTAAGAAGTGCTGACTGATATAAACCATCTTCAACGAACTCAAAACAGTGAGCAAGTATATCGCGCTCAGGGTCATAAAACTGATCTTAAAATTTGGAAATTGTGGCCTCACGATTTAGCTTACTCAGAGATGATTCAGCACCGCATCAAGAAACTAACGCCAGCCATCTCTATAACCCAGCCTTCAATAGGAGGTGTTTTCAGGGAAATTCCAGGAAATTGGGGGCTGGACAAGTGATGTACTTCAACACCCTCCAATCAAACTTTCTTGGGAGGGGTCTTTTACACCCCTCCTAAGATCATTTCCAATCAAATCCTCTAAGGAGAGATTTGAACAACACCCACCAACATCATTCTCAGTCAACTGTTTGAGGGGAGGCCTTGCAGATAAATCCTTCCAATAAGAAACTGGAGGGAGGAGGAGATTGCAGATTACAAGAAACCCAGGGGTTCCAGAGAGAGAGAAGAATAGAAGAAAGCACCAGATTCGAGTTAACATCCACCAGGGAGAGTTATATCTCCCCTTGCTTTTGTGCTCCCCAAACAGACTGATTTGAACTGTTTAATAAGAGTGATTTCGTTTGCATAGCTGTAACTTTAAATTGTACTTAAGTTTGTAATTAACTTTCGTCATTAAAATAAGGAAAGTACAAATCTCGTCTCTATTACAACTTTCTGAGAAATACCAGTACTCTAAAATAACTTCCCTCCAACGATAGCAGGTTTAAGAAAGCAGTGAAGGTGGAATCTACAGGTAGAAAAGTTTAGAGGTGAGAGGAAATAAAAATATTTTTAGTCGGGCACGACAGAAGGAATTACTACATCATCTTCCTCCATTTCTTCTATCAACTTATCAACTATGGATCTCTGGCTTATTGGTGATCTGTAATTAGGAATGAAAAATGGCTTGGTTCCATCATCTAACAAAATTCTATGTTGTAGAACATTTGTTCTTCCTAGTTTATCTCCTTCTATAGCTATTACATTTCTGTATTCCTCTAACACCTGAATTAACTTGTGTCTAATTTCTGGAAAATCTGTTTTGTTTACTTCTGAACTTATTTGAGAGTTTTGGCCAGTTATAGGGAAAAAATGCTTTTTCTTCTACTGCTAGTAAAGGATTGCTAATGGGAATTCCTATGCAAAAGACAATACCTGCGTATAAGGTTAGTCTATTGTCTGAATAGTTTTGGACATAAACTTCGCAATTATCACCATTCATATGGACGAGCGAGTTACCCATCCTGACAAAATCTGGTAATTCTTCATTCAATAATAGAATGTCCTTACCCCTTACATCCTCTTTTGATCTCAAATATATCTTTGTTAAACATTTTGAATACAAAGTTACTGGTCTGTTGAGTATAAATTGTACTTTATTATCATCAGCTGTGCTAACACAACATATTTCTTCTTGTTTTGTGTCTAAAAAATAACAAAGTTCTGCTTCTCCAGTGGTTTCTTCTGTTACTTCTATTATATTATTTATGTCTGATTTATTTGTTTTATCTAAGAGTAATACTTCATTTAGGATTTTTCCTTCATAATTCATTACTACATTGCTGCAATCATAAGTATAGGAGCCCAGATTTTCGTTAGATTCAGTGTTTTGGTGATCACCATTATTCATATCTGATTAATTATTGATATTGGAGTATATATCATCTACATGTGTATTGTTGAGATGTGCATTTCTCAACAGTTCTGTATTCTGGGATAGTGGGAATTCCTCTTTTCTATATATTTTCATTTTATCTTGCTTGTCTTTCCTGCAAGTTCGTTTCTCTTGTCAAAACTGTCTCAGACAAATTTATCAGATTTGGGTGAAATTTTTCTTCGTCAAGCATGATACAAATGCTCTTCTGACTATCTTGTTTCAGGCTAATCTTGCCTTCACTACAATCTAATATCATTCCACATCTCCTCATTGACTTAAATGAAAACAATACTTGTGCGGGAAATATCTGTCTTCTAAAACTAGGAAACTTTCAATAAATTTATGTGATAATAGATCAATTTCTAGGTTCACATTTCCTAGACTTTTAATGTTTCCCTGGTACTCCTCCTATTGCTCTACTTTGACTCTGATTCTGAGTTTCTGCAATGCCTAAAATATTTTGTCAAAGTTATTTTATCAATTATATTTACGGTGCTACCTGAACCAACAGTACTTAGTTAAATGCCCGATCTCTTTGCAAACTGCACAGATTTTAGACTTTCTACATTCATTAGTGGAATGGTTTGTATACCCGCAGTTTTCACATGTTATTTTTGGTCTAGCTCCTTGAGCTGCATAATTCTCTGGTTTTGAATTATTCATGTTTGGATATTTAGTGGAGCGGGACAATGAGAAAAAAGTGCATATGGTAATAGAAGCAACAGATTTGGCATGAGAACTCTTATTATCAAAATCAACCTCTGGCCACCTCAACATTTGGCTATTTCCAAGGTGCCTGACACTTTTCCAAAATGGCGGCAAATTTCCTGTATATTTCAAATATTTTCATTTCATAAGCCTATAAAAGTTGCATACTGTCCATATAATGATTGAGAATTTGTATTTTGGCAGTCTTACTGTCATGAAGAGATAAAGTGAACCCATCTTTCCATCATGGCCACCATATGAACACCATATTTCCAAAATGGCCACCAGAGAATGAAAAAGTATCTCCTGAGAGAAACCAATATGTTTTTGTATCAGTTAGTTTTAGCAAGTGTAGCTGCAGAGAGCTGTGCAGCTAAGTCCAGATTAGGAGTACTTGCACCTGCCATGGCATTTCTTTTTGCAGCCACACTTATTCAGTTCTTGGCAAGATTTTGCCACTATTGGAAAATCTGTCCAATAAGGAAACCAGGTGCCATCAATCTGTTACCATCCCAGTGTCTTGGAATAGGCAAAACTGGATGACATACTAAAGACTGGCACCAAAAGTGCCCTGCTTGAAAGGCAGCTCTCTTGCAATGCTCTCTAAGAGTAGTCCTTGTAGGGGGAATGCAATCATATGCTCTTTGCTTTCTTGCAAAGAGTTCAAGCCTAGCCTCATTTACAATTTTATACAAACTGCTTCTGTCGTACATTAGCACCACGAACTCTTCAATAATTTCCAGGTCTTCATCTTCTACAGCTGCTGGTGTTGAAATTAGTTTGGTGAAGGTGGGAGAGGCACGCTGAAACACAGTCCATGTTTGCCATGCAGACTTCTTCCCCTTTCCATGAAAGGCAGACACCACGTCACATCCGCTAAATGCATGGAAAAAGGAAAGGGCTCAGGCTTTTGGTCCCACAACTGCTGCAATTTCGTGAATAGGTATTCCACCCCATGTCTTTTCCTCTACCAAATTTAATTCATAGTTTGTCCAAACCAGTTTTTTCTATGCTAGATACTGCTATGATGAAAACTTCAGTGTCTGTACTACATGTGATTGCACTTGAGATAAAAGGACTCTAGTATTTGCCTCTTCGTGAATGCAGCCTTGTAGGTCAGCAGTATCTTGTTCAGCTTTGCTATAAAGTGCAGCATTCCCTTTAGTGACAATTATGCATGATGTATCATCTGCTTAAGATGAAATGATTGTTTTTGCCAATTATGCAAATAGTTCAGTTTTGTTGTGGTCATTCCTGAGGAAGCTGGCCCAATTGCCAGGAGTTTTTGCTGTGCTAATTACTCTCTGGAAAACTCCTGTGCCTCTTTTTTGTCTTGTTTGTTCTTTCATACTGTCTGTCCTATACACATCAAATGCAATGTGTGTTTGCTTGTACTTCTGTATGTGCTTCTGAATCTTGGATAGGACTTCTTCTTTAGCATAAGACTTAAAAGTAGACCCCTTGCTTGGTCTCAGAGCATTTATAAGAGCTACACCATCCGTTATGAAGCTACTAGATAGTTCATCCAAGAGCTCGTTCTCTGAACAACTTAGATAAAGACCGTCCTTCGAACCTGCGAATTACACTTAGTAGGGATAATGTAGCCTGCTCCCTGTAAAAAGAAAACTTCCCTCAGTGCCTCTGCAATATGGCTTCTTACTCCAATGAAATCGAAGCCCTTGTCACTGCCAAAAAAACCTTGGGGCTCAAGGGCCAAGAGTTGCAAGATTGGGTCATGGCCAGGCTAGAAAGAGAAAGGAAGGAGAGAAAAGCCAAGGAAGTGCGAGAAAGGCAAGAAAGAGAAGCCAAGGAAGCACAGGAAAGGCAAGAAAGAGAAGCTAAGGAAGTGCAAGAAAGGAAAGAAAGAGAAGCCAAGGAAGTGTGAGAAAGGCAAGAAAGAGAAGCCAATGAAGAGTAAGAAAGGCAAGAAAGACTAGCTAAGGAAGAGTGAGACAGGCAAGAAAAGCTGGCAAAGGAGCAGAAAGATCGCGCCTATGAATTCTCTATGTCTGCCCAAGGGGTCCTTAGCCCTGCAACTACGCCTCCACCATCCTCTATCACTGCTGCCAGCTCTATGATACCAAAATGGAATGACCCGGAGCATGAGGCCTGGCTCAACCAAGTGGAAGAGGTCCTCAGGAATATCAAGCTCCATCCCATAGAAATCTCTATGCTCCTGTCAACCTCTGGAGGGATAGGGCCAAACTGAGCTCCGCTCCGTCCCGTTAACAGACTGTAGAAACCTTGAGGAGGTCTGGAAGGCCATAATTAAGGCCTATGAGCTCACCCCCGAAAGATGGAGACAACATTGGAGAGGACACCTGAAGGAGGCAGATCAAACATGGGCTGACTGGGCATGCCATAAGTCCCTAGCTCTCAAGAGGTGGCTAGACTCCCGCAACGCTACCTCTGCGGAGGAAATAATAGAAACTTTCCAGCTCGAGGACTTCCTACCCTATACCCCTACAGCCCTTGCTACTTACCTCTGCGTTAAGAACCTTCCGACACTAGATGAGTGCTGCCATTTGGCAGGCCACTAGGACACTCATCATCCTCCAGCCAAATCTTACGGTCCAGTTCCTGGGACCATAAGATTTGGCCCTCTTCCCCACGTCTGGTCAGCCTCTGCCCAAGAGTGGGCACCCTTGTAAGAAGCCCATGTGTGGCTATTGTATAAAACCCAGACACTCCATGGAACAGTGCTGCTCAAAGGCTGAGAATCAGCTAGACACTCCAGCTAAGTCTCCCAATGAGATCACGCCAAACTGAGCCATGTCTGGCTCTGGAATGAACAACAAAAGGCCTGCCCCCTCCAATGGGACAGTGCCACATCTAGATTACAACAAGAATGATTGCACCGTTTGTCAGGTTCAAGGACACTCTCCTCTATGGGCAAAGTGCCCTAGTAAAACAAAACCACCCACCATTGCTTTGGTAGTGACAAATTCTAAAACCTTAGGCCCTCCAGCTGAAGGCCCTATATCTGTGGCACCTCCCAGAGGTAACTACCCTGTCCGCCAAGTCACAGCATTTGATGACACTGGTGAGCAAATCTCCCCCGGAAGAGAAGATAAGATCCCCTATGGAGCCACCATTGACAGACAAACTTATTACAGTGGAAGGCATCAATCGAATGAAGATGATTCTCTCCACCGTCAAGCTAAGGGTCACAAGACCTCAAACATAAAAATCTGCATTCTTGCACTAGCTACTTACCTTTCTGGAGGTTATGACCTCCTCCTGGGACAGGACTTCTGGTCCCCTTCTAAGTTACAAAAATCCAGGGGTCCTAACCCCTCCACAAATAAATAAAAAACCAAGGGTTCTCAAGGACCTGCCTTAAAACTGCTGCCAGTGCCACTTGCATGCCTTGAGCAGTGCCAGGCTCCGACTGTCGAGCCCCTGGGAAATCACATTCCAGTGCTAGGCCCTGCCTCAGTGCCAGTGCCAAGGCACACCCTGAATCTTCCTCCAAGAGATCCAAGTCTGGGTTGCCTTTCCCCCTCCGGCTTGGATCCATTACCAGTGCCAGTGAGAGAGCCAATCCACAATATACTCAGGTCCCCTCCGGATTCCTGTGAACACAGCAGAAGCTCACCCAAAGGTGCTTGCCTTGCAACACGTGCATGAGCTGGTCATGGCAACCTGCAAGCCTCTCATGCCCACCATGACCTCTTCTTCTCCCTCCCAGTCCTCCACAGACAAAACCATGAATAAGGATTCTGTCATATCACAACTGGCTGATGAATTCAAGGAACTGCGACAACTAGTAGTTGAACTTGTAATAAATGCTCCTACTTTTGCTATCAAAGAAAGCAGAACAGGTAGCACTTTTATGTTTCCCTTGGACTCAGTTCCACCAATTCCCCTACCAAGGAGGTCCACCGAAGAAAGGTCACAGGCACAGATAAATCCAGGTAGCCCAATAAGAGCTGATGAGCTCTCCTTGCACAAGTGCCCTCTAGCACAGTGCCCCACCTTTATCTTACAGAGAACTTTGGCACCTCTGTCCAAAGGAGGATGCCAGGTGTCTTCCCCTGTTTATTCTTTTTATAACTGTGTGACTTAACTTCTTGTAATGTTTCGTTCTCCCGCTCTGATCATCTCTCTCTCTCTCTCTCTCTCTCTCTCTCTCTCTCTCTCTCTCTCTCTCTCTCTCTCTCTCTCTCTCTCTCTCTCTTTCCAATCTTCTAATTTAATATTTTCCTGGCAATCTTGCCCCTTCATGAATCCTTGTAAGAGCCTATAACTGGCTGGCTCCTTACTTAAATTGGTTACCACTCTGCCAATACAGACTACAATCGACAGATTCTTTTATAACGCAGGTCCTTTGACTTCCTATTAAGTGCCTACAATGGCATGGTACCTTTTGAGCTGAATATAACAGAGCCAAGCAGCCTAACCGCATGAGTACCACTACTGGCACAGTGCCATTACCATCGCTATTGCCAGATGCTCCTGCCAGAGGGGTCATGCCCTCTGACTGCCCTTTTAATGCCCTATGGGGTTAAAGAATGAACCTAGCTAGCTGCCATAGGCAAAGAACTGTAATTCCTGTATATTAATCATAACTTTTTCTTACACTGGTATCTGTCATTCATTTTACTTGTGACTTGTAAAGCCTATGTACTTTGCATACTTGATTGTCCTTCATTGTACTTCTCTTCGTGCTGTAGGGCACCCATGTTGTTATAGGTAAACCAAAATGTCGTGGCGGGTGAGAGGACGGTTTTCCCGGACTATATCGTTCGCAGTTAAGATCCCTTTGGTCATTTTACCCTTAAGGAAACTGACCTCCCAAAGCCTAAAATCTCAGCGGTAAAGGCGGATTAAGCACACAGAGGGAGTGTTCGCTCCGTATTTATCCCGGATTTTGCTTTCATTTCTTCTAAATGTGACCTTGAGTATCCTTTGCGTGTGTGTGTTTGTGTGCGCATATAAACCGATGCCAAATCAAATATTCCCAATCATGTTGTAATATGTGAAAGTAGCATAAGTTATACAACGTAAATATAATTGGTTTCTGATTCATTTTTGCCGATTATTTCCACTTGTATAATTTATGTATATTTATGCCGCTCGCTCTCTCTCATATGCATACAGTAAAAGACATTCACACACACACACACACACACACACACACACACACACACACACACACACACACACACACACACACACACACACACACATATATATATATATATATATATATATATATATATATATATATATATATATATATATATATATATATATATATATACAGTATATATATATATATATATATATATATATATATATATATATATATATATATATATATATATATATATATATATATATATATATATATATATATATATATATATATATATATATATATATATATATATATATATATATATATATATATATATATATATATACTGTATATATATATATATATATATATATATATATATATATATATATATATATATATATATATATATATAAATATAAATATATATATATATATATATATATATATATATAAACAAATGGGAGAGCTTCTGCGAGCTTGGAATTTGCAAATACATATAGTTAAATTAACACAAAACTAAGTATAAATTAAGTGTGGACGTTCAGTAGGCCTATGGAAATACAGAGGCTTGGAAGAATAGAGAGCTTTTCAGAGGAAAATAACGGACCCACGAATTAAAAGGGGTAACAGATAATGGTAGGACTTTTAATGGTAGGATAAATAGACCTGGCAGAACTGTATTCTTTTCCCGACCCCACCCTAGCGATTAGGATTTAACTCGTCATTATAAAGCCATAAAAATAGTTTTGTCTTTCATCTCCGTCTATATATGACAGCGTTTTGTATATGTGCATTGTCATTCACTCGACTCACCCTGTAAAGAAGGTACTTGTAGACGTGTTCATCCTGCTTCAGCCATGGAAAGAGCGGAAAAAACTGAGAAAAGTGTTCTTCCTGCTTCAGCCAGGTCAATTGCATACCATGTACACAATTACCTCGCGATGGAAAAGGTAAACAATGGGCCCTTGACTGATGTGACAAGAGTTTACGATCGGGCATGTGAAGCTACCAAAATTCCAAGGAGGAGTATGGAACGAATCATCAGGGAAGGGAGAAATACCGGAAAAGAATATGGAGAACCAACGTTCAATGACCGGAAAAGAAGTCGTCCTTGTACAGTAACCGCGCTGGATGATTTTGATAAATGTGTATTGCGACGAATAGTGCTAAGGTTTTATGCAAGACAGGATTTACCTACTATTGCTAAAATCTGGGAAGAAGCCCGACGAGATATTGACTTTAAAGGTTGTAAAGAATCTCTTCGGAAGTTGTTACACGAGCTCGGATTTTATTATGGGCGAGTGAACAGCAGAAAATTTTTATTAGAGAGGAATGATGTTGCAGCTACAAGGACCAAGTTTTTACGTATTATGAAAAAGGTTCAAGAAAATGAAGATAAACAAATTATTTACCTTGACGAAACTTGGTTGAACCAAAATTATACCGTTGGAAAGTGCTGGACTACCAATGACAGAAAAAAAACAATAGGAGTTAACCCCCCTACTGGCAAAGGGGCCAGGTTGATCATTCTTCATGCTGGCAGTAGGGAAGGCTTCGTCCAAAATGCAGAATTGATTTTTAAGGCGGTAAATGACGGAGATTACCACCAACAAATGAATCGATTCGTCTTTGAAAATTGGTTCAAATCCCAGCTACTCCCGAACATCCCTCCTTCATCAGTCATCGTCATGGACAATGCCTCGTACCATTCTGTTGCTACTGACAAGCCACCGACGACAGCTGATAAAAAAAAAATACAATAAAAGAATGGCTAATCAAGAAAGGGGCAGATTTGACAGACGACATGCGGAAGTGTGAGTTGCTGCAATTGGTGAAGATTCATTCCGCACGAACAGAAAAAGAATATGTCATTGATAAGCTGGCTCGTGAACATGGCCACAGGGTCGTCAGGCTTCCTCCGTACCACTGCCAATATAACCCCATAGAACTGATTTGGGGGCAGGTCAAAAATTATGTCTCTCAGAGAAATAATTTTAAAATGGCGGATTTAAGACCGTTATTGCAAGAAGCCATTCAAAAGGTCACTAAGGAAAACTGGGCTAATGCTATAAAGCATGTGAAAAAACTTCAGATGGAAGATTCTGAAGGAGATGATTATGTGGAGCACTTAATGGAGTCTTTTGTAATTGAATGACGCGCATCCGATGACGACGACGACGACGACGATTGAATGTCTACGGATTTTATTGATTGTAAAATATATAATTTTTAATATTCATTATATGCCTAAACTGCTTTTCTTTTTATATGTATTAAATAAAAAAAAAACTTGATCTTATTATGTAAGTTATCATTACCCTTTTTCAATAAGGCAGAAAAATATACAGATGAAAAATGTATATTACAAAGATATGAAATAATTGCGTTAAATGTAAGAATGAATACAATAAAAAGACAACAATTCTTTAAGACATTATGAATTTTAACATTGTTTTAAAATACGTGGTTGCTTCAATGCAATGTCGCACTTACATTTAAGGATGTAAACCATTTGTAATAAGAGGGAAAAAGAAAAAAAAAAAAGTGAAAGTGTGGGTAGAAGAGGGATTGGTCTCGCTCCATCCAGTAGAGAACTTATCCGGCTTTACTATAAGCTGATGAGATTTTTACCTCTGTCTACAAGGGAAAAAGTCCTAAACTTTTAGATTCAAACACGAAGCATTCTGACCAGACCTCTTGTCACCCGCCACGACATTTTGGTTGACCTATAGTGCCACATCTGGCATCATGCTGCTGCATACAAGTATCTTGGCATCACCTAACCTAAGCCCATGAATACCTTGTTGTAATGCCTCCTCAAGGCACCCTAACAGCATGACTTTGGACTCTCTAAGTAACTTTATTAATTAAGTGCATGTCTAACCGCAGCTTTTAATGCTGTACTAATCCTATTATTGTTCTTCGTGTAGTTACCTAGATTCTTGAAATATTAGTTCATAGACCCTTTAATTTTGTATTTGCTATAATGCTGCTTTAACGTAATAACATGAAAGCTATATGAATTTAACTTGCAGAGTAACATAAGCTACGTAACATCCAATTTAAAAATCAGTGAGATGTAATTTGCTTTTGATTTACTTTCAGAATTAATTATTTCTTTCCAAAATGTTTGTTACTACAAAAAGGAAGTAGAGAGTTATCAGTTTGTTCAGTTGAGTTCACTTAGTTTTTGACATTTCCACCCAATTCAAGGTGCAATTGTCAACTTTGTGGGGGAGCTCTTAAGTGGCAAGCCACTTCCTAAGCAAACCCAAACCTCCAAACTGCCTTGCAATCCAAATAAAGTAATTTTCGTACTGATTCCTAACTGAGTAAGGGCGTGAGAAACTCAGCCCCTTCGGAAATTTTCTCCATGCTCCCCTTTTGGTGGATCTGTTTATCTTTCCTAAAGACCTGGTGACTACTTGAGTTACATATTTTAATAATAATAATAATAATAATAATAATAATAATAACAATAATAATAATAATAATAATAATAATAATAATAATAATAATAAAATGAGCGCCGTGGCAGAGTGGTTTAGCTCATCAATGGACTGGTTAAGCAACATTGGGGCTGGTCAGTCACTGGATGGGTGATCGCTCTCTTCGGCATTGATTCCTTGGGAAGGGATCTTTACCATAAATTCCTCTATCTATTAATTGTAAAATGAGCACCTATTCTCGATGGGGTAGGGTCCAGCTATGGGTTAAATAGCAAAACTCAGCAATGATGGAAAGAGATGAAAGAATAAACAAC
Source organism: Macrobrachium rosenbergii (assembly GCA_039081455.1). Taxonomy (NCBI): domain Eukaryota; kingdom Metazoa; phylum Arthropoda; class Malacostraca; order Decapoda; family Palaemonidae; genus Macrobrachium; species Macrobrachium rosenbergii. Next base: position 26,761,408 of record JANJGK010000032.1, read on the forward strand.
AACAACATAAATGGAACCTTTGGCAACAGAGGAGCTTTGTCCCGCAGCCAGGTACACAGCCCAATCGACGGGGAGGAAGGTCAGGTACTTGGAGGTCATCATCCAGAGACTGACCACCACAACGACAGTAACCAGCAACCAGAGACTGGACTACAGAGGCAAACCAGAAGAAGAAATGGACAAGAGAAGAAAAGAGGATACAGAAGAAGACTGATCATCATCTGGAATGAGAAAAATAACACCCCTCAAACAAAACAGAGGCTGGCAGACCAAGTAAGGAACATCAAGAAAAAGAATTGGCTCTCCACAGCAGAAAGAGAGGAACCAGAAAAGGAAATAACACCCAGCAACGAAAGACAAGAAGAAAAACTAAGAGACGACGACACAAAAAAGACAGAAATGATGAGCTACCAAACAACGACACACGAGGAAACACCGAAGATGTAACAGAGAGGTTAGAATGGGTGGAAAAGATTAGACAATGGATGAAGCCAGATACAGAAAGACCAAAGATCCCTTCCATGAAAGCCTACAGCTCATAGAAACTAAGGGAAAAAAACAAGTGAAGTTAATGAAATAATGAGACTATCCTCACCACCGGTATCACAAAAACAAATGACCTAGCATATGCAGGAGCAAGACTAGTAGTAGAAATCAGAGGGATACAAACACCAACACCACCATCACAACCAACCCAACAGAAACCAAAACAGCAACCACCCTGGAAAAGGCACCAGGAAAAACAAAATCTTGGTGATGAGATCTGACTTGAGTAAAATGAAAGAGATGGCAAAAAAGAGGCTAAAGCAAGAAAACAAGAGAGGAACTGAATGAGAAATACAAAGTATAGGAGAAAGGACTAAAAAACACAATAGAAGATGTAAAACAAAGGCTTAAAGCCAAAGCACATAAGATCCAACAGTACATGAACAGGCAGAAAGGATACCAACAGAACAAACTCTTTGGAACCAACCAGAAAAGACTATATGGCCAACTAAGAGGGGGAAGGCAACCACCTGGAAATTCCTGAAGCCGGACCAAGTGAGGGACTCTGGGAAAACATATGGAGCAATCTGGTATCACACAACAAACATGCAACATGGCTCCAGGGAATCAAGGCAGAAGAAATGGGGAAAATAAAACAAAGATTTGCCAAGATCACAACTGACTCAGTCAGACACCAACTAAAGAAAATGCTCAACTGGAAAGCCCAAGGTCCCAATGTAGTCCATGGATACTGACTCAAAAACTCAAGGCTCAACACCCACGAATAGCAGAAAAATTCCAGCATTGTATCACAAATCACCCTGCACCTAAATGGATGGCCACAGGGAGAACATCCTTAGTACAGAAAGACAAGAACAAGGGAAATATAGCAAGTAACTACAGGCCTGTCACCTGCCTACCAATAATGTGGAAGTTACTAACAGGTATCATCAGTGAAAGGCTATACAACCACCTAGAGAATACAAACACCATCCCCCGCCAACAGAAAGGCTGCAAAAGTAAGTGTAGAGGCACAAAAGACCAGCTCCTAATAAACAAAATGGCAATGAAGAATAGTATGAGAAGGAGAACCAACCTAAGCATGGCATGGATTGACTACAAGAAAGCTTTCGGCATGATACCGCACACGTGGCTAATAGAATGCCTGAAAATTTATAGGGCAGAGGAAAACACCATCAACTTCTTTAAAAATACGATGCACAGCTGGAATACAATACTTACAAGCTTTGGGATAAGACTAGCAGAGGTTAACATTAGGAGATGGATCTTTCAAGTCAACTCACAGTCCCCACTACTATTCAAAATAGCCATGATTCCCATGACAAAAGTACTGCAGAAGATGGATGCTGGGTACCAACTCGAGAAAGGAGGTAACAGAATTAACCATCTGATGTTCAGGGACAACATCAAGCTGTATGACAATAGCATCAAGGAAATAAATACCCTAATCCAGACTGTAAGGGTTGTATATGGGGACATCAGGATGGAGTTTGAAATAGAAAAATGTGCCTTGGTCAACATATAAAAAGGCAAAGTAACAAGGACTGAATGGATAACGCTACCAGACAGGAATAGCATCAAACAAATAGATGAGACAGGATACAGATACCTGGGAATAATAGAAGGAGAGAATATAAAACACCAAGAGATGAAGGACATGATCAGGAAAGAATATATGCAGAGACTTAAGGGGATACTCAAGTCAAAACTAAATGCTGGAAACATAACGAAAGCCATAAACACATGAGCAGTACCAGTAATCAGATACAGTGTAGGAGTAGTGGAGTGGACGAAGGCTGAACTCCACAGTATAGACCAGAAAACTATAAAACACATGATAGCACACAAAGCACAACACACAAGAGCAAATACTGACTGACTATATATAACGTGAGACAAAAGAGGGTAGGCTACTAAGAATAAAGGACTGCATCAGCATTGAGAGCAGAGCATTGGGGCAATATCTGAAAACCATTGAAGATGAGTAGCTAGGGAGTGCATGGGAAGAATAACTGATAAAAGTAGACGAGGACCCAGAAATATGCCGAGACAGGAGAATGAAAAACAGAACAAAGGAATGGCACAGCAAACCAATGCACAGACAGTGCATGAGACAGACAAAAGAATTGGCCAGTGATGAAACATGGCAATGGCTACAGAGGGGAGAACTCAAGAAGGAAACAGAAGGAATGCTAACAGTGGCACAAGATCAAGCCCTAAGAACCAGATATGTCCAAAGAACAATAGACAGAAATAACATCTCACCCATATGCAGGAAGTGCAATATGAAAGACGAGACCATAAACCACACAGAAAGTGAATGTCCGGCGATTTCACAGTACCAGTACAAAAAGAGGCATGATTCAGTAGCAAAAGCCCTCCACTGGAGCCTGTGCAAGAAACAAGAGCTAGCTAGCTTGCAGTGATAAATGTTACAAACACCAGCCTGAGGGAGTGATAGAAAACGATCAAGCAAAGATCCTCTGGGACTATGGTATCAGAACAGATAGGGTGATACATGCCAATAGACCAGACGTGATGTTGATTGACAAAATGAAGAAGAAAGTGTCACTTACTGATGTTGTAATACCATGGGGCACCAGAGTAGATGAGAAAGAATGAGAAAAAATTGATAAGTATTAAGACCTGAAATTCGAAATAAGAAGGATATGGAATATGCCAGTTAAATTGTACCCATAATAAAAGGAATACTGGGTACGATCCCAAGATCCCAGGAAAGGAATCAGCAAAAACTAGATGCCGAAGTAGCTCCAGGACTCATGCAGAAAAGGAACCCCAAACTATAAAAACCACCCAGTCAAATAGGATGACTGTGATAGACAAAAAAAAAAAAAAGAAAAAAAAAAACATAACAGTGGTAATAATAATATTCTTTATTCCAGCTCAGGGATATACAAATACAATACATACAGTCTAGATACATTAGATAATATGATAAAAATAATAATCGACAGTTGCTGAAGAAGTAGAAAAAATAGAATTAATAATAATGGTAATGACAATAACGATTAATTTCCAGCTAGGGACCTCAGGTGGTTACATAAATACAAGAATTGAAAATTGCAAAACTCAACAGTGATATTGTTCACAGTAGTAATGAAAAAGGAAAAATAACAATAATAACAAGAAACGTAGAAATATAATAATAATAATAATAATAATAATAATAATAATAATAATAATAATAATAATAATAATAATAATAATAATAGACAGCTTCAGGAGATGACACTTCATAATTACAAAAAATAGAGAATAAGTCATTTAAGGAACAGAAACCTCATTATCGTGTCTTTCCCACAATTTAGATCTCCTTCTTGTCTCACTGCTTAGGATGCTTTGTATGAGCGAATTGGTGCTGTTTCTCTGTCCGGTGATCAGACTGGATAGTGTTCGCCTCACAATGATTTTCAAATTATCCAGGTGGTTTTCTGTGAACATCTACATGGTGAAGTGATACAGAGGAGTGTTTGTGAGGCGTCTCAGAATGTCACTGTGAACAACAGTGATACGTCTCATAGTCTCTCGGGTATAGTTCGTCCAAAGGGAACACCCATATATACTGTAGCAGTACGAGAGGAAGAGCAGCAGTTTCGTGTTTCGGTGACAGAAGGCAAACCTCCTTGCAGTCATGTTCCAGTTCCATATAGTTTAAGATGCCTCTGTTCTATGTCTGCCGTATCTTTTAGGTCGTCCGTTATATTGTGGCCCAAATAAGGAAATTCATGCACGAATTCCAGACTATGATTTCCGAGGAAAATTTATGGTTCTGCAATATGCTTAAGAGATCTCGGGAGCAGCGACATACACTGGGTCTTGGTTTCATTGTATAGGATATCAAATTCCTCTGCATATTGGCGGCAGGTGTCGATGAGTCGCTGGAGACCGTACACTGATGGGGAAATCAGTACCATATCATCGGCGTAACAGAGGTTGTTTATTATTGTCTCATTGATAGCGCATCCGATTGGGAGTGAGTTCAGCTTGACATTCAGGGCATTTGTGCATGTGCTAAACAGATATGGAGAGATAATGCCTCCTTGCAGGAGCACGTTTAGGGAGCCGAAGGTGTACGACAATATGTTACCCTATTTGACACAGAATTGCTGTGTGGGGAACGAACAACATAAAATGCCAATTAGATATGGAGGTGTGGCCTCGTTTGTGCAGCTTCAGGAAGAGCTTCGGGTAGTTTACTCTGTCAAGTGCTTTTCTCACATCTACAAAACATAGGAAAACAGGAGAGGCTGATGATATGTTATAGTTCAGCAATTCTTTCAGGATGTAGATGCAGGTGTCGACTGAGTGTGGTTTGCTTTAAAGCCGAACTGGTTGTCAGTTTCAGATAAAAGGCGAATGGAGACGAAGCCCTCCAAAAATCCGCCAGAGAGGTTGAGTCCCCCATAAAAACTGGTGAACATAGGTTGCCAAAAGTTGCCAGAAATTGGAAGATCCAACATAGAAAACGAGATGACTGAATGACCATCTTGCAATCCCAGTGACCTCTGGAAGGAGCAAGAAAATATGCCCCTGAGGTCATATAAGGCGAAAGACAGCGGTTGTCGGCCTCAGAACCCGGCGGTAGCAGACCGACACACATCCCCTTGCATGCTCCTTATTGAGCTGACCCCTCCTCGTGGTCACCTTTCGACCACCCAGTCGCATTACCTATGCATCCCCATTAAACTCATCCCTCCAGAACTGGTGAAATTCGACAAGGCCCCTCCATTGCTCCATTATAAAATACATCCTGATTCAAGGTTCTTTCAATAGTCATGTATCTTTAAACTTCCACTGCACTCTCATTTTCTTTTCTGAAGTGCGGGTTATCACAAAGATCTGACTCACTTAGCTCAGTGTGAATTTTAAGGCAAATATAATCGAGTTATCTTGGCCCCTATGTGCAGCCCTCAGTTCGCCTGAAATCGTTATAATTATCCTTGTGTAACTGCTGGCAATATCAAATTGCGGACTCTAAAGTATATAGGTTGTGGAACATCGGCATGTCTTGTGCTTCTTGCAGTGAAAAGGCCACTGCAATCAATTCTTCAGTATCCCTTCCAAGAGGATTAATCATAGACTCTTCAATAATTGAACCAGTGATAGCATAACGAACCCAGTGGCAGGCCCCCGTTGTATCTGCCTATCATTCCTCAGTCTTCTGATTGACGTATTTAATTGTAAACATATTCCATTTAAAGTAAACCTAAGTATTTATCTGCAACAGCCCTTTGTTGAAGTACGGCTTTCAGCCCGACTGTTTTTCTCTTAAGTTTCCTACCTGACATAGAAAACTGCAGTCAGAATCTCAAGGTGTATTAGTAAGCCACCTGTTCACGATATAGACCTCGGATTGGACCCCTGAACAAGGAATACAGTAAGTAGGCCAGGTGAGAATCTAAAAAAAAAAAATAATATATATATATATATATACATATATATATATATATATATATATATATATATATATATATATACATATATATATATATATATATATATATATATATATATATATATATATATATATATATATATATATATATATATATATATATATATATATATGTATGTATATATATATATGTGTGTATGTGTATATATATATATATATATATATATATATATATATATATATATATATATATATATATATATATATATATATATATATACATACATATATATATACTCGTATATAAATACACGTGTGCGCTTACTTTTGTAATTGGCACTTAAGTGGGAGGGTAAGTTTCGGGCCTCAAGTACAGTACTTTCGAGTTACGTCTAAGACCCACAATGTATGTAACATCTATTACATAAAGGTTGGAATTTATAGGACAAAATAATGCAATATGTATGTTGTAGTGAATATGGACATGTAAGATCATGATGAACGGATTATGTGAATGAAAACATCATCCTCTGCATCAAAATACAGAAACAAAAACTGATTTATAAAATGTAATGAACTTTTCCACAGATGAACCACAGTATCAATAAATCCCCTAATGATATTCATAGGCAATTTCATGAGGATTTCATGTCTAGATTATTCAATGCCAGCGACTCTTAATTGCATTGGCTTGTTTGGTTATTGAAATATTTTGACATGGATGAATTGCTTGCTAATAGGGTTGGCATTAACGTATAACAAGCGATTCAGTGCTACAAACGTTTAGTTCTAATAAAACCCTTTCGAGCGTCATTTTCTTTTCATTGACGCTGAATGATTGATTACTGTTGAACAAACACATGTCAATGATGCTAAATTTTTTCATCAAATTAACTGATCAGAGAGGATTACAAGCAATTGGCATCCTCTGTACTCTTCATCATCTCCCCTTCCTTGCCATATTAACTCCTGAGCTAAAAAAAAAAAAAAAAGTTAAGATTATATGGTAGACAGGTGAGTCATGCAACTGGAATTAAGGCATAAAGAATGAATAGTGATATTATTATTCAAACTAAGTCCTTAAATTCTTGGTATCAGGTGAAGGCCTAGAGAGAAGTAGACTTTGGAGGTCTTAAGGGAGTGACAGGTACTGTCGCTTTCACCAACCTTCAAATATGACTTTGAAGGAATGAACAATCGGAAAAGCGGATTTAGCCATTATTACACGAAGAAATCAAATTTTTAATGTAGAGTTTAGTGCATGATTTAAGGAGCATAATACCTAGACTATTATAGAAAGCTTAACTTTTTTTACCATGTTGCCTGTAACACTGATACAGTAAATTTTCTTATATAAAGATTACGTTGAGGTGCAATTAGGTTTCAAGGCAGGAGCATTTACAGTGCTTGTTTTTACTTTTCCGGTGTTGATGTTAATATTGTGATGTATGTTCGCTAAATTTGGAAAAAAAACAAAAGCTCATTGTTGGTTAAATGAATATTAAGAAATGAAACGGAGGACTTTGTTTATTGGTTGAATAAAATTTAACTGGCTTTGTGTCAGCACTGTAGGTGTGGAAAAGTGTTGAATAAGATAAGAGGCCTGGTTTGGACTTCAGAATCTTGATTACCAGCAGGGACGAGTGTAATGGCTGGTGCTTGACGTTATCAGTGCTGCTGCAAGAAAACAATATGTTTGGAAGCTTTAATGATCAATTCCATTTCCCTTATACTTTATCGCCTGACCTTGGATGACTGTGGTGTGTGTGTGTGTGTGTGTGTGTGTGTGAGAGAGAGAGAGAGAGAGAGAGAGAGAAAGAGAGAGAGTTAAAATGTTCTGTCTTATGTAACACTATTCAGTATCTTAACAACTATTACAAGTGAATTTAACTTCGCATACATTAATTACTTCTGGTGTAGAAGCCATAGGTGTTCCCCTACGAATCATGCGTGGGTACATGCTATTCGAAGCCAGGTTATCAAACAGTGCACCCCCATAACGTATGAAATAAAGAGGTCAAAGCAGATACACACTAATTCTTTGACGTAGTTTTAAATGTACACCGAATCCGAGGTTGGAGTACGGTGAAGTTTTGCTCGTGTCTATGTGTGATAATAAAATATCTCGTTAAGCAACGAAAGGATTTAGTCGAATCTTGAAGAAAAAAGGTTTTCTTCTCCAGATGGTTGTAATTTGATACCTATCGATGAAGGCTTGAAATATAATGGGGCTCTCCTTGAAACAATCATCTGATAACTTATCCGCCACTCAGTACATTTGTGTTCTATACATTTCATTTCCTGCGCTTCTTGCTTATATCAATAAAACTCATCCATTCGTTGGCATAAGTGTGTTCCGTCGCTGATGAGTAGCCATAGAGGACGTATACTCTCTACTGACGACTCTTGTTTCATTATGCAGTCCTTTCAAAGTCTCAAGTTTCATTAGAGTTCTAGTTCGGCCAAAAAGATCATAACCCCTTCCATTAGAGAGAGAGCGAGAGAGAGAGAGAGAGAGAGAGAGAGAGAGAGAGAGAGAGAGAGAGAGAGAGAGAGAGAGAGAGAGAATGATAAAATATGTTATCTTATTGGTTGTGTATTAAAGTTTGACATACATTTCCCTTTCCAGCCACCTGAACACAGGGGCGGCTTGAAGACTGGAACAAAAGGATCCTCTTGAGGCAATATTGAGAAACCTAAATGTTGATCAGACCCTCGGAGCGCCGCGCCGTTTGTCTTGGGGAAACGCAATAAGAATTCACGGGGAGTTGCCTGACCGGGTAATGGGAGATGAATGGAATCCTGATCAAAGGAGACCAACCGGCGGTAGCAAGGAAACCCGCTCTTTTCCCCCTTCTCTTCATTTTCTTCTTTTGTTTATTCTTTATTTCCTTATTATTACTCAAATGCTCTGCTATTTTCTAAATAAAAATTTTCTCTTAACTTTTAAACATATTTCACTTCAGAAATGGAATAAAATTGGCCATTCCGAATTAAAAATTAGTATGAATACAATAAGCTATAAGCAAAGTGTATTGTGTTTTACTTCTGACTAGGAATGTTTCTTAAATCCTTATTCAGAAAACGTTTCCTGTCTGATATTGAAAATAAGCCTGTATTTCTTTGTTTACTTCTTAGGTAGTTAACTGAATGAGAGGAGACGGTGTATTGTTTTCTTTCTTACTTATTTTTTAAACTCATAAGGTCAAATTGTACTATTTACAACTAAAATTATGACATTTGGTGTAAGTAAACAATCTCTCAAACAGCAACTTTAAGCATTAACATTTCACAGGTACTATTGTATAATATAAGGTAAAGTTTTATTGTTCTCTTTTGAATATTACATTTTTAGAGTGAAATAATCAGAAATGGCACATTCCCCACGTTTCATTCAAGTGAGAAAATAGACAGTTACAATATTTGAAAATGAAATTCTGCATCAAAGAGAAAAGCTAAGTAAAAGTAAATTAATTAAGATATATATAGAACAAAATGCAGTGGACAATAGCAGAATCTATTATGACTCATTGACACTAACAAAAAAATTATGATTTATATTTCTTGAATGCTAGCATATAAAAAAAGTTTAAGCCCGTGAAATAAGGATATTTGACACCAAACGCTTAACCGAAAACACCAATGGAAATGCAAGTAGAGGTAAACGAGAAGTATAATCACAGGAAAACAAAGATTTTGGGAATTAATAAACGGGAAATTCAGTTTAAAGAATTGATTATTGACATTAAGGCAAAACAGCAAAAGAAAAGAGAATATCACCAAACGACGTATAGCAATTAGATAAAATGTTCATGGGTAAATATCGAGAAAAAATTGTCAACTGAATAGGAATAGAAAATAAAAGAAAAAGGTTAACCTCTGAATGAGTTAATGACAGCTATATGTCACTGCAAATATCCTGCAACCATGAAGCCGAGAGCAGCCGTGCAGTTCTAGTGACTGATGGTTTAGTTAATTAGTTCCGCCTCTCCAATTAAACTAAATTACTTCGGTTCATCTCACTGGCAAAATCCTTGAAATGGGATAGACTTCGGATACACTTTTAGGAGACTCCGTCACGAGAACACCCATTCATTTGACTGCTGAATTTAGACCTGGTATCATATGGGCTCATTTGTTACTAAATGGAATGTCTGAGAGAGAGAGAGAGAGAGAGAGAGAGAGAGAGAGAGAGAGAGAGAGAGAGAGAGAGAGAGAGAGAGAGAGAGAGAGAGAGAGAGACTATTGGTGGGCAGTTTAACAATAAGCATTTCTACTGCTATATTTGCGTTTTTATGAAATAAAATCATTCTGCTGAACTTGATTCTATTATGTTCAAAACAAACAAATTAAGGGGGGTGGGGAGGGGGGAGGGGCTGCGGCTAAATCACAAATTGAAAACCTGAAGAGGTATAAATACAAGTCAGATGCAGGCTGTCTACAGAATGCTTCCTACCTGCATGACAAAAATGAATTGAATGTGATTAATATTGCTGCAATGGTGATGTTACAAAAAATACGTGAGATGTATTATTATGACACTCAGAGGAGATTAGGAGCTCTCATCAGAATGAAAGAAAATGATTTTATACGTTGTAAAACAAAGGGAGAAATAAATAAAGGATTTACGCAATAAAAATTGACAGGGAAGACGCGACACGAAAAACATGTTATTGCTCTCACAAATATGGATAATTAGAATACCATTCAAAAGAACGGACTAAAGGCAATTAAGCCTCTAACTATAAAGAAAATTGTAATGATTGCCACTACTATATCATCAGCAACTAAAAACATATCA
>JANJGK010000032.1:26772231-26789731 GCA_039081455.1 Macrobrachium rosenbergii
ATCCCCTAGAAAAATTCGCATGAGGAACTTCCTCAACTGAGCTACCAAAATTCTGAAATGCAGGTCTACCATTATACCGTATCCGAGACGGGCAAGACCACCAAGGATGACCATAAGTTTTGCAACTGCCACAATACTTAACACGGCAAAATAATATTACAATTAAATCAATGAACCTGTGGGATCCGAGAACTCAAGCCAACCATCGATCTTTGGCTATTCCGAATTTCAACAAAATTCTTCCAACCGAGGACTGAGTCTCCACGCTCTACACAACCATAGACTGTTTAAAAAAAATTCTGATCACTATTTCCTCTCTTCATTTTTGCAGCTTTCTTCTTCGTAAATAAACCCGTTAACTTATTCTTGGCTGATCACAAATGCAAAAAAATCTGAAGTCTCGCAAAAGTACACCCTTTACAGAGAAAAACCCAAGGCAAAACAATTTCCCAGACACAATTCCCATACAACACGAAACCTAAAATGTTAATTCCCTTTACTCTAACAGTTAATTCCCAAAACTCAAAAAGAAGTACTAATCAAACCCACCATTAAATCCAAAGTTAATTAAACCCACAATCAAATTATAAAATTGATTAAACCCTTAATTAAATTCAAAATTAAGTAAGCACAAAATTAAACTCACAATTAACTAAACCAATAAGAAAATTCATGATTAACTAAACCCATCACTCAAATAAACCCCAGAATTAAATTCAAAATTAACTAACCCCCACAATTAAATCCAAAGTCCTATGGAAAAAAATACTGGCTGTGAGTACAGCTGATTTGCAAAAGTCGGCCAAGTTCACTTCAAGGCCACCAACAAAAAAAAGAAAAAAACACTGAGTCTCCCAAAGAAAAGAGAATGGAAGCACTCTCACATATAGAAAACGGAACTCGAGCAGACGCTGGAGAGAGAGAGAGAGAGAGAGAGAGAGAGAGAGAGAGAGAGAGAGAGAGAGAGAGAAGAATTCGTCCCTCGGCCCTCGGAGTAACACCCCACTCTCCCTATCACCCCCCCCAAGGTATGCCGAAGCACACAGAAAAAAAAATGCTGAGCGCACACTTCATCCACCTCTCATGTCGCCAAGGGACTAGATTGCTGAATAAGCTATAGCAGCTGCACCCACCTTACATACACACACGAATGCTCCCAAAATAACACACGTACATGAATAATTAAAAAAAGAAAAAAAAGTAAAAAATAATTATAAAATGTATACACACTTGCGTAAGAAAAGTTTACACACAGTAATTCACAAATATCAAATAAAATAATACCCAGTTATAAAAGTCCCTAGAAATAGTACAATAATAAAATAAACACCTTATTAAATGCTAAATGCCGATGCGAATTGCCTAATAAAAACAGAAAATGAGACATGGTCAAAATGCAATTACACTGTTCAGAGTACATTGAAGCAAGCAAGATGCTCCGCCCAAACTAATGTCACTGACACATCACTCTGGTGATGGCGTAACTATAGCCACCGCCACCCAAAAAAATTAGTTGTAGAGTAATGAAAAGTCCAATTTGACATTAAAACAACAATAAAAAGAAGATGATAACGCTTACATGTGTCTCTGCTTAACAATGCATGAATTCCCTCACCAAAGAAAAAGAGAGAGAGAAGGAGAAAAAAAAACAATTGCAATTTTCGCGTGTTTCAACACACGCAAGCGGCCAAGATACCGCAATTACTTCACATTATATATCCCAATATGAAATAACGCCCTATTAATACCCATATTAAGATTTTTTTCCCCGAGACGCATTATTAAACCCATACAGAGACTTTGGACCCGCGAAAAAGACTGACTCGCCGTGTCTCGCTCAGCAACAACTCCCTAAGCTGACCCATCAAAATCTATTCTAAGATGCCAATACTAGCATTTAAAAAGATATGTCTCTTCGGAAGCATATCCCTAACTATCTATTTATATATCTATGTCTAACACCGCTGCCAACCACTATTAACGGCTCAGGTTCTAGGGCCATCTTTTTACTGATGTATCTGTTCTAAGAACAGAATTAAACATCTCACTTTTCTTGAGATGTCTCTGGTAGCCGTGGCTCTTTCCTTGGGTCAGCAGATCCCTTCTCCTTCATCATAGACTCTCACTAAACCTATCTTTACACAAAGGCCAACTGAAATGAGACACTGATATACAAGACAGGACTTTATTGACACATTTAACGAAAGTGATTTTCAAAAGCTACGGTTATGAAATGCAGTGATTCACACATAACTAGAGGAGACACTTCTTCACAAGGAAATAGAATAATGATTCTATGCCAAGTGATAAATACCCTGGTTATCAAACAAAGTAATAATGTCATAAAGACTACAATAAATGTCATATCGTATTATAAGAGTAAAATACACCACTTCCAAATGTTTGTCCCTCCTAGGACGTTGTTCGAATTCCTGTAGAAAAAAATACATCATTATATTAAAACCTGAAATTAATGTACATATTTAAGACAGAAAAAATGCACAAATGGACAATTTCACTATGTAGATATCGTTCGGTTTTACTGCTTCTCAATCGGGGATTTTCCCTCTAAAGTCTGGAAAAGATATCAATGTCACAGTGCGGTTTTACTTACTATTTTCATACCGGCGGTTTCTTTAAACACTACAACTGGCTAAATACACCATGATCCACTCAGGATCGAGGCCGTCTCTCTCCAGAGAGTCACTGTTCTTCTCATAAGTAACTCATGAGAGATCGCACACACACATACGCACATGCCCTACCGGAATCTGGGCATTTTCAGTGAATGCTGTTTCCATGTGCCTGGACCATGACCAAATAGTTCTCTGCATCTAACTGAGCAAATTCCAATGTCAGCGCAAATCCACCTGCCATGAGAGCCACTGACAGGGCATCACATATTTCACTGTTGTCCAACGAGAGCCCACACTTAATATATGTATAAACGGAAAAGAGTAAAACGCCTTACAAAGATATAAAAAAAATATTTCAATTGTATATACATAGAATAGTGATTTTAAGAACATTATAAAAAATGGAAATAAAGCAAGTGACTTGGCCGAAATAATCTGATTTGAAGTTATTTAAAAAACAATGAGAGAATTTCACGGAACTTTACTCAGAAGATGAAAGGATGGGTTTAAGAAGAGGTAATTAGAGCTTAATAGAAAGGGGAAATGAAAGAATAGAAAATCGATGAAGGATAAATGAACACCCGAAAAAACTGAAGGGATACGAATGCAAAAGACAAAAGGGAGATCACAGAGCCAAAGTGGAAAAATGGAAAAGAACCCAAAGAATAAAGCATGACACGGAAATATGGAAATAAGTACAAAGAATGTAAAAAAAAATAAATATTGAATAAAATGAAAAATGAGCTATCTAAAGCAAAAGAAAACGATTATGGAAGAAAACGAACGTGCATGAAGAAAAAAATACGCCGAAAAAGGGAGACAAATAGAGAAGTATGGAATGACAAACTGAGGAGAAAATTGAAGCCGAAGACCTTCTCGAGAGGACTCGACGTCCAACTCGAGAAGATGTTGTCTCGCGAGAGTCTTCATCTCCGTTGTCGGGAGTTGGACTTCCATGTTGGGTGCTCGATGCTTCTTTCTCGTTCACTGAGATGATTTAATGCACAGCTAAGATTGGGCTGATCGATATTTTGGCTGATTGATGCTGGTACAAGTATTGCCAGTTATGACGACCTGTACCAGACTTAACACCTAAATTAATATGTTTTTGTTTAAATATTCCGTTCCTTTAAATCCCACTACCTCTGTTGCATTAAACAGTGAGTTACATACCTGGTAGTCAGTCTACTGTACTGGGACTTGGCTTGGGTGGAGAATAGCAAAATTATATAAGAAACTTACTGACAAATAGTGATAATAATATATATATATATATATATATATATATATATATATATATATATATATATATATATATATATATATATATATATATATATATATACTACTGAACTCGATATGACACCATCCATAGACCTCCTTAGTACACAAATGCATCTGCTAAGTTCTTTTTGTCGTTATTATTTTAACATTAAAGATATGGAACAATTAGAAAAATGATATTACTGCAACTAGATATTGGCTGAAAATTATCACATAATGATAGGCTGAAATGATAGCAAGGCGAAAGCCAGAACTAGCGTCAAATACTCTCAATTATACACACACACAGATATATATATATATATATATATATATATATATATATATATATATATATATATATATATATATATATATATATATATATATATATATATATAATCATGAAGCTACAAATGTGGCTTAATATCAAATTCACGCTACCTCGGTATTTCTCCGTTAGAGAATTGTCGCCGAAGGGGAATTTATATAAGTGATAAATGAATTGGAATCATCGGGACACGAACCCGTGACACGAAAACCTATTCAGCAACTCCAGTGGACGTAAACCATTGAGCCATCAAGAGAGGTATAAGTCATATGCCGAGATGTTGTACTGCTTTTACCCGTCGTGAGTGGGGAAATGTACTAGCCTCGGCAATGACCCACCTCCGCCATGACAGTTCATTGGTACGTTTGGAACACGCAGCTCTTATTATGAAATTTTTATCACACCGTGATTTATATACAATCATGAAGCTACAAATGTCGCTTAATATCGAATTCATGCTACCTCGGTATATCTCCGTTGGAGAATTGTCGCCGAAGGGAATTCATTTATCACTTATATAAATTCCCCTTCTGCGACAATTCTCCAACGGAGATATACCGAGGTAGCATGAATTCGATATTAAGCGACATTTGTAGCTTCACGATTGTATATAAATCACGGTGTGATAAAAATTTCATATATATATATATATATATATATATATATATATATATATATATATATATATATATATATATATATATATATATGTGTGTGTGTGTGTGTGTGTGTGTGTGTGTGTGTGTATATATATATGTGTGTGTGTTATAACAGAGTATTTGACGCTAATTCTGGCTATCGCGTTGCTATCATTTAAGTCTATTATTATGTGATCATTTTCAGCCAATATCTAGTTGCAGTACTATCATTTTTCTAATTGCTCCATATCTTTAATGCTAAAATAATAACGACAAAAAGAGCTTAGCAGATGCATTTGTGCACTAAGGAGGTCTATGGATGGTGTCACATCGAGTTCAGTAGTAAAGGTAGCTAATATTAAGGATCCCAACGTCACCCTAATTCACTAAGAAAACCTTTAGTAAGACTCTCGCTGCACGAAAACTGGAAAAGATTTTGATCGACCACACAGTGACTGAGGTCGTCCTTTTAGCCTCAAAATATCTGCACGAGAATGCACGCCTTTGGCCGAGAACCCATGAAAACCAATGAGGGTGTTATCGCAAGAAACCGGTTTCTCTTCGCATGCAAATCATTTCACCTCCATCAATCATTTTGATCTGCATAAACTCAACTTGTTATAGGAATTACCCGGGGATGACCGTCAGTGATTTATGCAGCATTAGAAATTGGGACAGCACACTATTTAGTTATAGTCCTTTTTACATAAAAGTTCATTCACCAGGGATAATTCAGAGATGCTTCGGCTACTGGAAGCCCATATTGGGTTGAAGAAGGACAATTGCAACATTGGTATTCTGGATGATATGATCATTGGCGTGCACTAATTCCCTGAAACTTCAGTGTTGAATCAAACCTTCATATGTTAAATTTCTCATGCTCTGATCGGAAGCCATATCGTTAGGAAGTCCTCCACATTGCACAGTAGTACTCATAGGATTGTTAAATACAAATTTGTTAGGGAAACAGATTGGGCAATGTGGGTCAATGAAATGGCTACATGGTCTCCCGGCCTGATTCCTATAGACTGTTTCTTACGTGAACAGCACAAATCAGATGTTTATGGCAACAGGCCAAGATCAGTTGAGCCGTGAAAGAATAACATGACAATTGTCAGAAGGTGAAGCAGTAAGAATGGCCCGAGCTTTGCTTATAAATGTATAAAGTCTTGTGCCTGACGAATTACAGTGTCTAGAAGAATGGATATCCTTACTGTTTTGATAATGAAATGAATATAATT
Source organism: Macrobrachium rosenbergii (assembly GCA_039081455.1). NCBI lineage: Eukaryota > Metazoa > Arthropoda > Malacostraca > Decapoda > Palaemonidae > Macrobrachium > Macrobrachium rosenbergii. The sequence goes on from JANJGK010000032.1 coordinate 26,778,341, forward strand.
TTATTAGCAACTCATAGTATGCAGAGTTCATCATCCTTCCATAAGCAGCCTAATTCGATTTAAAGATCTCTCCGGTATTAGACGGAGAACCTAATCCCTTCTTCCTTATCCCCAAGGGCAGAGTGGTCAGACGGTTATTCATACTCAACTTTTGAGTCCCGCCAACCTTAAAAAATTATTATGTATAATTTCGTAAGGTCAGAAGAGTGGAAGAGAAGTTTTTATTATACAGTAGTATTGTCTGCAAAATATATGGTGTCTGAATTACCAAGATGATCGTTTCTTAACAGGACTGACATTTCTTGATTAACTTTTGAGAGAGTTCGGAAAAAAAAAAAGATGAAAGGACTATGAAAACTATCCACCAAGCACAAGAAAGTATTATACACAAGCCTGAACTAAATTTTTATTTTAATACCATCGCTAAGTTAATGTCACTAAAAGTTTACGATACTAAATCTACAGATTACAGAGATTTTAAATTATCCATTACCTGCTTCATGTACTGGATTTATCTTCCAGAAATACAAACCTTCCATAATCATAGCCATAGTAGCACCTACATACACGCACAAATATCACTATATCTATTTCTCTACCTTATACATAAACACACACACACACATTCAGAAACTTCGATACCCTCTTAAGGGGGGTCACACAGTGAATGTATTCACCGTAATTCATCTAAGTCTGTTCACATATACTGGAGAAACTCTATCAAAATGCATTTACATAAGCAAAGACAGACGAGGTCCCCTTCCAGCATTTTTTACAGAAGTGGTAAACAGATATGCCACTCAAAAGCATTGTGAAAGAAAACAACCTTAAATCAAGATTAAAGAATATTGCTAGAACAGTGTCAAGTCGTGGAAGAATATAAGGAAGATAACCGGAGAACGAAAGGTAAAAGTTGAGATAAAGAGAATTGGAGATGATTGTCCATACCGTATTAATGTCCTCCAAAACTCTGGAGATTCGTGACTTCAAGCCAAGAGTGAGGCTGGAAGGGTGGTCGGGTTCTCCAGGTGGGTGGGAGGCGGTGGGTGTATAAGGGATGGGTGGGAGGGTAAGAAGGGAAAGGACAAGATGAAATCGTATAAAGGAAGATTGAATTCTCTGGACCTGAGGCTGGTCCGCGAGATTGGCTCAGCTGTAAGTCTGAAATACTTATGTTTTTGGCTTTGACTTTAGGTTTATCAGAAAATGAGGAGAGGAAGAGGAAAAATAAACTATTGTAATTGTTTGCTAATATGGAATATGCTGATCTCAAATCCCGTGCAATTTTTTTTAATATTTATGAATAAATGTGGAGCTTGAATTTGTGTGCAAAATGAAATGACATGTAAAGATAGACGTAGAGACAAACAAAACTGACAACCACACATACACACTGAAAAGCAAGAAGACGGTTTTGCATCCTTTGACTGCTGTAAAAAGAACGAACCAGAGTATAGAAAACTTCAAGTGTCAGCTGCTGTTGTAAATTACTTAGATTTAAGTGGAGTAGAATGCTGGGGCGCTACATGCAGTGTTCCACACCTCGGCATCTTGCAAATACTCTCACGCGTCCTGGATATTAAACCATTTTCGTTCCTGCACTTTTTCCATGTCGGTTCTCTTTTATGTGGTACTTTCAAAGCTTCAGATTCATACACCTTTCTCACCAGCATCAACTCTCTTCACTTGACAAAGCCCCTCAAAATACGCTAATCTATCCTTTAACTATTCTAACCAATTAACAATGTCATGATATATCTTTCAGCCTCTTCCCTCCAGATGCACCACGAAGACAGTTTATATATATATATATATATATATATATATATATATATATATATATATATATATATATATATATATATATATATATATATATATATATATATATATACATACATACACACCCACCCACACACACATACACACACACACACACACACACACACACACACGCACACACACACACACACACACACACACACACATATATATATATATATATATATATATATATATATATATATATATATATATATATATATATATATATATATATATATATATATATATATATATATATATATATATATATAAGGCCCATAAAACACTATTTGAACGTTGCAACCATATATTTCGAGCACTTCCATCTGTGCCCCTGTTCACTGGTAAAATATGGACAGATGAAATGTTACAAGAGTATATATACAAAGCATATGTAGGTGTGGCATTAAGTCTTCGATGGTATGCTGGTGACCATTCCCAAGAAGGAGGGAAAATAAACAATTCCCCAGTGGTTTTTGGCCTCATTAACTTGTGTTTTGCAATTTGTCTGGTGGTCGTGTTTCCTGGAGCATCTATTTGAGAAGAGGTTTAAGGATTAACCCGTCGATTTCATCTGCTTTCTAATGTCCTCCTGACAAGTTCATATTGTTGGTTTGATTGATGATAGCAGATTCCAGCATCTTTCTTTTGTACGGACAACTATTTTTGAAAACCAGCTCTGCCCCACTCGAATTTATGGAATGGCCTATATCCCTGATGTGTAGAAAAATCCCTGAACTCTCTGAAGCATACCGTACTGATCTTTTGTGCTCTGTTAATCTTCGCGAGAGGGACCTGCCCATCTCTCCCATGTAAATCTCATTACAATTGCGGCATGGAATCTTGTAAACTCTGGCTTCTTCCCCTTTTTTATTTAAGTATACGTTAATGAGCGATCTCTCAATGGATTTGGGATAAAGGAAGATAAAAGGATTGTTACACCTGAGTTGTTCTGTGGCTTTTTGGATGTTTTCGTCATACGGAAGCTTTATTTTGTTATTAAAATCTATTTGTCTGTTGTGAGTGGGACCTTTGTAGTATATTTTATTCGCTTTGTTAAAAGCCTTCTCGATAATGTGTGGTGGGTAGAGCAGTTGTGTTAGATGTTGGCGGATTGTGTTGAATTCTTTATCTAGGTACCCATTTGAACATATTCTAAGCCCCCTGAGGAATAAGTTGCACCATACCATGATCTTTACGGAGACATCATGGTAGCTTAAGAAATGAATATAGGAAACAGCGAAAGTAGGTTTCTTATATACTGTGAAGGCATCTCTGTTCTGTTCTCTTACGATCAGTTCATCTAGGAACGGCAATTTTCCTTCCTTTTCCCATTCTGTTTTTAATTGTATGGTCGGAACTAGCGAATTTAGTCTATTAAAAAGTTCATTAAAGTCTCCCCAGCTATTGTCCCAGAAAGTGAAAATACCATCTACGTATCTAAGCCAGATCATATTGCGGGGTTTGATAGATGACAAAATTTCTGTTTCGAAATATTACATGTACAATCATGCTAGAAGGGGTGATAGGGGACTTCCCATGCTACAGCCAAATTTTTGTTTGTAAAAATTACCATTGAAAGAAAACACGTTGTTAGTTACACAGAGGTTGATAAGTTTTAAAGTTTTATCTATGCCAAGAGGAAAATGGTCTTCATATGGTTGTAACTTCCTCTCTAAAAAAGACAACATGTCGGCGATCGGGTTTTTAGTAAATAATGACTCGACGTCTTGGCTGAGCAATTTGATGTTATTTGAGGTGATGTTTAAACTATTAAATTTTTGTATAAAATCCTCTGCATGTTTGACGTGGGATAATGAGAAAGTTCCTAGGAAGGGTGATAACAGGTCTGCGAGCCATTATGATAATTTACACATGAAAATGCCCCTGCTAGATATTATGGGGTGTAAAGGAATCCCATCTTTATATGTTTTCAGGAGGCCATAAAAATAGGGGAGAGAGGGGCTGATTACCTTGAATGTCTCTAGTAGTTCTATGTCCTTCTTATTGCCCCCTGTGGTTCTAACTGATTTGTTAAATTGGGCAGCAATATTTGTTGTGGGATCTTTCGTTAATTTATCATAGGTCTCCGCATCGTTTAGAAATTCTTGAACTTTATTGATGTATGTCTCCTGGTCTAAGAGAACTATTTTCCCGTCTTTGTCAGATTTTGTGATGATGATATCCCCCTTTTCCTTAAACTAGCTAACGCATTTATTTAAAATGGTCTGTTCTTCTGCAGTGAGGGGATGGTTAGAGAGGTTCAGCACATTATTGGGTGGGCCAAGATTATTCCACACGCTGTTCCTAATCAGTCTTTTTAATTTGTTGCGGAAATTTCTGGAGTGGGACTCACTGTTTTCAACAGCACCTGATAGCACAAAGTATGAAAGATATCTGTACATACCATCATTCCTGCACATGAGGGTGAAGCGATGTGGCTAGCTCTCTTATTTTTCTTCTCATCACATACATGTCTTGGTGTGTGGCATGTATTCTGTCTTGGAGGAATGTGGGGATGGAGTTCGGAACTGGGTCTGACGCCGATGTCCAACGCGTGAAGCCGTACATTTTGGGAGAAACTTGTTCCTGTAGGCATTCTTGCAGAAAATTTTTCTGATTCTTCCTCTTGTGCAACCCATGTACTAGTCGTTCGTACCGTCTAAAGATGTGCTTGACAGCTGGGTTGAAGCCGAAAATCTGGCGTAAACTATGATGTTCCATAGTGAGCAAAAATGAATGTCTTTCACTGTAATACCACAGTGTAATATGAATATAAGAAGGCCCATAAAACACTGTTTGAACGTTGGAACCATATATTTTGAGCACTTCCTTCTGTGCCCCTGTTCACTGGTTAAATATGGACAGATGAAATGTTACAGGAGTATATATACAAAGCATATGTAGGTGTGGCATGCATTAAGTCTTCGATGGTATGCAGGTGACCGTTCCCAAGAAGGAGGGAAAATAAACAATTCCCTAGTGGTTTTTGGCCTCATTAACTCCTGTTTTGCGATTCGTCTGGTGGTCGTGTTTCCTGGAGCACCTAGGGAATTGTTTATTTTCCCTCCTTCTTGGGAACGGTCACCTGCATACCATCGAAGACTTAATGCATGCCACACCTACATATGCTTTGTATATATACTCCTGTAACATTTCATCTGTCCATATTTTACCAGTGAACAGGGGCACAGAAGGAAGTGCTCGAAATATATGATTGCAATGTTCAAATATTGTTTTATGGCCTTCTTTTATTCATATTACACCCTGGTATTACAGTAAAAGACATTCATATATATATATATATATATATATATATATATATATATATATATATATATATATATATATATATATATATATATATATATATATATATATATATATATATATATATATATATATATATATATATATATATATATATATATATATATATATATATATATATATATATATATATATATATATATATATATATATATATATATATATATATATATATATATATATATATATATATATATATATATATATATATATATATATATATACATTATATATATATATATATATATATATATATATATATATATATATATATATATATATATATGTTTTTCCTGGCAATCTAGTTTGAAATATTCTCTGTGAGACAGGTAGCAACAATTTCAGAAAATTTAGCCTTGTGATTCCGACTTCGTGGGGCCAGGGAAACATAAAACAAGAGGAAAAAGGGAGGATTTCATATGAGCGTAAGGCTCTTACTACTGAAGGGGTTTCGATGAATTAATACTGGCTTAGCACTGCCGACGCTCGAGGAGCACGGACATTTGACAAGAGATCCGGTGATTACTGGCACTCAAATTAGGTAAATGTTACGGGGAAAAGCGTGACTGAATGGATGTCTTTACAGAGCACATTACCGTAAGGCAGATTTGGTTCCAGCACAGAAGGCGGTCCGTGGATGACTTGCGATTTCCGAGGGCAAGTTTTCTTCCACGTGGTAGGATGCAAGGGCTTCTACGTAAAGGGCAAGATGATGGAAACTTCACGAAACACCAAGCAAATGGCGTGGGTCATCGGTCAGGCCAGCCTCGAAGGGAACAAGTGATTGGCGGCCGGAGTGCACTGAGGAAAAGTATACTTTAAAGGTCACGTGGTTAGGAGCCAAGGGCATCGTTGGGCCAGGTCATGGCGGTGGTTTGGGGACTTCTTCACACCATCTCGTACAGCGCGCGTCTGAGACCGAACCTTGGTCTGTTTGTCGCCTTTATCTCCTCCTATGGGGCAGGGGGCACGCCCAACACATAGGGAGCTGAGTCATGTTCAGCTGGTCTGAAAAGAAGCAGGCATACAGATTCACTTTTGCCTCGAAAAGGGATTACCTACTTAAAGGGAGTGGCCTACAGTTGGTTTTAATCCCTTGTATTCTGACCATGCGAAATATCGATCGGCAGACAGTAAATGAAAACAAAAGAAAGGAGGAAGCAATTTGCTAGCGAGTTCTTGCTAATTATAATAATATATATACATCAACCCCATTGTCAACCTCAAAACGGTAGGGAGCCATAAAAAACACCGTGTAACACAATTCCTTGTTTGTTATGTCAAATTATTATTAAAAGACACCTTTATTTAATCAGAAGTTTGGGTTTGTGGTCAGGACTTTGAAATTTAAAAATTTTCATATTTCTCAAGAAAATACCCATTTTAAAATGAACCAGTTTATAAAATTCAATCAATAAAGTAAGTATATTTATTCCATGACACAAGCTTATCAAAAGCAAACAAATACAAGCATATTACACTTTTGAAACTTTGAAACAATTATGCACGTCAGAAATGACTGAATTTCCTCGATTTGCGGTTGTAGTTCAGGTTGCATTCTCGCACTAGGTTCCAGATATAGTCACCCATCTTTTTTTTCATTGTTGTGGCCCTGGTACTTCCTCTCTATCTCTTTCACATCTTGGTGGAATTGCTCGCCTTGTTCTTCTGAGCAGGAGCCCATATTATCCTTGAATCTGTCCAGGTGAGCGTCCAGCATATGGAGTTTCAGCGACATCCTGCATCCCATGGCTCCAAAAGCCTTGATCAGATCCTGCACAAGTTGCTGGTAGTTTTCTGTAGTTGCCCAGGAAGCCCTTAACAATGGCTTTGAAGCAGTTCCAAGCTGTTCTCTCAGTACTACTGAACTTATTGGAGAACTTAGTAGACTCGAGAACCTTCTTTATCTGAGGTCCAACAAATATTCCACCTTTGATTTTGGCCTCAGATAACTTGGAAAAAACTTAAGAAGGTACTTGAAAGCAGATGATTCCTGGTTTAGGGCCTTCACGAACTGCTTCATCAACCCCAGCTTAATGTGCAGTTATGCAGTGGTGCAGTGGCGGCATGAGCACAACTCTAGGGTCAACCAGTGGCTCCCAGATGACGTTCCGCGTCCCAACTACAAATTCTGTTCGCTGCTCCAAGTTCTTACTTTTGTAGTGGTCAGAGGTAGCTCTGCTGTCCCAAAGGCAGAGGAAGCATTGAAATTTGATAAATCCTCCTTGGAGTCCAAGCAGGAAAACCACCATCTTGAAATCACCAATGATTTCCCAGTTGTAGTTGCTGTATTGCTGAGGTTCCAAGAGAACTTTCACACTGTAGTAATCTTCTTTCGTGTGGATTGAATGAGCTAGAGGGAGCATCGGTAACTTGTTACAATTGTGGAGGAGGACAGCTTATAAACTTGTGGTAGAGCTGTCTATGAATAGTCTCCACTTGCTGGGCACAAACGGCACTCCAATAGTGTCAAATAGTCCAGGTACGTCATGGCAGAAACAGAGGCCATCCCTAATAGTGTAAAAGCCTGAGAAAGGTTCGTGTCGAACTCTCTGACCTGTAATAAGCACATCTTTCTTGACCAAGTTCAACTGCTTCATCCTGGAGAAGAATGACTCTGCACTGGACTTTGTCAGACCCATATACCTGATTAAGTCATCAACTTCTTTTTGATTAGGGAAGTGGAACTTTTTCTGATACCTCAGGTAGGTAATTCAAGTCCTCAGCATCCATTTCCTCTTCATCCGAATATTTGTGGACTTCATCTGAAGCAGGTGGCAATGGCACAGGAAATTTAGAGCAGTGAGGAATTGGAGCTATTGATGATGGAAGATCTGGATAATCCACATCAGCAGCATTCTTTCCTTTCTGTTCCTTGCTTACATCCAACATGCAAAAAAACAGTTTGTGGCGTGGTATGTTGGCTCAAACCAGACCCGTGGGTTGGAAAATTTCAGGGATATTTTTTCACCTCGCAGCCAGCCTTCCAGTGTCTTCTTACAGTGCTCGCAACAGCAATGAGGGGCCCAGGCCTTGTCTTGATCCCCAACTGGCATTCCGAAGTACTTTTGGTAGGCTTCGCAAACTTTCACCGACGTTTGCAAGGAGAATTTTTTTTCCCCCTCTTCTTGATATACTTGCCACATATAAAACAGAAAGGGTCAGGGTGGTGCTGGTAGCCTCTTGAAACCGTTATTAAAATGTAAATATAGATCTCATAGATCAGGAAGTTTAAATAAAATCAGGTAAAATGTACATACTGTACATGTATAAATTAGGTAGGGTAATAATAATATAATAATATAATAATTCCCAATCAAAGAAATAAAACACGATAAAATATTACCTTTTCATTCTTCAAAGATTTGTGCGCGACCACTCACAATGCGAGCACTGAAGAGACTGACAATCGTTGGTGCGATTCACCCCACTCTAGGCTCTAGAATATTCGCGATATTTCGGGCGCACTTACATCTTTCGTGTAAGAATGTCCTGGAACGATGTCGTTATTTCTTTATTACTGATATTGTAACAAATTATAAATATAATACGATTAAAACATAATATACACAGTAAGTTTTGGAAAAAAATAAAGTCATTTTTTAAAAAAAAATTTAATGAATAGCCCAGTATTTTTTACAAAACCAAACTTTATATTGTGTAATAGCAATTTTTTCTTTATGTAGGACCTAAGCAACACGAAAAAAGTATTACAAGCAAGGAACAGAGAAATATATATATGTATATATATATTTTTTTTTGTTACACGGTGCAATCAGTCTCCTAACGGAAAAAAAAAGAGCGAGGCAATAAAGTAAGACCATTCAAAAGGGGATACTGTTTAATGGCCTCAAAACCTAAGTAAAATTCATTCTTTTTTTCCAGTGGAACTGTCATGGCTTAAGAGCTAAATGGAAAGAAATGAGATTACTCATATCAGAGGTGTCTCATGTAAATAAAAATTTGCAGGAGACTATGATTGGTAATAATAAATGTCCGGCCCACGAGTACATACAAACTGCCATTAATATAGGAAGCCATGGATGTGTAGTTTTATATACCGTATTAGTAATGACGCCCCACAAAATCCTGTAAGTATACAGTCAACACTGCAAGTGATAACTATGCAGTTCCATTTGCAAAGAAATATACAGTAAGCTCTCTATATCTTCCACCTAGTAAAGTTTTCCCCACTGATGAATTTAAACCCTTTATTCAACAGCTACTACATCCTTTCGTTATTCTATGAGATATGAATAGTAGAAACCCTCTCTGGGGTGATATTACCAATCAAAGGCTGACATTGCCAGTGCCCATCACAGAAAGTGAAAATGTGGGAATCCTAAACACACAGAGTCTACATATTTTTATGTTCAAACAGGCACGTTATCAACAAGTGATTTATCCATATGCAGTACTGATTGCCTTATTGACTTCAATTGGAGAGTGATAAATGAGAAATTTACCAGTGAACATGGGACCTAACAAAGAAATTATACAGTCAGGAAACGATACCAAAGGAATGGAAAGAAAGCTTTATTGTGCCTCTCTATAAAGGGAAGGGTGACACACAGGATTGTGCAAATTATAAGGAATAAAGCTAACGTCTCACACAATGAAAATCTGGGAAAGAATAATGGATCGAAGAATTAAGGAAGAAGCATCTGTAGGTGAAGAAGAGTTTGGTTTCATGTCAGGAAGAGGAATGACAGATGTACCGTTTGCCCTTCGATAGATGATGGAATAACACCAGGGAAAGCAGAAAGGACTGCACATAGTATTCATAGATCTGGAAAACGCACATGATAGAGTCCCACGCCAAGAGGTTTGGAGGTGTATGCGAGTATAGGGAACACTGGAGAAATATGTGAGGTTGGTCCAAGATATGTATGAAGGAGTAAAAATGTATGTTAGAAGCAGTATTGGGTTAACTGAATGGATACGAGTAAGAGTTCGTTTACATCAGGGATTTGCTTTAAGTCCACATCTTTCTGACGTGATAATGGATGTGTAATCTCTAGGAATAAGAGATCAATCCCTCTGGTGCATGCTCTTTGATGATGGCATCGTGTTATGCAGCACCAACAGAGGGGCAGCGGAGTCAAAACTTGAGCAATGGAGGAAGGTACTGGAAAGAGAGAGAGAGAGAGAGAGAGAGAGAGAGAGATCCACTTAAAACACGTATTGCATATGAAAAATGATTCATGAAGACCCAGTGATAAAAAGACAGTCTTTCACATGCAGCACAATGAGAAAGGGAAACTTTGCCGTTGATTCATACTGCATAAATATGCGTCTCATCCGAACAACTACTGTGTTTGAAAAATTGTTTTTTGCCATTTGGCGCTGATCCATCAAGACCCATCGGGCTGGATTTGGTCATGCCTTTTTTCGTTCCTTTTTTTTATTTTCAATATAGCACTAAAGTCATAGGAAATTAAATATGATATTTATTCTAGAGACACAACTGAACTCCCAGGCTGGAATATCATAAAAACTGGAAATGCTGTTTCGGGTGAATCATTGGCAAAGACCTCTTGTAGTATTTCAAAAAGAAAATCTTCAGTCGGGATAATGCGAGGAAAGATAAGGAATATAAACGCAGAAAGTACGTTTTAAGCTCGGAGACTGGAAGAGAGAATCATGAACACATGCTGCTCATCATGATGACATTACAAAACCAAAAAAGTAAAAGAGCCACTGTCCATCCCTCCTTCTCTCTCCTTCATTCTCTCTGTTTTGATTGCTGTGTGCCTTACCTTGTGAGAAACATCTTTTCACATGAAAATAGAAGCGGGAAAATTTTTCAGCTAGAGAAGAGCAAGAGAAGCTCCAGGTTGTCTTCCTGTATGGTTGGCTATTTGCTCGAGGGAAGGTAGGAGATGGTCTTCACAGGAACACAGCGGCGTCTATTTTACTCTTCATTTCTTATGTAGTGCTCTCTTAACCACGGATAATATGCCAAACTAATGGAATTTTTTTTAGCATATTTTTATGATAAACTAGTATACCAATGTACTTAAGTGCCTTATATCTTAATACGTTACAGTTCATGTTATTACTCATTATTTTTAAAACTAAAAAGTTATGCTCTCGTATGTTTATACATCTGACTTGTTTTCAACATTGTAAAGTTCTTTCATAGTGTTGAATTTATTGGAATGAAACTTGCATAATTCTCTTGACAAGCATTAACGAGACACTTGGATCCTTTGAGGCATCCGGCATAGTCGGTGA
>JANJGK010000032.1:26792231-26794531 GCA_039081455.1 Macrobrachium rosenbergii
AAGAAACAGGAACAAAAATCCATATGCCTGTCATCGCAAAAAGAGTGAGAATCTTGGAAGGCCTTAAGTCCTTTCTCAGGAGTCAAAAGACATCATAGCTGAGGCAGTGGGTAGACCAAGAAAGTCTTTACGTAAATTGGCACTTGAACTAAAAGCAAAAAGGGGAAAGAAGAGAAGTTATAGTACTGTATATCGGGAGTTGAAAAAATCTGGTATCAAGCCATTTCATGTTATCAGTAAGCCCAACATCACTCGACAACACAGAGAAGATAGTGCATGGTTTTGTGGTTCATTTTTTAAAGATTTGTATAAAGCTGACTTTCTCCATGATGCCGCATCAGATAAATTCTTCATTTACACAGTCAAAAAGCCAAATCATAAAAATGACATCATTTGGGCTGCAAAGTTGGATGATATCAACGATAAGGTGCGCTATCACCAAGTTGTGAAATTTCCTGAATTTTTGGAAATTTTTCTCTGTTTCACAGCCAAATGGTTAATGTGGATCATCAAAGAAAAAGGAGAGTCATGGAATGGCGAACACTTCAGAGAAACTGTGCTTACTGGTGGAGTATTTCCTTTCCTCAAAGATCCTGAAAATGTGTTATCTGTTGAAGAAGTCACATTTTTGCATGACAAGGCACTATGTTTCAAGGCTCTTCAGACACAGGAGCTGCTTTGAAACAGTGGTATCGATTTCTTCTCGTCAATTGAATTTCCAGGTAGCTCCCTTACCTAAATGTGTGCAAAAACATTGGTAGTATCCAAAAGGATCCTGTTGAAGCACGCACATTGAACTATGGTGGTATACCAAGCCTCAACGACCTGCGAAGAGAGGTGAGAGAAGTGCTCAGGAAATGGAGTTTGAGTCTCAGCTTTTTTGCGATTTGCTGAAATGATACCCCTCAAGAATGCAGGCAGATAAAGGCAACAAAAATATTAAATACTCAGAGAGAAACTTAAATAAATACATGTTCTGAATTACTTTTGTTTTTGTCCATATCAATTTTAGCTTGTGCTGTAGAATGGGGACCTCTAATTTCGAAACACCCAGTGTATATATATATATATATATATATATATATATATATATATATATATATATATATATATATATATATATATATATATATATATATATATATATATATATATATATATATATATATATATATATATATATATATATATATATATATATATATATATATATATATATATATATATATATATATATATATATATGTATATATATTTATATATATTTTTTCCTACTTCCATAAATCACTCCCTTAACTATGTTCACTTCTTCATTCGTTAAATCACTAAAGGACTGTGCAATTTGGAAAAATATAGTGATTTAACGAATGAAGAAGTGAACATAGTTAAGGGAGTGATTTATGGAAGTAAGAAAAAATCAGACACCACAAACGTCCCCAAAAGATTTATGGTTGCTATCAATGAACTGAAAAAAGATAAAAATATACACATGGCAAAAGCAGATAAATCAGGCGCTCTTGTAATTTTAAATAAAAGTGAATACATAGAAAAAATGGAAAATCTTTTGGGTGATGATAGCGCATATAAAGAATTAAATAAGAACCCGTTAGACAACGTGAACCTTGGTTTTTAATAGGAAAGTGAAAAACCTGTTAAAAGGTAACGAAAGCCTTGTAAAGAAGTTGTGGGTGACCTCTCCATCGCTACCATATATGTATGGTACAATAAAAACTAACAAAACAAACTTTCCTGCCAGGCCAATTATCAGTTCAGTTGGTTCCGCATCTTACAAGCAAGCGAAGTACCTAGTAGATATTCTCAACCCATTAGTAGGTACCATCTCAAATGCTAATATCACGGATAATGTGAACCTGATAAATAAACTAAATAGTATACAGATTAATAGTGAATCCAGGCTTGTAAGTTTTAATGTAGTATCACTGTTCACAAAGGTGCCAATTGATGATATGATGGAGTTTTTACCTGAATTATTAGAGAACACACAGCTGAATATCCCATTTTCTAAAAGTACTTTAACTGAACTGATTAAATTATGTGTGAAAGAATGTAAATTTTAATTTAATGGTAAATTTTACTCAGAAAATTTTGTATGGCAATGGGAAACCCTCTATCCCGTGTTAAGTAACTTATATATGGAATTTTTGAAAAGAAGATATTAAGCAACATAATCCGACGCAATGTGCCATGGTTTAAGTATATTGACGACATAATTTGTGTATGGTCATGGAACCAAGATGTAAATAACTTTTTTGCCAAGTTAAATCTATTAGTACCATCAA
>JANJGK010000032.1:26797131-26817131 GCA_039081455.1 Macrobrachium rosenbergii
TAGCTATGTATGGAATTACAGACCCTGTTTGATGGTTACATTAGGCATATTCTTTTATAGATTACGTAGAGAAGTGTTTGTCGAGGAGTACCGGACTATCATTAGACAGTGCTACGAAACAAAGCTACTATCCATTTCAGGGACCTCGAGTCATCATTTTTCCAAAATATCTTTCAAACTAATTATTTGAACGAAATGGTACTTTGACACAGTGTACGAGATACCTCCTGCTAATTTTTGGTAGTACAGTATAGTTCATTGTCAAATGGTGTTAGTTAAGGCGTTTACTCCTGACTTACATGGTGTTGCCAAGCATCGCCAAACTATGCATTCGAACGCCCTTTATCCCCATCCCGTCCCTCCCTTTCCCTTCCCCTCCTCATCCCCGCGGCAACTCACTTTCTTGGCCTCCCAGTCTTGGCGCCCCACTTTCCTGTCTATGGGGGATAGAAACGTTCAATTGCGTAGATTAGTCCTGCTGACTCATGCGACTTTGCCTTTAAAAGTCAAGAGTAAATACCTTAACCAACACCATTTGACGATGCACTATATTACCAAAAATTAGCGTGAGGTGTCTTACACACTGTGTCAAAGTACCATTTCGATCAAATAATTAGTTTGAAAGATATCTGAGAAAAACGATAACTCGCGGTCCCTGAAATGGATAGTAGTTGTCGTCGAGCTTTACGATTACGTGGCATTTTTTGGTTAATAGACAGAGGTTGTTCTCAGATAGATACGTCTGCTTTGGTTTTAGATGGGATTCATACATAGTATATGAACTGACAATATTCATATTAGGTACAAGGTGTTGCAATTACAATTGCAGCTTGATATATTGACAGTCTGATAGGTGTTACTGCTAAATGATATATGGATTCTTATATATTAACTATTGCTAGCCAGGCTAGGAACTTTATTCTATGGTGCAATCTTTCGTCTTCCCTTGTATTCCACCAGCAGGTACTTTTGTTAGTATCCTTTATTACTTTAGTGAAGATTTTTTTTACGAATTAGAATATCAAGCGTTGCAATCAGGATTAGTTATTTTAAGTCGAATCGTAGTGTTCATAATTAACATGCCGACGGGTGCTATACAATAAGAAGCGCTTAAAATAACTTTTATAATATACGTAGTGATGTGAGTGATGACTAGAATGTTTATATTCAGCATTGCAACTTTAATAATAATTTTCATAAGATGAATTTTGAGAATAAAACCAGAAAGTTCTTCAATGTAATGCACACGTTAGTAGCAAGGACAGTGGTTTATCGCAGATATAACTCAGTTTTATTATGAACAGAAACAATACACTAAAACTAAAACGTAATACGAGTTTCCTGAAAGTAAAACTGCCTTGGCTGATACACATTGGTGTTACAAACCTGGTTTTCAGTGCTGTACGCCCATTGTCATGAACGCAATGAAATGGAAGTATGTGTAAACAGTTTTCAGACGGGGCTGTTCTTAGTTTATACATTTGTTCCCTTAATGATGACATTTATTTTCCTACATATTCTTTAGAAACTTGTTTTCAAACACTTGATTTGCATACAATTACTTTTCAGTCTTCTGCTGGACAGTAGAATTTCCTCGGAACATTAGTTTTATTTACTTTCCTATCAAAAACAAACTAGAATTACAGTTAGCTGTTATGGTGGCAATAAAATTTTCAGTTTTAAGTACTGTGCATTTTAGTACCGGTACTGAAGTTTTCATTGTTATCTAATTCTTATGTATGTATCTTGTTTTATTGGAATACTTATCGATGTCTGATAACGACGTTGTTATGTTACCAGCAGTGCGGGAAGTAACAGTTAAATGTACAAGTTTTCATGTATTCACACTCGTTTCACTAATGTTCAGATTCAGAAACATCTGTTCCGGAGGACATTATTTTTCTCGGTGAGTCTCCATGCGTATCTAATCCGTTTTAGGAATAAAAGATGCGGTTAGTGGTAACATGGTTTCTCATGTAATCATAGGTGAAACACAAGTTCTTAAAACGTGTACTCCATTTCATGCCATGGTATCAGTCAAACGGTTTTACCTGAATCAGAAGTAATTATTTTGAATGGAGCATGTCAATTTCATGTTTTATCACCCGCCGAAGTTCTTTATACAGTTGTTAACAATAAATAGATGTAATATAGGTTTTCAATCACTTGATGATTATTAGATAAAGTATATACAGTTGATAGACGTTGACTTTTTCATTATTATACATTAATAATTGTTGCTAAAGTAAATCAGGATCCGACTGTGGTATGCAAGCAATTCCTGAAACCAATTAACATTCAGTTATCCACTAAAATCTCTAATATTCATGTCTGAGATCATTTTGAAAATCTGTTATATATTTTCTTGGGTAATTTTCATCGAATACCTTTGGCTGAAATCGTTGGGTGGTATATTGCCTACAGTACTCCATGTGATCATTTTGAGTTGTTCAGTATGTTGTTTGGGTTGAGGTGTACACAGATCACTTTCACTGGCGTGATAATTTTCGTTTTGCCAGTAGTTTATGTACAGAGGGATGGTTTAGTTGTTGGTTTCAGTGCTTAAGAGTAATATCTTATAATATATCTAGTGTTGTTTTCACGGAGGTTCAAGCTGTTCAGTTTGGAGTTAGGCTCTCTAAATGTAAGATATGTTGTCTTAATAGTTGGTCTGAGTTGTTCATTAAGATAACATTTATTGCAATTTTCGATAACCCTTAACCCGACTACAGTTCATGATGCCCAATAGTACTTGGGGATAACTTTTTATTATTAAGGATTTTTCTCATTTGTAGCAAACTATTTCATAGAATTAACAAAGGATGGTGCTAATTTTCTTTTTTAGAATAGGTTACACCCACAAGATAGTTTTGATGCAATTAAACGGAATTTGTTCCCTCTAGTTAAATATTTATCACTCTATCAAGAACCGTTTTTCCATACCAACTTATGAATCTGTTTTATTACAAGTAGTATTTTTTAGGTGCCTTCACATAAACATTGGTCAACTGCTGTCTTGGATACAAAAGTCAAGGTTATAATAATGATTTGTGCAATACTAAGTCTGGTTACAATGCTTTGTGCGTTATAATGGTTTTAAATGCAGCCATGGAGTATTTTTCCTAATAAGTTATACATCACTTAGTGTTTCTTTCAAAGGTTTTCGGTTCAGTCCTAAACAGACATGTTGGCATATGGTTTTGCAGAAGTTTGCCGCTCGGATTTTAAGTGTTTAGGTTACAGTAATACTTTTGCCAACACTATAACTTGGTTTTATTTATTAGGTGATGGCTTTTAGTCCTAAATGTCGGGATAATATTTTGACTATACAGTCTGCAGTTTGTTATATGAAGCTCGAAATTTCATTTATGGCTTTTATATCATACATGGTTTTTGGTGTCTGCAGTCTTTGTGTCTTTTTCTAGTAGTCTAGGGGTGAAATGATTCCATTTACTTTGAATCCGCAGGCGGTCAAGCGCAGTTACAATATCTTAGTTCGCGAACATAGAAAATATTATCAACATAAAGTTTAAATACCTTGCTAGTCTCTAAGGATTCAATTTTTACATAAGAGTTATTTGATGAATACCATTTTGCTGATGGTGATGTTTTTATAGGAATCTTCCTCGTAGATATAGGTATACTATAAGCACTGGTAAATACTTAGTTATTATACGAAGAAGTTTGACAAGTTATTATACATAGAGGTTTCATAGGAAATGTGTTTGCGTGGTTGCATATCAATGGATACTACTACTGATCTAATATTAAACACGAAGTTTAGTGAGGAATGTTTATTACAAGGTAGCATGTCAACGAATACTAGTATTATTCTACTATTACACAAGAAGTCTAGTGAAAAATGTTTTTGAGTGGTTACGTATTAACGAGCTGAAAGCTCATATACTGTAGGTCTTCCTGAGTATATTTCATAGGATGACCATCTTTACGGATATTCTTATTGTGAGGTTAGTTGTGAAAATAGGGAATATAAGACAGAACGTTTTGGATAAAATGATTACATTGTACTTCAGAATTCTTTGCTGTCGTGTAAATAGATTAATTGACTGATCTTCACATAAAACGGAGAAATAATGCAAATTGGTTTGTGGTCATTAGGTTTCCAGGGATATATCGTCTGAAGAGTAATATTGAACAAGTAGGTGTCCATGTATATGATGGTTTTATATACAGTTACGGTATTTCGGACTATTTTAAGGTATTCAGATATTGCTGAACTTACTAAAAGCTCGTTGAACCTTCTATAGGTATATGGAAGGTTTAAAACTTAACTTCTCATGTCCGTTCGACTTGTGGAGAGAAATATTAAGAGGTTGATTAGGTTACTTTTTATGTATGGATTTTAAGTTACTATAAGTGGCAATGAGCCTGACAAGGTTTAGAAATTCCGGCAATGACCTGCACGGTTAATTTTGCTTTTGTCAATGCATTAAGACTTACCCTTGTGATGGTTGCACGGTTTCATATGATATATATTAATAATCTCTTTTTGATGTTCCTTTTTAGTTTTCTGTAAAAGAAAACTATTGTGCCCGCTTTGCCTGCCCGTCCGCACTTTAGTCTGCCCGCGCTTTTTTCTGTCCGCACTTTTCCTGTCCGCCTTCAGATCTTAAAAACTACTGAGGCTACAGTGCTGCAAGTTGGTATGTTGATCATCCACCCTCCAATCATCAAACATACAAAATTGCAGTCCTCTAGCCTCAGTAGTTTCTATCTAATTTAACGTTAAAGTTTGGTATAATCGTGCTTCTGGCAACGATATAGGATAGGCCACCACTTGGTCGTGGTTAAAGTTTCATGGGCCGCGGCTCATACAGCATTATACCGAGACCACCGAAAGATCTATTTTAGATGGCCTTAATTATAGGCTTTATCGGCTGTACAGAAAACTCGATTGCGACCGAAGCAACTTCGGCGCATTTTTTACTTCTTTAATATTACCAACTAGTACAGTAAGGTTTAGGTAAGGTTTGACTTGCCATTCAAGTGATTTTTGATGTTATAGTTATTCTAGATATTAACAAGCCGGTTATGTCATGTTTCAGTTGTACGAAATTGCTGACACTGTTTGTAAAGCAAAGGTAGGATATGTCTTCAATATAAGTTGTCTCCATTATTTGAAGTGTTCTAAGTAAACAGATTGAGAGTTGGTTTTAGTAAGTCTTTATGAATTTTGAATATTTCATGTTTCTCATTTGCATGTTTAATTTATTTCAAATTTGTTTCCTGTTAATTTATGACTTATTACTTTCATTTCATTTGGAAAAACTTTCAGGTGTTCCGTTTTCGTCGTCTCTTAAAGGTGGAAGCAAGGTATATACCTTGGATGGAAGATAAGAAGAAATCGCACCTTCAGAAAGATCCGACGTAAGCAGAGACAGGGCGGTAACTTTGATGCCTCCTTTTTTATCTGCGTTTTCCAAGCTCTTGGATCTCTTGCTTTCCTGGAATGAGTCGTGTATTAAAAATATTCTCTCTCTCTCTCTCTCTCTCTCTCTCTCTCTCTCTCTCTCTCTCTCTCTCTCTCTCTCTCTCTCTCATTTAGGTTGCGATGGTAACTAATGGCAGAGCATACAGGCATTTATCTTAACAATGAAGAAATGTAAACGCAAAAAGTTCTTTATTTGAAATTCTGAAAAACCAGGCAATTACTAGCTTAATAAATAGAGTCACTCCGCTAAGGGAAAAACCTCCATTTTGCCTGAATTTTTTTTTTTTTTTTTTTTTTTTTTTTTTTTTTTTTATACATATTGGCGGTGCACTGATTATTCGTGTCTGCTATTGTTTCTTTTCACCTGGTAGAGAGCCACAGCACACGACCAGTAACTATGCATGTAATTCATGGGTTAGATCGTCAGAGCCACAATTGACTATACGCAAGTAATTCATTCCTTCTCCGTCTCTGGGTTTAACATGTTTCTCACCAAGAGCCCTCCACTTGCAGTACGAGAGAGAGAGAGGGAGAGAGAGAGAGAGAGAGAGAGAGAGAGAGAGAGAGAGAGAGAGAGAGAGAGAGTGAGAGACTACTGAGGCTATGAGTAACCTGTTCAAAAGTGCTGCTGGCTGTAGTCGAGTTTTATGTTAAGATCCTTATGGCGAGGATTAAGGAGTGGTAGGGTCTCGCGTAGGTAAGGGGTGGTGGTATAATGTTGGACCCCGAGGAGAAAAATGGTGGGGGTTGGCGGGGGGAGCGACCATCCAAAAGGTAGAAAGACAAGAGGCATCCTTGATCGGAAAATGCAGTGAGGAATGGGGGAGAAAATATGAGCCGGAGAAAGAGTGGGATAATGATGCTTTTCTCTCTCTCTCTCTCTCTCTCTCTCTCTCTCTCTCTCTCTCTCTCTCTCTCTCTCTCTCTCTCATGCACGTGCACTCTATTAACGATTTCTCTATCACTAATATATCGTTTTTCAATTTCTTATAGATTTCATTTTGCATTTATTGAGATTTCACCTCTCTTTGCTTTTTACTTTTTTGTCACTGTTTCTATGCATTCAATACTTACTATTTATAACACTTTTTATATTGTCCATATAGTTTTGTTTATTGACTTATGTTATTGAAAATTAATAATATATATTATTTATGAATGATAAACAATTAGCAATCCATAACATAAGCCGGTATAAATATTTCATGAGTAAATGTTTTATCTTTCTACCTTTTTAGCAACTAGATTTTTGCATTTCCATATTTCTTTTATTTACTTAGTTTCATCGTTCATTTCTATATTATTGTATATGCTAACACTATTGGTTTCTCTGATACAATGAATTTTGTATCAGCAATTATGCACAGCTCTGAAAGATCATTTTATCGGTTAACTTAAGCATAAACATTTTAAAACTGTAACATTAGTAATTCATGGCACATCAATTTATTATTTTTTAAACAATACCTCTTCATATTACTGAATTACCAGCGAACTTGTATGAGATAATAATTTCGTTTTAAAATTAACATTTCAATGCGATATCATTTCAAATTATGGCATATTCTCACTATTTTTAGTCGATTGGAGATCTAGTGAAAAATATTTTTTTTAACATTCACACCCTGATGGATTAAATGCTATAATTGCTTATGCTCATTACGCTGCAGAATTATTATTGTTTCAGAGTTTAGGCGTTGTTATAATTCACTGATGTCGTCATAGCAGCCTTTCTCATGATATGATTAAAACCTATGGAATAATAATGCTATATTTACATCATAAACACAATGAAAACCTTTAACAAATTTCATTCATGAATATCTTTCATGAACGGTAAGCTACAATCATAATTATCTGTATCATCCCCACCAACTTTTCCCATTATCCTTTTCAATTTATGCATTGAAGCTATTACCAGTATCACCAGAGGTATCGCACCTAACAGCCTTATCTCGGGTCAAAATTGGATATAATAATGATCCTCCCACTCAGCTTCGCGAATTCCCAAAAGTGATTTTAGGTGAACCTTCTGGATGGAAATCATGCAGGTAAGTGTTGAATGTGTAGGGACGACATTTTTCTTCATACTAATGAGAACCCACGAGTCGCGCCATACATTTTTTTTTTTTTTTATACCATTCACCTCTAACTTTCTCCAGCTGTCTGGGCCACAAATTTGGGCGGAGGTGAAGAGAGCACAAGAAGCTGATTATCCTTCGTAAATCGAAGTCACGTTATACTTTTCAACATTTGTAATGGCGTTAAGATCCGTCATCATTATTCATGAATATTTTCTGCAGCCTTTCAAGGCGGAGGTCACTAGTGAAGGTCATTAAATGACTGTCTTGTCCTTTAATACAGATATCGACGAATGAGCTGTTTGTTTATTCCCTCCCTCTTCCTCCACCCATCTAATAGTGTACGATATCAATGAGGTACATCATGTACATTGCTGTTTGCAAGAACATTCACATTAATTGTTAAATAATAGAAAATACTTTATTGTACGTTATTTTAATGAATAAGCTAACTGATAAAGGGTAGAATTATCAATTGAAAATTAACAAAAAATTTAAAAATATGCCATTCGATAAAATCAGGCCATCGGGATCCTCACCACAACTTCGCCGTGATTGAAGCCGATCTGCTTTGTACCAAACAAGCAGCGATAATTCTTTAGAAGTAAGCTTTTTACTCGGTAAAAATATCGTGACAGTGGGTTTGTTGTAACAAGATCTTTCTGACACCAACAACTGTCTGCTAAGTTATGGTAATGAGCACATCGTCAAAATGAAACTTTCGTGACGCATAAAATGCTCAACGAAATTGTTGCAAGAAGAATAACTTATAAAAAAAAAAGTGATGAAAAAATTTCCTTGTTGAAATCTTTGATAACAATCGTTTTTCTTAAAACTTAAAAACAGTTTGCTATTACTTTGAAAACGTTTACATGCGATTATTTCTTGGAGATAATGTTTTTTTTTTTATAAATAATTACAGTAAAAAAGTTTGCCGAAGAAAAACTACTCAAACATACTTTGAAGTCACGGATACGTATGAGTAGGGATATCGAGGCAGAAATTCCCTGCTTTAAAACAGAGCAAAAATTTAGCAAAAACTTTTTTTTTTTAATCTAGTCATATTGTAGGCTCTCGTATATTATTAAAAACTAATTTTAGATACAAAATCGGCTATAGAGCGTGCAAATGGTTCCATATCAAAAGATAATTACTCTCCCCTGTGGAAACGAAATGGTGGTCGACAAGACTTAAATTTGATTAAAAAGTTCCATTAGCAGGCATTCATGTTTTCCGAAGTAATTCAGTAGCCAAAAAGTCAATGACACTGGAGGTGAATAGACTTGATTAACGCACGCAGGGAATTATCATTATGATTTCTATGAACACAGCCGAAAGGGTTATTGTCAACAGATTTTATCTTTGGCATTTTATTCTTTTTTTAGATTTAGTTTTTTGAATTTCTTTTTTATGGACACATTCCCATCGTTGTTATCTGGTGTAAATTTTTACCAGAAAAATTAGAGCTTTGAAATTGAACATGACTTTCTACTCACGATTTTCATGCGTTAAATTCAACACCTTAGCACAAAAACGTTGAATAACAAAGACTTAGTAATTATGATATAAGTAACATAAGAAGGAAAGTCATATCTTTGAACTACCATGGACGATTGTCTTTTTTCTTAAGAAAGAATGCGTTACATAGCAATGTCCCTGCTGTGTCTTTCAAAAGGAATTTTTACATATACACCTTTCAAGATTTACTTTGACTACTGTAGCAATTTTCATAAACTTTTCTGGCCTTTTTAACAGTTAACATCAAAACTTAAAATATCTAACAAGCTCTCTAACATTTTGCTAAAGATTGTCTAACAATTTACAGCAAGCTGTTTAACATCTTACGTATGGTCCAGTAATTTAAAGGACGCTAACAACTTGAAACTATCAGAACGGTAATAAAAACAAGATAAGAAACACTATCAGCTTTAGTCCCTATTTGAAATAAGATTAACTCCAATTACGGGGTTACTATTTGGAAACATAACGCCCTCTGTTTCCCTTCAGTGTGATGTTTGCATGCCCTTGGCTACAGTGGCTGTCGAGGCTGAGTTGTGCAGCGCTCGGCTAATATTTGTGTGAGGACCACTCTCAGCCTCCCATCCACAAACTAACTTAGTTGTCAATGGGTATCAGCAACTGCTAGGGATAACAAAGAGGATGCGGGGCTAGCAATTTTGCCCGTAAGGCTGTGTCCTTCTGGCGCTGATCTTTCAGAAGAGGAAGGTGTTCATATACATGCACACAATTTATATATATATATATATATATATATATATATATATATATATATATATATATATATATATATATATATATATATATATAATTTGGCACACGACGCGCGAACCACCCGCGCTATCGAAGGCAAGTTCTACTGGCCTGGTCCATGAAAGTCTGCTAAGACATTCGTAGTCTGATGCCCGATGTGCCAGATCACCGGGAACCCCAACGAAGTTGTACATAGAGCCCCTAAGAAAAACATTCCATCAGTTCTTTCAAAGAAGTGGTAATTGATTACCAAACTCCCCAGGGGCATATCAAGAGTAAAACTGGCAACAATTACTGTCTCACAATCGTCGAGCATTTCACAAGATATCCTGAAATTATTCCTGTTAGGAGTGAGAGTTCAAACAATGCAGTGAAGGCGCTCATCCACTTCTTTTGTCGTTACGGTTTCCCCGAGATGATTCAGAGTGACCAGGGACAACATTTTATGTCAAAGGAGTTTCGTGACAGCGTAGCCAGCCATGATGTCGAGCATAATCATTCAACCCCATATCATTCTAAAAGCCAAGGAATATATAGTGGAGCATTTTCACTCACCGTTTACTTCCACATTAGAAAAGTTTGAACATGAAGAAGGAGCTAGCTGGGAGAAAAACCCCCCCTATGCCCTTTTTGCCATTTGCCAGAAACCCACTGAGACTACAGGGTATAACCCACTTAAGCTACTCTATGCTCACTCTACCCGCGGCCCCCTCAACATCCTGTACAAATCCTGGACAGAACTGACGAGGGTGGACTGGGCAAAGGGCCTGCTGGAAACACAACGTAAACTCCGAGCTGCGTGGGCAGTCGCCCAAATGACAAAAGCTGCGACTCATGATTGGGTTAAAATTCAGCGAGACAAGAAGGACTGAGTCCAATCTTTACCACTGGGGCCCAGGTCCTAGTCCTTCGGACTGACACCACACGCCCTTTCAAAACCAGGTTCACAGGCCCCCCATAAGGTGCTCAACAAACGAGGGACCCTAAATTACCTGGTCAGCTGCAGGAAGAGAAAAGCCAAATGGCTATACATAAATCTACTGAAGCCGTACTTAAACAGAGAAGGCCAGACGATCGAGGAAAGCCCTCTGGCTCCATGGGTGCTGGTTGGCCCCATCACCACGATGCTACCGCCCTCGAAGAATTCAGAAGTACTAAACTGTCTAGAAATCATTACTCCGGGGCTAGACGACCACAAATGTGACAAAGTGCACCAACTGCTCAGGGCACACCCACAGGTAGTCCAAGACCTACTTGGTTGCACAGACCTGGTAAATTACGCCATTACACCTACGGGAAGGTGTCACTCCTATAGCCCAAGGGTATTATCGAGTAAACCCCGAGAAAGCTAAGAGAATCAAGGAGTAATTACAGCTCCAACTAGAACTCAGCCTGATCAAGCCCAGCTACAGTGAGTGGTCCTCCCCGGTAGTACTAGTCCCTGTGGATGGAGGAGGAGACAGGCTCTGCATAGACTTCAGGAAATTAAACAAAGTCAGAAAGCCTAGGCCCTACCCTCTTCCGAAAACTGAGATGTGCTTGGATAGCCTGGGAAATGCGCCATACCTAAGTAAAAGTGATCTTGAAAAAGGATATTGGCAGGTGTCCCTGTCAGAGGAGTCATGCCCCTGACTGCCTCCACCATGCCCAGTGGTCTGTCCCAGTGCTGGGTGATGCCTTTCAGCCTGAAAAATGCCCCTAGCTGTTTGCAGAGGCTAATGAACAAAAGTCATAGCAGGAATCAAGAACTGTGTCATCTATCTCGATGACATTGTAATATATGGCAACACTTGGGATGAACACCTGCAAATCCTAAACCAAATCCTTACTGTCCTATGCTAAGCCAACCTGGTCATCAACCTCAAAAAATGTCAGTTCAGTGTGGCGGAAATAACGCATCTCAGTCACCATGTGGGAAACAGCAAACTAATGTCCAAGGATGCTAACATCCATGCCATTACAGTCATGCCTTATCCAAGAACAAAAAGGGAAGCTTAGCAATTTGCCTGAATGGTGCAGTACCTCCGGGGCTTCATTCCGAACTTTGCTGATGCTGCCGCCCCTATCACAAGCCTCTTCTGAGGGAAACAGCCTTTTTGCTGCACTCCTGAGTGCGAGAAGCCATAAGTTCAACTCAAAGCAGTCCTAATTAGCCAGCCCATTTTCCACACACCCGACAACAACCATCCCTTCTGTGTGGTGGTTGATGCCAGTGACATTGGCATTGGGGCAGTCATGTTCCAAGAGAAGGATGAGTTTAAGCACCCAGTAACTTACTATTCCAAGTAACTCGAACCAGCTGAGACTAGGTATAGCACTATAGAAAAAGAACTTCTGGGCATTATCTTGGCAATGAAGCAATTTGAGTCTTGTCATACAGACCGCAAATTCCCATTAATTGTCTATACTGATCATAAATACCTTAAGTATCTCACAACTTTCCAAAACCAAAATAAACGCCTAATGTGTTGGTGTCTTGACATCCAAGATTACAACTGGAGGATCAACCACATTAAAGGTATGGATAACAAGATCACTGATGTCCTTTCCAGGCAGCTCTAATGATATTTCCGAAGTAATCACATGTTACACACC
This sequence comes from Macrobrachium rosenbergii, assembly GCA_039081455.1. Taxonomy (NCBI): domain Eukaryota; kingdom Metazoa; phylum Arthropoda; class Malacostraca; order Decapoda; family Palaemonidae; genus Macrobrachium; species Macrobrachium rosenbergii. Next base: position 26,809,531 of record JANJGK010000032.1, read on the forward strand.
CCTTTTTTCTGGCTAAGCATGGCATTCCAGCCAGAGTGAAGGGTCACATGATGCCCTGCCAGATTTGCATTCCTGAAAGCGTAAAATACTTCTTTCCTTGACTCTATCCTTTTCTTGTAATGTAAACCCCAAGTCCCCAACTCGAAAACTCTCTGTAAATTACATGTATAATTGTACATACCATATGTAATTAAGTGCCACGAGGCACCCGTGATAATTAGTGCTGAGTTTGGCACAGTGCCATTGTGTATAAATATTGTGATATCACCTAACATTGCCTATGTATACTTCGTTGCAATGCCTCATCAAGACAAACAAACCTCACGACTTTGACGTAACATAATTAACCTTATCATTAAGTGTGTGAATAATCTTAATATTTACATTAGAGTCAATGGTCTAACCCTGTTTTTTTTTATGTTATTCTAATTCATGATATACTGAATAGTCAATACTTTTACTTGGAGATTGACATAATGTCACGGTAGAGTAATAACTAAATAAAGTTCAATAATTGCATGTCCAGCATCCCATTATTCTGCATTAACGTACATTTTATATGTGATAAAAAAATCATTTGCACCTGATGGACTTGCACAAATAATTTTTTCTTGAAATTAAGGGGGCGGGGTGCAGTAAGTAAAGAGAGATATTAGCTTATTCATTCGAGTTGACTTATCCATTGACATTTCCACCCAACTTAAGGTGTGGAATGTCAACTTGAGTGGGGAGGTGTCACGAATGTAAGTCACCTCTAACCTCTGAGAGTACAATGATGCACCAGGTTACCATAATTTATGTATTCTATTAAAATAAATGTAGCCGTGTTAATACACCACTGACTAACAAAGACAGGTTATGGGAAAACATTGCCCCTTCCTGGAAGAATCACTCATTCCTCACCACTTAAAAATAATTTCTTAATCCACTTCCTTGGCCTAGTGACTGCTCGAACCTCTCTTCCAGGTACCGCCTTCCAGAAAGCCAAATCCCCGCCAGAGGCACAGATGAGCTGACGAAGGAGATTCATTCGAAAAGAGAAAGTGCCTGGGCCCTAACAACAGAATCACCATGTGACCATGGCATACCGCATGGCAAAAGCATGGAAAGCATAGAAAAAGGACCGTGAGGTTGGCAGGCACTGCCATCTGGGAGGAGAGGAATCGTAATCCACCGAGGTCTTAAAATATGACGCCCAGGCATTGCTCGTCATAAACGTCTGGCCCAGAATCCAGACACTCATCACTTGTCTCATCCTCTCCATCAGAGCCTGAGCCTTGCCATGTGGCTGTTTTGAGCCTGAGTCTTTCTTTGTGGTGAAAGCCCATAATTCATGCCCTCCCTCCTTGTGCTGAAAACAAGGTCCCCTATTTCTGATGGAGAGGTAAAGTACCTGATGCAAGATTTTGAATCAGTCATGAATCCATCAGTCTTCTGCTGAATTTATTTTCCTTTCTGAAGTGCGATCTTTTCTTGAGACCTGATTTGTTTAGCACAGTGAGAAGATATTCAAGTTCACATATCCTCCAATGCCGAGAATCGAGTTGCTTTGACACCTTGTGCGCAACCCCCTCGATACCCTAATTGCACTACCTATGTTTGCGTAAGTAACTGATGCATTCTTTTTGCAGACGGAGTTGCTAGCTGTGGAATCTTCTGCCGTGGTTATAACCACCGTCTCTCACACAACAGTGTTCTACAAAGTGGATTTTTCCTCCATTTCTGTTATTGTGTAAATTATTATAAGTTTATTTTTTTGACAGCAGTCTGTTTCACCTACCTGGTTTTGCAAAATTCCCCATTCTACTGATTTAGTTTGTTAAATGTAAATATATGAGATTTTAATTGAACCCAAGTGTTTATCTGAACTTTCCCTGTAAGTAAAGCCTTCATCTTAATTTTCTTTTATGATGATTACCTGAGTCCACACCTGTAGTCAGAACTGAACCTCCCCGTGGTAAGTTCCATATTCTTCCCCAGGTAAAAACCTTATAACATATTCTCACGAAGTGTTCCGAGTACCTGGTTATTAAACTTACTAATCATAGAATTCAAAAACTTGACTCATTTACAGCCAGATACCTGAACTTTCATAGCAAAATAATATGACTGAATATATGTATATGTATATATATATATATATATATATATATATATATATATATATATATATATATATATATATATACATATATCTATATATATATATATATATATATATATATATATATATATATATATATATATATATATATATATATATATATATATATATATATATATATATATATATATATATATATATATATATATATATATATATATATATATATATATATATATATATATATATATATATATATATATATATATATATATATATATAAGGTGTTGATTATTTCTCTTATTTACTCAGAAGGGCTAATTCGAATGAAATGCTGTCAATTGGGTCATTGCTGAGCCGGTAAGTTGGCGAAAACTTGCTGGTATGCAAGCAGTTAGCTTGCCCAGGTAATTCCTTGGGTGCATTTACTCTCAGGTTCCAACTTCTTTTAGACTTGTATGGCCTAGTGGGCAGCGCCCTTGCCTTTCAATTGAAAGACCTGGGGTCGATCCTGATGTGAGTCAGAAATTTATTTCTGTTCCGCACGTGATTGTGTTGATTATATATATATATATATATATATATATATATATATATATATATATATATATATATATATATATATATATATATATATATATACATATATATATATATATATGTGTGTGTGTGTGTGTGTGTGTGTGTGTGTGTGTGTGTGTGTGTGTGTGTGTGTGTGAGAGACAACGGAGTGGTGTTGAGCCTTTCGTCTTACTGTCCTTTACTTAGCAGACTGATAGAAATACAAACATAAGTTTGCAAAGAAAGCTCATATAAATGACAAATTGGGATTATAAAGGAAAATCTGTACCTTCAATCCAACACAGTTGAAGAATTAGTAGACCTACAAAAACAGGGGTAAATATTTAAGAGGTTTTATAAAAGCTTAGGCCCAACAGCTCGGAAGCAGGGACAAGTCAATTAAAAGATTATACAGGTAAAGATACTGACCACAAAAAAATGACCGTGGAAAGAATAAGCTGTTTAAATACATTATAAAAGTACAACTCAATCATTCTTCTTATGGTAAACAATAACAGTTTTCACCAAAAAATATATTAAACAGGAATATATAGAAAATATATATAAGGTAACTAAATAGTAATCAAGCCAGTGATTTTATCTTTAAGTCATTCTTGAACATTTTATTAATACAGGGGTCCAAATGATACATGTCAGGGCTAAGGTTAAAATTACAACTGGAAATAAGCCGCATAGTAGCAGATTCTAAAAGATTTTGTGAAGAGAAATCTTTCGATCTGGAAATCACTGAACTTTCAATCCATTATCCAGTGAAAATTTTCACTTAAATGAATGAATATTGCCTTGGATATTTGATCAGTTTTGACAGAATACTTAAGCTGTTTAATTCGTACTTCTAAATCCTTATTGGACTGGCTAATATAAAAAGAAGGGCAGTCCAAACATAGAGTTTTATATATGATGTTGTTGCTTTCCTTAGGGCTATTGTTAATTAACATTCCTTTTAGTGTGTAATTATAAGAAAAACCAGGCTAGAATTAACAGATTTTAACATTGATGTTATGGTTTCAAATCACTAAAATAAGGCAAACTAAGAATATTCTTAGCGGTTTATTTCTCGATGTTACTTTCACTATAAAACTTTTTGTGGGTTTTATTATAACAAATATCTGGTATATGTGAAGGATAACATAAAACTGTTCCTACCTCTCTTATGTATTCGATTAATCCAATTACTGGGGACTGATAATGTGCAATGCTCGTAAAAATATAGAAGGAAAAAAAATGGACATAAGTTGTTGGTTGGTTTTCTATAAATACTGACTTTGCATTGGAATGGTTCTCTATGTATTAAAACATCTAAGAAAGGGAGGCAATTGTATTTTTCTAATCTAAAGTAAACTTAATGGATGTTACTGCAATAACATCCAATATTCTATGTATATCTCTAAGAGGACGACAATATAGGTTTGGCGGGGGGGGGGGGGTTGTTATTACTTTTATTTACAATGCTAAGCTTCCTAGGGGGTGATTAATTATTATATTATATTTATATAATATGTTTTTGCAAAGTGTAACTACAATTTTCCAAGTTCCTATGTTACTAATAAAATTATTAATTTATTCTTATGTGGTATTTGGGTGGGCTTGTTTTGTCAGTGACCTTGACCCTGTCTCCTTTCCCTTGGGCAGTGGGAGGGGAGACCCCTACCTCCTTCCATCTGGACGTTTTGCGTTGCTTTTTTTGTTGTTAAACACACAGCTGTAATTGAGAAGTCCCGATATGTGTTGCATTTGCATTTTACTTTCATGTTCTTTATCAGTTCTCCTAACTATGTGTTTGTCTGTGTAGTGTTGGAAGATGGCTCCCATGTTTCTGTGCCCTATTAATCGCCGTCTTACGTGCAGTCGATGTTCTACCAATGTAACTTTCGATGGAAGGTTTGCAGTCCTCCTCGGGACAAATAAATTCATAAACCACACTGGTATTCATCACCTTTGGTGTAGATCCACGGGTGCTTTTCATTATTTGGGATGCTAGTAGGTTGGGCTTGCAATATATCCGTATGTTTACTTTGGTGTACAGGTATAGTGGCTTAACACCATTCTTAATCATTTTTTGATGATGTTACTGTTGCTATTGTATTCATTGTTGAAATTGATCTTGTAGTGTATTGTTTATCCCCTGTAGGGGATAGTGCACTTTAGGCATTACTTTAGGTTTTTTGCAGCATCCCTTCATTCCCAAGCTGCAACCCCTTCCTTTCCTTAAACTGTGCTTCAGTTCATATTCGCTTTGTCTCATCTTCCTTTCCAGTTGTTCCGAACAATTATTTCATAGTGCATCAGCGAGGTTGCTCCATTAATCACCGTCTAAGTGCAGTCGATGTCCTGACGATATAGCTTTCACTGGAAGGTTTGTAGTCCTCCAAGGGGCAAATAAATTCATAACCCACACTGGTATTATTCATCATTTTCGGTGTAGATCCACAGGGGCTTTTCATTACAAGGGATGCTAGTAGGTTGGGCTTGCAATATATCCATATGTTTACTTTGGTGTATAGGGATAATGGCTTAACTCCATTCTTAATCATTTTCTTGATGATGTTGCTGTTGTTATTGTATTCATTGTTGACACTGGTCTAGTAGTGTATTGTTATCCCCTGAAGGGGATAGAGCCATTTGTGATCATATGTGGTGCACTTTAGGCATTATTTTAGGTTCTTTGCAGCGTCCCTTCGGTCCCAAGCTGCAATGCCTTCCTTTCTTTTTACTGTACCTCAGTTCATATTCTCGTTGTCCCATCTTCCTTTCCAGCTGTTCCAAACAATTATTTTATAGCGCAACTGCGAGGTTTTCCTCCTGTTGCAACTTTACAACCTTCTCTACTTTCAATTTCCTTTTCAGCACTAAATGACCTCATCCTAAGCCCCAGCACTTGGCCTTTGACCTAAATTTTATATACAGGGTGTAACACGAGTTTATTCAAATATTTTGGGAAATCAAAGAAATTCAAATGGCTGTCTATGTATTAAAACATCTACGAAAGGGAGGCAATTGCCTTTCTCTAGTTCTAATGTAAACTTAATGGATAGTACCTGGTTTACTTTAGAATTAGAAAAATACAATTGCCTCCCTTTCTTAGATGTTTTAATACCCAGAGAACCATTTCAATGGAAATCCAGCATTTATAGGAAACCAACCAACAATTTAACTTATGTCCATTTTTATTCAGGCCACCACCTTAATAGCAAAATATAAATTTTTCTTCTATGTTTTCACGAGCTTTGTGTATTGCCAGTCCACAGTATTTGGATCAAGAAATCGAATACTTAAGAGAAATAGGGACAGATTTATGTTATCCTTCACATATACCAGATATTTGCTATGATAAAGCAACACAAAAAGTTTTCTAGTGAAAGTAACATGGAGAAAGAAACCCTACGAACATTCTTAGCTTGCCTTATTTTAGTGGTTTGAAACCATAACATCATTGGTAAAATCTGTTAATTTCAGCCTAGTTTTTTCTATAATAACACACTATAAGGAATGTCAATAAATAATAGCCATAAGGAAAACAACAACGTAATACAAAAAAAAAAAATTCCATGCTTGGACTGCCCCTCTTTTTATATTGGCCAATCCAGTAAGGATTTAGAATTACGAATTAAACAGCATAAGTATTCTGTTAAAACTGGACAAACACCCAAAGTAACATCCATTCATTTAACTGAAAACTCTCAGGATAAACTGGACTGAATGTTCAGTGACTGCCAGACGGAAAGATTTCTCTTCACGAAATCTTTTCGAATCTACTATTATACAGCTTACTTCCAGTTGTAATTTCAACCTTAGCCCTTGCATGTATTATTTGGGCCCCTGTGATAGTAGAATGTTCAGAATGACCTTAAAGATAAAATCACGGACTTAATTACTCATTATTTTGTACGTATTTGTATGTTTAATATATATTTTAGTGAAAATGTTCACTTTGCAAAAATTGTTATTGTTTATCAGAAGGAGAATTATTGAGGTGTACTTTTTTCTCAAATGTAATCGGCTTATTCTTTCCACGGTCATTTCTTGGTGGTCAGTATCACTACCTACATAATATTTTAATTGACTTGTCCCTGCTTCTGAGCTGTTGGGCCTAATCTTTTGTAAAACCTCCTAAGTATTTACCCCTGTTTTTGTAGGTCTACTAATTCTTCAACTGTGTTGGATTCTGGGTATATATTTTTTTCCTTTATAATCCCCACCTGTCCTTATGCTCATATTTCTATCAGTCTGCTCAGTTAAGGACAGTAGGTCGAGACACTTACCACCACTCCGTCGTTTCACTTTCCTTCGTGTCATTTCCTTTATGTATATATACAGTATACGTACACACACACACACACACACACACACACACACACACACACACACACACACACATATATATATATATATATATATATATATATATATATATATATATATATATATATATATATATATATATATATATATATATATGATGCTGATTCTGCAATTATATTCGAAATAATAATGATAATGATAATATAATTTGGCAGCAGACCCTCTTTTAAACAGGTTCTATTGAATATTATTGCTGCTTCAGCTGCATTTATTTTGTAGAAGACTTTTTCTATGTTACTTATTGCCGACTTCTCTTCAGTGGAGGTGCGTGCTAACAGCTCGCCTATATTTGTCATTTCATGGGGGAAAAGTCAAAATCTGGATTCTGCTTCTTTATATATTCTATACAGTTGGTTCTATACAATTGTTGCCGCGACACGTTTCGACAGACTCTTCTGTCATTCTCCAGCGGGAGCTAGTAGAGGACTGGCAGATTGCATAGGTCCTTCTGAATTTGTACACGGGCTTCAGCGGGGTGTCATGGATGGCAAATTCCGATTGGTTGCAGTCAGCGAACTTCAAGCCAAATTTCTGCGGCGAAGCTCGATCCTGA
>JANJGK010000032.1:26822131-26826501 GCA_039081455.1 Macrobrachium rosenbergii
AATCACTCCCCTCTTGAAGTAGGCCTTCAGCTATATTTTGTTGTTTATAATTTTAGATGACCTCAAAGACAAAGTTCAGAATTTTTGTGGTAATTAAGGTAAGTTGCGTATCATTCTAGTATACCTCATTAATCTAGCAAGACCCCAGCTTTAAAATTACAACACCGCGACCAAATTGCCTGAGATCTTGCAATCTAGAACATCGCAGATTGAGTCCTTACCCCTTTTGCAATGTGCAATTATCAGCTACATAGCCTCGCTAAGAGCTGAATGCGAGACAAAAAACGAACCTTCTTAATTAGAGTAAATTCCCCTGTAAGCGCACAAGTGATCCATTTCCACAGTAAGTATCGTGTTATTATGTTTATTTATTTATTTTTTTTTTTTGTTAGGCACGAACAAAATCGTGGCTGAAATAGAGTTAGGAATTGTTGGAACACGTGCATGCATCCAAGTTATAGAGAAGAGAGTTATTAACCTTTACAAAAGATTTTTGTGCTTTCGTATGTTAGCTGCATTTTATAAAACTAGGAAGGTAGGGAGAAACACTCAGTGAAGAGTTAATAAAAGGAATATTGCTCTTATTCTTTTGTCCATGTGATAAGGACACTCTGAAAGCCCCGAAATCCTAGTTAGACCCATTACAGCCACGGGGACTGACCCAGTCCAGCAATTTCTCTCTCTCTCTCTCTCTCTCTCTCTCGTAGATGTTAGGAATTCGCTAGGCAAAGATATTATTCTTCCTTACTGAATAAATTTCATGAATCCATAAAAATTTGTTCAGGCCATGCGAGCCGAAACTCAGGGTTAGTACTTGCATTTGTTTAAATTCCTTCATAAAAGATTTGCACATGGTAAATTCCATTCAATTTCTCCCAGTCGCAAATCCGTGAGAAAAGAGACCACCGTTCTTCATTTTTCCCCAGAAGAGAGGAAAATCTTCCAAAATTTATTGGTCGTCTCATTAAAATTTGAGCAAAGCTTCATTCGACCAGGTGTCAGCTAAGCCGAAACTGCGTTGTATTTGTTTGCTGTATTTGTTATTTGTTTCTCTTGAAGCGCACGTGCTGAACTGTTCCCTGTCCCATGGGATTGCTAAAGTAAACACGCTACTCTGTGCTTAATCAGGTCTCTAGAATAAAGTATTTTTTTTCCTTTTCCCTTAAGCACGTGAGATATCATTGGCAGAAAATTTGCCTGTGCATGGTGAACTAAGAATTTCTTTTGTACTCGTTATATTCTACCAAATTTTAATGTTGTGCTTTTGAAATAAGCACATTTTTTTCTCGTCGTATTCTATGCATTTTCTCTCTTGGCTGTGAAGCCAGCTACATTGTTCTCTCGTATTTAATTGTGCATATTCAGTAGCAACTGTTCCCTGTTTGCCTAGAGCAATACAATTTCATAATATGCCTAGAGCAATGCAACTTTATAATAACTGCTGAACTACCAGCATAGGCCTAATCATTCATTCACGCATTTAATTGTGAATTTTTCGAAGCTACTGCTTTCCATTTGCCCAGAGCAGTTTTATAATATTTGCTGCGACACCAGCATAAGCATTCATTCAGGCGCTGTGACTATTTATGTGAGCAAGTAAAAATCCAAATGCATATTAAGCGGTATCCAATTCTACATAAGCCTGTTATTTTAATTCTGCTAGCTCTGACAATTCTTTGCAAATCATTATTTAAGGCTTGCGTCAAACCTTGTGCTAAAAACCCAAGTCCATTTCGAAGCTTTATATTCGTGTATTTCACACAAATCCAGGTCTTTATGGGACTGCTTATTCCAGTTCATTAGAACAACCTTGAGCCTTCTTAGGCATAAAAAAACCAAGCCCATTTCGAGACTTTATATTTATGTATTTCGCACAAACCCAAGTCCTTATGAGTTGCTTAGTCCAGTTCATTAGAACAACCTTGAGTCTTCTTAAACATCAAAATCCAAGTCCATTTCGAGACTTTATATTCGTGTATTTCACACAAATCCAAGTCCTTATGGGACTGCTTATTCCAGTTCATTAGAACAACCTTGAGTCTTAAGAGACCGCAAATCACTCATTTAGCACAAACCCTAAGTTCTCAGGAACCCCAATTGACTGTTCAACATGCACAAACACTCATTCCCCAGAATGCCTTAATTTCAAACTATAGCCGGACAAGTCTGTGCATGACATAAAATCCAAGTTACATCTTTGGAGGCATATTAAAATTCGTTCATCATGAACAAACTAAGTCTTATTCAGACATACTAAAATTTGTTCCTCACGAACAAACTAAGTCTTATTCTGACATATTAAAATACTTGTACATCACGAACAAACTAAGTCTTATTCAGACATTAAAGTTCATTCATCACGAACAAACTAAGTCTTTGAGACATACTGAAACCAGTTCATCATGAACAAACTTGAGTCTTTTCAGACAACCTGAAATTTGAGTCTTTTCAGACAAAATGATTATTTAAAGGGTCACGCCCATATAAGCGTTATCTCAAGATGACTACAACATCCAGAGCCCAGCAAAATGAGGACTTCAAGTTCTACATGTCAGCTGGAAAGGACATGGGACTGTGAGGACAAACCTTGAGGGATAGGGTCCAAGAGAGAGTAGACAATGCCACGGTGGAAAGAGAGGCAGCAAGAATAGCCCGGGAGAAACGAGAAGAGACAAAAAGGCAGGAGAAAGAGAAAGAAAGAATAGCCTGGGAGAAATGAGAAGAAGCAGAAAGGCAGGAGAAAGAGAAAGAAGGGCAGGAGAAAGAGAAAGAATGACAGGAGAGCGAGAAAGAAAGAGCTCATCAGCTTGCAATGGCGGCTCAAGGCATGCGCAACACCCCAATGCCCTCTCCACATTCAACCCTTAGCAGTGTAGGCTCCCTCATAAGAAAATAGATGAAGCCGAGCCTGAAGTCTGGCTCGACCATATTGAAAAGATCCTGATGACCTATCAGCCCTCTACTGAAGAAATGTCTCCGATCCTGTGATGGCATCTTGAAGGGAAAGGTGCCATTGCCTTCAATGCTCTCCCTCCTGAGGATCAAGGAAATCTTCCCCTTGTCCACCAAGCCTTTAAAAAAAGTTTTGAAATAACTCCTGACCGTTGGAGGAAAAGGTGGAGAAATATGCCCAAAGAATCAGGCAAAACCTGGTCTGGGTGAAATCTTCAAAAAGACTGAGGCCCTAAAACGATGGCTAGAAGCTCTCAAAGCCACTAGTGTGGAGAACATCCTCATATTCTTCCAGCTCAAGAAATTCTTATTTTATGCCCTGCCAGCTTTCGCCACTTGCCTCTAAAATAAGGCGCCGAAGACGATGGTCAAGTGCTGTCATTGGGCTGGGTTTATGTAATCACTCCCCTCTTGAAGTAGACCTTCAGATATATTTTGTTGGTTATGATTGTAGCAGTCCTCCAGACTTTTTGTGGCAATTAAGGTAACTTACGTATCATCCTAGTATATCCCATTATTCTAGCAAGGCCCCAGGTTTAAAATTACAACTATTTATATATATATATATATATATATATATATATATATATATATATATATATATATATATATATATATATATATATATATATATATATATATATATATGTATATATATATATATATATATATATATATATATATATATATATATATATATATATATATATATATATATATATATATATATATATATATATATATATATATATATATATATATATATATATATATATATATATATATATATATATATATATATATATATATATATATATATATATATATATATATATATATATATATATATATATATATATATATATATATATATATATATATATATATATATATATATATATATATATATATATATATATATATATATATATATATATATATATATATATATATATATATATATATATATATATATATATATATATATATATATATATATATATATATATATATATATATATATATATATATATATATATATATATATATATATATATATATATATATATATATATATATATATATATATATATATATATATATATATATATATATATATATATATAATATATATATATATATATATATATATAAAAACTTCTGACTCACGTCAGGATCGAACCCAGGTCTCTCAGGTGGAAAGCAAGGGTGCTATCCACTAGGCCATACAAGTCTAAAAGAAGTTGGAACCTGAGAGCAACTGCACCCAAGGAATTACCTGGGCAAGCTAACTGCTTGCATACCAGCGAGTTTTCCCCAACTTCCCGACTCAGCAATGACCCAATAGACAGCATTTCATTCGAATTATCCCTTCTGAGTGAATAAGATAGAAATCATTAACACACAATCACGTGTGG
>JANJGK010000032.1:26826601-26863143 GCA_039081455.1 Macrobrachium rosenbergii
TATATAATATATATATATATATATATATATATATATATATATATATATATATATATATATATATATATATATATATATATATATATATATATATATATATATATATATATATATATATATATATATATATATATATATATATATATATATATATATATATATATATATATATATATATATATATATATATATATATATATATATATATATATATATATATATATATATATATATATATATATATATATATATATATATATATATATATATATATATATATATATATATATATATATATATATATATATATATATATATATATATATATATATATATGTATATATATATATATATATATATATATATATATATATATATATATATATATATATATATATATATATATATATATATATATATATATATATATATATATACACAAATATACATGAGTAAGTGTATATATATATATATATATATATATATATATATATATATATATATATATATATATATATATATATATATATATATATATATATATACACACACACACATATACATGCTGTACACGTGTGAAAAAAATTCTAACTGTTGAGGCTCTTTATATAGGATAGGTCAATGACCACGAAAACCAAAACCGCTTAAGAAATTCAACGTATGTGTGTGATAATTTTTAATCAAGATAGTAAGTCAGCTAACTTCTAACACCACTTGCTATTCACACACATTAACAAAACGGCGTTTCTTTAAATGTTTCGATAAATTCGTACCTGAGCATCATGAAATTTGAATTTTGGTGGCTAATTTGAATGCCATACTGTAACTTTAAGATTTCATTATTTCAAAAAACAAACCCAAAAAGGCACCCCTTCAGAATACGAGCCGTCAGAAAAACTAAGTATCAAACATGTATCTTTTTCCGTTATTGTTCCACAGATATGTTAGGTCCCTCACCCAACCACCCACCCACCCCCCTCTACCACATCCCCTGAACGCCAATATTCGATATCTGGATCTCCGGAACGGCTGAACGGATTTCAATGAAATTTGGCTCGATCAGAGACCTTGGTGGGAAACCTCTTAAAGCGCCAGAGTTTCACCCTGATCGGTTGAATATTTCCATAGTTATATAGGGCCAAAGTCGGGGTTTTTGTGTACTCCTGGTGGCTGGGCTTTTACTAACCGCCAATTACCGTGGCTGTTGATACATGCAAAGGCCAACGTATGGAAGGGCACCTTGTGAAATAATGACGTGCCATTGTCATGTATGTCTTCTCCAAATTTTGTTGCATTATAATACTCGACTGTTTCTGGCTTCTTCTTCCGTCCATCTCTGACTGAAACAGAGCGATGAGGTCAGCTGAGTATAAGGACTGTCTTGTTTTACTTGCTTTGGTATGCTATCAATGTTGCATCATTATTCTTCAACAGATGTGTATCAGATAGATGACTTTTCCATGATTTTACTTGAGGTGGAATTTCTCTACGGGCTCAATTCATTTTGCCAATAATAGTGGTGTTTTTTGCTTTCAAATGTTCATCTAATTGAAGAGATGTGAAGAAATTGTCAGTTGTGACATTTCTACCTTTCCCAGTGAATGGTTCTGTTAGTTGTAGCACAGCACAAATTGATATGGGTTTATTTGCTGATTAAAATTAATTTTTTCCCAAGTAAGGAAATGCTTTCAACAAATACTTTGATTCTGTATCAGCAGCGATCCAAAACTATTCCAAATTTGTCTGATTTATTTGCCATGTACTGTGTAAAAGGACATCTGCATTTCGAGGGAGAAAACCGTTTATTAATTGTGATTTTCTCATGGGGCTTATAAGCGGCTCTGCAATTTCCAATATATCTACCCAACACTTCAGAAAAATGAGCAAACTTATCTATGCACAAACGTTCTGACCTCATTGTTTTTATGTTAGATCTGGTAAATCGCATTATCTCTTTGAATTCGTGACGTGCCATCGTGTTCCCGAAAAAGGACTGACCCCATTTCCCTGACCATAAATGATCAATTGACTGATTTTTTTTTTTTCAAAATCCCACGAGCATACATGATTCCAATTGCTGCAGGAGTTTGTTCGTGAGATATGATGTAATCACTGTTTTTCAACGCTCTTCTTCCTTCAGCTTCAGTGCACTTCCTGAAGTGTTGAATAATGAAGCCATCTACTATGAATATCCCATAGGCACTCATTTAGTTGCTTTCTTGTATAAGACTTTTTCCAAAAAGAGGTAGGGCCAGGAGTTTCTCTCAATACGTTTTTTTGAGGATATCTTCCACGTTTCTCAGCTGAATGAGACATTACTGTCCACACTGTACCACATTTAGCTATAATCGTCAAGTGATGATTGCATACCACTCCTCCCCAAACTTGGTTCGTCTTGTAAAAAGAAATAAAGTAATATAGATGTTAATTATTAAAAAAAAAATATATTAAAACACAACAAAGGACATGAAACTCGGAGAGAGAGAGAGAGAGAGAGAGAGAGAGAGAGAGAGAGAGAGAGAGAGAGAGGGGGGGGGGGAGTGAGATTTCATAAATTGCAAATGAGTGCTACATATTATATAATGCATGGTCAACCTAATCATATTCTTCATGATGATACACTCCTGTATCATAGCCTACATGTTTGTACCCAGACGTTGTATTTGAATTTTGTGAATATGATACTAACCCATACATTCGATGCAATCACTCCAGACCCCTCAGCGCCCTCAGGTATGCTGGCTTCATCATCAAAACTTTATCATTCCTCATGTTCTGGAATATATTCATCCTCGCTGATTTCCCCATCAGAATTTTAATATTTCAACAATCCTACTAGTATTAATTTTCATCTTCATCCAAACTTATACGAGGCATATTGTTTGAGTGAATGCTGAACGCTTACCAATCTAGCTAAGAAGCCTATGCTGTGATGTTACTGAGCGTCTTTCCGTACGCGTCTTATACTGTAAAGATCTGCCTCTTAGACATGTAGCCTACAAAGCAAGTAGACGGGCCAGTCAAAATGACTGCTTGGCCGTCTAGTGTCAAAGTCCTGATTTATGATAAACTAGTTACGAAAGCGACGGAACATATGAAAACGTTACCTATGGAAGAGTTAAAATAAATTAAAATACATTTCTAGACTCTGGAGTTTCTACCTCGATAATGTATCATTCTCTTTGAAGCAGTTTTATTAATTATTCCTGAGGTCTCTATTGCATATTTTCATTTTCTGCGGAACAGTATTTTCCCACGTAACCTAAATATTATGACGTCTAAGTTAAAAAAGATTTAGGAACGCTTGTGAATATGAAAAATATAATAATTAAGAATGAAATAGAAATTATAAAAGCGAAAGTAATGAGTACGAATTTCTAGTTCGTAAAGAGAAAAGATAATTACACATGAATACAGGAAATATACAGCTCTTTATTTCTGTATTCTGTAATTCCTAAAATGCATTTTTCTTTATTATGTAAAGACCAAGGCGGACACGCCGACCAGAGCAAGTTTCATATAGCACAGAAAATTCAGGTTTAATCGATTCCGCACCCTTAACCCTGTTTTTGGCAAAGAGCCTGACCAGGATCTTTATTTCGTCATGTTTCTCGAGGTACCGTGACCAATCAAATCGATTTAGTTGGACCATGTGGATTTCAGCCAGTGACAGAACGTCTCAGCTGTTGTGAGCGCAAGTTTGAGCTTGGTAAACTCCTCGACCTCGAAGTCGAAGGAAACGTTCCACTTTCAGACGCTGTAGCGTGTGGATGTGCGCCCAGACGGTCTTCCTTTTGCCCCCACCGAAACTCAAGCAATGGAGGAAGGACTTCGAAAACTTGTTTGCCCATAGATAGATATTTGGTGGTCATTGTAAAGTCATCCAGAGTAGGGTAAGGACAGCTGACGATACGAAAAACTTGTGTGAAAAAAAAAAATGGAATGTAATCATCAGGTATGGGCTGAGCGCCCGTTTCACATGAAACCACATTTCATCAAACTCAGCCGGTACTGGATGTTCTGCCCGGTTCACGGGAAAGCACGCTTCACAAAACTCAGCCGGTACTGGATGTCGTGTCCGGTTTACCGGGAAGTATGACTGATCATATAATGAAACATTCCGAACCGGATGCTGTGCCCATTTACGTTAGTGTACATATTCGTGAACTGAATGTTCTGGAAGATTCTAATAGTGTTCTTAATTATTGTACTGATATTTTAAGCCATTCAAACTTTCTATATATTAATGATAACCATGAACTAGATGAGTTTTGGGCAATTTTTTTTTCTAAAATTCAATATTAGTATCTAGTTTGACTACTTATAACATAATTAATCCATGATTTTAGTATAATTATAGCATGCATGTATGCAGTAATGATCACCAAATATGTACAACAATATTTTTTTAATTATCATAATTTTTTAAAATTTTAATCATTATAACTTCACAACTTAATTATTGTAATTATTTGCTTGCTCAAACTATTAGCAAACAATTGCTCTTTCCGTTCTCTTTTCAGATTTCGTATATATATATATATATATATATATATATATATATATATATATATATATATATATATATATATATATATATATATATATATATATACACTCTCTCTCTCTCTCTCTCTCTCTCTCTCTCTCTCTCTCTCTCTCTCTCTCTCTCTCTCTGTTTCACAGCCAAACGGTTAATGTGGATCATCATAGGAAAAGGACAGTCACGGAATGGCGAATACTTCAGAGAAACTGTGCTTACTGGTGGAGTATTTCCTTTCCTCAAAGATCCTGAAAATGTGTTATCTGTTGAAAAAGTAACATTTTTTGCATGGAAAGGCACCATGTTTCAAGGCACTTCAGACACAGGAGCTGCTTCGAAACAGTGATATCGATTTCTTCTCGTCAAGTGAATTTCCAGGTAGCTCCCCTGCCCTTAATGTGTGAGAAAACATTGGTAGTATCTTAAAGGATTGAGTTTTAGCGTGCACAGTGAACTATGATGGTATACCAAGCCGCGACGACCTGCGAAGTGAGGTGACCGAAGCGCTCAGGGAAATGGAGTTTGAGTCTCAGCTTTTTTGTGATTTGCTGAAATCATACCCCTCAAGAATGCAGGCTGTGGTACAGGCAGATGGAGGCCACACAAAATATTAAATACTCAGAGAGAAACTTAAATAAATACCTGTTCTAAATTACTTCTGTTTTCATCCATATCAATTTTAGCTTATGCTGTAGAGGGGGGTGCTCTAATTTCGAAACACTCTATATATATATATATATATATATATATATATATATATATATATATATATATATATATATATATATATATATATATATATATATATATATATATATATATATATATATATATATATATATATATATATATATATATATATATATATATATATATATATATATATATATATATATATATTACCAAAAAAAATTGTTCAAATGTGGAGGTGCATAAACTCAAGAAAACTCATGAACTTTAACTCATTTGCATGCATGAGGCCGGCCGCGTGCAGGGTTTCATGTGTTGTTCGGGAAAAGTCGTAGGAACAAACTAAGAAGCTCGTTTTCTTTTCGTGTCTCTGGATGTTTGTCTTCCCCACTTCGTGGCGATAAAGTAAGCGTATGCTTGGAATATCTGATTTCTGTTTTCAGGAGACTCTTTCTGAGGGGGCTTGTTTTCTCTGCCTGTCTTTCTGTCTCTCTCTCTCTCTGTCTTTCTTTAATTCTCGCTCCTCAACTCACTCAGAGTAAGTACCCGTCTGAAAGAGTCTGCTGTACCAGAAATCAGGCGCAGTTTGTGTCTTATGCAAGTTTCGTGAAAAGCAACTAGTTTCATCATTGAGTTTCGTGCCGGAATCTTCATAACGCCGGAGGTTTTTCAGATTCTCATGCGTAAGTTTCTGGTGAAAACTAGACTTCTTTCTTCTTTTTGTTTTTTTTTTTTGACACGATAGCTGTTTCAACACTGCCACATTTTCAAGTGACTACTGAATTGGAATCCGAACTTACTACCTGTTTATTTTATCGTGTGGAGAGAAAGATTGTAAATGACCTTGAGACCTAAGCACCTGATTGTTAGAGGGATTAAAACCATAACCATTTTGGCTCGAATTTTTGGGTACAAAGAGCATGTATGACAAGAAAAGTTAAACTCCTTATATATAGTTAAAAAAAATATTTAAAATACAATACAATATAAGAAATAAAGTACAAAAATAAAAATAAATTTTGATAATGTATGTAAACGATATACTTATATTAATACTTGTATTGATGACAGTACAAGTATGCAATGTTTGTTTAAACATAATTGTGTATAATATAAAATTTTAGTGTATATGTATGTGCGAAGGCCAAGCAACATCCGTACTCAAGTCCCTGCGGCTTCGCCAAGCAAGCAACTCTGTCCAGTAAAAGAACTTCTGGGTTTTGTAATGGATTCAGGAATGACTGCTGCTCATCTATTCATCCATCACAGAAGTTACTATATGTAATTTCCTATCGGTGTAAGCTGAACCGGGAAGAAAGTGAATTTGAAATGATGGGTAAAGCTCTTGAGATTTGGCTCTGTATAAAAGTCATCTGTTTAGTAACCAAGCTTGTGTGTTTGTGTTTATATATATATATATATATATATATATATATATATATATATATATATATATATATATATATATATATATATATATATATATATATATATATATATATATATATATATATATATATATATATATATATATATATAAAGTTCTTTAAATAAAATAGTAATAATAAAAAAAAGATCGAGACTGAGACAATCCGACAGCAATTGAGGCTAAGCAATACCAAGGAGACCTTAAAGTTAATTTATTATTCACAAAATCTATAACTGCTTTTACGCATTTTTACAATGGAGTCAGTACTTTATACGTAGTTTAAATCCATATATTGTATCTGAGTCATCAAATAAAACAAAAGCAAACATTCAGTATAACTGATTACATGAAAAACAACATAACCGAGTCAGTACATGATTAACAAAAACAGCAAACATTACGTACAAACGGGGAAACAAGAATTAATTTGCGTAAACAGAATCAGAACAAAAACACAGAAATGTCAATTATTACAGCATTAAAGGACCAAATTTACTTCGAACACTGAAGTACTTTACACAGTATTAAACTTTATAATGAAAAACACTTTTACGGGGACCTGAAAACAAACAGTAAAAATTACACAATTATTATAACGATAATAATAATAATAATAATAACAGGCAATACGACGAACAGTTTACAATTGCTAAAAACCTATGTAAAAAAAAAAGAACATAACATATGAACAAAACAGGACCATAAACTGTAATAAAGATAATCAAACAGCAGGGTTAACACAAAATAGCCAAAAAAATGGCATAAAAACACAATATCATAAATTCTCCGAATGCAACAAACATTCACAGAATAATAACTGAAAAAAAAACACCTGGAACAAAAAACTGATTGCTTATTATTTTCTCGTAATTGTTATACATTTTCTTGTTACAATGAATAAAAGGAATTTTTGTGTATCCTTTTGTTTTCTACTTTTGGCTTTAAAATTTATTGTTTATATTTGTACTGGAATTAGATAGGATCAATATAGTGACCTATTTCTTAACCTGTAATCTTACCGTTATGTTCTATGTCGTTTGTGAATTTGCCTTTTTGTAAAAAGAATGGACTCCTAAGGGTGTTTTGTTGCTTCAGTCTTTAATGATTTTCTTTTTTCATGCAAAATTTTCTTATGTACACAAATTCTCTTACTGTATTCATTGTACCTTGAAAATGTTTAGAATTACACGGAAGTTCTCGGTACTTGATTTTTTACTTTCTCCTCATTATGGCGAACTTGTAAATTTGATATCACGCAAAACGTTTGCGATTTCTCTGCGCACACGCACACACACACACACACACACACACACACACACACACACACACACACACACACACACACACACATATATATATATATATATATATATATATATATATATATATATATATATATATATATATATATGTGTGTGTGTGTGTGTGTGTGTGTGTGTGTGTGTGTGTGTGTGTACTTCGTTATTAATTACTTTAAATCACTTTCAGTGCAAGGTCTTCCACAGGACTTTATGATACCTTACCTGTATTGAAAATTACATGTATTTATTCATCAATACATTCAGGTTTATGTACACGTAATGCTTTAAACACCGTGAATATGAAGTGGTTTATTCACGTTATTTCTGTCTACTGAAAAGAAATGCACATATCAGGAAAATTTAAACTGATTTTACCTCTACGTATGCAGATAGACTGCAGTAGTTTTCCATCTACATTGTGAATTTTCCGGTGACATAGATGCATCTAACCTACTTAGGAATATCTAAACTTCACCCATTCATTAAAATAAGAAATTTGTAAAATATGGTTAGTCAAGTACCGATAACAGCAAAGACTGGCACTGCTCAGTGATCAAAGACATCTGTCATATTTCCTGAACGTCAATTGATTCAAGTAAGAATCAGTAGAGACATGCTTGAAAATGTCAAAATCTTCAATTTCTCTTTGTGTCCTAGTGTAGAATCTCCATTCTTTAATGATTATGCAATCTCCAAAGGACTAAACCCCTTAACGCCATTATCCTGTAAAAGATGAACATATTGTTGTCTTAGATTTCAATAGCTTGTGAGTTAAGACTTCACAATTATTTTTTATTTAATTTTAATTCTTGAAGTGTGCTGTTCTAAGTACGTTCTTTGATTTTTAATTTCTCAATTTTAGCAACTATAACGAAGTAGTTCCATCTACTTGCTGAAAGGATTCCGGAAACTGTTTCCCTCAGAAGGGTATGAAATTCAGCAATCTTTACACGTATCAGTCATGTCAGTTTTACACTGTTTATTGCTCACATCTGATAATAACTGAAAAGGGCGAGCATCTACCTCTTTCTATTTCTTGCTTGACTTTGATCAACATGAATTGCTCATTAAATTTTTCTGCCAGGTTACATACATCTATGACAACAGGTATCATAGCCAAAAGTTCATCCATGTTCCGAGACCATATTACAGGTATTTGAATAATCTTTAAAAGAGAGTGTTTTAAAATAAACTCCTTACATAAATTTCAGCGAACAGGTGATAGAAGGTTACCCATTGCCACAGCAAATGTTTTCGTATGAAACTTTCCATTAAAAATAAGACCAGAACTACATAATTTAATTACTTCCAAACTTTGATTGACTGGTCGTGGCAAGTCCAATCAGATTAATTAATTGTTGAGATATTCTAATGCAGATTCAATATGCACGCTCTTAATTGAAGAACACTAATCAAAACATACGAATTGGAATTTCGGAGACTGTTGCTGGAGATTTTTAGACATATTGTTATAAAACGTAAGAATTTTTGGTGTAAATATAGTACAAACATAAAAACAACAAATGATTTTAACTAGTGTACATTATTTCTATAGACATCATGCTTATATGATTCTGTGTATTCTCTTAAATTTCCCTGCATGCATAACATGTATCAGTCTTGAATTCCTGGATAACGTCCTACAGAACATTAAGGAAATAGGAATTTTGCTGTGAAGGCACTTAATAATGAAAATGACAACTGTGTTTGTTTTATTTCATCATCTTTGAGGCCATCAATTCAGTGCTGAAAATATCCTGCGTAAATGGAAGCTTTTCATATAATAACACTAAAAAACATACTTATAAGAAAGTGTTTTCAGCGGAGTAGCAACCTTGTTTACAGAATCCCATGTATAGATTGATTCATTTTATTTGGGACAGATAAGAATGGAATTGAATGTCAATAAATCAGCATAATATTTTGTTACAAATGGCTAAATGAACTATATTCTTTTGTGCAACTAAGCATGAAATCACCCAGAATTAATTGGTTTTAAAGTAATATGGAAAAAGTATATATATATATATATATATATATATATATATATATATATATATATATATATATATATATATATATATATATATATATATATATATATATATATATATATATATATATATATATATATATATATATATATATATATATATATATATATATATATATATATATATATATATATATATATATATATATATATATATATATATATATATATATATATATATTGTAAAGATTAGCGCCAAAATACGCTATGAAACTGTTCTCCTTTCCTGCTTTGGGTTGGTTTGAACCAGTGAAAGTCCGGGGTATAGGGGCTCAGAGAATATAATAGTTGGGGGACAGTAATCTGGCTTTGCACCGTTTTCTTTGGTACAGAAAGATGCAAATACCATTTTCTATGAGATAGCAGCGTGCCCTGGGTCAGGACATCGCCCCCCCCCCTACCCCTGTCCAGAAGCAATTAAAGGTCAGGGCGAAGGCAGCCCTTTCTCACACGCGGTCGCTAGTTTAAGCCGAGAAGTCAAGTCTCGGCGATCTTGCCCCTGCCCTCTTTTTCCGCTCGCCGCCACGTGGAGCCCATCGCCGCCTTTTGTGCCCCGTGTTCCATTCCACGTGGCCTTAGAAGACTGCAAGGGGGGATTGCAAATCTCCAAACGCGAGCTGATACTCAACGGCGGCCTTTCCATCATCCCACGGGTGCCCTTCTTTTCCGCCCCAGTCTACGATTAGAAGAAATACTTTGGAGAAGGAGGCCCTTTTGTCCACGTTCCCACACGTGGTTCTCGGCAGAAGATGTCGTCATCCCTACGCCCCTACAAATGTGGTAATGTACCCAAAACGAGTTGCTAGTCACGATTACTTAGCCCTTTTGCATTTATTAATTTCTGGGCCTATAACTTTGTGTTCCCTGATATTCCTTGGTTCAAGCCAGGCCCACGTGTTCACAGCTCCTTTCCTCTGAGTCACAAGTAACGCCTCGGGGAGTCCTTGGCGCCTTCAGTGCACCCCCGAGTAATTCAATCCCCAAATTCCAGCATTAGATGTGTAACGTGGGTCCAAATATCGTTTCAGAAAGACGCCTGTAGCAGAATTATCCTTGGTCCGTGTTCCTGGCATTCCCAAGCTCCCCCCAATTCGGGAGGACTTCTACGGCAGTAATTTACCGTGTTTTCAGTTAATTTTCCCGTTGACCTTGTGTGCTATCAAATATAACTATTTTTATATCCACGTGTTTCACGCACTTCCCCTAGTGAAGGAGCCCTCCGCTCCGTGTACTTCTTTTTTTTGTTTGTGTTTTATATGTCCTGGGTATCTTACAAGGCCATTTTAGAGTAAAGTAAAAATTGTGGAGTCATAAGATCCACCTGCACCAGGAAACATATAAAAATGGCGACCTGACCAGTGATTCTCGTAATGATTGCATCCCCCCCCCCTCTTCCCCTTTGTTGTTTGTGTTGCAATTTGTGAAATCAGCAATTAGCTCAGCTAAGCTGGATACGAGAAGGATTACGAACCTTTGAAAAGCCAGCGCAACAGGCCAAGGAAATTCTGCGTAAGTAAACTGTGTTTATTTAGCGTAGGACACTTTAGAAAACGTGACTAGCCCTAGGAATTTTTTTTATAGTAGGGGGCATGTCCGAGGAAAACGAGAGAGAGAATCACCGAAACTTAGCTTTGGAAGCCTTTGCACGCGGCTTGCATGCCATTCAAGTAGGTTATATAGGTGATAAATCATTAAAGGAATAGTGCGCATATTCCTCCTGTAGAAAAGAGTGATTTCGAAACCGAATCATTAGATAGGTGCGAGACCTCGACGGAAACCACGTGTTCGCAAGTCAGACTAGCATCGCTGACGCATTTTACCCTCTCTCTCGTTTTAGAAATAGGAGCGAAAGCGTATATTATACGCCAAGGACGAAAAGGGTCAACAACCGTTGTCTTTCAGTTCGGGGAAGTCCCCGGGTGTTTACGTCGTTCATTCATTTGGCGCAGACGGCCTTGACCGTCCATTCCATGGCCCAGTTAGGAAAACATTTGTTTGTTTGATTTGCTTCGCTCTACCAAATTGTTTTGCATTATTGGGGGACTGACATTATATGTTCTGTATTGTTCTGTTTTTTTGTGTGTTTGTTTCGTGTTGTTACTACGGCTGCGTGTGTTGCCTATCTGTTGTGATTGTGGGATGGCCCCCCCACCTAATTGCCCTTGAGAATAACACTTCTCCCATAAGTCATTAAAACTAGCGCCCTCGCTGATCAGACGTCGTCTGTGCGGAAATTCTAGAGCGCCTATATATTCTATTCTTGTCCCCAATAAATCCGTGTCATCGGTCCGTTGGTGAGACCAATTCATTTTCCATTCAGTCGCCAAGTGAGCCCGTTTCGTTGGTAAATCGTGAGACCAATCATTGCTAATCCTCGTCCCCAATCAGCCCGCTTCGTCGGTAAATCGGGAGACCAATCATTGCTAAATTCATCGTCCCCAATCAGCCCGCTTCGCCGGTAAATCGGGAGACCAATCATTGCCCATCCATCGTCCCCAATCAGCCCGCTTCGTCGGTAAATCAGGAGACCAATCATTGCTAAATTCCTCGTCCCCATTCAGCCCGCTTCGTCGGTAAATCGGGAGACCATTCATTGCTAACTCATCAGCCCCAATCAGCCCGCTTCATCGGTAAATCGGGAGACCAATCATTGCCCATCCATCGTCCCCAATCAGCCCGCTTCGTCGGTAAATCGGGAGACCAATCATTGCTAAATTCATCGTCCCCAATCAGCCCGCTTCGTCGGTAAATCGGGAGACCAATCAGTGCTAACTCATCGTCCCAAATCAGCCAGCTTCATCGGTAAATCGGGAGACCAATCATTGCTAATCCTCGTCCCCAATCAGCCCGCTTCGTCGGTAAATCGGGAGACCAATCATTGCTAATCCTCGTCCCCAATCAGCCCGCTTCGTCGGTAAATCGGGAGACCAATCATTGCTAAATTCATTGTCCCCAATCAGCCCGCTTCGTCGGTAAATCGGGAGACCAATCATTGCCCATCCATCATCCCCAATAAGCCCGCTTCGTCGGTAAATCGGGAGACCAATCATTGCTAATTTATCGTCCCCAATCAGCCCGTTTTGTCGGTAAATCGGGAGACCAATCATTGCTAAATTCATCGTCCCCATTCAGCCCACTTCGTCGGTAAATCGGGAGACCAATCATTGCTAATTTATCG
Source organism: Macrobrachium rosenbergii (assembly GCA_039081455.1). Classification (NCBI taxonomy): domain Eukaryota; kingdom Metazoa; phylum Arthropoda; class Malacostraca; order Decapoda; family Palaemonidae; genus Macrobrachium; species Macrobrachium rosenbergii. The sequence goes on from JANJGK010000032.1 coordinate 26,839,796, forward strand.
TCCCCAATCAGCCCGTTTTGTCGGTAAATCGGGAGACCAATCATTGCTAAATTCATCATCCCCAATCAGCCCGCTTCGTCGGTAAATCGGGAGACCAATCATTGCTAACTCATCGTACCCAATCAGCCCGCTTCGTCGGTAAATCGGGAGACCAATCATTGCTAATGCATTGTCCCCAATCAGCCTGCTTCGTCGGTAAATCGGGAGACCAATCATTGCTACTCATTGTCCCCAATCAGCCCGCTCCGTCGGTAAATCGGGAGACCATTCATACGTCCTTTGGAAAAGGGTCCAAGATTCCCACTGCTCTGGGAAATTTATTCTGTGTTTTACTAGCATCCTCTTCCGCCTGCAAAATGTCGACACGGTCTCAGCAGAGCGAGGATTTCAAGTTCTTCATGACCTCAGGGAAGGAACTCGGCCTTTCCGGGAGAGAACTAAGAGACTGGGTACAGGAGAGGATGGACGCCATACAGGCAGAAAGACAGGCTCAGGAGAGACAAATAGAAGCAGAGAGACAGGAACGGGAGGCAGAGAGACAGCAACGGGAGGCAGAGAGGCTGGCTCAGGAGAGACGGGAAGAAGCAGAGAGACAGGAACGGGAGGTAGAGAGACTGGCTCAGGAGAGACGGGAAGAAGCAGAAAGACTAGCCCAGGAGAAACGAGAAGCAGCAGAAAGACTGGCCCAGGAGAAACGAGAAGAAGCCGAGAGGGAAGAAAGGGACAAGCAGCGTGCCCATGAACTCGCAATGCTGCAACAGAGTGGCCCTTCGCCTCCACCTGCCCCCCAGGGAATGAGTGCCTTCAGCCAGGCTATCGCCTGCATGCCAAAGTGGACGGAGGCCGAGCCCGAGGTGTGGCTCGACAGCGCCGAGACAGTGTTAAAGGCCTGCCCCCTGAGTGCCGCCGAACTCTCCCTGGTGTTGGGCAAGTTCCTTGGAGGGAAGGCCCTGATTGCCTACAGGGCCCTCCCACCGGAGGAGCAGGAAAATTGGGAGGTCGTACGCCAGACTATTGCCAAGGCGTACGAGATAACCCCTGAACGCTAGAGGAGGCACTGGCGCGGGCTAGTGAAGGAGGCCAATCAAACCTGGGCAGACTGGGCCTACAAGTCCGAGTGTGCCCGTGCCAAATGGTTCGAGGCCGTGGGGGTTACGACCCTCAACGATGCCATCGAACAAATACAGATAGAGAACTTCCTACTCTACACCCCGCCCGCCCTCGCTACGCACATCGCCGAGAAGGAGCCCCCCACCTTAGCTGATTGCTGCCGAATAGCGGATCTATGGGACACCCATCACCCCCAGGAGAGCTCGCTGCAGCGCAAAATTACTCCACCCGCCTACCTTTCGGGTGCCCCTCTGCCGAAGAATGGGCAATCACAGAAGCCCGTTGTGTGCGGGTTCTGTAAAAAGATCGGGCATGCCAAAGAGCAATGCCGCAATAAACCACCCGAGTCTCTCTCTCCCGGACAGCCCCCTAATAAGTCGCCTGCGCCCTCTGCCGGGGCAGTGCGAAGAGATTTCAGCCAAACCTTTTGCACGGCGTGCAAGGTTTATGGCCACTCTTCCTCATGGGCAAAATGCCCTAGAAATAATAAGGCAGGAACTCCCGCCGTCGCCCTGGCAGTAACGAATCCCGAGTCCTTAGGCCCTCCTGCCGAGGGTCCCATCTATGTGGCACCTCCTCGAGGTAAATACTCAGCATGCCAGGTCAAGGCATTTGACGACTCTAGCGCGCAAATTTCCCTCATAAGGAGGGACAAAGTCCCCTAAGGAGCTATAATTGACCGACGCAAGCTCGTCACCATTGAGGGCATAAACGAGTTTAAGATGATCCTCCCTACGGTCCAACTGAGGGTCACCCGACCCCACAGAGCCAGGAGCCTTCGTCTCGCCGTAGCGAAACACATTCCAGGAGGCTATGACGTCCTCCTGGGCCAAGACTTTGCGTCCCCTTTGCAGCCACAACCATTACGGGGTCCCCATTCCCCAATAAATCATCCAAATCCGAGTCCAGTGCCCGGCACGGCATCAGTGCCAGTCCCGAGGCCTCAGCCAGATCTCCCTTCAGGAGAATCTCGGCCTTCAACTCCTCTGCCAGTGCCCCTTCGGCGCACTGAGCAGTGACAGTCTCCGTCCGTCCAGACAGACGAGACCACCACCACATCGCCACCAGCGCCAGTGCCAATGTCAGTGACTGAGCCGGTCACCCCTGCATGCAAGTCGACCCCGCCCCCTCCGGCCGTCCCCTCTCTCTCGCCGCCCACCGCAGATTCCTCCGCGAGTCATGATTCTGCCCCTCCTTCCTGGGCCGATGAACTCTGCGATCTGTGCCGGTTAATGTCCGAGATGGCGAACAAAATTAATGGGTCAGTTGTCGCAGCAGCTGACCCAGATGGCACCCCTTGCTGCCCTTTGGCCTCGGGCCCTCCGATTCCCCGGCCAAGGACAACGGTCTAAGGAGGAGAGGTTCGCGGCGGAGTTACCACGGGTGTGGGCGATCGCAGGTAATCCACAAGGAGCCCCGAGCTCTTCTGGCCCCTGTGCAAACTTGGCATAGGGCCCCCTTCTTCATCTTTGAACGTCTTGGCACCTTTCATCCAGGAGAGGATGTCAAGGCCTTCCGCTATCTTCTTCCTTTCCTTTGGAATTTCTATCCCTCATCCTTCTCTATCGATCTTTCCTTCACACTTTCCCTTACTTACCACCGTAAGCGGCAGTTAACATATGGGATATCCTCCCATTTTAAAATGCACTAATTATTTTATTTTGAAGCAGTAAGAGAGACAGAGTGGGAAGTGGCACGCCCTTACGCCCGTCCTTTGGCACAAGGCAGGCGTGTCAACTCTTCCTGAAGGGGTCGCGCCCTTTGGGTTTCTTTTCCCCGCCCTTGGGCTGAGAGTTAGCTCTGACTGTCGTCTGTTGGCGACGGAAGTTAGATAAAGAAGTAAATCATAAATACCTCACTCTGTTATCCTTCATTTTCTACGTATATTATTTACTTTTGCATTTAATCTTTTCTCATATTTTTGCTGAATCTCGAGTCACAAGACTCCTGCCCTTACGAATTTTAACGTTGCCTTTTAATCACCGCGGTGCGGCACGCCCTTTAGTATGAAGTAATATCCTTCGTTTGTTGTTCTGTGTAGTTTCCTTTTTTTTTTTTTTACATTTATTTTTTTGTTGAGTTATCCCTGTGGAGAATGTTAGCCTTGTCCATTTTACACTTCATTTGTTTATCCTCCCATTCATAAGTCGAGTAGTCTATTTATAGCTTACACCCAAGTTGTAAGCTGCAGACGTAAAATTTAGCGTCGTTTAAGTTGGCGAATTAAAACCCGCGAATAATTTCTTTGCCTCACAGCTGTCAAGTTCTTGTCCCTTCAGATTAGCGTTCGTGGGATATATTAGTTAGGCTCGTCGAGCTTATGAACCATGGGAGGTCGATTGAAAAGAAGAATTGAATTCTATTATTACAATTTTGGTAAAGGGGATATTATTTAATACCTACAATGTATTGTCACGAATGCCGCCTCTTCAAGGCACAACTAATAGCATGCCTGTAATTCCAGGATAGCATTAAGGAATCAGTGGGTTTACATTTGTTTCCCTTTAAACTCTGCCTTGTATGTTTTATTTTGTTGTTGTTATTTTGTAATTTTTAAGTATTCTTTGTGTATTCCCTTCTGAGCGCCTTATTACCCCAGTAAAGTAAATCGAAAAAGAATGGGTAGAATCAGTATTTGTGAAATATTTGAGCAATAATTAATTTGCAAACAAGTTCACCCTTTTGGGTGTATATTCTAAACTGCACTTTGCTCCTAAAGTAAACTTTCAGTTGGTTATTGATCAGTGTGGCATCAGAGTTTTGCAAATAAAGTAAAGTAAAGGTTGTAGCAAAGCAGAAGATAGAATAAAGTCGAACGTTTTCTTCGCTCATTTTTGCTGTTGTCAATATTCGCACCCGTTTATAGGTGTGAATATTATCTTGCCAGGGGAGCTGTAAATATTAGCGCCAAAATACGCTATGAAACTGTTCTCCTTTCCTGCTTTGGGTTGGTTTGAACCAGTGAAAGTCCGGGGTATAGGGGCTCAGAGAATATAATAGTTGGGGGACAGTAATCTGGCTTTGCACCGTTTTCTTTGGTACAGAAAGATGCAAATACCATTTTCTATGAGATAGCAGCATGCCCTGGGTCAGGACATCGGCCCCCCCCCCTACCCCTGTCCAGAAGCAATAAAAGGTCAGGGCCAAGGCAGCCCTTTCTCACACGCGGTCGCTAGTTTAAGCCGAGAAGTCAAGTCTCGGCGGTCTTGCCCCTGACCTCCTTTTCCGCTCGCCGCCACGTGGAGCCCATTGCCGCCCTTTGTGCCCCGTGTTCCATTCCACGTGGCCTTAGAGGACTGCAAGGGGGGATTGCAAATCTCAAAACGCGAGCTGATACTCAACGGTGGCCTTTCCATCATCCCACGGGCGCCCTTCTTTTCCGTCCCAATCTACGATTAGAAGAAATATTTTGGAGAAGGAGGCTCTTTTGTCCACGTTCCCACACGTGGTTCTCGGCAGAAGACGTCGTCATCCCTACGCCCCTACAAATGTGGTAATGTACCCAAAACGAGTTGCTAGTCACGATTACTTAGCCCTTTTGCATTTATTAATTTCTGGGCCTGTAACTTTGTGTTCCCTGATATTCCTTGGTTCAAGCCAGGCCCACGTGTTCACAGCTCCTTTCCTCTGAGTCACAAGTAACGCCTCTGGGAGTCCTTGGCACCTTCAGTGCACCCCCGAGTAATTCAATCCCCAAATTCCAGCATTAGATGTGTAACGTGGGTCCAAATATCGTTTCAGAAAGACGCCTGTAGCAGAATTATCCTTGGTCCGTGTTCCTGGCATTCCCAAGCTCCCCCCAATTCGGGAGGACTTCTACGGCAGTAATTTACCGTGTTTTCAGTTAATTTTCCCGTTGACCTTGTGTGCTACCAAATATAACTATTTTTATATCCACGTGTTTCACGCACTTCCCCTAGTGAAGGAGCCCTCCGTTCCGTGTACTTCTTTTTTTTGTTTGTGTTTTATATGTCCTGGGTATCTTACAAGGCCATTTTAGAGTAAAGTAAAAATTGTGGAGTCATAAGATCCAACTGCACCAGGAAACATATAAAAATATACATATACATATATATGACTATTTATCACATCACCGTGATTCATATACAATCAGAAAGCTAGAAACGTCCTTTAATATCCAATTCACTCTACCTCAGAAGTAATATATTTTCATATATGTTACCAAAGGGGAATTTTTAGTTGATAATAAGTCCACCGTCCCGTGGGGTCGAACCAGCGACGGACGAGGAATCAGGACTACAGTGACACACTAACCAGTCGGCCACAAGAGAGGGTATAAGTGAATACCATCTCCCATCAACCCACCCGTCGAACTCAGGTGTTTTGAGTTTGGAGACGATATCCACCCACCTCTGCCATGTTGACCGTGTAGTGCGTTTGTCGCACGTAGCCATATTATGACTATTTATCACATCACCGTGATTCATATACAATCAGAAAGCTACAAACGTCCTTTAATATCCAATTCACTCTACCTCGGAAGTAATATATTTTCATATATGTTACCGAAGGGGAATTTTTAGTTGATAATAAGTCCACCGTAACGTGGGGTCGAACCAGCGACGGACGAGGAATCAGGACTACAGTGACACACTAACCAGTCGGCCACAAGAGAGGGTATAAGTGAATACCATCTCCCATCAACCCACCCGTCGAACTCAGGTGTTTTGCGTTTGGAGACGATATCCACCCACCTCTGCCATGTTGACCGTGTAGTGCGTTTGTCGCACGTAGCCATATTATGACTATTTATCACATCACCGTGATTCATATACAATCAGAAAGCTACAAACGTCCTTTAATATCCAATTCACTCTACCTCGGAAGTAATATATTTTCATATATGTTACCGAAGAGGAATTTTTAGTTGATAATAAGTCCACCGTCCCGTGGGGTAGAACCAGCGACGGACGAGGAATCAGGACTACAGTGACACACTAACCAGTCGGCCACAAGAGAGGGTATAAGTGAATACCATCTCCCATCAACCCACCCGTCGAACTCAGGTGTTTTGCGTTTGGAGACGATATCCACCCACCTCTGCCATGTTGACCGTGTAGTGCGTTTGTCGCACGTAGCCATATTATGACTATTTATCACATCACCGTGATTCATATACAATCAGAAAGCTACAAACGTCCTTTAATATCCAATTCACTCTACCTCGGAAGTAATATATTTTCATATATGTTACCGAAGGGGAATTTTTAGTTGATAATAAGTCCACCGTCCCGTCAACATGGCAGAGGTGGGTGGATATCGTCTCCAAACGCAAAACACCTGAGTTCGACGGGTGGGTTGATGGGAGATGGTATTCACTTATACCCTCTCTTGTGGCCGACTGGTTAGTGTGTCACTGTAGTCCTGATTCCTCGTCCGTCGCTGGTTCGACCCCACGGGACGGTGGACTTATTATCAACTAAAAATTCCCCTTCGGTAACATATATGAAAATATATTACTTCCGAGGTAGAGTGAATTGGATATTAAAGGACGTTTGTAGCTTTCTGATTGTATATGAATCACGGTGATGTGATAAATAGTCATAATATGGCTACGTGCGACAAATGCACTACACGGTCAACATGGCAGAGGTGGGTGGATATCGTCTCCAAACGCAAAACACCTGAGTTCAACGGGTGGGTTGATGGGAGATGGTATTCACTTATACCCTCTCTTGTGGCCGACTGGTTAGTGTGTCACTGTAGTCCTGATTCCTCGTCCGTCGCTGGTTCGACCCCACGTTACGGTGGACTTATTATCAACTAAAAATTCCCCTTCGGTAACATATATGAAAATATATTACTTCCGAGGTAGAGTGAATTGGATATTAAAGGACGTTTGTAGCTTTCTGAATATATATATATATATATATATATATATATATATATATATATATATATATATATATATATATATATATATATATATATATATATATATATATATATATATATATATATATATATATATATATATATATATATATATATATATATATATATATATATATATATATATATATATATATATATATATATATAAAACTTATTTATCCCGTGGAGAGCGGAGTTTTCATAGAAAGCTTAAAGCCAGCACTTGTTCATAAAACATCCTTTATGACTACCGGCTTCGGAGTAACTGTCTCCATCATCAGGTCTGACAACAAAAACCTAAAAAACGAAGCAAAGCAATACTAGAACAAATAAATACCTGTATTTATTTGTTCTAGTATTGCTTTGCTTCGTTTTTTAGGCTTTTGCATTACCAGTTTTTGTATAACCTGTTGTACAGTATTACTGTATTCCAATGATCGTATAAGATTTAGTGGTTTTTCAGTTTTTCTTTCGGTGTTTTTGTTGTCAGACCTGATGATGGAGACAGTTACTCCGAAGCCGGTAGTCATAAAGGATGTTTTATGAACAAGTGCTGGCTTTAAGCTTTCTATGAAAACTCCGCTCTCCACGGGATAAATAAGTTATATATATATATATATATATATATATATATATATATATATATATATATATATATATATATATATATATATATATATATATATATATATGAAAGCACACACACACACACACACACTAAAAATTAAAAACACAGTATCTCTATGGACCTCTCGTTGTTACTAGGGGAAGGTTACAATTCTCAAGTGTAAAGGCTTCCCACTATTGCCAGCTCCATGGGAGTCACTCGGAAAATGGGTCTCAGCATAAACGGTGATCACTTATTTTCCGCATGATCCCGTATGGCACTGAATGGTGGTTTTGCTAAAAGCCTGCTTGTTCTGGCAGATCTTCCTAGATGTTCAAACCATCGTACTTATGCTTGGCATTTTGTTTTTCCTACGTAAATTGCATTACAGCAATTACACTCGTGTTTATAAACAACGTGAGATTGCAGTCTGGGGTTATGATGTTTTTCTACTTAAACAAGCTACCAATGGTGTACTTAGATTTGAATATTACCCTGACATTAACTTGGGGATAACATTCTTTTATAAGTTTTAATAACTTATTTTTAATAAGCAAAAAAAAAAAAACTCTTATTACCATAGGAAACCATAGTAAAATATAACACCGCATTACAGGTTTTTGAAACAAACTTTTGGGAACAATAACTTTTCGAGCCGTTCACCAACATATGTATCTATGAAAGCAATTTTAAAACCTTAGTTATGCAACATTTCTTTTATAAACTGAAATCCTGAATGAAGACTAAAATAACTTGACCGAATGTTAAAGGCACGGGTTACGAGTATAGAGATTAAATTACGCTTATACACTACAGGAATGGATGAGGAAAATTTAATTGTGAGTCCTGTAAATGTTGGTTTCCTGTAAATGCATGTCAAAAAAATGTTATCACGTTATTTACTTACAATCACATAACGGAAAGCTTAAATATTGTTGTTCTTTACTTCTAAAGTAAATGTAATATTTTGGTGTTTTGGGTTGAAATAATCAAGAAACTGGGGAGCATATTCTTCAGATCTAAATATTAAAAATGTATCATCTACATATCTTCGGCAGAAAAGTGGTTTAAAAGAACTAGGACAATTATCTAGCTAAACAACTTCCTAATGAGATAAAAAGGCATTGCCAAAGTAGGACCGAGAAGGTTTCCCATTGCTAAACTATCTTTTTGTTTATACACATGTTTGTTGGTGCATATGTCAATGGTTTCGATTGAAGGAATTTTAGTAAATAATGATTTAACATCGAAACTTACAAGGACACAATTGCCTAGTTCTAGATAGCAAATTTCTTTAGCAAAAGTAAAAGAATTTTTAACTGTATACTGGTTACATGTTGCAGGAGTTAAAATAGGAACAAGAAACTTAGATAAATGATAATTAAAAGTACCCATAGCTGACATGATTGGTCTGAATGGGACACCCTCCTTGTTTACATTAGGGAGACCACAGAGCACTCCAGGTGAAGATCCAGACGTGAATAGATCGGTACAAGCATGTTCATCCAGAACACCCTCGGACTTCACCTTTCTTAAGAACCTGTTAATGCTTTCTTCCTTATTGACTAACTTTAAAAGAATGTCGTCCTTAACGAATTCGAATTTATTGTGATCGTCAAGAGGTGATTGCATCTTACTTAAATATTCATCTTTATTTAAAAGAGCAACACCGTTGCCTTTACAGGTCTCATTATCACTATAGATTTGTCTTTGGATAAGCTTAACCCTTTAACCGTTGAGTAGTATGTATACATAGCGCGCCAATGCTGCCTGGGCTGTCCAATACGTATATATATATGGGGAGCATATGTTTTGACCGTGGCATTTGGTACATATATATACGATCAATTTTTCCTGCCTTCCTTTCTCTAGGCCCAAGGAAGTCTTGTTGACCATATCCAAACAGAAACACTTCCTCCCGAACCCCCTTTTATCATAATTTTCCTGATTTTCTCTGACCTCCAGCTGGACAGCCTTTCATAAAGAAGTAGAGTTCTTGGCTAATTTTTTTCGCAACAATTGTTTTCCATCCCACTATTTCCATCGAGTACATAATAAGCTCTTAACCGCAAAAATGAAGCAACCTATTCCCACACACACCGTTCCCAAATTATGTATTTATGCTAAGTTCCTTTTCCTTCATGACAAAAGTTTTAAAAAGAAATGTATGAATTTAATTCATCATGAATTGCCAGCTGTAAATCTGAAGTTTATTCCACGAAATCCTCTAAATATCGGTTCTTTTTTCAGAGTGAAGGACAGACTGAGCCCTTCCTTGATATCCAACATTATCTATAAATATACCTGTCCCAGATGTAGTCTGAGAACCTAGGTTGGATGTACTAGGAGGCTTCTCAAGGTCCGTTTCTGCTCCCACCAAGGTGTCAGCTTCAGGACGGGTAGTACATTGTCCAATCCCGAACTAACCAATGTTCAGAACCATTCTAAGATCTGTGGTACCCGCTTGAATATAAATGATTTTAAAATTATTGGATCTGCCCGTAAGGACGACGAGTTGATGGTGTTGGAGTCGCTTTTTATAAAAACTAATGTACCAACATTAAACACCCAATTGTCGTCCACACAACTGTTTATAGCATAACTGCCTGTTTGTTTACTCTCCACGTCCGTTATAGGTCTCTTTCATTTGCTTATTTTCTCCCTGTCTTTTTAGTCACTTTTTAGCTCTGGCCTTGGTAGGTGTTCCTTTCAAGTTCTTGTTTTAATTTTTGTATTTATAAATGTTTAAATTTTTAAAAAATTTTTAAAGAAAATTTTCCCATTGTATAAGTGACATTTTAAGTATTTATTGTCTGTAATTTTCCAGCCTTGAAGATGCATCATGTGATGTGAAATGTTGGCAAAATAAACTTGATCTTTAAGAGACATGCATGCCTTTACCTCTTCAAAGTTAAAGTTAAGTATACCTTAGTTTTACCAGACCACTGAGCTCATTAACAGCTCTCCTAGGGCTGGCCCAAAGGATTAGACTTATTTTACGTGTCTAAGAACCAATTGGTTACTTAGCAACGGGACCTACAGCTTATTGTGGAATCCGAACCACATTATAGCGAGAAATGAATTTCTATCACCAGAAATAAATTCATCTAACTCTTCATCAGCCGGCCGGGAATTGAACTCCGGTCTAGCAAGTGCCAGTCCACAGCTTTACCGACTTACCCAACGATTACCTCTTCAACCTGAGATATATATATATATATATATATATATATATATATATATATATATATATATATATATATATATATATATATATATATATATATATATATATATATATATATATATATATATATATATATATATATATATATATATATAACATTCGAATAGCTAATTGTCGTTACTTATGAGTAAATTCTGTAACGTCACAGGTCACAGGGTTAGATCTAGAGTGAACAAACTTTGAAAAATGAAACAATACACAAAGACCATAATCTAAATGAAAGTTATGTACAAAATTCTTGCACAAGAGACAATGCTGAAAATTCATCCGACAGTGAGAATGATGAAAACGACAACAGAGGCTAACAAGTTAAAGACAGTAAAGTTAGGCCTATATTTGATGATTGTGAACGGGTTGCCAGTGATTTCCGGGCCTAAGATTTTGTATTTGACAACAGTGGCAGTTTCATCACATCGATAAAGGAGAATCTTCAAAAGTAGATGATGAAAATTATCGGTACCACCACTTTCTTAATCAAATTATCTTTTAGTCGTAGACAGAGAGAGAGAGAGATAACTGTTTTCTTTGTATTGTTCTTTACCCTCCTTTGGACATTGGATGTCTTGTACAGTAATTAATATCTAACAATTTTTGCACTGATAATTCATAACGTTCGAGAATTCTAACAACTATAAAAAGAATAATTAGCATACTCATCAATGAACAGAGACAATATGATGTTTTATATATATATATATATATATATATATATATATATATATATATATATATATATATATATATATATATATATATATAGTGTGTGTGTGTGTGTGTGTGTGTATAGATTTATAGTGCACATAGAAACTCTGTACACACAATATGGGTGTCATTAGCTACGTTTCCAAACTTCTTCCTGACTTATAATCCGACTGCAGTTAATCTGCATTCTTCAGTTTGGGGTTCTTTAATCCGATCATAAAATCCTAATTATCCCTCCCCTGGGCTGTCCAGAAGAAAGAGGCCGTTCCAGGACAAGGCCGAGGTAATTTACAAATCTGCCATCACTGGAGAAGTCAATAATAGTATTTTTTTTTTTTTTTTGTGTTGTAGCATTTATTTTCATCAGTGAGTCTGGCCTATATATTGGGCTTTAGTATAATTTATTTAGGTGATTAGAAACTAGATCATCCTCACCCTACTTTTGATCAAAGCAATTTAATGTATGACTTCAATTCTTCATTTTTCAATTCATTTTACGTCTTCACGGTTAGATATGAAGAATAAGTGTCAAGCTGTTTACTGTTTCAGACCTAGTATGGAAAGGTGTGGCGACAGTTCTGCCATATCTACGCGATATCCAAACTTAGGTCAAGGTTTTGTGAATCAAATCTGGGAAAAGTGGCAACGTCTAAAACGTGCATGTTCGCGATCATTTTGGTTTGACTATCATATTGATAAATGGCGAATATAGACATTTGCAAGGTAGTGATGTAGGTGGTATTGACTGAAATGATCGGCTGTTGTTTATGGCTCTAGTTACCTCCCACCCAAGGCGAATTTGATGGGCTTGATATTAGGGCCTGGAATTATAACAAGTGCTTTTGAAAGATTCTGGTTCCTTCTTTCGTTGATGATGGCCACTTCGGAATTCCCTTGTCAACGGTCAAAGTTCGTGGGGAAAGTAAAAGTCGTTTAACTTGCCTGTACAAAAGGGAGATCACTAAATCCGCCATTGTCCCTGAAACAAGGAACTGGAATCGGTCAAAAGGACTGGGGATAATCCGAGGCATCATTCTCAAACTAATGTTCGAGTGGTTCCACCCACCAAACTCGATGCAGGTGGAAGGAAGGAGAGGCTATATGAAAACAACAACCTTCCAAGGATACCTGAATATGCCTTTGATATATATATATATATATATATATATATATATATATATATATATATATATATATATATATATATATATATATATATATATATATATATATATATATATATATATATATATATATATGTGTGTGTGTGTGTGTGTGTGTGTGTGTGTGTGTGTGTGTGTGTGTGTGTGTGTGTGTGTGTGTATATGGCTTCGAAATTCCATACAGTTTACTTTTATTTAATATTTTTTTTCTTATTTAGAAAACAGACATACATCTTGGATGATTAGAATTCATAACAGGAACCTAGCTTTAGCCCAAAGATTGGATTATACAGACTAGCAAATGCAAGATCTTTTGGAAACAGCTCGAATATATACCATTGTATGGCCTGTTAAATAAAAATCTGATGATTAGTAACAACTGTTTTTCGAATGACTAATTGTTGTAACCTGTTATTTATAAATTCTAGAATGTCAAAAAGAAAGAGTTTCATATACAACAAATACACTTCCATCCACGAAACAATGCACATGTGTCGGTCCTAAGAGAATGCTATTTTCCAAATGTCGCCAGGCTGATAATCCTATAGCCAAGGGAAAACTTGCTGTTATCATCATGGTTGGAAAGAGCAGACTTATAAATACGTGACAGTGGTGAAAGGGAAACTCCCGTATATACGTTAATATTCTTATATGGGTTAAACTATATGGAATAAGATATAGAAACTGATAAAAAAAATTAAGCAAACGTAGCCCCCCAGCTCTCAAAAGATAGCGCGGCCAGGAGAGTAGTTGCTTCGAAGAGCTTCTGAAATACTGAAACCTCCATTACCAGTGTCATAAATTCATGAATAGCCAGTTTTTTTTTATAAACAACATTTCAACAGTACAAAAATGTCCAATAAAATAAAGTTTATAGTGAATCAGGAAACCACACCATAATGACTGAATAAGTGTACTTCAGGGCGAGGGCGACTTGTATGTAGGTGGCCAAGCCCTCTTAAATGGCGGGGAGGATGAAGGTGTGTGCGACATACAAACCTGTTGGTGATGTTCAGCCGTTTTGCAGATGGGAATTATATTTGTTTAATAAGTGCGATCTGGCACCTTTGATTTAGTTGGTCATTGGTGACACATGTCCAAAAATGGAAGTTTCCATCATAGTGGGATCGGAACGCATGAAATCTTTTGGTCCTGTGTGAGTCGGATTTTTTTTGGGTGTTAAACGAAATTGTGTGTCAATATGTGTGTTACAAAAATGCTAAGTACAAAGGGCTCTAGTGGAAAATTGTTCATTCTTCGGTTAGAGTCCAGACTGAAGGGACACTTTGGAACATGTTGGGAATCAGAATTCTCTGTCGCTGAAAGTCAGTAGAAAACTTAGGAAAATTACTGATCTTTATGACTTTGCATTACAGATCTGATTGATTTGCAGTGATTAATGCTGGCCTTTATTTGATATATATATATTTTTTTTTTGCATATTATGTATTATGAACTGTGGTCAAATGGGCATTGTAGTGTCCATTGAAGAATGTTTCAAGTGAGGTAGAACCTTAATATAGCATATAGCCCCCTGTGGGAATAAAACAGTGGTCCAAAGTGACTTTTTTTTTTCTTACAGATCACAGACAAACTTGTGTAGTGGATGTTGTGTTTGTTTCATGGGAAGTGGGAGTTAGCTCCTATATATTATGATTTCTTACGACAGTTTTATTTTGCTTTGGGATATAACATAATTGGGATTAATTACCTAACATGCATGATTTTTTATTTACTTGTTCTTGGTTAGATTTTTGTAATAAATATCTAATTTTGTATTCTGGGGTTTTATTCACACACACCTAAGTTAGGAGGTTTTCAGTAAAATAGAGAGAGAGAGAGAGAGAGAGAGAGAGAGAGAGAGAGAGAGAGAGAGAGAGAGGTGGCTGCTGGAGGAATCTTCGGTCATGAGCTACCAATGTTGCCAACTGTTCCTGAGGTAAGTTCTCCTGCCCTTGCATGGGAGATGTGGGGATAATAGCTGTTGATAGAGTTTGGCGGCAGCGGTAAAGATAGACACTTCCGGGTTTGATCCATGCTGAGGAGTGAGTGTGAATGGTGATAGGCATTTATAGATAGGTATACAGTACGAACACACGTAGGAGACAAGACGTTGTCCGGGGATTTAATGCAGGCTGTTGGCATTCGTGATCGAGGGTCATATTGTTGACTTGGCATTTTTTATCCTGGGAGGTAACAGGGGATGCTTGAGTGATAGGAGACATCAGTCTTTCTCAGCTGGTGATATAATGCAGACTGATTAATGAGTGCCTGGTGTTTTTACAGTTTTCTTAGAGTTAATTATACGTTTGCGTATTTTTAATGGAAGTGTGGGTGTAACTTTGAAAGGTTTGGGATTGTTACGGCAACGCTGGGGTGTGAGTGAAGAAGGAAAAAAAGTGAGTTTTCCCTTTAGAGTTTTCATTTTGCTTTGTATAAGAATTTTGTTTCTCCTCTTCTGTCTTTCTTTTTTCTCCTATGGAATTATTATTGGGGGTGGAATAGGCTATTTATATGGGCTGACTTTATTCATTTTTTTTTTTTTTTCTTATCGAGTTATTCTTAGTGGTGTGGTATGTAGTATGTAATGGAGGGTTTGCTTACTTAGCGTAACCCTGGGTCTCTGCTTGGATGCGAATAGGGTGGACCTTGGTTGCGGCGTCAGCATGTATTGCTTGGTGACAATAGGAGGGGTGATATTGAATGGGGATATTTCCTCCTGGGATTTTTCTTCTTTCTTACTTTTTTTTTTCTTGGGGGATGACTTTGAGAGTTAATTTTGAATACTACATGACCTTGTGCTCTGCTGTTTGACTGGGTTACTGGAGTGCATGTGAGAGAAGGGATTTGTTCCTGTGAAGTTCATTGGTAATTGGGGTTAAGGGGATAATATTTGAATTTTTAGGGGGGTGGAGAGTTGTGGGTTAGAGCATAATTCGCAAAGCTTTTATATTGTGTGCGTTTAAGGTCGGGGTGTATTTTTACAGGGCTGCGGTTCAGCATTTTATTGTTAAATGTATATGAGGTCAGATAAAATTTTGCCAAAGGTTTTTAAGAGATCTGTTTTTGCTAGCAAGGGACAAAATACAGCCACAAAAATGTCAGGTGATGAGTCGGAAGATAAGAGGACACTGGTCCATAAGGTAACCACTTTTGCCTCACCAATTCAGCCTTTTTCGGGCTTGGTGAATGGTATTTTGTGACAGCCGGTTGAGATTTTTATTGAGAACATTCAAAACAATTTGAATACAAAGAAAATCACAGATGAGATGGATGCCTTTAATGAAGGGAAAGGATTTCTTACTCTAGACACGGGGGATGTTGGAAAACGCTGTTGTGGCTTTGGATTTAAGAAATGCTGGACTTGGGATGACCTGAAAGGTTTTATAGGAACTGCATATGGGGCAGATGAATGTGGTAATTTGGTTTGGGATATGAGAGCATTTTATAAGATCAGGAAGGGACAGAGTTCCATTGTGGATTATAGCTCCCAACTATTTGATACATCGGACTTTGTGGATAATTGAAAGGTTTAATCTTGGTGTCTGGCAATTTTATATCATCAGAAAAATTTCAAAAGTTGTTGCATTTTTCCTGGTTCTTGAATGAGGTGCCTGATGTGATAGTGAGTAAAAAGTTAAGTATACCTTAGTTTTACCAGACCACTGAGCTGATTAACAGCTCTCCTAGGGCTGGCCCGAAGGATTAGACTTATTTTACGTGGCTAGTTTTGATGGCCCGGCAGAGCCTTGGTCTGATGAATCATTGATTTTCGCCCAAGTTAGAAAGCACATGTCAAAATGCCCGACGGTAGATAGCACATTTGTCAATGGGATGCCAAAAACCACGATGGGGCTCAACAGAACCTTTCACAGGGAGATTCAGGCTTTGCTTCCGGTGGGTTTTGTGCAAAGGTGAAGAGTGATAGGAAGTCTACAGATCAAACACCACAGTTTCGTTGTTTTAATCGTTATTGATTGGGTCAAACAAAGAAGTTTTGCCTAGTTAAATACTGTGGGGGTGTAGGAGTTCTGCACATTCTTGGCAGTTTTGTCTGTCACTCAAAAAAAGCAATGTTAGGCCAGTAACTCAGAATTTTGATAGTAACTATAGGAAAGCTCTTTAGGAGGGATGTCCAGGGAAGTCTAGAAATAGGCAGAATTTTTGCAGGGCAGAACAGCCAAAGGGGATAGGATAAACTGTTTGTGTCATATAGGGCTTTTGGGAGATATAGGGGAACCGAAGCCTGTGGTGAAGGGTGCTGTAACTGGGTCTAGTCATTTGATTTTTGTAGATGTAGGGGCATCAGTCAGTTTGGTGGACTATGATTTTTATTAATCAGTGTTTTTCCAGTATTGGCTAAGGCATTTAGAGGAGAAAGTGTATGATGTTCAGGATCATAAACTGGATGTCGTAGGGATGGCAGATATTTGTTTTTTTGCTGGGGAACTAGTTAATAAGTTAACCAATTTTGGTGGTGAGAGGAGTTAACTTTGGTAATAAGGTTTTATTGGGGCGTCCAGCGTGTAATAGGATCGGTATTTCTATATACCCTAGTAAAGGAGGTATAACAGCTGGGGAAACTGGAGGTTTTATCCCGTATGTAGGTGTTGAGGAAGTGGAGGGGAATACATCTGTTATGGGGGATGATAAGGAAATAAGAGGTAATAACAAGGAAATTGTAAGAGATAATCAATCACGGGGAGAAACTGAGCCTAATGGTGAGGGGAAGAGGATGTATAAAGGTGTTTTAGTGGAAGATGTAATTTTAGAACCAGGTATGGTTGGTATGGTGAAAGTGAAGGTGAGTGATTTAAAGGTGAAGAAACAGTGTGTGTGGTGGAAGTTAGTGAGAAACTAAAAGGAGTGATGAATACAGTGTCAGTAAATAAAGTACCAAACAAAGGAGTCACATGGTGGAACTGCTAAACTGTAATGATTCAGTTAGGAGATATTAGAGGAATACTTATGTTGTAGATTTGGAGGAATGGAGAGAGGACACAGAATCAGTCATTAACAAGGGAGAAAAATCAGTTTTCGGAGGCTGAAATGGAGGTTAGAAAGGAAATTTTTAGGAATCATTTGGGTGAGGCAGACTCTAAAAAATACATAGAGGGGTTAGGTGAGGTGTTAGCTGAATACACTGATGTTATGCTTTGATGGGAGGTAAATTGGGGTTGACTGATGTGTTGGAGCATCAGGTGCATTTTAAGAGAGGGATGAAGCCAATTTATATCCAGTTGCATAGGATACCTTTCAATATTAGTGAGTAGGTTGAGCAAGAGGTTAATAAGTGGGAGGCAGAAGGTATAATTAGGCCGAGCCTATCACCTTTTTATTTCCCGTTGTTGGCAGTACCTACGGAGGATGGTTCGATTCATTTATGTATGGATGTTAGGAAATTGAATGAGAAGACCATTCCAGACAGGTATCCGGTGGTGTGTTTGCCAGATTTATTTGTGGAGATTGGAGGTAAGAATATGTATTCATCCACTGACCTCATGCAAGGGTTTTTGCAAGTGCCATTGAGTGAGGAGAATAGGAAGTTGACAGCTTTTTCTATTCCGAAGGAACACTATAAATTTACACAATTGCCTTTTGGTTTGTCAGGTAGTCCTACTACATTTATGAGGTTGTGAATACTGTCTTGCACAGGATGTTGGGGAAAATATGTTTGTTTATATGGAGGACATTTTGATTGCTACAGATTCTATAGAGGAACATTTAGAAGTGCTAAGGAAAATCCGAAGGAGGCTTAGAATGGCAGGTCTAAAGGTTAAACTAGCCAAGTGTGATTCCTTGAAGAGACAGAGTGTATATTTAGGACATGTCATTTCAAAAGAAGGTGTTCAAGTAAATGATGAAAAGGTCAGAGCAATTGTGGATTTTTCTACACCAAAGAGCAAAAAAAAAAAGTCTGCTCCTCCACAGGAATGGTGGGGTTTTGCCACATATTAGTGGAAGGTTTTTCTGTGTTGTCAGCACCTTTGATGGATTTATTGAGGGATGATGTACAGTTTTCATGGGGTGAGGGTCAACAGGTAGCTTTTCAGAAAGTCAAGGAAGCTCTGATGAGTCCTACAGTTTTAAAGTTCCCGGATTTTTCCTTGCCATTCACATTAGTGACTGATGCCATTCAAGAGTGGGTAGGTGGTTGCTTAATGCAGAAATTTTAGGGTAAATTGCATCCAATAGCTTTTCATAGCAGAAAGTTCAAGACACAAGTGAATAATGGTTAACTGCGATGGTGGATAGGGAAGCTTTTTCAGTGGTGTCTAGTTTGGTGCATTTTAAGATGTTACTAATGGGGAATAAGGTGAAAGTTCTTACGGATTATTAGTCGTTGTTGGATCTTTTTAATAAGCCTGATCTCTCTCCTAAGAGGGCTAGGTGGTTTTTGACAATTAGGAATTTTGATGCTAAGCTTAAGTACACTGAGGGTAAACATAATGGTGGGTGCTCTTAGCAGGAATTTTGTGGATGTGGAGGGTGAGCATGTGTGCACTGTAACTGGTGAGTAAGTGGTTTGGGATATTAGTTTGGTGGAGAAGAAACTGGATGAAGATGGGGTTTTAGCAGATGCAAAGGCATTTCTTAGAGGGGAGTTAATGAAAAAAGGTTATAGATTGCCTTATTCAGGTCTGGAGTTAGAGGGTAATTTGTTGGTGAGAAAAATAAAATATAGGTTCAGGAGTAGTGAGGATAGGGGTGATACAGCACCGACTGTGGTGCCAAAGGAGTTGATTCCAGTGGTTTTGGAGATAGTACATTGTAAGTTTGGTAGTCCACATTTAGGGACTGAGAAGATGTATCAGAGAGCAATCGGTAGGTTTTTCTGGAAGAACATGTTTTCTTCAGTGGCGACTTTGTGAAAGAATGTTCTGTGTGTAATTCAAGTGAAACGGTGAGGGTTAAGTTGTGTAAATTGGCGTCTTTTCCTATCCCTAGTAGGCGGTTTCAGAGGGTGCATATGGATCTCCTAATGAACTATTACGAATCAGGGTTTAGACATAAGCATTTGTTGGTGTTTATAGATGAGTTAACGAGGTTCGTGGAGATTTTCCCGTTAAAGAATAAAATGGTAGATGAGGTTGCAGTGACAATTTTTAACGGGCATATTTATAGGCATGGGGTCCCAGAGATATTTATCAGTGATAATGGGAGAGAATTTGTGAATAGAATGTTAGAGTCTCTTGCAGAAGTGATGAAGATACAGAAAGGAAAGTAAATATTCTTTTGTATAGGCCAGAGGCTAATGGATTGTCTGAGCATGCTAATTGGAAAGTGCTCAAACCTCGTACAGTTGCAGTGGGTGGTAATGCTAAGAATTGGGATAGATATATTAATTTGGTTAGACATAGCATAAATGTGATGGTTAGTGACACCATTGGTGTTTTGCCTGTTGAGACATTATTTGGTTATCCAGTTTTGAGTGCATTGACTTGTTGTCAATACCTTCACATTGTGACAACACAGTTAAATCATTAATTGCTACACCCAAAAAGAGACATGCACATCTTAGTAGTAATTTGGAGTCAAAGACTCGAAAAATTGTCGTGAGAGGTAATGTGAAATTGGATGGCATAAGAGTTGCAGTTGGGAATAAGATATTTTTGAAGATTAATGTCAGAAATGACTTGAATTGTAAGTTGGGTCCAAAATTTGATGGGCCATTTCGGGTTATAGAAAAGGAAAGGGGAAATAGGCCTGCAGTTTTGAATGACGACACGGGGATGACGAGATTAACACATATTTCTAGGATTAAAAGAACAGTTTAATGTTTTGGGGGTAATGACTTTTGAAATGTGGGGTGTGTTGACCATGTAGTTTTTCAATCTTACCTTTTTTTTCTCTCGTGTTAGGTAGTTATTTATGTTTTGTTCTTTCCTTTTTTTTGCAAATGTGGGGATTTAGTATACTCTTTGCCTCCGTGGTGGCTGTGTATGCGGTAGGCAAGGTTTATTTGCTACTAAGAATCATAATTGAAGAGGATCATGATGTCTGGCTCGATGTTGATAGGATTGTCATGAGCATGGAATCTGAGGATCTTGCATCGGCTAGGACAGAGTTGGAATGTTTTCAGAATAGTGGTGAAACGCTAATGAAGACACTAGAAGCAGCGAGATTGGGATAAAATATGTCGAATCCGTTAACACATTTGTTTTCAGAAGATAGAGTTACAACTGACAGAATTCAGGGCACTATTAAAGAGACAATTACGTGGTGTCTAGACACAAAACTGAATGGTACGAAACTTACGTGTGGTAGAATCGAGATACATAAAAGGGCAGTTCCTTTAGTTGTGGGGGTGACGGCACTGGCCGTAGCAGCAATTGGTGGGATAGCAATTACGAGCCTGATGACGGTTGAGGTGTTGGAAGCTGAAGTAGCTACTCAGGGGAGAGTTTTGGAAAAGTTAAGTGGGTGTAATATAGCATTACGTGAGTTTTGATGATTTCAGGCAGACGTTCAATGTGTTACAAGTTATGGTTCGGGAGGTTTGTGGTGACCTAGATTTGACAATTGCTTTCTTTACAGTACATACTACAATTTTAAATATTGAGAAAGAGACCGAATCATTGCTGGCAGAGATCAAATCTCAAGTGAAAGCGGTCATAGCGGCATCGGAAGGGCGTATTTCCGAGGATATTTTACCTTTCAAGGTGTTAGAATCAGTTTAGATGAATGGGCTTCTAAATGTGGATCCAATATTATTTTTACTGGTAGTGATTCATATAGGTAATATGGGACAATAATAATATGTTTATCAGACAGGTGGTTAATAGTGGAGATACCTACCAGAACAAAGGATCCATTTCGTAGTTATATCATGTGACCTTTTCCTAGTACATATAATAATAGCGTAGTGATGTTAGAGATACTAGAGGCTATGTATATAATAGGAGGTGAGTTTCAGTCAGTAGCCATTGATTATAAGGTTAGGTGTACATTAGTTCATAATAAATATATTTTTGACGATAAGAGGTTGTAAGTTGAGTTGACACACAACATGACTGTTACACAATGTGGATTTAGACTGACCCCTGGTGATTATATGGTAATGCCATTAGAAACTACTTTGACGCTATACTGTCACAGATATAGGTTGACAATGCTGTGTTTCAACAAGTTGACATCGTTCGTCTTGGAGGGGTCTCAGCTGTTTGACAGAGAATGCAGGATAGTCTGTACTCATTTCTTGGTGATGAGTAGACGCATCTACAACTAGTCAGAGAGGATCTTTATGCAACATGTCCGTAATTACCATGGGGTTATGGAATTATCAGTCTTACCGGAGGTAACAACATTGCCGCCATTAAACTGGATGGAGGACATAGACTTTATAGAGTGGATTATCAGCAATAAGTTTGTCTTACTAGGCATCCTTGGTGCATTACCAGTAATTATGGTTATCATG
Source organism: Macrobrachium rosenbergii (assembly GCA_039081455.1). NCBI lineage: Eukaryota > Metazoa > Arthropoda > Malacostraca > Decapoda > Palaemonidae > Macrobrachium > Macrobrachium rosenbergii. The sequence goes on from JANJGK010000032.1 coordinate 26,861,938, forward strand.
GTTGTGGCTATTATCCTGAAGTGTGGGCATCTTTGCTGCTTCAAGGATAGGCAGTCCCCACAAGTGCAAATGACAGCGAATCATGAAACCTCACTTATATGTAGGTGGCTAAGCCCTTTTAAATACGGGAGGCCAAGGTATGTGTGACATACGGACTTGTTGGCGATGTTCAGCCGATTTACCGTTGGGAATTATGTTTGTTTAATAAGTGCGATCTGGTGCATTCTCAGCACTTGTCGGATGATCACTTTCATTTAGTGGGTCATTGGTGACACGTGTTCAAGAATGGAAATTTCCATCATAGCTGGATCAGAAGGCATGAAATCTTTTGGTCCAGTGTGAGTCGGATTATTTTGGGGGGTGTTAAACGGGATTGTGAGTCAGTATGTGCATTACAAAAACTCTAAGTGCAAAAGCTCTAGTGGAAAATTGTTCATTCTTTGGTGGTGAGAGTCAAGGTAGAAGGGAGGCATTGGAACACGGGAATCTGATTGATTTGCAGTGCCGTTATTTATTATTTTTACTGTATATATTATATATTATGAACTGTGGTCTAATGGGAATTGTATGGTCCATTGCAGAATGTTTCAAGTGAGGTAGAACCTTAATATGGCATATAAGCCCTTGTGGGAATGAAACTGGGACAGAAGTGACTGTGTGTTTTTTTTTTTTTTTTTTACAGATCACAGACAAACTTGTGTAGTGCATTTTGGGTTGGTTTTGTAGGAAGCATATTATGACTTCTTGAAACAGTTTTATTTTGCTTTGGGATATAGCGTAATTAGGATTAATTACCTAACATGCATGATTTTTCATTACCTGTTCTTGGTTAGATTTGGGTAACAAATGTCTATTTTTGTATTCTGGGGTTTTATTCACACACGCTTAGGTTAGGATGTTTTCAGTAAAGTTGAGAGAGAGAGAGAGAGAGAGAGAGAGAGAGAGAGGGTTGCTGTTGCAGGAATCTTCGGCCGTGAGCCACTGATGTTGCCAACTGTTCCTAAAGTAAGTTCTCCTGCCCTTGTAGGGAGTTGTGTGGGGATAATAGTTGTCAGATAACTTGATAACACATACATACACCCAAACACACACACACACACACACACACACACACACACACACACACACACATATATATATATATATATATATATATATATATATATATATATATATATATATATATATATATATATATATATATAT
>JANJGK010000032.1:26870743-26885743 GCA_039081455.1 Macrobrachium rosenbergii
ATGACACTTTTCTCAGTTAACAGAATCCAGATCCAAGTTCTTATGATATGAACCTATGAAATCATCGGAGGTCACATTCAACTTTTGGTCTGATGGTTGGCTGCACCATCAATGACTCTTGGCTCTGAGACGCTAACATTAGCTTTAATGGCAACTATGCTTCAATTACTTGGTGCTGGTCATTGGCCCCTTAGAGACACGCCAACATATAAATGATATATATATATATATATATATATATATATATATATATATATATATATATATATATATATATATATATATATATATATATATTATATATATATATATATTTTCTATATATATATATATATATATATATATATATATATATATATATATATATATATATATATATATATATATATATATATATATATATATATATATATATATATATATATATATATATATATATATATACAGTATAATGTATGTGAATAACATATTGTTTTCTATTATTTTTTAGTATTTAAAAGGATATTTATTTTGTTTTACCCAAGAACAAAAGACATGAAATTTGCTTGCAACAATGAACATAGACAAAGCTCATTTTATTATAGGCCACTATAGAATTTTGGTATATGGTAAACAAAGAAGATATGCATTCTATATCCCAGTATCCATACTATAAAAAATATTAACTAAGTATAATTTGAAAGTAAAAGAGCGTTTAGCAACAGTAAGTGGCTGATAAATCATGATTAAAACTGTGGCATAATAAGATTGTTAATAGTAAAAATAACTCCATATGAAAAGTTGTCCGAGTGATCTCAGCCGCAGTCGGTGGAAAGGAAACTTCGTTCTTAGCCGACATCTCTTGGCCCTTCTTCTTGGGTAGACATCCTATATTCTTGGCCACAACGAATGAGCTCTAAAAAGTGTTATCCGAGAACTGCTACAAAGTATGTCTAAAAATAGAATTCCTATGAGGATCGCCGATACATTTCATGAAATTTTTATTAATTCAAATATCTGTCCTTGCTTTAGTATCATCTCCAAACTCCTGTGTATCTGTTGGGAATTCAGTATTTCCAATAATTTTATTCATCCTCATTCTCACAAAAAATTTTGATTCTTTTCTAATAACGATATAGAGAACAGTTGGCTCTTCAAGATAGAACTACTTTTCCTCCGCTGTTCGATTAAATTACACAAAATTGACGGAATTTTCAGCGTAGAATAGATGATATTCAAAGGAGAATAGCTGGCTGTAATTAGCCAATCAGAGGCAACCCTACGTCCAGTCATTCATTTGACGTTCTATGTAAACATTTGAACTCTAATGTAGCTAATTGTGTTCAGAAACATTTGAACGGGACTGGTCAAGGTTATGGTATTCGATAACTGAATTTATCCTAATGCAAACCACTGTTAAGCTATTGAATAAGAAAACTACACTTTTATTATAAAGTTTGACGGAATTAACACAATATTTTCAGTCGTTGTAGCTACATTATTTATCGTTTCAATGGGAGATCAGAACTAGCTTCAGAAGGTTTAGGAATTAGGGGAAAAATCGTTAACAAAGCTATACATGCTTCAACAGTTCATCGTCTCTACCTTACAAACAACTCCTCCCTCTTCCCGCACCCCCAACCCCCGTCCCTCCACCTCTATTTCCTACGTCAGTCTCAAGAGCCAAACACAAGTGTATGATGATATTACGTTATGTAATTTCCCTCTGATACAACGTCTTATATAATAATAAAAAATCACGTGTAAAACCATGAATCACGTTGTAGTTTGTTCGTAAACTTTTTTCTTTGTCAGGCTTGCCTTTGAGACAGAGAAGTCATTCATATTTTCAACAGTTTCTACTACATAAACAAAAGCGGCGTTGCCATTTAGCGTGTCTAGTGAACGCAGGGGGTAAAAGGAGTCTTTTCCCTGACTGTACCAAAAGCAATAAAAGCATTGACAGCAATCATCGTCGTAGTTCTAATTATGATTAATTACCTTTGTCCAAGAGTAAAATTATATAGTGTTCTTCGAGCACACTACAATAATACCTCCCTTGCAACTTGAATCTACATTAACAATATTCACCATACCTTTTTACCTCGCCTGAACTACAACTTTTCCTACCCGGCCATGGAATCATATATTACCCTAAAACGAGAATTGATCTACATTCCTTCTTTACTTCAGGATTCGTTTTGTACACAATGGGTGACACTTTATCTTTTTTCCGTTGTTATCAAGTCTCAGACCTTTAAGCTAGCTTGGCTGGAAATTGGGTTAACTGGTGCCTGCACAATTCTCATTTCCGTGTCTTCGGCAGTAGCGTTATGTTGCAGATCTCATACTTGAAGTGGAGTGGTTTAAACTGTATACACAAACAAAGTGATTAGTCAGATCATGTTTAATGGCATCCTTATCCTCTCTCTCACTCTCTCTCTCTCTCTCTCTCTCTCTCTCTCTCTCTCTCTCTCTCTCTCTCTCTCTCTCTCCAAAGTAATTAGGATATTTGAATTAAGAATTATTTACAAGCGCTTACCCGAATGCCATCAACGCTGATTCGAATTTGAAAATGGAGGAGCGGAACAAAATTTGATTAACGGTAAAAGCAACACTCGATGTATTCATAATACGATTTAATAGTAATACGCTCCGTTTTTATCTAGTTGTCTGATTTATTTATTTTCTTAGTTATGTATCTTCGTATCCTAAGAAAATATGTAAAATTCATCATAAGTAACAATAAAAATATAACGAAATTCCTTTTAATAACCTCTGAACTTGGAGATGTTTATGTTTTTTTTTTTTTTTCTGCTGTTATACAATTTTATATTTTAACTTGATTTGCTATTTTGTTGCTCTGATCGACTACTGGCTCAAACAGGTTTCATCATGCCATTCTAGAAGAGGTAGGGAATACTTCAATCTGTGACTGCACATTATTAGCAAACAAACAATATTTACAATGAGTTTTCCTTCATTTAATGCTCACTGTCTTTGTACTTTTTACGTGGTAGCACATAAAATGAAAAAAAGTCAACTGTCATCATCATTATCATCTCCTCCAACGCCGCGCGATGCAATCGGTTTCTGTGAAACTGTGCAACTCTCGTCTTTCCTGTATGTGTGTGTTTTTTCCTCCTCAAATCTTTACTATTTCCGGCCTCTTTTCCCAGTTCTCATCTAAGGAGGTCAGTGTCTTCCAATCCTCTGGTGTCCACATGAGCTCAGCCGACTTTATCACTTGCTATTTTTCCAGGTGTTGTGCGAAGGACATACCCAAGCCATCTCCATCTTCCTTCCATCTTTATCTCCTCCATGAAAGGAATTACCATGATTTCTCATATGATATAATTTCTCACACTATCCTGGCACCAGATTTCTTCCCCTACTACTTATTAGTGTAACTGGGGTTTTCACCTGGCTCCACCTTTGGATCCGTGTATTCCACCTTCTTCATTTTCTCGATCTTTCTATCTCGTTGTCTAACCCATCTAATTCCCTCTTTTCCCTGGCATAAGTGCTGAATGGAAAAAAATGGCCCATTGATTGGCTGGACAGCCTAAATTTCATAAAATCAATCTATAACCTTCTTATCGGTTTCTTCCTCTAGCCTATTAATAATAGAGACAACCGACGTAAGTGTAGCGCCTCTATAAGCCTTGGCTATAAGTTCAAAGTCACAATTATCAGGCTTAGTTGACTCATTTGATCTTCTCTTAATTATAACTCAGGTCTCAGCCGTTATCCAAAGTTTCCGCTTGTTACACTATATCCCAATACTTCTCTTCCAGAAAACTGAAATACATTCTCGTTGTAAAACTAGTTCTCATCCGTTACGGGCTCATCCTCAGATACGGCTTCTAGACGCACAAAATTTAATCTATATCAACATTTAACTACAAAGCCTTGCGAGAAATTATACTGTACTAATCCTAGAATTCTATCAACCTCTTGGCTGAGTACTTTTAAGTTAAACTAATTTTCTCTCTCTATTAATGACACTAAGATCTCTGTGGTTTCTATGACTTTGCTGCAAACTTGGGAGTCCCACGAGTACTAAGAGACGTCCTTTTGTTGGAAAAGAGCACATCCAATCACTAAACTAAATCATCTAAAGCACAAAAAATTACACCACATTTTTGTGTGCTGTCTCCCAGGCCTTCCTTGCCTACTACATCTTCCATGTCTTTATTATTGTAACTGAACTTTTGCATTCACATCACTGAAACAATTATCATATCCCTGGTATTCCACCAATAACATTCTACAGTTGTATATGAAACCCATCTTTTATTTCTTTGGAGACATCGTTCGTTGGTGCCTAACATATTGTAATACTCATGCTGCATTGTTTTCATTTAAATCTTAATAGTAATACAACACTATTCTCAATTCTCCAGGCAGTCAGTACCTTTTCTGCTTTTTGTGTTAAGGTCATGCCTATTCCTCTAGGAATTTCTTCTGCTCTTCCTGAATATATATATATATATATATATATATATATATATATATATATATATATATATATATATATATATATATATATATATATATATATATATATATATATATATATATATATATATATATATATATATATATATATATATATATATATATATATATATATATATATATATATATATATATATATATATATATATATATATATATATATATATATATATATATATATATATATATATATATATATATATATATATATATATGTATATATATATATATATATATATACATATATATACCCACATGTGTGTTTATATATATTTTCTCCTACCTGTGCTTTCCTTCTTAATCCTTTGCTCCATGATTTACAAACTCTAAAATCTTTAAGATGTCCAGTCCTTATCTCCCTAAATTGATTTGGTGTCCTTACGTTCTAATTTCCTATTTTTTTTTTCATCTTGAGTATTTATAAATTAGGAGATCCTTAGGATCTCATATGCACAGGACTGGGAGCCATTTCTAAATTGAGCCTAAACACTTAGATGGCAGAGTCCCTAGAGGATTCATTTCATTATGAGAGTTCCTTCTAGCGCTCAGTTCCTAGCCAACATAGGCCAATGATACCTGATGTTGGCTCTTGATTTTTAGCTTAGGTCATCAGGAAGGTGTTCAAGGTTGAAACCGAAGGCACAAAGCATTCAGCGCTTTAATACCATCCATCACTCCACTTTCAATGATTTCTGGTGTTCCTCTAGAGCAAAGCCACAATTGTCCTTTTGGATGAACCATTTACTGAAAGAGGTGTCAACCCCTGACCTGAAGGACCTAGTCCAGGGGCTTCCAATTGGCATAGCTGGAACTGGTGCTCACTACAGGCCAGGGATGCAACTCCCTGAGGTTATACAAATAACCCAGTTACCCTACTAAATTCCAGAAAACTTTAATCTGTGAAATTAGAATATTGTGCAACATCAGAGGAAAGGTAAAAACACACAAATAAAGCAAAGATCATCTGCCGAAAAGGAATAGGCATGAGAACAAACTTAAAAGCAAACAGATGAACATTAAAGGAAAATAAAAAAAGACTTAATCATTGTCCTTATAATGCTTAGTTGAAACAAAACGGCGTTTCAAGACTCCTTCCTGCGTTCCCACTGGATAAATGGCTCTTTTAGGGAGGCTCACCTTCTGGAGGTACACGATACCTCCAGCTTTCGGAACAATAGCTCGAAGAACAATCCAAGGGGGTCAGGGAAAGACACTATCCCTATGGAATTTTTTTATTATCATCTTCCCTGCATTTTTAAGGTTGGAAACAGCGATCATGGTGATCAGTAAAAAGAAAACATTAAAATTAAAATAGAACATTTGGGGCAAAATTTCTAAAAAGTTCACTGAAAGAACAGGGAAGAGACTGTGGTTAACCTACCCAAAAGATAGCTAAAAACTATTGACATTGTTACAAAATAAAAAAAAAAGAATATACATGAAACAGCTTAACAAGACCATCAGGTAGAAAAATCAATTAGATGGAAGATGTTTGGGAGTTTAAAGGTGTAACTGTTAATTTGAAAATTATGGATTCCGCTAGTTACATAATTTTCTTCCTGTACCTGTTCTATTATCGAATAATCTTTATTGTCTATAAATGTCTTTCATATTTTTGAGTGATTCCTGATATTAGGCAACTCAGGACTAGACAATCTCCTCCCGGTTCTGAAGCTGAGTCCTCTGTGAGCAACTGGTAAGTCTTTTGGCACATCCCTCCCAGATCCCCTGACTACATCTGAAACACACTTAGATATAACGGTAGATGTCAAAAACGAACTGGGGTTGCTTTTAAATTTTAAGAGAGAGCCAATTGTTCGAGGATTTTCCGGAATGAGTTTGAGGTTAAGGGCCGGTAATTCCATTTGAACAATATTTAGAAATTTCTTTCTGAAAGTCATCTTGTATGTGGGGGAACGTAGCATACAAATTAATTTTAAGGACAGCGTGATATGGAATAGGTGACGTCATCTTTTTTATTCTACGTATTATTCAACAGTTTAAAAAAGTAGTTTTGACGGAAACCAGTTGTTCCTAAAATAATTAGATAGGGAAGGTGCCAAGGAAGATGCAGTAATAAAAATTACTATAAATTGCGGATAAATCGCAGCTGTTGATTTTACAGGTATTTGGGGGTAAACAGATTGGACAATAAGTAAGATAAGAGGGAAGACGAATCATAGAGTAGATAAAGGTAACATATTATGCACAAAGGATAAAATGGAAAAGAGGACAAGCTAGAAAGTGCAAGAGGGATGTCGTGAAAGGGGTATTAGACCATAATATGTTACCTTCATCTACTCTATGATTCGTCTTCCCTCTTATCATATATATATATATATATATATATATATATATATATATATATATATATATATATATATATATATATATATATATATATATATATATATATATATATATATATATATATATATATATATATATATATATATATATATATATAAGTAGGGGAAAAGGTGCCATTCGGCGTCCTGGCGTCCTGAACATTTGGCATCCTGAACATTTGGCATCCTCAAGGAAGGGTGTCATTTGGCGACTTCAGTTATTATTTATTTTATTTTTATATTTTTGGTGAAGAAAATAACTTGCAATTTTATTTTTTATATTTTTGCTTTCGAAAATGACATGCATATATAAAAAAAAATTCTGTAGTAAGTAGGGGAAAGGTGCCATTTGGCGTCCTGGCGTCCTGAACATTTGGCGTCCTCAAGAAAGGGTGTCATTTGGCGTCCTCAATTATTTTTTATTTTATTTTTATATTTTTGGTGAAGAAAATAACATGCAATTTTATTTTTTATATTTTTGCTTTCGAAAATAACATGCATATATAAAAAAAAATAATGTGGTAAGTAGGGGAAAAGGTGCCATTTGGTGTCCTGGCGTCCTGAACATTTGGCGTACTCAAGAAAGGGTGTCATTTGGCGTCCTCAATTATTATTTATTTTATTTTTATATTTTTGGTGAAGAAAATAACATGCAATTTTATTTTTATACTTTTGCTTTCGAAAATAACATGCATATATAAAAAAAATTATGTAGTAAGTAGGGGAAAAGGTCCCCGAACTGATATGAGAGAGGCCCACTGCATGACTCATCAACTGCCACATGACTGATGAGATGAATCAATATAAACTATCTGTTATTAATCCCACTTTATCGATAAGAGTCTGATTAGGAGGAGGAGACACCTTGCCGAACAGATCTGAACTGATATTAGAGAGCCCCACTGCATGACTCAACCACAGCTGTGTGACTGATAAGAGCTGAACCGTTATAAACTAACTGTTATTAATCCCACACTATCGATAAGAGTCTGATTAGGTATCCACTGCTGATATGATTTAGACCCGCCGCGTGACTCATGAACAGGTGTATCACCGATAAGAGTTGAAGCGTTATAAACTATCTGTTATCAATCCCACTCTATCGATAAGAGTCTGATTAGGTATCTATCTGTTATTAATCCCACTTTATCGATAAGAGTTTGATTAGGAGTGACATCCCGCTATATAATGTATGAGTTTGGCGAGACGGACACCAGTTCACAGAATGCGTAGCTATACTCCACAATATCCCACCAGCAGAGATGGGTAATTCCAACAGCTCCAGCAGTGGCAATGACAGCTCGAGCAGTAGCGAACAGCCAATGCCATGGGATTTATTGATACCATCAGTGGCAAAGACATTGCGTAGGAGGAAGAGTAGCGCTAATGGCGGAAGAAGAAGAAGAAGCAGTGAGAGAGGTCAGAAAGGATCGAACCCAAGACCCATCCCTGCAGGAGAGAACACTACTCTCAGCTCTGGTAATAATAATAATAATAATAATAATAATAATAATAATTATAATAATAATAATAATAATAATAATAATAATAATAATAATTTAATTTTTCATATATGATGCAACACCAGTCTACGTGAATATTGGCGCTCATTTTACATATAAAACTTTCCATATTATAATTAAAAATTCACCACAGCCATTACTGTCTTACAGCCTCTCCTAACACCCACACTACTCCTCTGCCGAGCGAAGCAAGGGTAACCTCTGTAGGAGAGAACACAGCTACTCCTATATTTGGTAAGAATTTATTTTGACCAGTCTCCATAAAATAAAACATTGTCACCTTTTACATATAAAACATTCTTTTGGTACTTTTAAAATTCACCACAGCCACCCCTATTTCGCAGCCTCCTCCACCTCCACTTCGAATACCTTCATCGCGCCTCCACCGCCGACCATTGCACCTCCACTGAGTGAAGCAAATGTGATGGAAACATCTACAGCGAATGCTGGAAGACATTGTCGAGTAAGCGGTGCCAAACAGTGAGTGCCCCAGCAGCAGGAAGCACCGTTGCTTGACAGGGAAGGAGAGGTAGGCAACCGGATTGTGAGTGCCATCACATACTCGACTGCGGTGGGAACGCAGGTCGATGTGACAACGGCACTCAGACTTAACCGAACGCAACTCGCCGAGGAGGTTATACGCGCTCTCAACCACCTGGATGTAAATAGCGCCATGCTATACTTGTGCATTGTCATCAGCAGAGAGAGAATGACGGGTGCCAGTGCCGCATGTGAAACTGGTACTTTTTACATTAATACCCTTCCAGTGTTAACATTTGTGGACACTGCGCTCAATGTGATAGCAATCTGGAAGATAGACTAAACTTGAGTGAAGGTTCAGGTTGGCGCATCACATTGTTGCGCAGTGTACAGATCAAGATCTCCCGGCGAGAACTGGTGAACATGGCCAATTTTCGAGAGTATCCTGCAGGAGTTAGGGGTGGTGGACAAATCGTTAACATCAATTCGGGGTACAACTGCTTCATTACAGCGTTAGAAGCATACAGCATACTCGAGGGAAATGATGATCCTAACCACAACCTCACCCGAGATGTGAAAAGGCCAATAAACTTGAAATGCTTCACCATTAAACACACGCCCGTCATACCTGTGAACAGTGTTACCCTCAAAACGTTAGAGAAGGATAACAACCTTAATATTTATGTATATAAATTGAGTGAAGTGGTCATGGGAAAGGGACAGGAAAAACACTGGACAGTGCATCTCGCCAGAAAAGGGGGCAACAAATCGTGTCCCCGACCAGTTCCTCTACTGTTGATCACTAATGACCATGTCGCCCTCATCAAGGATTTGCCAACCTTCGTAGATACTTTCCACCGTTTGAAATCAAGTAGGCATGACCATGCAGTCGGTGTGTGTTACAATTGCCTCACTCTCTTCAAAACTCCAGCCATCCGCGACGCTCACACCCAAAGATGTTCAACCCGAACCAACGTTCTTTACCCTGATCCTGGCCAGTTTAAACAGTTCACCAAAGTGAAAGAAGCGCTGAATAAAAGCTCACACATCGCCTTCTTAGATTTTGAGGTGTACAACAGACAGCTGGAAGAAGAAGATGAAAACCCGACAATTGTTTCAAAGCAGAAAGCGTACGCCTATTGCTACGTCATCGTCAATGGCAGAAGCGGCGAATACTGGTGAACAGTGTGTCGACGATTTTCTCGATAAAATTGCGAGAGACTGGGCCAGGTTATGTGAGAGGAAATTAAATGTGAAACAAGTTGAAAGATCCCTGCCCGTTTTAGTGCATAATTTATCATATGATGCCACCCTCATCTTGAAAGAAGCGTCCACCAAACACAACTTTGAAATTTTTAAACGCAATGGAGGTACATTTTATGCACTGAAAACGGGTAACATCCGATTGATGGATAGTTTGAACATGATAAGAGGATTGCTATCTAGTCTCGCTTCGAGCCATATTAAACAGAAGGGGTCACTGGAATCACACGTCGGATATTATCCAAATATCCTGACGAGTGCACAGAACTGGTTTTAAGTATGGGTAAACAGTATTACCCCTATGATTATGTCATAGGTTTCAACGTGTTGAGAAAAACGGGTGTCCCTCTTAAAGTGCATTTCAATTCCTCACTGACGGGGGAAAACATACCCAACGAAGGATATGAGCACATCTGCAAAGTGTACTAACCTGCTTGATTATTCCATTTTATATTTGGTTATGGATGTGGGATTATTGTGCGATGTTTACTCAGTTTGGAGGAGTGAAACTTATGCGCAATTTGGATTAGACCCGATCTATTATTTAACCTCTACTTCTCTCTCTCTAGATGCATTTCTTCACTCTTCACGAACACGCCTCCCCCTAATTTCTGACGGGGAAACTTACCAGTTGATTTCCAACAACATTAGAGGTGGTTTCTGTAGTCTAGTCCAAAGACATGCCATAGCCAACAATCCCGAGTTAAATCCAGATTTTTAAACGGGTGACAAACAATCATATATATTATATGTTGATTTCACTAGTCTTTATCCCACGGTCATGAGCAGATATAAAATGCCTCTGGATGAAGTAACGGAGCTCTCCCCCGCCGAACTTGAGAGTTTTATCGCCAGCAATATCACGAGCATCAATTCGCAGGGGGAATACGGTTACTTCATCCTCCTCAATACCAAGAAGGTTAGAGACAATGTCGCCCTCCAGACTGGTGACTTCCCTTTGGCCCTGCACCATATGAACGTGACTTTCCAACACCTCTCCCCATACACTAAAAGTCTATTGGAAAAATTCAATGTGAAGCTGCCTAATAAGAATGTCAAACTGGTGGATACACATTTGCCAATGTGCAACCATCTGATCTGTCTCCCACTTTTACAAATGCTGATAAGACTCGGGTTGGAAGTGGAGAGGATAAGGAAAGTTTACAAGTTCAAGCAGGAATATTATTTGAGGGAATACATCACTGAGAATGCAGAGAGGAGAGCGAAAGAAACAGACCCTGACAAGAGGAACACCATCAAAATCTTGATGAATGGTCTTTTTGGTGTAACCATTAAAAACCCTTTAAACTATTCCACCAGGACTGTTGTTACCACCAACGAAACCTCGCTGCTTAGAAATGTGTCTAAGCATACGTACAAATCTTTTGAGAGGTTGGAGGAATATCAGTACATTGTGAATCACTGCAAGGAGACTGTCAAAGCTGAATCCCCGATCTATATTGGATTCATCATACTAGATCTGGCAAAGGACATGACGTACAAGTTCCGCTACTACGTTCTTCAAAAACTGTATGGCGGGAGAGTTGAGCTTCTGTACACTGACACCGACAGTTTGATCTTCTCCCTGGAAACAGACGATCTCACACGCAAATTGAAGGATGTGCTCAAACCCCATTTGGATTTGAGTAACTTCCCTGAAACTCACACAGAGTATGACAGTTCGCGCCAGGGAAAAATCGGACTTGTTAAAGTCGAAACAGGAGCTGAACTCATCAGAGAATTCATCGGTGTTAAATCTAAAGTGTATTCTTACGAAACACAAAACAGTCGGTGCAATACTTTAAAGGGGATTCAAAGTTGCAGGCAAAAAACCATCAATCATAGTCAGTACCTGGATGTAATAAAAAATAATGAGATTACGTGCACTACAGTGCACAATTTGCAGATGATGCAGGGAACAATGTGTCACACCCAGCAGAGAAAGGTAGCTCTATGTCCTTTAGAGGACAAGAGATATTACCTCACTCCATTTAAATCTTTCGCTTACAGACATCCACAGATTGCAGCGAGCGAGTTAGAGGAAGCCGTTAGCGAAGATGATGACACATTACCTCGAGCACCATCGCCGCCCTTCCCTCCACCTATGCCAAGTACATCCAGAATTCCTGATGTACAACCCTTTACTCTGGCGATTCAGTACCCCTGGATAAAAGGTTGTTCTAAAAAACGGAGAGTGGACAGCAAATTGGTGGATGAGCAACAGCAGCAGCAGCAGCTGTTGCAGCTTGCATGGGCTAAGCTGATGCCCTTCCCACCTGCCAAGAAAAGACAGCTGAGCTTTAGTATACACGTGTGAGAAGAATGTACAGTTTTCAATTAATGTAAATATGTACTATAGTAAGGTACACGTCACTCACTCAGCCTAAATGCCTTGTATGTATATATATATATATATATATATATATATATATATATATATATATATATATATATATATATATATATATATATATATATATATATATATATATATATATATATATGTGTGTGTGTGTGTGTGTGTGTGTGTGTGTGTGTGTGTGTGTGTGTGTGTAATTTCAAATAATGTAAATATGTTTTATAGTCAGAGTATTCGCATCACTCACTCTGTGAATAAAATAAACAAATTCTCACTTGTATATAACCATCACCAGCTAAAAAAATATACACAAATATATACCCTGTAATATGTCAATAAAAAACGTTATTTATTAAAATTAATTTTCTCTACAACCTTCATTTTTCACTACAACCTTCACCATAATATATAACAACACGCAGATCATCGCATCCTCTCAGTATACCTTGAACTTTAAACATGGAAGCTGGTCCTTTCCAAGGAGAAATCTTAAACCTTTTCGCTGTTCCTGCGCAGATTATCATAGCAGGTTTCAGCAATAGTGGCAAATCTGTGTTGTGTCAAAACATAATAGAAAGGTATGATGCTAACTTTCACTGTATTTTATATTGCAGGGTGAGTGAACACCCTCTGGAAAGTCATCACACCATAAGCACCAAATTAAAAGTATCCAAAGAGATATTGAACCCTTTCGATTACACGGAAACAGGAGTGGAGGGTGGTAGTAAAGGACTGTTATTTGTACTTGATGATTGTTTTCTCGAAGCTAGCGACAATAAATTCGTGACCCAAGCATTCACCACCAGACGGCATTCGAATATATCGGTGATCTTTATAACCCAGAACGTGTTTCACTCGGGTAAATTCAATAGGAGCATCAGTCTCAATTCCTCCCATTACATCCTCATGAAGAATCGTGATAACTATATAATTGAATGGGGTGGTATTAGAGATCAGATGGTGAGAAACTCAGCTATACACAAACAGATAGAAGCATGGCTCAATTCACCTAGAAAAGGAGGGGGAGGAGGAGGAGGAAGAGGAGGAGGAGGAGGAGGAGGAGGGAGGAGAATAATGAAAACAAGGTGGCGAAGAAAAAGGTGAACGTGTGGCAACCATATTGACGAATCAAGAAATTAAGTGTTCAACCCCGCAGCAGCAGCAATAAACTTTTCACGAGTGAGTAACCGTTCTGATGCATATCACAAATTATCTGCCGCAAATCCCTCCCTTATCGCGGGGTTTAAGGCCCGTTCAATCATGTTCGATCATGGGGGTGGGCTAGGAGCCCAGCGTGATAAATCACTGAAGGGAAGACGAGGGGGTGTGGAAATTTGAAGGAGTTTATGGAGGCATTAGTATTCCAGCCCGTGTAGCGTTAATGTGTACACCCTTCCAATTTTCACAGTTCAGAGATGACTTCATCACCTTGCAAGTTGGTTTTCAGGAGATTATCCGAGACCAAGTTCAAGAAGAAGGAGTGTTGCCTGGTTATAGCTACTAACTGTGTAACGTGCCGAATTATGGCATTGCTCAAGACATTGTGAGAGTTTACCCCTACGCCGACGTTGCAGGTCTCCATTACATCAGAGCTGGGACGAGTTACGCTGCATTACACCACCGCGGGATAGAAGGTACCACCATTTTGAGAGTGCCCGAAGGGGAGAATACACTCGAAGCTACGTTGTTAACTCAATATGGAATTGGCGCTTCTGTGGAAGAGAACGAATTCGCCAAAACGAGTATAATGTATTCCAAGGATGAAGATCATGCAGAAAGGTTGCGAAACGACACGAGAGAAATGAGATATAATCACTTCTACGCATCATTGAAGAGTTTGAAATAGCAGTTAATGAAAGCGTCGTATGAAGATGTGAAATATGTTCTATTTGCTGCGGGGATAGGACTGAGTGGTCGCGTGAACTGTGATTGGTTAAACCAATACCTGTCTGCGATTGTCTCCTTCGGTGAGGAGATTAAACGATACGGAAAAGTCACTTGCATAGCTATCACGGAAATTGTTTTATCACACCTTGAAGAGAGGTGTGCGGACGATGTGAAGTTGAAAGACTCATCATCCAAATTGAAACATTTGGAAATAATGGACGCGGAGAAATTATGTTTAGGGGTTGAACAAAACATGGGTGTCTCTTCCAAACTGAAACGTTTGGAAATTGTGAACGTGGAGAAATTAAACTTTGGTGCTCAACGTGGCAAGTTGTGTGACACACCAATGTAAAAATGATTACCAAAGTCTGTAATTTAATACGTGTATTTTTAATATGTGTTGTCTGAATGTATGTATGTTCCAACAATTTGTATAATAAAACAGTTTTTTTTTGTTTTATACATAACTTTTTATTCATCCATTCTATGTTGTGAGGTATATATATGTATGGAATTGTGTGTATTACCAGCATTGCATATTCAACATGTGTAGCGATTACATTGTATATGTGAATAACGGGTTGTGTCTGGATTTATTTCCCGAAAACCAGCCCTGTAAATTTACAAACAAATTATCCAC
>JANJGK010000032.1:26895428-26907928 GCA_039081455.1 Macrobrachium rosenbergii
TGAATATTTGGAGCAAAAACATAAAACCGAAGAAATATTAGCAGGGAAGAAAACATAGTGCGCCATCATTTGTCACATTTTTTGTCAAGGATTCCTGTTGATGTTTCAAGTAATTCCCATTGAAAATGCCATCACATATTACTTTGTTCCTTTTATACGCAAAGAAATATAATAAAGAGAGGTTTTAAATTTTATATGTTTCTCCTGCTAATCACTAAAGGTAACTGTGTTATATTAGAAAAAGCAAAAGAATATTCCCATAAATTTTTGCAAAGGAGCGAACAGATATAAATACAAAAGAGAGGAGGATGTTCTGTATTAAAAGAACAGAGAGGAGAATGAAAAAAAGCCCATCAAGCTTCCCACACTCTGACCATTTTAATACCCGTATCCTGATCCTCCCTTAAGACAGGATTTAGAGATTCAGAATAACTGTATCCTTTCACATTATATTGCTGCTGACTGGTGCTCTTTCGCAGTTGTCTCTTTAGCTTCAGAATATAAGTAAGAAGCGTCCTTAGACGTTACATGGTCGCATTGTTCACACATCTTAATAATAAACAAGTAGAAAATGCGCCGAAGTTTCTTCGGAGCAATCGAGTTTTCTGTATAGTCTTTAATACTGTGTGAAACTCAGTGTGCTGCAGTATGAAACTCTCAGACACGACCGGGTAGCGTTAAGGCTCCCCAGAAGCGGTCAGGTGAAGATGCGTGGGCGGTTGGCACCTCTGGCGGTGCCAGAACCACGATCCATGGCAAAACATCTTCGCATGCCCTGGCTTATCACCATTAAAACAAAGAAACTGTGGTGCTGGACCCGTAGACTTCTATCCGTTTCGACCGGCACAAAAACTACAAGAAGGAAAATTAGGTCTTCTATCACTCACTACTTCACCTCAGAAACCACTGGCAGCAAAATCAGGTCCTCTCTGTGGGGCATTCCTATGAAGTCCCCCATCGTGGTTTTTGGTATCCCAATGAAAAATGTGCTATCCATCGTCAGGCGCTTCTACAAATACTTCCTAACTTGAGCGAAAAAAGAAACAAAAACCTCATCCGACGCAGGTTCTATCGGGCCACCAAAACTACCGACTACGGCGTCAGAGACGTCATTCAAAAGCCAGAAAAAAAAAAAACCGTGACAGCTACTAAAAATTGTCCAGGGACACATAAATGCCAGAAACTCGGCTCGACCCTCGCAATAAAAAAAAAGTAAAAACGTCAACTGGCTGTCGCAAAAATTCCGTCAACTGCGCATAAAAAAAACCCGCTTAATTGGGGTAAGCAAAAATCATTACTTCATAAGATAAAGTCTTCTTATCTTCTGACGTCTCACCGCCTACCAGTCTCTCTCCTTAACTAGAACTAACCTGAGATGATTTGCACCCATCGAAGGCAAATCTCATTATCCTTCAAAAATAATAAAAATCCTGAACCACAGATCCGTAAAAAAAAAAAAAAAAACCCACACCCCATCCATAAAGGCGTATAAAATCAAACACCTTGCCCAACAATGCAATAAGCCAAAACGAAAAACCACGAAGGAGAGAGTAAAAAAAAAATAGTCAAATCACAGATATCCCCCTTACCCCATAAAGGGTTGTATAGGAGACGCATACGTCGTGATCTTATGGGTCAACAACGACGCTCGTGAATTTGCGCCTGCCATTCACAACAATTTCCCTGTCTGAATTCTACATTAATTATAACTGCTCCACATCCCTGTAAATACCTTCCCCGACCGCAGATGAATATAATATTAATAAAAATTTCTGCCAAAGTGTGAATCAAGGTCAAACCACCAGATTCCCCAACGAAAGCAAGACAGAGGGAGAAGAAGAAGAAGAAAAAAGATAATTCCCCAAAGTAAAATTTTCCCACCCCAACAACCCCAACTTGCAGTCGATAAACGCTGAAATTGCAAAGGAGTTGCGGACGCTTGTCTACACGCAGATAAATGATTGTGCAAGCGAAAAGACCACACCTATTGTCGTCAAGCCGAGACCTCACAAAAAAAAAAAAAAAAGGAAGTCCTCCCCTTCGAAGGAAAGACTCAACACCCGCCCCCCCCCAACCCCAACCCGGTATCACCCAAAACTGCCTGTAAGCCATAACAGCAATCTAGACAAAGGCCCGGTTACCAAGCAGAGAAGAGCACACCTCTCTCTCGCGCCAATAATTGCTGAAAGCGCAAAGCCGCAACCTACGGCTGCCTCCCAGCTGCTACAATGATGACGACAGGAGAGAAAATGCACCCCCCCCCCTCCCCTTGTTGTCACGAGAGACAACTCCCCATTATGTAAAATATAAACAGGCTCGCGATCGTAATATACTTCAATAAGATATCCGTAAAACGAAAACAATCGCAGAACGAGAGGGAAAAACAACAAGAAACCAAAAAAAAAAAAAAAAAAAAAAACAGACTGCACTCCCTTTGTTCTCTTAAAACAACCCGATAAGTAGAATCAAATAATCGGCAGGTTATTTGATGTGAACTTTTCATGTTCCAAAGGGATATTTGTAATAGATATCTTAGAAAAAGCAGGTCCACTACTTACGGTCTCCACTTTTTCAATAACTGGTCCATAATATTAAAGATAAATGTAGTTGAGACACTTATTCAGAGCTTATATATACCTTATGTTCAGATGGGATTTCCAGAATGAAATCTCCTTTCCTAAGTCATTTTCCTTACCCTTCACATCTCTTTGATGAACTTGACAATGAGGTTTTAAACAATATTTTCAAGCCCTCCCTAAAATGTTCTCAGTTTCCGGAGAGTTTAAAGTACATTTCGTTGCCATATGTAAAAATGCTACTTTTGAGGTAGATTTTCCACAGCTCAGAGAGATTTTTAGCCTCATGTTAATTCAGTCTTAAATATAGACAGACTTTTCGCGTTCAAATACAACCATTCCGGTATTTCGTTACTAATAAATGTGTGTCAAAATGTAATTTTGAAAACTATGTCGATCTAAGTGGCTTTGCTGAAAGCACACACCGATTCACGTAGGGGTGTCAGTCATTGAACAGAGTGTATTTTAAAATCAAAAGAAGTATTAGCCGCGAGAAACTATTCGAATTCTTGTAAAATTAATATACTGTAGTGCACAATAATTTCAACATATTTTCTCAATCACCGATTGCCTTTGCATCTTCCTTTAGAATCTCTGCATCAAAAAAACATTGCCTAGCTGCCTGTTACTCACTTCTCTCTCTCTCTCTCTCTCTCTCTCTCTCTCTCTCTCTCTCTCTCTCTCTCTCTCTCTCTCTCTCTGTCGTACCTCTTCTTGTTTTTTTTTTTTTTTTGCTTTGTTACATTAGAGTACTGTACATAGTTGATTATCATGAGGTGTGGATAGAAGTAAAATGATAAGTAACAGTCCATCTATATATATGTATTTATGTATATATATATATATATATATATATATATATATATATATATATATATATATATATATATATATATATATATATATATATACATATATATATTACTTTTTACTGCCTACGATATTTCACTGCCATTTTTGTCCGCAGAACAGATTTACCCACACCTTCCATATATTTTGACTCGTATTGAATTAAATTTCGAACATCAAATCTTGAAAGTTGAATTATGAGGCATATCACTTGGGAATTTTGCCAAGTAGTTCACACTACATAAAAGGAATTGTTTTGATGTTCATTAATGTTTTGAGGAATATAAACTAAACTTAAGTTGGTGTTACTCATATAATTCAGCTTCCTAAACATCTGCACAAGAAAAGAAATGATGCGTCCAATGAAGACCAACTTTTAGGGGTATTAAGAATCAAACGTCTTTATTTAAGCTAACTTATCTTAAATTTTTTGAGTGTCATTATTCACCCGTGAATTCGCTTTTCATTCAACATTCATACGATGTTTAATACATTAATGCACCAACTTTCATTGACATTATCAAAATACCTGCTGCTTTTCTGATAAGAAAAGAGGCACTAGCGAATTTTGTCTCTCTAACAATTGGGTTGGATTTCTTCTCATTCGCCAATTAAAACTGACAACATTAAAACAAATTAAACAATATGTGTTTTTTGCTCTTTTCTTCCGCTTTGCTAGGAGCATAATGTCTTTGCTAACTTTCAAAGAAGAGCCGGAAATCGTATCAGGGTTCTTCTGTCCGGACTTTGATCCTTCGTAGTTAACTGAAGTTTGAAGAAGTGAGTTATGTGTTAACTTCTCCCTACCGTAGGTTCAATTTCCCTGCTAATCATTTTTTTTTTTTCTTTAAGAGATGGATACTCAGAATTTTCTTTGAGACGCACAAGAGCATGCACACACAACGGCATTGGGAATTCGCTCGAGAAAATTTCCATGGCTGCTTTTTGAGTCTTTTTCTGTGTGAAAGGTTTTGAAAGGCTAACCCCCTCCCTCCCCCCTTCCCTCTCTCTCTCTCTCTCTCTCTCTCTCTCTCTCTGTCTCTGTCTCTCTTTCTATCTCTTTCGTTTTAACAAGAGTATATCAATACACAATAACTGGTAACGTAATTTGATATGAACTTACATAGGTAATGTATTTTATTTATAATGAGCTTAATGTATCTATAATAATAATATCCTAGTGGATCTTGTTTGTCTTCCCCGGGTGACAGTAGGGGGGACATGACACAGCCACCCACCGCCTGCAAACCGGTTAATCTGCCTCGGGTGGAGGCGGGGTAGGTAGGGGAACGGGAGGGTAGGGGAGACACCCATCCTCCTCCTGAAAACCTGTTTGTCCGCCCCGGGTGTGGGCGGGGTAAGTAGGGGAACGGGAGGGTAGGGGAGACACCCACCCTCCTCCTGAAAATCTGTTTGTCCGCCTCAGGTGGGGCGGGGTAAGTAGGGGGAACGGGAGGGTAGGGGAGACACCCACACTCCTCCTGAAAACCTGTTTGTCCACATATTGTTTGAAAACGTTTACAGAGAATTCTTACTTGTCTTCTAAATAAGGCCACGAGGAAATTATTCGTAAACACTAATGAAGAAATTTGTGCGAATAAAACCAGTATTTCAACCAACCCGTTCCTTTTCTTTCATTCCAATTGGCTTTAACCAATCATAGTGTTATGTCCAAAATTTGGTCTTCTGAGATTCTGTATTTCGCCCAGTAACACTTAGGTGACCTTTGCCATTGTTTGTTTGTAATGAAGAAGGCACATGGCTTCAAATTACTTCCTTAGTCTATTTTTTTTTTTTTTTTACTTTTCTTTCATGTTCTTCAATTTTATAATTTGCCTAGGAATGCCCAAAGATTTTCCTGACAGCACATATATTTCAGACCTTTTTTTCAAACAAAACCAAGTTCTTTTTCTTGAATGTTTGGTTAATTTTCCTCTTGATTTGTTCAATTACTCTTGCTTGATATTATATTTAGAAAATATATCATTTAGTGTCATTATTTAGAACCAACTTAACATCAAAATTAGATTTTAAATTTGCAGTGTAAAAATATTGACCAGCATTCATGGCTTTTATTTACGGCTACCAGCGCAAAAGATTTACCATTTTTCTGTGATCGTTTTACAAGCCCGACCTACCTACTTAAAAAATAAGTGAAGCGTCTTAGCTTAGTAACATTAAATTTTTTATACCCCTCCTTTTGATGTTTAACGGCTCGGTTTACGGTAGGTCTCCATAAAAGAGACTTGGATAAATGTTTTTTTGCGTAATCACAATTTCTTCTCCTCTGTCAGTCATCTTATATTTACAGCGTCTACTTCCTTTCTTAATCTCATCATTTTATGGCCATTCTATAAATTCTTTGCAACCATATATTTTTTTTATTTTTGCTTCAGAGATTAATGTCAGTAGTTTCCTTTTAAAATTAACTTTTTCTCCGATTACCGTCTAGTTTCCTTCTACTTGCAAATGACTTCGGAGAACAGCTGCAGAAGCCTTCTTCATCCTGTCGTCGAAAATAGGCTTTTCATCCACGAACTCGAGGATGGAGATAAATAACTATATATAATAACTGTCAGGTACAGTAGCGGATCTAGGATTTAGGAAAGGGGGGCGGGCGGAGACCCGGGGAGCAAAACGCTTTATAACATTTCACAAGCATTTTGGGACAAGTAACCAGTAATTCTTGTTAGACAGAAACCAGTTACAGATCTCTACTGATTGACTGAAATAGGGATATATAATACATTCCAGGTTCAATAGTTAGAGAATACCTATTGATCAAAACTGAAATATAGATCATTCATACCATTCTTTACCACAAATGTTCAGTTATCTGCCATACTTGCCTTAGTTGCATACTAGTAGTTAATTAAATAAAGCAATGTACATAATTTACCAGTAAAGTAAAAAGAAAGATACATATTTGGCACAGGTCAGTGGTAACCTATTTCATTTACATGTTTCACAAACGGAAAACTGGGTAAAGCATTTGTCAAGCTAACATACTAGGCGTTTGCATAGTAACAGTAACGTTAAAGAACAAATTCTAGTCTATGTTTGACCTGTAAAGCAAACTTATCAATCACATCCTCTGCACTTATTTCAATATCCCTTTGCCCGTGGATAATAGCTAAGTTAGAAAGTCTATCAGCAGTCATACTTGTTTTGAGATGAGTTTTCAATCTTCTCAGCATTATTATTATTATTATTATTATTATTATTATTATTATTATTATTATTATTATTATTATTATTATTATTATTATTATTATATGTTTTAATTTTTGCTGGCACTGATGTTTGATAATAATCCGCTCTTAGGGGCATCAAATCCCCCCCCCTCCCCACAACTCCGCCACTGGTCAGGTAACATGGATACTACGTAACTAAGATTGAGACACTGCCAGATTGATGATATGGTAGAATTACTAATATTAAAAGAAAATAGAAAACAAATTGAAATGTTTTGGGCGTCTCTTAGATTAAACCAAGCATCACTTTGTATTTAACTGCTGTATTAAACCATTAAATGAAAGAGTAGACAAATGATAGAATTGATGAGAAACATACGAAGATAAGAATCGAACAAAAGAAATGTCGTGTAAATGAAAGAATTGCCGAAAAGCTTCAGAGAAAAAGTTTGTATTTATGACTCCATCGGAGTAAAACCGCGGCTGACCTCCACCAGCAATGGGAGATGGTCATGAAGCAATTCCATTTCGGGACTCTTGGAAGGTGTCGGGAGTTCCCACCGATTTATTCTAATGGGTCAAAAGCACAAGGATTTTTGGGGGAAATCAGCGGACCTATTCTCTCTCTCTCTCTCTCTCTCTCTCTCTCTCTCTCTCTCACTGAGAAATTTACCGTTACCTTCATTGAAATAAATGAAATTCAATGGGCTATGGCAGAAATCAGCGACGTTCATTTGTTTATTGGACATTCTAATTTTATTGCCTTCCAAAAGCTTTCTATTTTTAGAATCATACGGGAAGTACAAGGACTTATTTTTTATAGAATTATCAGAATCAGGAAATAGGAAAAGGAAGAAGCTTTTTTGATTCTGTAAAATAAAAGTTCCACATTCACATATCTTATCAAGTGACATTTACCAGGGAGACAAGATTAAGTCAATCATTTTCCATTTTTTCCTTAATTTGTTTGCGTAGTTTTGAATTCCTTTTTAAATACAAGTTTTGATTCGAGTTTTCAGTACATTTATTAATAATGCTCTGCTATCATCTTCATATTGAATTTGCATTTCTATCTTCTATTTCTGCCGCCATAAACAAAATCTATATGAAACAGATAAGTAAAATTACGGGCAATGGTTAACTCAAATAATGAACACGTAATTGTGACCTCTGTTTCCTCATTTCCATCAGGCAAAATTAAGGAAAACCGCGAAATCCCCCTGTGGCAAATAAGGGACGGTCAAACGGTCGCTTCTGCTCAGGGAATATGAGGTTCGAACCATCCTAGTTAGTCATGCGTGCACTGGCGAGAAACGATGTTACCCAATCGGTCATCAGCTTATATCGTAATCATATGATGGCATTCCTCTGTGTATTCCTGTGTATAACCAGTGAACAGACATACAGTATCCTGCACATGAAATGATAGTGAATATACATATGCGGTATGTAGACATAATATGTCCCTTTGATTCTTAATGCTTCATTTCGAACTAGTGTTGCAATAAAGACAATATAAACGGATCTAAGTCAGAGTGTATCTAGGGACGCACATAGAATATGAACAAGTATGACTTCAAAGGACACATAACCAACTGAAAGATTTTAGCAACACTTGGACATTACAAAAGTAAAATTTCTTCCTTCGTGTAATCTATGTAAAGATGTCATGGGAGATTTTTGAATAGAGGATAATTTGTTTCACCTTCAAACTGTACGCACGCGAGGACACCATCTGTGCGATCGACCAGACACGCAAAATCTATCATTAAAAAGTTATAAATAAATTTGACGTAAGGAAATTGACTGAAAATATATTAGCTGCTTAATCAGCCAGGAAACTGATGAGAGCTTTGCGGGAGTTGGACGAGTCTGCTGATAAATAAAACGTTCACGACAATAATACCAATAAAAAGACTGGTCATAGTATCTTCTATAATAATAAAATCCGAGTAGATCTTTCTTGTTTGTCCGGCCCGGGTGGGGTGGGGTAGTTAAGGGATCGGGAAGGTTAGGGAGACATAACACATCCACCCTCCTCCTCCAAACCTGTTTGTCCGCCCCTGGTGGGATGGTGTAGGTATGGGATTGGGGGGCCAGGGGAGACATGACACATCCACACCCCTATAACCTGTTTGTCCTCCCGGGTGGGCGCTGGTAGGTAGGGGATCCAGAGGATTGGAGAGACAAGACCGGGTTCCAGCGCAACGTAGTGCACGTCATCAAGCTCGTTATAATAATAACTATTGAAATATACTGATACATAAAAGCAAAGCTTAACAAATCTACTAAGTGCGAAGAAAGTTATTCAGATGACTCTTTGGATTAAACAGTAATAATAATAATAATGTTTTATATAATGAAAACAAGATCAACGAACAAGGGAAGTAATGAAGAGTGGATAAGAAAGATATACCTAACAAAGAATATGAAATAATCTTAACTTACTGACATACAGTTTCCTGCACATAAAACGATAGTGAATATACATATGCGGTATCTACAGTAGACACATGTCCCTTTACTTCTTGATGCTTCATTTCGAACCAGTGTTGCAATACAGACAATTCGACTTTGTTGATATAGATGTGTAAAATGTGAGTTAAAAAAAGAATTATTTATTTATCACAATCATCCTTAAAGTACCCTGATCATGTGATTGAGAAAGCTATCTATAAAGCCAACATCATTTTCTGCCGACCACCTCAAATCACGACCAAGGAGACGCCCAGCAAAAATATCAAAATCCCATTCGTGGACGAGATTGAGACGTCGACACAGAAACGTGGAAAGTCTGACCCTTTTGTATTTACCTACCCAAATAGCCTACCCAAATTCCGAATTAATGTCAAACATAAGCCAGTCCTCAAAGACACAGGAGAATACGAAATTCCTTGCCTCGACTGTGACAAGTTCTATATCATATTTACAGGTAAATCACTCTCTCAAACACTAATGCAACACAAAGCTCAGAAAGATCTGACCAGCAGAGCTCAGCTATTTTCTAACCATATAAATAATTATAATAATTGAATGAATTGGAATATGTCACGTATAATTTATAGCAGCAATTGTCCATTCGGAAGCCAAATGGTAGAATTAGCATTGATCAAAGCAAAGAAATACGACGAACCTCTCAAAGGGAGCCTGGGATTCAGATCTGACTGATAAGATCTTCCTTAATCGGCGGTAAACAAGATTAAGATGAAGCTGTCAACAGGAGTGACGCAGCGGCCGACTTCTGGAAAATTTCTTCAGCTGGATAAATGCCGCTGCTCTGTACCTCTTAATTCATTACCTGTCAGTTGAGGGGAACAGTTGTTTCCAAAATATAATGTTGTAAAATCTACCCTCTTTGGTGTTTTTCTGGGCAACCTTTATTAGATAGAATTCCGTTTTAACAGAAAATATTCTATAGTCATTCATAATATATATATATATATATATATATATATATATATATATATATATATATATATATATATATATATATATATATATATATATATATATATATATATATATATATATATATATATATATATATATATATATATATATATATATATATATATATATATATATATATATATTATACATACATATATAAACAAATTTATCACTTATACACGTGTGACTTTTATACTCAAAAGTATTAAGGTGCAAATATCCCTTTATATCGAAGTTACTATTTCCTACTTTTAGACGGTCGAATTGACCATTCAGCAGGATTCGAACCTGGGCTTTTAGTTCTTTTCAAGCTTGGGGTAAGAAAGGGCATCAACTCGCCCGTCCCACTGGCCTTTGCTCTTTAAAAATATCAGCAGACTCATCGAAGTGCAACGATGGAGGTGAAAGTTGCAGAAACGGATTCTGGACTTCATTTACCTACGAAGTAACGAAGACGTTGGGACCTCAGCATCGGGTTTGCCTACCAAATTATGAGTATAAGTTTCCGGCTGATCCTGTTGCTTTCAAGACCTCTTCTTTCGGTCTGTCTTTTCACTCACCCAGTTCATCTAAACCCTTTCCTTATCGCTGTCTCATTTCGACACTTTCAGGAAATGAAGTGTATAGGAGCGTTCTTTGCAAAGGTGCATTTCTTGCCGAAAATTTTAAGGTGTTTGTATGTTACGGTATTTATAAGTTTATCCTTTAGATTGACACCATTGAGTGAAGAAAAAGATCGAAATGTCCCGGAAGCCACGCTACTAAAACGTTATCGTCTTCACCATCATTATCATTATGAATGCTGTTATTGCTGCTAATGTCCCTTTTGATGGTAGAGTTGGTAGGAGTGGTAGGGCTTGTTCAGTTTTCTTCATTAGTCTATTTTTCATTTACATGATCCTTTTTTTCATTATTATGCATCTGCGTGTTATTACCTAATATTCTAACTTTCTTAAAGCCCTTTGCAGTTTCCATTTGGGATATTTCCGTCAGGTATTTGCATGATAAAGGATATGTTTTTTCTGTCAGTGCTGACAGGCGTTTCGGTGATATAGTTGAACCCTAGATAACTCGAATCGCATTTTATACGAAACTGTATTATTGCCAGAAAACCTCTCAACCTCTGGGAATTAAGCCTTTGATAAAACCGAAATCTGAAATGCTGCTTTCGCAGACGCATTCATTGCCGCATATTTTCTCTCCTTAGTAAAAATTTCTCCCTCCGAAAAAGCTAAATTACTCTTGCAAAATGCAAAACATCATACTAATGTTTTGCATTTGAAGTGTATTCAACGATTTTCTAACTCCACTTGCTATTATGTTAATCTTTTAAAGCAAAAATGACAAATAATTGTATCCGCAGCGCCGTGTTTTCTAAAATTGAATTTAACGAAATTATTTATATCAAACGGAACTCCATTACCTTTGTTTCTCTCATTCAGATATTTGAAGAGGAAAGGAAACCACAAAAGTTAACAGGGACCTCAGTTCGTTAAGAGAAGTCATTATCTTATTAAAGGTTTTACGGGATGTTTTGTTTATCCTACTTGTTTTCATTATTGAAGAGTATTATTTTAACTAGAAATAGCGGAGAAATAAATGCAACCATTTGTTCCGGCATTGCATGAAAATTCCTGGTTTAACCTTCAATTGATGGTGTGAGTCTTTGTCTAATGCCTGCGATAAGCTCTAATTACTTTCCTTAGGTCGTATGTGATTATATGAACAAATAAAACTGGCTACAGTTTCTGCAAAAGGGCTTGTTATAAATTATCATAGACGAATACTTAACGACACAAAATATGAAGTAATCGATGTCTTTCTCCTACCATTATTTAATTGAAATTTTAAATTGAAAAGTACCCCATTTCATTTCTTGAACTGAGAACCTTCTGCTTTTACTTTATAATCCGGTATAAAAACGGTAATAAATATAGGCGATGACATTATTATCTACCACTTCTGTTAGTCGAGTCGTGGGGAATCGAGGATTCACGAGGTTTCCTCCGTGTTTACGTAATTTATATCTTTGTGCCTATGAGAATGAAGCCACGTTTACTCACTCGCACCCTCAGACATAGACTGCCCAGTTAATACTTCAAGAATGAAATACCTTTGCTGAGTACGGAAAAAATAAGCAAATTAACTATGTATTTTTAGAACAATATAAGAACGGTGCATAATGTAGCATCTGTGGATGCGCTGAAGTGTAGGAAACAATTTTACTTACTGTCAATGTTATTCATCTAAACTGAGCACAAAAGTGATTTAATGCTTTTAAGAGTCTGTCAAGTGGGCATCATTTTGTATTTGGAGCCATGTTCGTTAACTTGGGGCTTCATTTTTATGGCATTGTGATGATTCGGTCTCAAAAAAAAAAGAAAAAAGAAAAAACAATTCTCACTTCCGTGTGGAAAAAAGACAGTTAATT
>JANJGK010000032.1:26912928-26942928 GCA_039081455.1 Macrobrachium rosenbergii
GAAACAAGTAAAAAATGCGCCGACGTAACTTCGGCGCAATCGAGTTTTCTGTACAGCGTATAATGCTATGTGAAATTTTCAGCCACGACCCATAATATCCTTAGCCGGCCGCGGCCCACGAAGCTCAACCACGGTCCGGTGATGGCCTGTGTTGTTGTTACCTATAGCGGTGCCAGGAGTACGATTATAGCTAACTTTAACCTTAAATAAAATAAAAAGTACAGAGGTTAGAGGGCTGCAATTTGGTATGTTTGATGATTGGAGGGCGGATGATCAACATACCGATTTGCAGCCCTTTAGCCTCAGTAGTTTTTAGATCTGAGGGCGACCAGAAAAAGTGCGGACGGACATGCAAAGCCACCTCAATAGTTTTCTTTCACAGAAAACTAAAAAGTAGTTGGAGATGGAGGAGAAGGTCTGCAATGGAGTAACGATAGAAACTTGAGACTTGGAATATCCAGTTGATGCTGTTTTAACCCCTGAATCTCCACAAGATTTGCAAAGTCTCCATTACAGAACAAATCATATACCTAGAGAGAAGGGATTCAAGACGAATCTAAGAAGTGAAGTAATGAGGACAGAGCGAAGGGATGAAACGTTGGATGGATAAAGTATTAAGGAGCATAAATCTCAAATATTCGGGAACAATGATATTCATTACAGGTACTTTTGAGCTGATATTCAGCAAACCGTAAAAGATTTGGAAATCTAAAATATTAAAACTGCGTCCGAAATTCGGATTATGTATAAGTTTGGTATGACGATGAAAGTATATCCAGAGACTTTGTCGATTTGAGAATAAAACTTCAAGAAAAAAACATGTTAGGAATAAGCAGGATGCATTAAGAAAGGATACCATTAGGTAAATTGCGGAAGTTCCATGTACAGATGAGATCGTGATAAAAGGGGGATGGAGATGGCTTAGACATATCCTTCGCACGACCCCACAGAAAATGGTATGTGATAGTGTTAAATGGGGTTCCTTGGGCACCCGAAGAACTGGGAGATCCTGGCCTACTTGAAGACGAACCACGAGAAAGAAGGCTGGAGACAGGCGACATTTGTAGAAGGAAAGACATAATAAGTACCAATATTTCGCAGAAGCTCTTTGCGGCAAGCGGTGTTGGAGGAGAAAGATAACAAGTCTCTTCTTTGCCCTTGTTTGAGTTCGAGTGGCATATTTCGTATTATAAGGCTGAAAAATAGATCATTCAGTAATCTATTGACTCAATTTCCGAATACGGAGTGTTTCCTAAAAGCGGTTAACTAGAACGTATATAAAAATAATGATGTTTTTTCATTAAATATGAATCATAATCCAAAAACTCTCTCCATGATGTCGGTCGTATGTCCTGCTTGCTGAATACCAGACCAGTAATCAACCTTGCCTGGCTACCATTTCAATTCTTTTATGAAATAACACCTCTTGATAACAATGGAATATTAAGCAATATATCGTTTTCCACACTCTTTTCTCTTCACGATACACTCCCCTTATATATACTTCCTTTGCCCTGACAAGAATTAATTCAGAATTTCTTTTAACAAGTTCACTAATCATCAATGCGTAGCTTATCTATCAGGTGCTATCCACTGTTCAAAATTCACATCTAGAGAACTTATGCCATATTCACTACAAATGATATTACTGTTGCTACAATTGTTACGCTGCAAAGCTAAAAATATTGCGAAGCCAGTTGTTCTTCCGATGAGCATCATAGAATTCAATTATCTATCCAATAAAACTACCATCCATAAACCTTTCATTCCCCGACAATTAGATACAGAGGGCGAAAATTTAGATATTTTATAGTGGAAGAAAAAATGACATAATTCAATTTGTAAATGCTTTTGATTTAGGTCGTACAATAAAGGCAGACCTTTCTTGCTTTCCAGGATCTCTGTTCCTGTGGCGACATAATGAGCAAAAGTGTTTCATTCCTCTCTCTCTCTTCTCCCTGCTACCCCCTCCCTCGCCCCCCCTCCCCCTTTCTCTCCTTGTCTGTCTATCTGTCTGTCTGTCTGCTGTTTTCGAAACTTGTACTGTCTTGCTTGTATATATTTTCTGCATTTGACTAACTTAAAAACATTTGACAATTTACAATCACTGAGCGTTATTTTAGTCGTGTAGCCAGACTGTATTTTGATTAAACGTTCAAACTGTTGAGGAGAAACCCTCTGAAGCTGCATAAAGATTATTCCTTTCGAAACCAAGAAGTTTAATAAACGAAAGATGAGGATTATGAAGGTTGTCTTCAGGGTAGATGGTCATAACATGATTGAATATGCTGATCATATTCGCTAGATCTATTAATTTGAAATAAATATTCACCATATGAAGATTTTAAGAAGCGTATTAGATCTCGTATCATGGACAGTAAAGACGATATACCCATCAATATCCCGTTAATGAATAACATAGGTGTGAGGCAAGTGCTTGCGAAATACGAGATTTGTAAATAGATTTATCACTCAGTATCACTAGGGATGGATAAAGACTTTGTCTTTTATCATTCCCTTATCATTTGGGAACTCTTCTCTCGTCTTTCCCGCTGCTATTAATTGTTGACCATCCTTATGACCACGTGTACTGCAACCCTACCATATATAAAGCAAATTTCTGCTATATGTATCAGCTTTCTTGAAGATGTCTAAGACAAATCCGGTCAGGACTCACACATTCTTTTTTCTTCCGAGGCGTTGAAAACATCACATATTTCAAGGAATTCGGCCATGCAAATATTATGAACATTCGAACCGAAACGAATTAGTATTCAGTTTCTACAATCAGGTCGTTAAATGTGAATTCAGGAGGTCTCCTGTGTGGAAAAAGTAACGAAAAAGTATCAGAGACCGTAGGTATTGAGACTTGATTGCGGATGGCTGATGTTTTACATGATCTGGAGGACGTGACTAGTCATATCCTCCAGAGCATGTAAATATGATCGTCTCAAGCAATTAACTCTCTCTCTCTCTCTGACTGTTAACTTATCTGTTTTTCTATCTATGTATCTATTTATACACACGCACACACACACACACACACACACACACACACACACACACACACACATATATATATATATATATATATATATATATATATATATATATATATATATATATATAGTATATATATATATATATATATATATATATATATATATATATATATATATATATATGTTACAAGAACAGAATTAACACCTTTTTGAAAGTGTACGTAACGTAATCCAAACGGTCTTCTTCAGGAAAAAGCGTATGAAGGTTCGCTCACGATAACACTTGCATCCTTTTTTTCTCCTCCCTCTCTCTCTCCCTCTCTCTCTCCTCTCTCACCGTGTATCGCCTCTCTCTCTCTCTCTCTCATCGTTTTCCGAAGTTCACCCACCCGAATCTCACTCATTCTCACCAAAGCAATTAAATGGACTATTTAAAGAAACGCAATAGTTTCTACAAAAATAGGTTTATTATTCAAATAACCCAACAAGAAATGAATAAAACAAAGCAAAGATTAAAATGCATAATAAATGAATTATCGAGTCAGATAACTAAACTCTGAACTGCAAAACACTTCTGATTGAAGAAGTCTCATTATGGCTAATAGCCTGAAAATATCCAAACTCACACATACTCCCCAAATCAATAACTAAAGTCATGTCAAAAAAACAGTCTACCACATGTTATTCGAACCAGTCTACACTGTCCACAGACATCTGTCGAAAGAATTAAACATGATAGAAAACTCCCAAAAATATATGAAATGCAAAACACAATAATGGAAAGTGTAAAATGCATAGCCAAGATATGGCAAACGTAACATAACAAAACAATAATATAAAAGAGGTATGAATATTCATATTAAATCTCCCACACCAGTTCAAAAGTTCATAATGATCAGAAAATCATGGTAAAAATCACAAGTTCAATTTCCTCCCATAAAAACAGAGATTTCAAACTCTACCTTATCTGCCGATTCAAAGCCTGGATCCTCTCCAAAGCTACGTCTAGACAACTGCAGTTCTATCACGTTAATGAACGATCAAACTCACTTTTAGGGCAGATTTTGGCATAATCTAGATCAAATTAACGCACGTACTCACGAATATACATAACGCTTGGAAGATCACCTGACCGGCAACATTGCTGAGGAATCAAACTATTTGCTGAATACAAAGATTTTACGACTGACGGCTCTGTCAGTACCATCTCACTCCAAAAATTCTTCCATCACATCTTAAAGCATTGAAGCTATGAAATGCATATATGTGTCCTTTAAAATTGTAGCAGCCATATTTTCTGAAATAGAGCTCGGCCACCACATAAGAGCGTCTCGCTCTCCTTAACGGCAAACTAAAACAAAAACATATGTATAAAACATAACAGATAGAGCTATGCTCAATTAGCAATGTCTACTGCACTGCAGCTTTAAGGACTGCTCTCATGACGCACTTCCAAAGTCACTGGGGTTGTGTTCTTAGAGCCTTTACATGTAATCTTACAAACACGAACAAGCTTTACTACTCCCACAACAAGAATTATCAGTAAAATAGCTATTAAGACAATTAAAATTGTCGGCATAATATATTCCTGATACTGGAACATCACGGAATCGTCAATGTCTTCCAACGGTGGAACAGTTATTGGCACCTTGGTTGTAGGTACCGCCACTACCAAATGCTCGTTATGCGTATGACGCATAATTATCTTCTCAGAACTGTTGAATACAGCACGGCTAAGTACGAGAAAGTCCGTAGACATCACACGGCATGCAGCATCAAACAGCTTGGACTCTTGAAGAACGAATGATGTCGACTTGTTGCTCTGGCACATCATTGTAACTGCATACTCCTTGTAAAACACAGCAGGAAGAGTGCTGGTGGACTCGATGTGGTAATCTCGCAGGAACTGTCTAAAGTCACATTCTGTCGGAGTCTGTCTATGAACTAATGATAACTCACAACCACCCACAGACACAACTCGCAACTGGAAAATACTACTGTCACACACATACTTCTCTCTAACTAAAGTACAACTTGTCTTATAATCAACTCCCGAACCTTGATATTGATCTCCCAAAATGAACATGGTCTCTAATCTATCCCATGTCACTACTGAGTCTCCAAAAATGACTCGAAAAAGGTCTAATAACAAAAAGGTTTCATGTTACTGAACCAAACAAAACTACTAATGCAAAAGTCAAACACTCACAATGTGAACTAATTCCAAGTGTGTATCTCAGAATAATCACAGTCAACTCACTATTAAGCACACCACAACTCTACGGAACTCGCTCAAAAAAAACCATCCAACAAAAAAAAAATACTCGAGAATCCTATCCAAACATTAAAAGGTATCATATCTCGTAAAAGACATGAAAGTTCTACTCCGGTTAGCAAATATTTCGCAACAAAATAGCAATTGACGTAATGGCAATCGCTCCCATGATCTTAACAACTACAACTACTCACAATACAGCTCCCTTCATTTAAAAAAAAAAAGACTGAAAAAAAATCCAAATACTCAAATACGATCTCCCAACCCGAAAAAAAAAAAAGATCAGACTTGTTCGGTCCGATATACTAAGTACCTCCCCCCAAAAAAAATATTCCTAAACAACACACATGTTGCGTCAGATGACAAAATACATCATAACACAATAACACACTAACACACGGGTCAAATCTCGTATGAAATTAGCCCATGTCTCAATTCCCAAAATCATTCGAAAACAAATGATTAAGAACCTCAACATCTAAAATGAACAAGAGACAAAAAAAAAATAAATAAATATCATATATCTATAAACATCAACCCATTTACCCCTCTAACTATATACAAACGTTCCATTACATGACTATATACAAATGTTCCATTACATCCCAACTTTCTTTAACTTCGAAATATGGGTCAATTTCGTCACTCCAGTGTTTACATCTTTAACTACAAATCTATTCCCTCTTTTGATCTCTACAATCTCAAAAGGTCCGTGGAACTTCGGACTTAATTTATAATTCAGATCATTCCGAACATTCACTTTAACAAACACTCTATCACCCATCGAAAAAGCTACTCCCCTCGATTTCGCGTTACTTTTCTCTACCATTGCACGCGAACTAAGTTCAAGTTCTTTACTGATACGTGCAAATCTTTCTCTCGCTGTATTTATCAATGAAGTGACCGTAACATCACCCTGAACTCGCTCTGGTAACAAATCAAAAGGTCCTTTCAACTTGTACCCATACAAAGCTTCTGCTGGAGATATCTTAATTGTGTCATTCATCATAGTATTGATACTATATCGCACTTCATCCAAAGATCTGTCCCAATGTGTATCGGAACCTCCCACCGTCATGCGCAAAGCTTCGATTACTTTCCGATTCGCCCTCTCACACAACCCATTTGCTTCAGGTCTATACGGGATTATAGATACTTTCTTTATTCCCAACAAATTAGCAAGACCGTCTAAAGGCTTATTAATAAACTCCCTACCATTGTCTATGATCAGACATTCTGGAGCACCATATCGACAAATTATCCCCTTAAAGAACGCTATAGCAACTTCCTCAGCTGATTTGTACTTCAGTGGGAAAATCTCGACAAAGCGAGTCAACTCATCAACAACTACTAATAAATGTCTATAACCATAAGCGGACTCTGAGAAGTTACCCAGAATATCCATATGCACTCTCTGAAACGGCCTATGTGGTATGGGATATGAACCCAAACGACACGACACTGTCGTCGCTGGCTTATTCGCATAGCAAATAGCGCACTTCTTCACAAAGGCTTCTACTGCGGAAAACATATTTTTCCAAAAGAACTTTGACCTGACGTTTTCATACGTCTTGTCCACACCCAAATGAGGCGAACCAAATTTACAATGTACAATGTCTAGAACTTGTGGTACTAGACTCTCTGGCACGATGATTTGTGTAATCTCACCCATGCTTCGAGTACTTCGCAAGTTATACTTAACTTTTCTCACCAATAAATTATTCTCCAACTCTAGACCAGAAAAAGGCAACTTATACCCTTTCTTCGGTGAAACTCCCTTAAGAAATGCCTTAGCATCTGACAACAATTTATCTTCATCTTGCTTTTGTTCCAGCAAGCCTATGTCCCAAGTGACATTTTCACCCGTAATATAACACACTGCGTTACTCTCACTATCACGAACAACAATCTCTCCCGAGACTGCCGACTCACTATTTCCCCCCGAAGTATGCACTGTAGGAACGTGTATGTCCTCTACATGCGATCTCTCAGAACTACTAATATCAGAGACATTAGACACCAAATATTTACTCTCTTCTCCCACACAGGATTCGGTGTGTATTTCCTCATCCTCGACCAGAAAGTATCTGCTCAATGCATCTGCAACTACATTATGCTTACCTTCAATGTATTTGAGGTTTGCATCAAAATCTCTCAATGTTAGGAACCAACGTGCTCTCTTGGGCGACAAATTTGGCTTACTAAAAGCTCTAACAACGGTTGATGATCTGTAAAAATCTCAACTTTATTTCCCAACAACAACATCTTAAAATGAACAAGGCTAGAGACGACTGCGAAAGCCTCCTTGTCCACAACTGACATCAGCCTTTCGTTACTACCACGCGTTTTGAACTTTCTGCTATAAAAAGCAATTGGGTGTAATTTCCCCTCAAATTTCTGCATCAAACACGCACCTATACCTTCCTGACTCGCGTCAGTCACTAAGGTGAACGGTTGACTAAAATCTGGAAACTTCAAAAGTGGTGGGTTCACCAAAGCGTTCTTAAGCTTCTCAAAAGCTAATTGTTGACTATCACCCCAAACAAACTTAACGTCTTCTTGTAACAAATCTGTCAATGGAGACGCTATTGTAGAAAAATTCCGCACAAAACGGCGAAAGAAACCCGACATACCTAGGAACGAACGAATCTGTTTCCTGGTTTTGGGAACTGGAAAATTCACAATGGCTTTAACTTTCTCATCATTCACTCTAACTCCCTCTTTAGAGATAACATGTCCTAAATAGACCATTTTTCTCTTCAGAAACTCACATTTGGCCAATTTGACCTTTAATCTAGCGAACCGTAATCGCTTGAGGACTTCTTTTAACACCTTTAGATGTTCTTCAATTGTATCTGTGCATATGAGAATGTCATCCATGTGCACAAACACCGACTTTCCTAACAAGCCATGAAGTACTGTGTTAACCAGTTTGGGGACCCTTGTAATCCAAAAGGCATCCTATTAAACTCGTAATGTCCCTTTGGTACCGAAAATGCTGTATATTTACGGCTACTCTCACAAAGGGGAACCTGTAAAAACCCTTGCATAAGATCTATAGATGAATATATATTCTTGCCACCGATCTCAACAAACAAATCAGGCAAACAAGCTACCGGATATCTATCTGGGCATGTTTTTTCATTCAATTTACGAAAATCTACACAAACTCTGATACTACCGTCTTTCTTAGGAACTGCAAGCAAAGGAAAATTAAACGGAGAATTGGACGGTCTGATAATGCCTTCCGACTCCCACTTCTGAACTTCTTTTTCTACTTCTTCTCTGATCTTAAAAGGAATTCGATATGCTGGAATATATATGGGATTTGTACCCTTTTCTAGGCGGATTGAATGTTCTAAAACATCTGTAACTCCTAATTTATCTCCCTTCAAAGCAATGATATCTAGATATTCTTTCAACACTTTCTCTACTTTATCCGAATACTCAGGATAATCAACTTTAGCCAAATGTTCATGCAGAACCTGACTTCGGAACTGTTGCTCCACGTTAGGAAACATATTCCCGTCTCCACAAAAACTCACTAATTTATGCTCTTCATTAAACTCTTCAAAATCAATTACATAAGTACCCTTGTGATATTTTTTCACTGAGTCTTGATAGTTAACTAATTCTACTGAAGTCACGCCTGCGAGTGAAACTTCATTCACTGACACTGTACTCACAACGTCTTTGAATTTCTCGGTTCCCTCAACAACGCACACTTGAGAAGGAAACTTTTTCTCTTTCAGCGACACTTTAACCAACATAGGAACTCGCGGTTGCAATTCAATATCTTCCAACAAAAATCCTTTGAAAGATCTTTGCGGAATATCTTCACTCTCTAATGACTGTGTTATACATGTCTCAGACTGTGTCTTATGTTTCTCACAAGTTTTTTTCCTGTGTATATATGGAACAAAACAACCTGACTCACCTATTGTAATCCCCTGAACTCCCGTAAGACTGTTGATGTTATGTCGCATGCAAGAAGGGTGTCCTAGCAAAACCATTTCACCTAAGGCTAATCCTTCTATGACCAAAAATGATTCTACTATTGTCTTTCCGCCGATACAAAGCGTAAGAAATGACGAACCTAAAATATTCAGTTTCCTCGCTTGTACATCACACACTGTCTCACTAGGAGGGACTAATTTACACTCTGGAAACTTCGATTGAAAATGGTCAGCATTTACTAAGTTAACTGAGCTACCAGAATCAATGAGAATAGAAATTTCATTGCCGTTAGAGAATCCACGTACAATCGGCCTAGGTTCTAGTGACTCTACGACCTGATTAGTCATTATCCTGTGTCCGTTTTGGAACTTATCTTGTGAAAATTCTGCTGTTCCTTTGTGTATCTAGAACTTGCATCATGTGGAATTCTCCTGTCATATCTAGAAAAACCTCCCCGTGACTTCCCTGAATAATCTCTATTCTTTGTGGCTGGGCAAAATCTCCATCCATGATCTGAAGATTTGCAAACTGAACAATATCTCACTCTGCAATTTGATTTACTATGTCCTAGTTTATCACAATTAAAACAACGTATCGTTGTGACTGATCTCTCTGGAATTTTCTTCGATTCTACTCGTGCACATGTCTTCGCTGTTGCATCATTTCCCGAATGCAAGGGACTATCATTATTCTGTGGTTTGGAAACCGCAGCTGACATTTTTGCACCTCCCTGTACAAAACTACTGTCCAGTGTCGGGCATTTTGATAGATTTTTGTTAATCTGTGCAAAGAAAAAGGATTCATCTGTATCCTGATCAATTCTCTTATCAAAACTATCTACAATTACATCTGGGACCGACGTTAAAAGGCAAGCAAAGTGTAACAATCTTTCAAAATTATCTAAGGAGATATTATTTCCAGTTACCCATGGAGAGCCTGTTATAGATTTCTTTAACTCACCTACTGCATCAAATAAATTCGCACTGTATGTGACTAGTGAATCATTGCCCTTCTTTAATTTGAGAATCTCTCGAAAATTCCGAACTGCACATTCGCGGTGAACTCCGTTATAAGTAGCTCGTAGAAATTTCTGCAGTTCATTCCAAGTTTTACACCTTCTGAACCAGAAACTGCGTGCCCGTTTCCCAAAATCTCCTTTCTCTAAATCCAGAAATGATTTGGCCTCTGTTAATGCTTCAGCGCCATTCGTAATTTTCTTAGAATTCAGATAATTGTTCACTGACTCAATGAAAGTTTCTATATTTTGGGTTGGCTTCCCGTCAACTAACCCTTTAAAATTACTAATTCCCGCGCTAACGCTCGTCACTTTATGCACCACAATTGATTGGGATGTGCTTGCTGCATCGTCCGGCATTTTGTGAATGATCACACGCCCTGAGCGTAACAACATAAAAAAGAAACCAAAAAGAACACTAGAGAAAGGTAAAAGTTACCCCCTCTAAAAGAAGAATAGAAAACGGAGTTCTGCGCAACTTATGACAATGGGGTACTTACCAATTTGAACAGAAAACGGAGCACCTATCTCTCGACTTGCTAACCTGTGACGTCACCCACTCGAAGACGAAGCAAAAAAAACACCAGCGTGATTCTTGTTGAATCACCACTTTGCGTAATTAACTCACAATCGCCACTATTCACACTTATTTGGGTATTTTGTTAACCCCAAAATTGCTCTAGAGATCATCCAGATCTATTTCACAACTCCCCACTCCCAGTAATCGAATAGAGAAAAAAAAAAAAAAGATTCCCCGTATTTCACACGTAATCACGACCCCCTATGAAACTCGATCTCATAAGACTGAGTGGTCACACATCACGCTCACGGCCCAGTCGCTTTGGGTATCAACGTTACCAATTAGTCTATTAGCAATCTCCCTCTTTCGCTGCCACCATTAAAGACATTGGACATCGCTCTCTGCCATTAAAATCATGAGGCACCGCTGACGCCATTAAATTCTGTTACGGGAACAGATTCAACACTTTTTTGAAAGTGTACGTAACGTGATCTAGCGATCTTACTTCAGGAAAAAGACGTGAAAAGGTTTACCCATGAAAACACTCACATTTTTTTCTCCCTCTCTCTCTCTCTCTCTCTCTCTCTCTCTCTCTCTCTCTCTCTCTCTCTCTCTCTCTCACCGTGTATCGACTCTCTCTCTCATCGTTTACCAAAGCTCACCCACCCTAACCTCACTCATTCTCACCAAAGCAATTAAATGGACTATTTAAAGAAACACAATTGTTTCTACAAAAATAGGTTTATTATTCAAATAACACAACAAGAAATGAATAAAACAAAGCAAAGATTAAAATGCATAATAAATGAATTATCGAGTCAGATAACTAAACTCTAAACTGCAAAACACTTCTGATTAAAGAAGTCTCATTATGGCTAATAGCCTGGAAATCCCCAGAATCACACATACTCCCCAAATCAATAACTAAAGTCATGTCAAAAAAAAAAAACAGTCTACCACATAAAGAGATTGACATTGCAAATGACTTGCATGTCCTTTTTCTCAAACTCCCAAGTCCACATGTTATTCCAACATGTCCACAGACATCTGTCGAAAGAATTAAACATGATAGAAAACTCCCAAAAATATATGAAATGCAAAACACAATAATGGAAAGTGTAAAATGCATAGCCAAGATATGGCAAACGTAACATAACAAAACAATAATATAAAAGAGGTATGAATATTCATATTAAATCTCCCACACCAGTTCAAAAGTTCATAATGATTAGAAAATCATGGTAAAAATCACAAGTTCAATTTCCTCCCATAAAAACAGAGATTTGAAACTCTACCTTATCTGCCGATTTTCAAAGCCTGGATCCACTCCAAAGCTTATGACTGGACAATTGCAGTTCTGTCACGTTAATGAACGATCAAACTCACTTTTAGGGCAGATTTTGGCATAATCTAGATCAAAGTAACGCACGTACTCACGAATATACATAACGCTTGGAAGATCACCTGACTGCCAATATTGCTGAGGTTCTTGCACAGATAGCTGAGGAATCAAACTATTTGCTGAATACAAAGATTTTACAACTGACGGCTCTGTCAGTACCATCTCGCTCCAAAAATTCTTTCATCACAACTTAAAGCATTGAAGCTATGAAATGCATATATGTGTCCTTTAAATATATATATATATATATATATATATATATATATATATATATATATATATATATATATATATATATATATATATATATATATATATATATATATATATATATATATATATATATATATATATATATATATATATATATATATATATATATATATATATATATATATATATATATATATATATATATATATATATATATATATATATATATATATATATATATATATATATATATATATATATATATATATATATATATATATATATATATATATATATATATATATATATATATATATATATATATATATATATATATATATATATATATATATATATATATATATATATATATATATATATATATATATATATATATATATATATATATATATATATATATATATATATATATATATATATATATATATATATATATATATAATGTGTGTGTAGGGTTGCATATGGGTATATTACATATACAAATGTAAATTTTTCTAAAAATTTTATTTTTATTTCTATAATAGTTTTTTTCCCATTTTTATATTTCTCTTTTCTTTTATTATTATCTAAATCTTCAATATTATAATTTTATCATTATTTGTCATGGAGAGGCACTATAAAAAAAAAAAATCTTACGTTCGATGAAATACATCGTTTCCACTCTAGCCGAATGGGTTCGACGAAGGAAGGTTACACTTATCACTCACGTTAACATTTTGTTACGTTTCTCTTCTTTTGTCATATTTCTTTAGTTACGGGTATATTTTTACATGGAAAATTTTCTTTGTATATTTTTACATGGAAATTTTCTTTGTACTTGGAGTAATATCGGCAAGGTAGGGAATGTTTTCTTCTCTCTTCAACTCGTTAAATCTCTCAACCTATCTATTTGCATGTGTGTCCGTGTGTCCAAAGGAAAAAAAAGTACCATTATGCAAGGGAAAGTAAGGAAAGAGGAAAAACAAAATATATTAAAAGATAATAACTTATAAAACTTTTAAATAAATGAAAAAAAATCTGCCCGCGATTGAAAGAAGTAACGTAAGCCAGAGAGAAACAGCAGGGAAGTAAACAGGAGGAATGAAACTACAAAAAAACAAAATGATTTTCGTAATGTTACTTATCATATGAATCATTAATGCATCCGCATTCTTGCAACAGAAGCACACGCAGCAACGTTTAGAGGATTAAACGAGAAGTTTTAATGACTTTGAAGGCAAGACGTTCCTGGAATCAAAAAAAAAAAAAGGGGCCGGCTAATGTTCTTCCTGGAGAGGCTGAAATGGGAAATGCGAGTCAAGGCGAGGAAACGGAAACAAAAAACGAAAACTTCGCAACACGTTTCAGTTACATTGCTGCAGATTTCTTCTTT
Source organism: Macrobrachium rosenbergii (assembly GCA_039081455.1). Lineage (NCBI taxonomy): Eukaryota > Metazoa > Arthropoda > Malacostraca > Decapoda > Palaemonidae > Macrobrachium > Macrobrachium rosenbergii. The sequence continues at coordinate 26,926,706 of JANJGK010000032.1, forward strand.
ATTCCATAACATTAGGGACCGTTCTCTAGTGCAATGGCACTGATGCCAGTTCTGGAAAGAATCGCACGGATTGCTTTGCACCTAATTGCAAAGTCATATAATATTTTCGTTTGGTGATTTAATTACCCTTAAAATATTAGCGCGCACACACACACACACACACACACACACACACACACACACACACACACACACACACACACACACACATATATATATATATATATATATATATATATATATATATATATATATATATATATATATATATATATATATATATATATATATATATATATATATATATATATATAGTACTGAATATAAGTCACCTCTCCCTCTAAAAGTGCAATGATGCACAACACTAATACAATTTATATATTATTTTTAAGATGAACGTAGGTGCGTGAACAACACAGCTGACTAACAAAGACAGGTTATGGGAAAACATTGCCCCCTTCCTGGAAGAATCTCTCCTTCCTCACCCTTTAAAAATAATTTCATAATTCTCCTCCTTGACCCAGTGACTGCTCGAGCCTCTCTCTCAGGTACCACCCTCTGAGAGGCCAAATTCCTACCAGAGGCATAGACAAGATAGCGAAGGGGATTAATTCCAAAAGAGAAAGCGTCCGGGCCTTAACAACAGACTCATCACATGGCCAGGACACACATCATGGCTTACCGCAAGGTGAAACCATTGGAAAGTATAGAAAACAGACTGCAAGGCACAGAGGCACTGCCACCTAGGAGGAGAGGAATCATAATCTGCTGAGTTTTTAAAAGACGATGCACTGGCCAAACTTGTCAGAAATACCTGGCCCTGGACTCCAGACACTTGTCCCTTACCTCATCTGCACCATCATAGCCCTGATTTTCCCATGTGGCTGCATTGAGCCTAAGTCTGCCTTTGTGGTGAAGCCCTTAATTCACATCCTCCCTGCTGTCACTAAAGACGTGGTCCCCTGCCTCCTACCCAAAGCTAGGTTTTGAATCAGTCATGACCCTATTATTCTTCTACTGAATTTATTTTCCTTTCTAAAGTTCGATCTCTTCATGAGATGTGATTTGCTTTGTATAGTGAGTAAATTATTCCAATTCAAATTCATTCCAGTGCCTAGAATCAAGTTGCTTTGTTACCTTATGTGCACCCCCTTGATTCCGTAATTCTCTTCTTAAATCTATGTGAGTAACAGATGTATTCTCATTTGCAGACAGAGTTACTAGCTGTGGAATCATCTGTTCACCCTTGTGCTTGTGCCGTGGTTACAACTAATGCCCCTAACCCACCAGTGTCCTACAAAGTAGATTTTTTCTGTTATTGTTATTGTGTTACTTATTGTAATTCTGGTTATTAGAAGGGAATCTGTTTTCACCCTGTCTGGTTTAGCAAATTTCCCATTCTTCTGATTTATTTTGTTAATATAAATATAAGTGATTTTTAGTGAACTTCAAGTGTTTATCTAAACTCTCCCCATTGAAGTAAAGCCTTTGGCTTAACCTTTTTTCTTTCTGTTGGTTACCCGAGTCTACACTTACAGTCAGAATTGAACCCACATAGTAAGTTCCCCATTCTTTCCCAGGTAAACTCTAACATTTGGTGACCCGAATCCTTGTAGCCTTACAAAGTGCAGGATCATTGCATGACTGCGACACCCTGCAAGCTATAGCTACTAGCTTTGCTAAAGCTGGATACAAGACAGAGAAATGAACCTTGTTTAGTGTAAAATCCCCATTACAAGCACAAGTGAACAGGTTTCCACAGGGTAAATACATTGTTATTTTAGTTTAAATGTTAGGTGTGAGCCAAAATCGTGACTGTAAAAGCTGTTATGGATTACTTAGACAACATGCATGCCCCACAAATAGCTCGTAGAGATAAGAGAGAGTTTAGTCATCCGAAACAAAAGCTTTTAGTGCTATTGCATGTTAGCCTGCATGTTTTCAATGCTAGGGTAGTTAGGTAGTTAAGTGATAAATCAAGTGATATCTAAGGAAATAGTGCCTTATTTCCTCCCACGTGTCCTGGACAACTTGCAGTCCGCCATCTTTAGTTAGGCAACACAGTTGGGTGGGCCGTGAATTCATGCCCAACCAGCAAATTTCACTTGCTGGCCTCCTCTCTCTGTCTCGTCCACCTTAATGATAGCACAGGAATTTAAAATAACACGATTCCCGAAATTGTCTTTGAAAAATCTTTATTATTCCCTTACTCATTTTTATTCAGGGCTACATAAGCCCAGGAATTTTGCACATGAAGGAATCACCCTTTTAAATCATTCAAATAGCATCCACAAGAAAAGAAAATGTGCAAAATTTATTCCTTAACACGAGTCATAAAAGATCCTTACTTATTAAAACGCACCAGTAGACGGTGGATGAGCGATTTCCTACTATTGTTGTGTTATTTCATAAAGTCCCATGCACCTTCTTCTTTACTCAGACAGTCATGTGAGTCCACATGTTGCCAGCCTGTCAAAACATTGACTGTAGTCACTCACGTGCTAACCCATTATAATGAACCCAGTCGCAATTGACTCAGTACAGTAGAGTAAACAACCCTCGTGGTCATGTGTTGGTCAGGTCCCTGTAGAGTAACAGTAAAATTTTGCACAAGTGACCCTGGCAAATGTAACTTTACCCGTGCATGGAAGATTTAAAATTTTGTACTTGTCATATTCTGTTGCATTAAACTTTGCATGTCTCGAAATAAGCACATTCTCCTCATCTCATTTTTATGCAATTGTACTTTGCTGAAGAAGCCAGCAAAATTGATTTAATCATGCATCTAGTGAGTAACCTATGAAGCTGTGTGCTTCTTGCTTATCCAAAGGGCAACTTCATATAACAAATTTATGTATAAGCCTTCTCTCCTTGCATTGGGGCCTAAGCATTTCTCATTTAACTCCTAAGGCTTATGCTACTTATTCCTTTTATTAGAATTAACCGCGTTCAGCACGCAACCCTCTATGTTCTTCGGAACCCAATTACTGTGTTCAACTCGCAACCCTCTACATCTCTGGAACCCAGTTACTGTGTTCAACACGCAATCCTGTACGTTCTCTTGAACCCAGTTACTGCATTCAACACATCAAAATTAGCCGCGTTCAGCATACAACCCTCTACGTTCCTTGGAACCCAATTACTGCATTTGACATGCCAAAATTAACAGCATTCAACACGCAACCCTCTACATTCTCTGGAACCTAACTGCCACATTAAACACACCAAAATTAACCACGTTCAACAAGCAACCCTCTAAGTTCTTTTGAACCCAATTACTGCTTTCAACTCAGCAAAATTAACCGCATTCAACATGCAAACCCAACGATATTTGAAACCCAAAATTACTGCGTTCAACATGCAAAACTTTAAGTTCTTTGAAACCCAAATCACAATGCTCAACATGCAAAACCCTACATTTCTCAGAAACCACATTACCGCATTCAACAGGCAAAACTCTAAGTTCTTCAGAACCCAAATAACTGCGTGCAGCAAGGAAAACCCTATGCTCTTTGAAACCCAAATTACCGTGTTCAACTTGCAAAACTCTGAGTTCTTCGGAACCCAAATAACCGCATTCAACACACAAAACCCTTCGTTCTCCGGAACCCACTTAATCGCATTCCACATGCACAGAACCTTCAGTTCTTCGGAACCCATTTACCACATTCAACACGCACCACCCTCAGTTCTTTGGAAACTAATTAAAAGTGTGTGACACACAAAAACCCACTGAATTCCTTGGAACAGACTAAACACAGCACACCACGCACAAACCCTTTAGTTCTACGGAACAAATCCTGAACCGGTCATTATGAGCAACCCCAAGTTCTACAGAACCACCCCTGATACCAAGGGCCACATCTAAGCTGGGCTTTGTTTCTAACCAGAGCCCCAAGATCTTGGCACCATGCAGACTGAGGACTTCAGACGGTTTTTGAGCTTGGTCAGACAGTTGGGACTGATAGGGAAGGGGCTGCAGTGTTGGGTCCTAGAGAGGGCCAACACTGCAAAAGAAGAAAGAAGGAAGAAGGAAACCAAGGGGTGTGGGGGGAATAAGTAAGAAAGGAGAAGAAAGCCAAGAATGCAAAAGAAAGAGTGGAGAAGGAAGCCAGGGAAGACCAAGAAAGAGAGGAGAAGGAAGGCAGGGAAGAGCAAGAAAGAGCAGAGAGAGAAGCCAGGGAAGAACAAGAACGATCAGAGAAGGAAGCCAGTAAAGAATGAGGAAGAGCAGAGAGAGAAGTCAGAGAAAAATGAGAGAGAGAGAGAGAGAGAGAGAGAGAGAGAGAGGAGAAGGAAATCAGGGAAGAACATGAAAGAAAGGAGAGGGAAGCAGAGAAGGACAAATAAAGATTGCCCAAGTCCATGCTACCAGTCCCGTATCACCCTCTCCCCAGACAACTCTCAGCAGTGTAAATACCCTGATCCAACCCTAACCCTGGAATGAAGAAGAGCTCATAATCTGGCTCGACCATATCGCAAAAGTCCTCTCAATGTACTTGCCCCTGGCACCCGCCGAAGTGGGACTGATCTTGGGCAAGCACAGGCCGAAAAGTCTCTTTCACCCTGGATGAGTAGGGAAACCTTGCAGGGGTTCGTCATGGGCTTATGAGATCACCCCCGAATGATGAAGACAACGTTAGTGAGGCATGCCGAAGGAGGTGGGTGGAACCTGGTCCAAGTGGGTGTACCACAAGACCAGGGCTCTTAGGAGGTGGCTATAGTCCCTGAGGGCCATAACATTGGAGGACATCCTTGAGCGGATCCAAATCGAGGACTTCTTCTACTGTGCCCCGCTTGCCTTCGCCACCTATCTCTGGACCCAAGTTTCCAAGAATCATGAAAAATGTTGTCACTTTGCAGATGACTGGGACACCTACCATCCTTACATAGGGTCTCAAAGCTGCAAGATCTGTCCCAGTGCTCTGAACTTTCAGTTAACCTCTGCCCAAGAATGGGTACCATCCAAAGAAGCTCATGTGTTGCCATTGCCATAAATTGGGCACTCTGCTGAGCAGTGCTTCCTGAAGGCTGAGAATACACACACCCAAACCCTCAGTCAAGGCTATGGCCCACCAAGCCAAACCCAGCCAAGGGATAACTCACCATAAGCCTGCTCCCTCTTCGGGGGCAGTGTCAAAGAAGGACTTTAGCAAGGAGATCTGCCGAGACTGTGGCAGGCGAGGCCACATGACCGCAGTCTTCAAAGCCTGCCCAAGACACTATGTCCAAGGGTAGTCCAGACGGCTGTCCACTCCTGACAGCCCCTTAAGTGGATAGGCCTAGAGGGCATAACCATTGCGCCCCTCAATGGCTCCTTCCGTCCTCAAGAACTAGCTAACATTAAAGACACTGGTTCTGAAGTGAGTCTCATCACATGGGACAATGTGCCTCCTGGTGCTCCATCCACAAAGACAAACGGATGACCATCTGCTGGGTCGATGGGGATGTGAAAGACCTCCCCACAGTTTGCCTGCGGGTCGCTACCAGCGATTCCTTCTAGGAGAGCGAACACCTCTTTGGAGTCGTCCAATCCTTAGCAACTGGGTGCCTCCTGCTCCTGGACCAAGACCTTGTCCAGTGAAGGGACACCCTAATCCCCCTACGGTGCATGACCACTACAACTCCTAAGGACCCGGTGGAGGAGATGCCTCCCTCCGGCAACAATCTGCTGCTTGGTGGTCTTAATTTAGCCGAAGTGCCATGACTGCATGACCAGCCTGGCAGTCCTCCAAATGAACTTGTTTCTGATCCTGCTGCCACCCTCCTCATCACAGGGGTGGATGCCTCCACTCCTGCCTTGCTGGGAACGGCTCATCCAGACTGAGACGGAGAATGCCACCTTGAGGAACCACCGCCTCGGAGCCGCTATGGTGGTAGAAGAAGTAAGGGATTTAGTCAAGGACGACTTTCTCCTGGAGAACGATGTACTCTACTGGGAGACCTGGTGAAAAAATTAGCCTGCTCACATTTTCCACTGGCTGGTAGTTGTTCCTCCATCCATGCAACAAGACCTCCTTCGGTTGGTACACAACAGTATCAGAGGGCACTTCGGTGTCACACAAACGGCCAGTGCCATCAAGGAAAAATTCTGTTGGCCCGGTCTGCAAAAGTCTTGTTAGGGCATTCATAGCCTCTTGCCAGATGTGCCAAATCACCAGAAACCCAAACGAAGTCGTACCTAAGGCCCTCCTGAAGAGCATCCTATCGGTAGGAGAACCTTTCAGATAAGTAGTGATTGATTACTACACTCCCCAAGGGCATATTAAAAGTAAAACTAGCAACAGCCAGTGTCTCACAATCATCGATCATTTTACAAGATATCCCGAAGCTATTCCTGTTAGGAGCGTAAACTTAAAGAATGCTATGAAGGCACTCATCCAGTTCTTTTGCCGTTTCAGCTTCCCAGAAGCAATTCAGAGTTGACCAGGGATGGCATTTTATGTTAAAGGAGTTTCGTGACAGCCTGCCCAATCATGACATCAAGCATATTAACTCAACACCAACTCAACACCATATCATCCCAAAAGCCAAGGAATGGTGGAGCGGTTTCATTCAAAGCTTACTGCAACATTAGAAAAGCTCATACATGAAGGAGGAGCTACCTAGTACCAAAATCTCCCCTACGCCATTTTTGCCATTCACCAAAAGCCCATTGAGACTACAGGGTACAGCCCTTTGAGATGCTCTATGCTCACTGTACCTGGGGACCCCTCGACATACTGTACGAGTTCTGGACAGAACCAACAAAGGCAGACTAGGCCAAGGACCTACCAAAAATACAACGGAAACTCTGGGCTGCATGGACAGTCGCTCAAGCAACGAAAACCACAACAGTCTTAAGAGCAGGTTAAAATTCAAAAGGACAAAAAAGCCTGAGCCCGATCCTTTAGAGTCGGAGACCAGGTCCTGGTCCTCCCGACTGGCACCACGCGCCCCCATAAGGTACTCAGCAAGCGAGGTGCCCTAAATTATCTAGTTGACTACAGGTAGAGGGAAGCCAAATGGATACACATAAATCTACTTAAGCTGCACCTAAACAGGGAAGAGAAGAAGACCAAGAAAAGCCCTCCAACTCAAGGGGTGCTGGCTGGCACTATCACCATGACACCACCACCCTCAAAGAATTCAGAAGTGCTAGATCATCTAGAAACCATCACTCCAGGACTAGACGAACACAAGCATGACGAAATGCACCAGCTACTCATCACACACCCGCAGGTAGCCCAAGACCTACTTAGTTGCACCGACCTGGTAGAACACACCATACGCTTGCGAGAAGGTTTCACCCCAACAGCACAAGGGTATTACTGGGTAAACCCCTAAAAGGCAAAGAGAATCGAGGAGCATGTACAACTTCAACTGAAACTCAACCTGATCGAGCCAAGCTGCAGTGAGTGGTCCTCTCTGGTAGTACTAGTCCCTAAAGAAGGAGGAGACCGGCTTTGCATAGACTTCAGGAAAGTGAATGAAGTCATGAAACAGGAGTACAACCCTATTCCAATAATTGAGATGTGCCTAGATAGCCTGGGAACTGCACCATGCCTAAGTAAAATCAATCTTGAAAATGGATATTGACAGCCGTCCCTGTCAGATGAATCATGCCCCCTGACCGCCTTTACACCACACCCACTAGTCTAGTTGTTTTCAGAGGTTAACCCTTAAACGCCGACTGGACGTATCGTAAGTCAACTAAAATTGTCTGTCGGGTGACAAGTGGACATACAGTATGTCGACTAAAAAAATTTCAACCTTTGGTCAACTTTGACTCGACCAGAATGGTCGAAAAACGCTATTGTAAGCTAAAAAACTAACATTCTAGTAATATTCAATCATTTACCTTCATTCTGCAACAAATTGGAAGTCTCTAGCACAATACTTTGATTTATGGTGAATTTTTTAAAAAAACTTTTTCCTTACGTCCGCGCGGTAACTCGGCCAAAAATTTCAGAAATTCTTTCGTCATTTTGTCGTAATTTTTGCACCGTTTTATATTTGCCGTTACACAAAGTTTTATATATGAAAATCTGCGCAAATTTATTTGAAATACAACAAAAAACAATGCATGGTTGTAGCTTTTATCACTTTGGAAATATTTCCATATAAATCACGATAAGTGCCAAAATTTTAACCTTTGGTCAAATTTGACTCTACCGAAATGGTCGAAAAACGCAATTGTAAGGTAAAACTCTAACATTCTAGTAATATTCAATCATATACCTTAATTATGCAACAAATTTGAAGTCTCTAACACAGTATTTCGATTTATGGTGAATTTTTGAAAAAAACTTTTTACCTACATCCATGCGCGGTAACTCGGCAGAACATCTCAGAATTTGGAAGTCTCTAACACAGTATTTGGATTTATGGTGAATTTTTGAAAAAAACTTTTTACCTACGTCCATGCGCGGTAACTCGGCAGAACATCTCAGAAATTCTTTTGTCACTTTGTCGTAATGTTTGCACCGTTTTATATTAGTCGTTACATAAAGTTTTATATATGAAAATGTGCGCAATTTCATGTAGAATACAAAAAAATAAAAAAAATAAATGATGGTTGTAGCTTTAATCAGTTTTGAAATATTTTTATATAAACCAAGATAAATAGAAAAAATTCGACCTTCTGTCAAATTTAACTCGACCGAAATGGTCAAAAACTGCAATTGTAAGCTAAAACAATTACAGTCTAGTAATATTCAATCAATTGACTTCATTTTGAAACAAACGGGAAGTCTCTAGCACAATATTTCGATTTATAGTGAGTTGTTGAAAAAAACTTTTTTTTATGTCTGCAGGTTACGAATTCGTGCATCATTTTGTGATAATATTTTCTCAGTGTTGCTTTGATCGTTTTACAATTTTTTATATACCAAACTCATTGCAATTTAGTGTACAATACAAAGAAAAAAAAGATAAGTCATTAGCTTTAATAGTTTTGCTCAGAGCGCTATTTGTATAAAATTATATATGAATTTTTGTTTTTGCACTCATATATTTCAGTATTTATATATGATAATGATATTTTTTTCATTTCTGATGGTTGCATACTAAACTTCAGGCAATGTCAAAAAAGCAGCCAAAAATTAACTCTTAATCTTAAAAACTAAGCATGCTGTGATTTTTTGAAAAAAAAAAAATTTTCCCCTTCGGCGCTAACTCCCGAACGCCGCCGGCTTACGGCAGACACTTTCGTAAATAGAGACTCGGCGTTTAATGGTTAATGAACAAAGTCCTGGCAGGAATCAAGAACTGCGTTGTCTACCTCGACGACATTGTAACATATGCCAATACATGGGAGGAACACCTGCAAATCCTTGCTGCCCTACACCAAGTCAACCTGGTCATCAACCTCAAAAAAAGTCAGTTCGGCGTGGCAGAAATCACATATCTCGGTCACTGTGTGGGAAGCAGGAAACTAATCCCTGAGAATGCTAACATCTGTGCCATGCAAGCATGCCTCACCCAAGAACAAAAAGGGAAGTGCAGTGATTTGTCGGAATGGTGCAATAATTCCAGAGTTTCATTCCAAACTTCACTGACTCTGCCGCCCTTATCACAAGCCTCCTCTGAAGAAATCAGCCTTCTCACTGCACTCCAGAGTGTGAGAAGGCATGTGATAACCTCAAGGTAGTCCTAATTACCCAGCCATTCACCATACACCAGACTATGACTGTCCATTCTGCAAGGCAGTTGATATCAGTGAAATTGGCATTGGGGCAGTCATGTTCCAGGAAAAGGATAACATTAGGCACCCGGTAGCTTATTATTACAAGAAACTCAAAACAGCTGAGACTAGGTATAGCACCATAGAAAAAGGACTTCTGGGCATGATCTTGGCAATGAAAAAATTTTAGTCCTATCATGCAGATCATAAATTCCCACTGAATGCCTATACAGATCATAATGCCCTTAAGTATCTCACGACTTTCCGAAACCAAAATAAGCTCTTAATGGGTTGGTGTCTCGACCTCCAAGATTACAACTAGAGGGTTGAACACATTAAAGGTGCGGAAACAAGATTGCTGATATCCTTCCCGGGCAGCAATAATTGATCTTTGAAGTAATCACATACTAACCCGACCCCCTCTCCTTTTGTCTTCAGGCTGAGCATGGCACTCCTGCCAGAGTGAAGGGTCACTTTATGCCTGGTCAAAAATTAGCATTCCCGAAAGTGTAAGATACTTCCTTCCTTTACTCTATCCTTTCCTTGTAATTTAACCTTGAGTCCCTGTCTTGAAAATCCTGTGTGAACTACACATCTAAATGTGCATCATGTACATAGTAAGTGCCATGCCACGATGATTAGTGCCATGACTGGCATGATGCCAGCCTTCTATAAGCCACTTGGCATCACCTAATATAAGCCCAGGAATACTTCATTGTACTACCTCTTCAATGCTAACTAACCACATGACTTCAATGTCAAGGAATTAACTTTATCATTAAGTCGTCCTCGGCCAGGGAAGCGAAGGGCCCGAGACCAGAGGGCAGCATGGAGTGCCACCTTGGCCAGCTGCTGCGACAGCTGATGCAGGAGTTTTCAGTGCTAGTTTTACCATGATCCGTCTCAGCTCTTGTAGTTCATCGGCCAAGTGAGAGATAGCAATCCTGACTCGCGATTGCGTTGGCGATGGACTGAGGCAAAGAGGAGGCGGTCGGGGGCGGCGTGAGAGGCTTGCAGGTATCAATGACCAGCTCAAGCACGGGTTGAGAAGCCTCACCTTTAGGTGAACTTTTGCTGTGGTCGAGAGGAACCGTCTCTCTTACCGACACTGGTAGCAGTGCCAGGCAGGGAGAAGATAGGGGGTCCTGAGTTGGATCCTTTGAATGGAGATCGGGGTTGTGCTCTGGTGCTGGCACTAAGGCAGAGTCAGGCACTAGGAGAGGTTTCGTGTGCTCGTTGGTCAGGACAGACGGAGCTTGGCACTGCTCGGTGCATGCAAGTGGCACTGGCAGGAATTTGGCATCCCCGGGAGGGAGATCGGATTGGGGCCCTGGCACTGGCACTGAGGCAGGGCCGGGCACTGGAACTGGATCAGGAACCAATCGAGGGGGCCACTGTACATCGTACTCAGGTGGCACTGGTAGGGACTGCACTTCCTTATGGTACCCAGGGGGCACCAGTCTTGACTGAGGGAGAAGCGGGGGAGGATTATTCTTGCTGTGGAATGAGTTGGGGAATGTGGACTCCTGGATTGTCGTGATTTTCTGTAGGGACTGAAAGTCCTGTCCCAGGATGACGTCATAGCCTCCGGAGAGATGGCTTGCTACTGCAAGATTGCAAATTTTTGATTGATGAGGTCTTGTGACTCTCAATTGGACAGTAGGGAGTATCATTTTAAACTGATTTACTCCCTCGATCATGATGAGTTTTCGTCTATTGACGATAGCTCCATAGGGAACTCTGTCCCTTCGTATGAGGGAGATTTGTGTGCCCGAGTCACCGAATGCCTTGACTCGGCGTGCGGGGTAGCTGCCTCTGGGAGGGGCCACATATATGGGGCCTTCGGCAGGAGGGCCCAGTGACTTGGAGTTTGTGACGGCCAAGGCGACGGCGGGAGTATTTGATTTATTATTGTTAGGGCATTTTGACCATGAGGGAGAATGGCCATAAACCATGCACGCCTTACAAAAGGTTTGGCTAAAGTCTTTCTGTGCTGCACCTGTGGAGGGCGCAGACGAGTTATTGGGTGGTTTTTTGGGAGAAAGAGGCGCTGTTGTCTTGTTTTGGCACTGCTCAGAGGAATAATGGCAATAATGGCAAGTTAGTGGCTTCCCCGAGTTTCCATTCTTATGAGCATTTGATCATCAGAGGAGGGGCGGGAGATTTATCTTCCGCCCCATGGATCCTTTCTGAGGGTGGTGAATCTCCCACGTCTGCTATCCGGCAACACTCGTTGAGTGTTGCTGAGGCTTTTTCCACTACATGAGTGGCGAGGGCAGGAGGGGCGTAGCGCAGGAAATGCTCAAATTTAAATCGTTCGATTACCTCGGTGGCGCTAGTGGCTCCTTCAGACTCGAGCCATTTGTCTAATGTCCGCTCAGAATGGTACGGCCAGTCGGACCAAGTCTGGCCTGCTTCTCTTGTCTACTCTCTCCAATGTCTCCTCCACCGCTTGGGGGTAATCTCGTACGCCTTTCCAGTTTCCCCTATCCTCCTAGGAATTTACTGAGAACAAGGGAGAGTTCCGCAGGGGAGAGGTTGCAGCACTCAGGACTCGTTTGGCCCTTTCAAGTCATACTTCCATTTCATACTCTGCCCATTTTGGCATGAACGCGTGAGCTTGGCTGAGGGCACTCATTCCCGCCGCAGGAGGGGGAGGGGCATTCTGTCATTCTAAGATCTGGAGCTCATGGGCACGCTGTTGCTCCCTCTCTTCCCGTTCTTTCTCTCATTCTTCCCATTCTCTCTCCTCCTGTTTTTCTTGGGGGATCCGTTCTTTCTCCTGGGCAATTCTCTCCTTTTCTCGCTCTTGCCGTTCTAGCATTCTCTCTTGACATTCTAACTCTTCTCGTCTCTCTTGGGCAATTCTTTCTCTCTCTCTCTCTCTCTTCACGTTCTTTCTCTGTCTCCGCCTTGGCATCGTCCACTCGCTCTTGAACCCAGTCTCTCAGAGCTTGCCCTGATAGTCCCAAGTCTTTTCCAACGAGTGTGTAGAATTTGAAGTCCTTGTTTTGTTGGGCCCTGGTATTAGCCATCTTGAAATAATGGTTATATGGACTGGACTCTCTAGCGAATCAAATACGTCTTAGAAGACTCAGGTTGTCTGGAAAGACTCAATTGCAGCAATCTGAAACACTCAATTGTTCAGACTGCAGGAGAATGGATATTTCTGAATAAGACAGTTGATCAGTAAGTCAGAGGAGACTTTGTTAAAATTTAATATGTCTGAGTTATACGTGGTTGTTAGTGGTGAACGAATTTTAATGTGCGCCTCGGAAGAAGTAACTGGATTTTAGGTCACGCTCAGACTTGGCCGGTTGTAGGGTGATATCAAGGCGTTGTTCTAACGAACTGGAATGACCAGTCCCGTAAGGGCTTAAATGTGTGTGAAATACACTAATATAAGGTCTCAAAAGGACTTGATTTTGGGTTTCCTGTAGGAATTAGAAATTCGCGCCTCTTGCGGCGTAGAAATTTTTTTTTTTTTTTTTTTTGAGTCTCTTAGGACTTGGAATTTGGTTGAGAAATTCTTGCTTCGTGCGACGTAGAATTTTATTTGGTTTGCCTGTAGGACTTGGAAATATGATTTGTCCCTTAGGACCTAGAAATTACTAACGGGATAAAACCTCCCCGAAAAATTTTTGCTGAGAGTGGAACAGCAAACTACTCCGGAATGAATGAAAAAGAGGTATACACACGGGCAGGCGGGGGCAGGGAAGGTCGTTTGACCCTCACCGGAGTTATTTTTAGATTCTGTGTGAATGGACCCGTCTATTTATAGACCGTCTGTGACTCCGGGGAATTTCCCGGGATGAGTGGATAACAGTAAAAATGACCTAATAATTTTCCCTAGAAGCAGAGTTCAAATAACACCTAATTCGAGTTTTTAGCTAAACTAAGAGAAGTATTTCAGCAATGCAAGCTGAACTCATCTTGTCCCACGTGGGAATTTATTCACACCTAAATACTTCGCTAATCCGAAATGCAAAGTAAAATTTATCACAGAGGAATTTTGCACTATTCCTTGAAGCAAAGAATATGGCAAAGATTTTAACACAGAGGAATTCCGCACTATTCCCTGAGGCAAAAATATGGCAAAGATTTTAACACAGAGGAATTTTGCACTATTCCTCGAAGCAAAGAATGGTTACCACTGGTTATTTCCTAACTACCTATCCTGAAAAGGCATGCATTAATGAATCTAATACTGCAGTTCTCTTCTCTAAGTGAATACATGCATCCCTATTCCTAATTCCTAGGAACAGTCACGATAGTAAAAAAAATTTTGCTAAGATAAACACATTACTTACATGGAGCTATCTAGGTCTGTTTTCTTGGTAACAGGTTCGGAATTTGTCTTGCACTCAGCTTAGCTTTGCTAATAGCTGCTCTGGCGAGTTGCAAATGCAATGAAGCAACAATAGAGGGAAAAATGCAACTGCTAAACGAGATCTAAGGCCAGGTCCCCATTTTTACGTATTTCCCTCGGGGTATGGTATTTTTACAGGCCGGCAACTGAAACTTTATTTAATTGGCCTTGGAGTTCTGCCTTGCATAAAGGGAAACCGTAAGTAAATTGATAAAGGGCTTGCAACACGTGAAGATCCTTCTACTGGAGTCTTGACTAAGGGCAAGGCATAGTCCAAGAAGAGTCTACTGCGAATAGGTCTCTCTGCAAGAAAGATTTACACATTACACGCCAGTAAAGGAACACAGAATAAGTCTTGAGTTTGCACTGAGGGTGTCAAAGACTCGAGGAATGAATGACCACTTTACACTCGAAAACAGGACATTGGAAATATCACTGGATAAACTGGCACAAGGAAAAAAGTGAAATGCTGGTACTCCAAACTTTCTAAGGGGCAAATTGTCGTGACTGAAAAGTTTTTACTCGCACTTTACCTTATGGGAAGCGGGTCTCTGGCGAAGAATGACGAGGGACGATCACATGTATGGTGGTGCCCTCGAGGATGACTGGAGTCTGGAGTCGGACAGGGAGAACGAATGGTCTCTTAGCAAACTGCATTACCAGCCCGCGTGTGTGGCTAACTGCACGACTCCTCCTGCTCAAACGACTAACTGCATCACAAGCCCGCTTGTGTGGCTAACTGCACGACTCCTCCGGCTCACACAACTAACTGCATCACTGCTACTGGCTGTCTTTCCTTTATAAGGGCTCCAGCCACGTCGTGCCCGTGATGTCATTCGCCAGGTGGTCAGCGATTCGGTTGCCTCTTCCCCGGTCCTGGGAAGGTAAGACAATTCAGCAGCTTAATTTGACTTTAGAAAGGCTGTTTTAAGCAGCTTAGTTGGGCTAAGCTGCTTAAGGGAGTGGCATTAAGTCTCCTCCTCTTTGCCCTTTTTTATCCGTGTCATCTCAATATCTGTTCCAGGTAAAAAGAAGGACTGATCGAAATGTTGATAATGTATATATATATATATATATATATATATATATATATATATATATATATATATATATATATATATATATATATATATATATATATATATATATATATATATAAAATCTCCGGAGTTTCTTAAGGTATATTCATTTCGGCGGACGGGAACCCCTTGTTTGTGGATCCCGTCCGCCCTATCCTAGCCTCCTACAATACTCCCAACTGCAAGCTTGCTAAGTTTCTGGTACCTTTATTGGAGCCGTTGACCCGAAATGAATATACCTTAAGAAACTCCGAAGATTTTAAAACGAAGGTCCTCTCACAGGATTCAGATTTGTATATGGTCAGTTTGGATGTTGAATCCCTCTTCACTAACGTTCCTGTGAGGGAGACCATTGATCTTATTTTAATCAAATTGTTCCCCACCCGTGATTTTATATATTGTAATTTTAATTATGAATCTTTTAAAACACCCTTAGAGTTAGCCGTGCTGGACACGGCATTTGTTTTCAATAACCAACTTTTTAAACAGATCAATGGGATGGCGATGGGGTCTCCTCTCGGGCCCACCTTTGCTAATATTTTCATGTGCTCCCTGGAGGAGCACATAATGGAGGAGTGCCCCTTATCTTTCTGCCCCTTATTTTACGCCAGGTACATAGACGACACATTCGTTCTACTGAAAAATGAGTATGATGCTGATAGATTTTTAAACCTAGCCAACAACTTTCACAATAATATTAATCTTACTATAGAAAAGGAACAAGACGGTAAGTTGGCTTTCCTTGATGTTTTAGTTACCAAAGATAATGACAATTTTAATACGACTATTTTTAGGAAAAGTACATTCACTGGTCTCGGCTCCAATTTTTATAGTTCTTGTTTTATTAACTTTAAAATTAACTCTGTTCATACCTTAGTACATCGGGCTCTATCTCTAACTTCTAACTGGCTTTCTTTTCATTCTGAAATTCTCTTCCTTAAGCAGTACTTTCATAACAACTGTTTCCCTGCTCGTTTAGTATTTAAGGTTATTAGAAAAGTTCTTGATAAAAAACTTGCACCCTTAATGCCTAAATGCAATGTACCTAAACTTACTATATATGCAAGCCTCGGTTTTTTACCTAACAATCAAAATTTTGCTAAGGAGCTTT
>JANJGK010000032.1:26947928-26948982 GCA_039081455.1 Macrobrachium rosenbergii
ATTTTAAAGAATAAAAGAATTCTCGTGAAAAAATCAGTAGTGAACACATATAGAATTTCAGTAACTGGAGTGTTTTATTATTAATGGTAATGCCAATTTATTTTCATAAATTACACAAAATTTTGTATTTTGTATCTAAAACATGGAAAGGGTACCTAGATGCAGCATATGCTTACTTGTGTGTATCTATGAATGCTTCTGCACACAGGGTAAAAAACGTTTGAAAACAATGGCAAATCTTGGTTCCTGTTCCATTTTAAATCCAAGAGGAAGGTCGTTGGACTAGTGACCTCACCCGATAAATGCATGCAGAAAACAGGCAGAGTTGACGTTGCAGCAATTGCTGTTGCTCTGAAGACTTTAGAAGGACATTGTTATGGAACCACTTTGGTAAGACCACTAACTTAACCCTTTGATTTCGGTTGTAACGTATACGACGCATTTAATAAACTGGCCCGGAACACTGTTGTGTCGTATACGAGCACCGGTAATTTCCTTTTATGTGAAGGACTGATGATTGAAATACTGGCCTCTTTTTCTTGATATGGTAACAGTCTGTCAGTTGCCATACAGTGAATTCATATAAATTCACGTGTTTCCCTAAAATTCATTAGTCTTCATCAAGATGTCACAGGAGGACGGGTCAAGGGTACGACATCCTCGAGTTGACCGCCGGCAGATCGAGAGAAGAGCTCTCGACGAGGATAACTATTTTATAGACCTTCTCGACTCATTTTCTGGATATGAAAATGAATCGGATTTAGAAGGAAATGAAATGGACAATTATGGTCCTGGTACAAGAGACAGTGATGAAATATCAACCGACAGTGAAAATGACGAAAATCTGCCACCTACAAATGAAAGCCAAGGTGTCAAAAGAAGGCGGAGACAGCGAAGTGACCCAGGTGATGAGTGGGAGTGGGCTGCCAGCAATTTCCAGCCCAGAGATTTCATATTTGACAGCAGTGGCAGTGGCATTACGTCGAAATGTAATGTGAATGAAAATTCAAAGGAAGTAGACTATTTTTTTTAATTTTTCGACAACGAATTTATG
>JANJGK010000032.1:26949082-27002253 GCA_039081455.1 Macrobrachium rosenbergii
ATATATATATATATATATATATATATATATATATATATATATATATATATATATATATATATATATATATATATATATATATATATTATATATATATATATATAATATATATATATATATATATATATATATATATATATATATATATATATATATATATATATATATATATATATATATATATATATATATATATATATATATATATATATAACTATATATATATATATATATATATATATATATATATATATATATATATATATATATATATATATATATATATATATATATATATATATATATATATATATATATATATATATATATATATATATATATATATATATATATATATATATTATATATATATATATATATATATATATATATATATATATATATATATTATATATATATATACATGTTGTTATAAATTGGGGGCTTGGTTAGAGAGAGAGAAGATTGGAACAATTTATTATAATGTACTGCCAAAGAACAAAGGGGGCCTGAGTTTATAAAACAAAAGAAAGTTGTTTGAAACTCACCGCAGATTTTCCCCTGGATTTACAAATAAATGATTAAGGTCGCCATTTGAAATTAGACTTCTTTTACAATTAAAAGGGGGTTTATCTATAGAGACTGGGCAAGTATGCAAGAAGACAAAACAGAATGCAAATTGTAACCAATTGGCAGGCACATCAATTATATACAGTGAGCAATAATGCAGTGTTTGGCAAACAAGAAATTTAAATGTGAAGGGGCCAAGGTACAATTATCCCCGTTATAACAATAACTCGGTTACATTAAATAGTCTCCGTTAGTTATTCTTCAAAGGGATGAACTCCAGATTAATGGAATCAATTCATGTATATAATTTCTGTTGGGCCAGCAACAGAATCTTGTAATCAGGCTGTGACCAGGAATGGTTGCGAAATTTGGATGGCAGTCAGAATTAGCAAACAAAGATTGGCAACTGAATAGATGATGTCTCCCCTGGAAGAGAGGTTATGAGTTAACACCACACGAAAAGAGAAATGAAATCTCCCTATAAAAGTATTACACAAATGCACATTCTTAAATTCTATGCGTTACGTAGCCCAGAAGATAATTATAAGAAATCATGTAATCACAGTCTTGGAATCGTAGTGGATTGGGCTCTGAAACAATGAACACGTATTGCCGACAAACAAAGAGGGAAGCTTCAACACTAGTATTTCTTAGACTAATTGGCCCTTAATTTGCACTGGGGAAGGGATAATTAGATATTTATCATTGGATCTATTACTTGATTTCAAGGCATGGTACAGGGCGACTTACGGGATGCCAAAGCAGGACAACTTAACAAAGAGAAATGCTTTTGTGGAGAAAGGAATTGAAGTTTAAAGGAATGGAAAATTTTAAGGGTTTTCAGGGAGGAGGGAAAGGGCAGGCTTACTGACTACTTGTGATTCATTGAACCTGGTCTACAGCTGTTGGCGCCAAACAATCGATTTGGCAGTTCATTGAAAGTAGTTTCACCAGCGTAGAACGGAAAGGGACGCAGAACACGCATCTCAAGCTGAGTTGCGAAGGTCTCTGAATGCATCTCCGAGACGGCGGTTAGCATGGGGCCTTGTTTGTCGAAATTTAGGCCTATCGGACCTGCAAAAGTCATACAGCAAGCAAAAAAGCAGAGGGAAAGGATCCTTAAAGATTAGGTACTTAGAGGTTAAGGTCTTACCTGTTGGGTAGCCCTACTATGCCCCTTAAGCTCCCAATACCTAACTACTCCCACATCGCATGATGGGGTGAAAAGGGGGTCCCCATTGTTTCCCCAGATCAGGTGATTGGGGAGAGGTGATTCTTACATTGGCACAAACTGGTGCTTACTGCTATTCTCTGGTTCAAAATACGCTCACCGCTACGTCGCCCGCCATATTTCGCTGCCCCGAACATCAAATGAAAAGAGAAACTGCATTTCAAGAATAATGATACACTGGTGGCTAAATGAGGGAGGATAAAGCCGTGAAAGGGTCCCCCCTTTGGAAAGGCCTTCACACCCTTTCAGGTGTGAGGGTCTTAGCTAATTCGTCCCGGACTGATAGCCTGTGACCCCACATAAAGTGTATTGTGGCACTGCAACAGCTAAAGGAACATACCTAACTGCTAAGAGGGGTTCTGAATGGCTAATTACAGGCCTAACCCACCTATGGGCATAGACACTCCTGCTAACGGTCTCTGATGACAGGAGAAGTCTACGCCTAGGCAAATGCACATGGTTAACACCTAACCTAACCTACTATCCCCATGACTCTGGCACTTAACGAGCTGGCACTAATGCATGGCACACAGTGAATTATGATCATCACAATTCTTTACAATTAACACGCAACGAATGGAAACATAAATAACCTGAAGGGTAAATCACAATGTATAATTAAGTAATATATCAGTTTGAGTCGGGAGTGGGTTTGAAGGAGGTTAGTTGGAAAAGGGTTAACAGCACAAAGGCCTACGTGGTTAATTGTTAATACTACTGGATCAGAGGTCACAGAGGCTACCTCCTCTGGGCAGATGCCAGGATCACTCTGAGAGGGAGCAGCACTGTGCCAACGGGGCACGAGTGCCAAGAGAGCTTATGGCTCTGATTTGCTAAGTGGATTTCTTCCACCCCTTTTTCTTCTTCGGGGCCTCCAAGGTCTGGCTAGGCCATTCCCAAGGGGCAGTGAGGGTACCAACTCTGAAGAACAGCCAGGAGTGCCATCAGGAGCAGGATCAGAAGCAGCCTCAGAGGCTACGGGCATGGTCTCCTACTTCGGCTGCTGCGACAACCATCGTGAGGAGAGAATCAGCGTCTGCGTCCTTGCCAGGCAGTTCCTGGTCTACCAGAAAAGAGGTAATGTCCAGGCCTGCCAGAGGGGCATCCTTGCAGGCGGAAGAGTGTGGGAAGAAGAAATGTCAGGGGCCGGAGGCTTGCACTGAGCAATGATTATGGGTGTGAGGTTTGGTGGAACTCCCGTAGGAGGATCCGGGACAGGTTCTGGATCCGGCACTGGCACTAACTCAGGGCCAGGCATGGGAAGTACGCTTGGCAGGGAGCTTCCAGCCGAGATAGTGAGCTTGCACAGCTTGGCACTGACTAGTGCTCGCACGTGTCACTGGCAGCGAACTGGTGTCAGACAAAGCTGAAGGGGGACCCGGGGGAGCAAGACCCCTCGGCGTGATTTAGGACAGCGATTCCTGTCTTGATGAGAGGGCAAAGCCTCTTGGTTCTGTGGAGATGGCTGCTGCAGCTAGCTTGCTGGGGCACTTTCGGAGAGCCCTCTTATGTTGCAGGTTCTGCAGTGGTAATTTGCGAGATCTCTTTGTGATTAGGGAGTAATTCTTTGGTGGCCGTCCAGTCGCGAGATCTGCGGACTAGGCCTGGAATGTGTTCATGGTGTATTGCATACTGTCGCTCTTAGGCGAATGGAAGGTACGGCTGATGGTGGCACACCTGTCACAAAGGCTGTGTCCCGCTCAGAAGAGGTTGCTGATGATGTGCTGGCGGAAGCAGTCAGGCAACAGAGTGGTGTGGGGGTGGGACATCCCCAGAGAATGTCTCATCCCAGCATGAACTCCACTCCGTGCCGAATACGCTTGACAACACCAAGGCCGTGAACCTTGTTGTTCCAAGGGGTGATCACCCTGAGTTCAACTGTGGGGACGGTCAGGGACTGTCTGTCCACCCATATCATAGTCCACTTGGTGTGCTCATCTATCTTGGTACTGGTTGGAGTTTGGGCCCAATCTATCAGGCTAATATCTGAGCCGGTGTCGGCAGTGGTTGGCAGGTGCACTGATGGGCTGGAACCATCCAGGGAAGCCACTGAGACGGACTGTGTCCAGACCCTCTCTGGGTGAGTTCTCTCCGGCGGCTCAGCTAAGGAAGCTGTGGCACTGATCATGTTGACGTGCCTGGGAGCGACCACATGTTTTGGGCATGCAGGATACCTGGAGGAAGAGTGTCCTGAAGCTCCATAGTCTCGGCAAGGACCCCATGGATAGGTTGATCTCCCTGCAGTGACAGTGTGCCGGGAAGATGGTGTGGAATTAGGAGGAGAGGAAGAATGGCGGTTATTAGTAGGCTGCCGAGGGTTGTTGCCTTGTTGGGTATTGTCCCCTATAGCGTCACTCTGCTTCAGTATGGCCGTGCTTCTTACAGATGGTGCATGGGGGTTTGTTAGGCTGTCCGTTCCGTGGGCGATTGAAGCCCGAGAGGTGTCTGGGTGGCACTATTTTGCATTGCAAAGTGCTGTGAGAGGGATTGTACGTCTCCCAGGCATCAGCTAAGCGGCAGGCTTCCTTGAGTGTGGCTGTTTGCTTATCACTAAGATACACAGCCAGAGGCCCAGGCACCACACTGGAAGAGGTCCTCCAGCATGGTCCAGTTGAACAAATCCTCAAAGGTGTTGCACCGCATAGACTCAAACCACTGGGTACCAGCTTGGGTCTTGTGACAGGCCTATTCGGTTCAGGACTAGCCGACGTTCTTAGCCATACCTCGGAAGCATTGTCTGCACCTCTCAGGGGTTATTTCATTTGCCTTAGCGATGGCCTTACGGACGGCAGCCTTGTCCACTCGTTGATCTCTTCCAAGGCTTGGTGGGAGGCCTTAGCCTTCATGTCCAGATGCTTGGTGAGCAGTAAGGCCCTCTCAGCCAGGCTGACATCATAGGTCTCGAAGAGGAATTCGATCTCTTCGAGCCATTGTTCCGGCTCATCTTCAGTCCATTTTCCCACAATGTTATTGACTGTCAACAGAGAGGTATTTAGTGCAGATGGAGTGGGGCTAGAGGCTTCTTGGGCTGCTAAAGCTTCTGTGCTTTCCTTCTTGGCTTTCTCCAATTAGAGCTCCCTGTCCTTGAGGGTGAGCACATGCTGTCTTCTCCTTTCTTCTTCTTCGCTTTCATGCTGTCTTCTTCGCTTTTCTCTTTCTTCTTCTTCTCTCCGCTGCTCGGCTTCTTGCTGTCTTCTTTGCTCCTCTCTTTCTTCTTCTTTTCTCCGCTGCTCGGCTTCTTGCTGCCTTCTCCTTTCTTCGTCTTCGCTTTTGCACTGTCTTCTCCGCTATTCTCGTTCTTCTCCTTGCTTTCTTTGTTCGTCTTCATACTTTCGCCTTTCAGCAATCTGTTCCTTTACAAACCTTTGAAGGGCCTGGCTGTTCCCTATATTCCTGAAATATTGGTGCTCCTCGGCTGACATGTTGCTGATGGGGAAGGGGTGCTGAGTAGATTAACTGGGTGTTCCCGGAGGAAAAGGTTTTGTGACGATGACGAAGTGTCCTTAGATTATTGACACTTCAGTGAGTGGCACCTTTAAATGAGGTGGCACTGTGGATGAGTGTGCCGTGCGAAGGTCACACTAGGGGAAAGTGTTCCTGAAGGAAGTCTGAGTCCTTATGGGTGGAATGCACTAGTACATGAAGTGATCTTGAAGGTATTCTTAATCCTTATGAGTGGAAACACTTAGAACATGAGAGTGCTCCTGAAGGCTCTATGGTCATTATGGGTGGATGCACTGTTAATGGGGTGTTCCTGAAGGAGCTGTGGTCCTTATGGGTGGAAACACTGGTTGTATGGCACCCTGTTTCTTCAATACAGGTGCATTGGGCTTATAAGAGGTTAATTTGGTTGGGTGGCACTGTGGTGCCGGTGCGCTCCATGGAGCAATGCAAATGTCAGTGCATGAAGTGGCACTGAAGGTGGATGGTACTCTGCATGGGCAGAAGATAAGTAAGGAGTAAAAGGTAAATGAGAGACTCCAGCAGAGGGCAATGGAGGAAAGGAAAGTGAAAGAAGAAAGGTAAGTGCTTCAGTGATTGGGTGCTTAGCAGTGCCACAGATTAGTGGCCACTGTGAGAAATGGAAACTGGATGTGACAAAAGTGGGTGGCTCAATATAAGAACTAGAGATCGCTGCCTAACATGAGGGCAGGTAGTATATAAGGAGTACACTCAATATGCGGTTTAGCACTTGCCGTATAAGCAAGTCTGAGATAAGATATACCCAAATCGTGCACTACAGTGGAACAACACTTAATTAGATAGATGTACAAGCGTTTATAGCGTACGAGAAATTATCTGGGCTGAAGCATGAGAAGAAAAGCAGGTATGCAAGATTATTCGCTAAACACAAGTGCTCATAAATTTCACGCACTGTGTATATGATAAAATTTTAATGACTAATGAATTTGTAATTTTAGCATGAGTGTATTAAAGAGAATTCTTTGTATTTGCTTTACGATCCGTGGGTTGTTTCCCAAACTTGTAAATAAAGTTATGTCATCCTGTGTTAAGACGAAAGGGTAAACAAGGTAAAAGAAATCTCTCTCTCTCTCGGTGAGCATTGTGTAATGGAACATACTTGTTATGAATTTTAAAGTCACTTTACTTTATGCTTAAGAGAAAATAAATTATGTTTGCAAAATTACGTTGAGTTACTTTTCCTCTGCACTGAACTTTTAGTATTTACGTAATTTTTCTGTCTCGCACTCGGCAAGATAATTGATATGGTAGGCAAAGGGTTTTCAAATTGTTTCAAAGATATTCGTGGTTTACATTAGGGCACAGAAGGAGGGAGGTTCGTTCCGTGAACAGATGTTGTGGAACTGCTTCGCTCGTGGAAAACAGCTGACCGGACGGGGAACGGGGAGTGGAATTGGAAGGAAAACACTGCTTTCTTCAATAAATTCAGGTTTTGAATGAAAAGATGAATAGTTTAACGTTAAACATCAATAATGTCTTCAATTTACTTTTAATGCACTAACAGGGTAGTTAAATTACTACGCTGGTGAATGGTTTTCTTTATTACAATGAACTTACTCGCACATGCGCCAGCTCGAACAGGGACGTTGCTAGCTCACTACTACAACATTTAAATGCCAGAGACTGCTACACGGTTTCCTGTAAGCTACTGGTTATCTCAAAATTTATCACTGACCAAGAAATTGTACACTTTAATTTGCCGTAAATATTCCGAAATAGCTCTTAGCTACTTGTTCTAGCTCACACATGCAATAATTCCCTAACTACACACTCCCTAATTCCTATGTGGCAACACCACACTCTGCCTCTATACCTGGAATTTTGCGGGTGGGCAATTCGGGCCTCTTTCTCTGTCTCACTAACTTAAAACCCATGCACTATCACTTGCGTTCTGCGTAAATCCTGACAGCAGATGTATTTCGTTTCTTTAACAGAATATCAATATCACTTTTCTTATTTCCTTAATGTTAGAGACATGCAAAAACCCTTTTTACCTTAGGTCTCTGCTCCAGTCGCTTCTATGCCTTTGTGAATAATGAAATGATTACAGTAAATTAAAATGTCTGTTATTCCTGGTCTTCCTAGTCTAGCTTAATACCAAAGCTAATTATCGCTAAAGTGACTAGATCCTGGTAAATTGTCGCCACTGTTATAAACTGGGGGCTTTGTTGGGGAGAGGATTGGAACAATTTATTATAATGTACTGCCAAAGAACCAAGGGGGCCTGAGTTTATAAACAAAAGAAAGTTATTTGAAACTCACCTTAAATTTTTCTGGATTTACAAATAAATGATTAAGGTTGCCGTTTGAAATTAGACTTCTTTTACAATTAAAAGGGGTTTATTTACAGAGTCTGGGCAAGTATGCAAGAAGACAAAACAGAATGCAAATTGTAACCAATTGGCAGGCACATCAATTATATACAGTGAGCAATAATGCAGTGTTTGGCAAACAAGTAATTTAAATATGAAGGGGCCAAGGTACAATTATCCCCGTTATAACAATAACTCGGTTACATTAAATGGTCTCCGTTGGTTATTCTTCAAAGGTATGAACTCCAGGGTAATGGAATCAATCATGTAAATAATTTCTGTGGGGCCATCTACGGAATCTTGCAATGAGGCTGCGACCAGAAATGGTTGCGAAATGTGGATGGCAATCAGAATTAGCAAACAAAGATTGGCAACTGAGCAGATGATGCCTCCCCTGGAAGAGAGGTTATGAGTTAACACCACACGAAAAGAGAAATGAAATATCCCTATAAAAGTATTACACAAATGCACATTCTTAAATTCTAAACATTACGTAGCCCAGAAGATAATTATAAGAAATCATGTAATCGCTGTCTTGGAATCGTAGTGGATTGGGCTCGGACACAATGAACATTTGTTTCTGTCACACAAAGGGGAAGCTTCAACACTTGTATCACTTAGACTAATTGGCCCTTAATTTGCACTGGGGAAGGGATCATTGGATATTCGTCACTGGATCTTTTACTTGATGTCAAGACAAGTTACGGGGCGACTTACGGGATGCCAAAGCAGGACATCTTAACAAAGGGAAATGCTTTTGTGGAGAAAGGAATTGAGGTTTAAAGGAATGGAAAATTTTAAGGGTTTTCAGAGAAGAGGAAAAGGGCTGGCCTACTGATTACTTGCGATTCATGAACCTGGTCTACAGCTGTTGGCACCGAACATTCGATTCAGCTGTTCATAAAGGTAGTTTCACCCAGCGTAGAACGGAAAGGGACGCAGGACACGCGTCTCAAGCTGGGTCGCGGAAGTCTCTGCATGCATCTCCAAAACGGCGGTTGGCGTGGGGCCGTGTTTGTCGAAATTTAGGCCTATCGGACCTGCAAAAGTCATACAGCCAGCAAAAAAGCAGAGGGTGAAAAGGGGGTCCCCATTGTTTCCCCAGATCAGGTGATAGGGGAGAAGTGATTCCTACATTGGTATAAACTGGTGCTAACTGCTATTCTCTGGTTCAAAATAACGCTCACCGTTACGTCGCCCGCCATATTTCCCTGCCCCAATCATCAAATGAAAAGGGAAACTGCATTTCAAGAATAATGATACACTGGCAGTTAAATGAGGGAGGGATAAATCCGTGAATATATATATATATATATATATATATATATATATATATATATATATATATATATATATATATATATATATATATATATATATATATATATATATATATATATATATATATATATATATATATATATATATATATATATATATATATATATATATATATATATATATATATATATATATATATATATGACTATTTATTACATCACTGTGATTCATATACAATCAGAAAGCTACAAACGTCCTTTAAAGGGCGTTTGTAGCTTTCTGATTGTATATGAATCACGGTGATGTGATAAATAGTCATAATATGGCTACGTGCGACAAACGCACTACACGGTCAACATGGCAGAGGTGGGTGGATATCGTCTCCAAACGCAAAACACCTGAGTTCGACGGGTGGGTTGATGGGAGATGGTATTCACTTATACCCTCTCTTGTGGCCGACTGGTTAGTGTGTCACTGTAGTCCTGATTCCTCGTCCGTCGCTGGTTCGACCCCACGGGACGGTGGGCTTATTATCAATTTAAAAAAATTCCCCTTCGGTAACATATATGAAAATATATTACTTCCGAGGTAGAGTGAATTGGATATTAAAGGACGTTTGTAGCTTTCTGATTATATATATATATATATATATATATATATATATATATATATATATATATATATATATATATATATATATATATATATATATATATATATATATATATATATATATATATTGACTGCATGTGTTTTGCCTTCTTTATTTTCTTGTTGAAACTGTGCCTGTTTGTTTCTGTATATTATTTTCGCGGTAAATGAAGTAAGGAACAGGAGTGTAAAGGAAGTATCTCTCTCTCTCTCTGTCTGTCTGTCTCTCTCTCTCTCTCTCTCTCTCTCTCTCTCTCTCTCGTGTCCTTACTGAATATTATGGCGTAACTTCGATAAATTTAGCTCTAAGAAAAGATTCCCGGTCACTCGGTTTGGGAACATGAATCCCCTTAAATGTCTCAACATAATTTCCATAATAGATGTGAGCTGTTGAGTAAGCGAAGCATCACTTAACGTCCTTAAAGATAAAAGATAAAAATCCAATCGCATGGAAAAAAAGCTCTGATGACCTTGCTGAACATGCCTCGTGATAATTAATTACTGATATGAATTCCTTTTATATTGGTCAATGATATTCTTAAACGTCAATTGGGGGACCTATATAGTATATTTTGAGATCGTAGAATATATTGGGAGTAAATTGTAGGTGACAGGGACCCGACATTGAATTTTTGGACATTATTGGAAATCTCTGCCAAATTTGATAGCACTCAAGATATATTTATTACTGAAGGAGGCCTACTGCTGATCGGCTTAGATATTGCACCATCGCCGATCAGCAGTAGGCTTAGATCGAGGAGAAGACAGCCAATCAGGAGCCGCCTTTCCGATGACGTCACGGCCGGATAGCCACTGAAAATGAAGCGACTAACTCCACAAACCAACAGACACGGATAAAAGATGATAAATCCACGCATTACAGCCATTGCATCCTACGATCCTGTCCTGAATGATGCCCTAACGAGAAGGGCGAAACTGGTCCACGCCCCACGAGAACTACCTCCTACACATCACTAAACCACTGGATATGAATATCGGTCAATTGCTTGCAACCATTCCAGAGCAAGAAAAGCAATTGATCAGACGAATTGAGCGTTTACTATATAAAATGAATGCTGTTGAAACTACCATTTTGTTTAACAAAACCTGTATTAAAGAAGATCTTTTTATAATAATAATAATAATATTAATAATAATAATAATAATATTATTATTATTATTATTATTATTATTATTATTATTATTATTATTATTATTAATGTTTTGCCAATTAAATTTCACTATACAAAAACAGTGAACAAAACCATTGCTTACATCAAAGGTGCGAACGATAACTTAAACAAACTAGATTTAATATAGAAAAATCAGCCGGGTTTATATTTACCCACTTTTGGATTACACTATGCGAGCATTGCTGTAACGTTAATGAAGGTCATTATTCAGGACTTGATGTAAAGCAGATCCTGACCAACGTTTACTTCCCGGTGCTATTGGCCTTTTAAGATAATGGGTTGGGTGAAATATCTCTCCCTACCTCCTAAGTTTAATTAGTTTTTCTTAATGATGCTATTAATTTTGTTTTTGTTATTGTAATTGCCCACTGAATAGTCATATAAGTGTGCATAAGATGTATGATATTTCTTCCTTTTATCAAATATTCAGATGCTTCTGGCAACAATATAGGACAGGCCACCACCGGGATTTGGTTAAAGTATCATGGGCCGACGCTCATACAGCATTATACCAAGACCACCGAAAGATAGATCTATTTTCGGTTGCCTTGATTATACGCTGTACAGAAAACTTGATTTTTTACTTTTTTTTTCTGCCCGAATATTACTTTGTTATTATGGCTGCCCTGGTTTGTTGCTGGGTCCTTTGTTTAAATTGTCCTTTCCTGTGGTTCGTTAGCCAAACGACCGGGTTTATGTTCATATTCCTTTGCAGCGTCCCTTGCTGTTCTTTTATGAGCCGCCGCCTTAGCAATTTTGTCTAGTGTGTAATCCCTTTATGAATAAATATAAATATTGAACTCCGATACCGGACAGAATACCTAGGCTTGCTCTAGTCAATCTGCCATGAAAGAAAGCATCCGTAGATTACAGGAGTAACAAACCATCTTTCCTGCATTTCTTTTTTCATAGTGAGTTATGATACATTTCAAAATATTAGGTCACACATGGTCTGGTATAGGTACGACGTTAATTTATGGCTTAAAGATATCAAGTCCCTTTTAGTTTATTTCTTGATATTTTAAATTGTAGTGAAAAAATGCCCCTCTCTCTCTCTCTCTCTCTCTCTCTCTCTCTCTCTCTCTCTCTCTCTCTCTCTCTCTCTCTCTCTCTCTCTCTCTCTCCCCCCATTAAACAACAATGCTCACAAAAAGTGTTAGTCAGCTGGGAAAAAGGGATCATTACTTTCTATTCTTTAGAAACAGGAATTAATGGCTAGTTAAAGCTGGATTGTTTATTTGTAGAATGAATACTTTGCTTCTTTTATCCAATAAAAACAAAAGAAAAACAGCCAACAAAATGTGAAGCGATAGCATAAAGCTGACCATTCTAACTACTCACATTTTCTGAAAATATACAACGAAGCAGCATTTGGGTGATTGAGATGTATGGGCGGTTCCCTATGTCTCTTTCCTAAAGTAAATCTTCATTTCCTACGTAATTATTATTATTATTATTATTATTATTATTATTATTATTATTATTATTATGGAACAAGTCCACAAGGGCCATTGACTTGAAGCTCAAGCTTCCAAAGAATATGGTGTTCATTAGAAAATAAGAGAAGGTAAAAGGGAAATACAGAAAGAAGAGATTTCATTTATTATAAGAGAGAAAAAAATGATAAATTAATAAATAGATAAAAAGGTATTTAAGTGCAAGGAGGATAGTTTTAGGGTAGTAATGCATTGCATCTTCGCTTGAACTTTTGAAGTTCCATTTGCTCGACATCCTCAGGGAGACTGTTCCACAGTCCAACGGTGTGAGGAATAAAGAACCTCTGGAACTGAGAAGTTCAGCAGCGAGACACATTTACTACATTATGGTGATGCTGTTCAGCGAATCTAGTTGCTCTCGGCAGGAAAAAGGGATCAGGGATCAATTGTGAATGTGAAAGATCCCTATTAGAATACAACCTATGGAAAAGTGACAAACGAGAACATCTGTCGATGGTCCTAATCCTAACTGTTAATATAAGGGAAGAGAAACCTACCACTACGAACCATTCTATCTAAAAATCCCATCAGCAGGAACTCGCTGCTGCCTACCTGTAAGAAATCCTAAAACATATCCACCCACTCCGAGATTCTGAAGATTATGAATAAGTGCCTTGCGATTTACTGAATCGAAAGCAGCGCTAAAATCTATCTGAATTATTCTACACTTAAAACCCTTATCAAGGTTCTCTTGCAAATGGCATGTCAAGTCTAAAAGAGCATCACATACCAGCTAACAATTCTTTAGATTCCGCATACGTATATAGTGGCTTAAAAATAAGCTTTTTAGCATCTTCTGGTAGCAATGGGAGAATAGAAACTGGCCTATAGTTACTGCAGTCTACAGATATGCCATTCTTTGGAACAATCACTGTATTACTAAGCTTGCGCTCATCAACAAAGATACTACTGTACATCAGCATAAAAATCTATAGAATATACTAATTTTGGGATACAACACACTAGATACCTTTTCAAAAAACAAGGGAAGAAACCATCATGATTTTCTTCACCCCACCTATCAAGGTTTTCAAGAATTTTCTTAACATCCCTAGAGAGAAATGCAAATTTTGTAAGAATAGGTTCAGGATGACAAGTATCAGGGAGAGGGATATCCTTAGCTGATTGCTTAGCTTCAAAAACTCGATGAAGTAGTTCAGCCTTTTCACTAGGTCCAGTAACCAGTCTATCATCATCTGTTACTAGTGGTGGAATGGAGGGCGAGACTGACCCAAAGATAGATGATGCCAACCTGGTCCACCACAGATGAGGCTGAGTAATTCTTTCAAGTTTCGTCTTCAAGGAATTATTGTAATTTCTCCAGGCTGTATGGTAATTTCTATTCACAGCATGGCGAGACTCAACAAAAATATGTAAGTTTCCTTTGAACGATTTGTCCCAATGTATTGAATTTGATCTATTTGCCATGGTAAGCTCATCTACATGTATCATCAAACCATGGCTGGTCATTTTTCCTGAATTTGGTGACCTTTCTAGGGACATACCTTATTAAAATAGCCATCAGCATTTCATTTAACATCTTCTTGGGATCAGGATGGAATATAGCATCTGAAATTTTAAGTTCCTGACAAGTTTCAGTGATACAGTCCTAGCTACCTCTAGATTTTAGCCAGAAATTTTTTTCCAATGGTAGCATTAAAAATATACTGATTGACAGATATGTCAATATTAATGGCGCAATAATCCGAAGTGCCTATATATTCACAGACCTTGGATTTGACAATGCTGGAACATCTGTAAATATGAGGTTTAATCCATTGCCAGAAATATGCGTGGGTTCCTCAATTAGCCGGACAAAATCGAAGGATACACAGAGCCTAAGAGCAGATGTTGATCTCTGGAATTTGAATTTAGCCACTCGCTGTGGTTTGCACGAGTCTCTACAAATAACGAATGAAGCTTTTGAATCCTGAGACTGAGCCATACTAATCCTTTCCAGGAGACTGGCATATATAGAATAATCAATATTTGATTTGCTGTAAACGGCAAATACGTAAACATTGTAAAACTTACCGAAAATTTTAAAACAATGAACTTCATGGTAATTACACTCTAAATTTTTTTGCCTATAAATAGGTCGTTCAGACTTAAGAGTATATAGCCATACCTTGCACATATGAGATGGTGTGACAATAACTAAAATCAGGGCTCTCAAATCCTTGGATTAAAAACTCAACCGTTGACTAGCTAGTACTTGCAAGAGTTTCAGATAAAAAACATCAAATCGTAGTTACGGGCACAACTCTGGAGATCAAGAAAATTTGACCTAAAGCCTCGAATATTTTAGTAAAGTACTTGACAATTTTTCTAACTGTTATGAGTAACAGGCCCAGGGTTCAGCTCAACAACAGCTGTATTTACATTATTTAAAAGAATTCTGTTGAAGTATATAAATGTAATCATGTCATTGAAAAAAGTGCCGGAAACAACTGGTCAACAAGGTGGAACCAGCACACCTTGTAAGGCAAATAAGAAGAAATCAGCCAAGTTTGTCACAACTGCGGTAGGAGAGTCAGGATGGATTTAGAAATCATAAAATGCTCAGAAGGAAAAGATTAGGTAAAGATGAAGGCACTTTCCAGATAATCCACCAAGCAACTTTTGCTTTCTCATCAGCCTGTCCTACACACTTTTCGAAAAAAAAATTGAAAGTGATCAAAAGGAGGATAAATGCCCAATCGTATCCTCAGTCAAGGGAACTCAAAACCAAGACCATGGAAGGCCACGGTATAATGGCTATGCCACAGTCTAAGGTTGGAAAACAAGGTATGTATTCAGAGAAACCATTTCTTAGAACGGTTGCCTACCAAGGCTAAAGAGTCCCTTCTACCCTTTGGTTTGATCTCGAAGTGCAATTCTTTTAAAAGAGTCGCCTGCTAAGGCTAAAAAGTCTCTTCTACCTGACTCATGTAGGCAGGGACGTCACACCCTGAAGTGAATGTTGCTAAGAAAAGCCACATTAACCCACTAACCAAACAAGCAGGATCCCTCCGCAAATTTCGTAGTGTAAGTAGAAAACAACAGTTCTCTTATTTCTAGATGCATTCACTATCACAGAAAAGTTCCTCTTTAGAAATATAAATTCAGAAAAGGAGTTAACGATCTTCCACCGAGTTCAAACTATGCGGTAAATTTCCTTTTCAATTCACCCACTGTCTTCTGTTGTTAGAATAGGCTACTATTGTTATGGAATTTAATGGAACAATTTATTATGAAAGTAAGAAGTTTCTTCTCTGCTTTCAATTTCAATTTGTGCCTGCGTTGCCATCAAAAGACCCAAAATGAATAACTTATGAATTCCCTTCCCCTTCTCTCTTACTTAACACTTGTTATTTCTTCGCCGAATTCTGTACTTCCAGACTTAAATTATATTTGTTTTTTTGTTGTTAGTTCAAAATCTTTTCGGCGCATCCAATGACTTTCTTCACAAGATGTATTTTATTTTAAAAATATGCTCTTGCTTCTTCTCTATTAATTTTTCTTGATCCTAAATACTATCATTTTCTTGATTTTGGTAGTTACTGCAGTTTTGTTCTTACTTAAATTAACTTTTTTTCATAAACGTGAAGGCATGACGACATTTGTAACATCTTTCAGACAATTTCTAGCAAGCTGTATCATTAAAAACTTCAGGCAGAAGATAAAGTGAGTCTCGTAGTTGCAAATGAAGCAGCTCTTTTATTCAAGTTCTCTGTCACTACTGACTTCTTCATTAACGCTCTCATCTCGAGCAGCAACATGGCTGTTAGTATTTAATTTCTTAGGGTTTTATGAAATAATCATTACTGTTGTTCACTTATTTCTTCTTCACTAAACTAATCTGTGAAATAGGTTAAAGACTTATTGCTTTATTCCTTAAAGATGGGTTGGTGACATTTAGTGGTCTCTTTTCCAGTTTTTCTTTTATGCGGACGCAAACTGATATCAGAATATCTTTGTTCGTCCCATAAAAAAAGTGTTTGTTTATTTCGTCTTATGTAATATTTAAGCTAAATGAATCTAGCAAAGGAAAGTGTTTACTGTCTGCCGTGAAAGTTTTAAGTAGAATAAAAAATGAATTTTTCTGAAAGACGCTTTTATCAAAATGCACTAAAAAGTAAAAAAAATATTTTTTGAGACACACCAGGATTTCCTTACGGCTAATCATGCCTACAAAAATAAAAGAGTGGGTCCCAAACATGGAAGGAAATGCTACATAAAAAGAAATGTATTTTCTTATTACTTGTAACATTTTCCTTCCATGTTTGGCGCCCACGCTTTTATTTGTTTAGATATTATTGACTGTAAGAAAATCCTGGTGTGTCTCAAAAAGTTATTTTTTATAACGGACTTATGATAGTAGCTAACGAAATCGAACCAAAGAAGGCTTCAAAAATATGTAGAGTTATTAACTTATTCCACCGAGTCAAAGAAGGTATGAAATATCAGAAGAGTTTCATACAAATCCTGAGTTACTGAGAGAGGTCACTGTAAGGTCACCTACTGACCATGGAAGGTTGTAGTGTCACCGGAAACAGGCAAAAAATTTAGTTACAAGATTTGACCCAAACAAACAGACAATCAAACAAAAAAGCAAGCTAAATAAAAGTATATAAAAAGAAAGTTGAGTTGATCAACACAAGTTGCCTCGCCGTTCTGATTTGGTCCTTCATCACAGATAAGTGAGTTCCTTCTTAAATATCCATTTCTGTATTCAATGAGCTTTAATATATGCTGTCCTGCAAAGAACATACGCACTCACCAGGTGTATGGAACCCTGGAGGACGGTTCATGGATAACCCTGTTTATCTGCCTCTTCTAACTTTGAAGAAAGGGTTTGGAACACTTACACGCAAAAAAAAAAAAAAAAAAAAAAAAACATCCTCAGTCTTTTGTTCTCCTGTTTTATCTTTCGTATACTCCTTATTACATTTGTGCGCGTTTTTGTTCTCGCATTGCGTTCACATTCACTGATACTGCCTCAGTGCTTTCAGTTCGTCGTTGCGTTTGAGACGGGATTCCGATAGGCAAATGCAAACGAGCTTTGGAGGATGGATAAAGAAAACCGGCGATGGGCGGTGAAATTATCTCCAAGACGGTATTTGGAGCTTTTGGGGTGTGTCTGTGTGTGCGCGCTCGTGTGCGTGTGTGTGTGTGTGTGTGTGCATGGTGACTATTGACTCCTTGAGCTTCTAGTGAATTCTAGTCGTGTAGCATTAGTTAAGTATTACGTTTCGTAACGACTTACTAGCGGCGAAGATTGCTACGACAAAGCAACACCAACAGGAAACAATGTGTTTGAATATAATTAGTGAAGCTGGTAACATTCTTCGACTTGATACCACTTTTGCATAGATCATGATGAAGAGCAATAACACTGTTCAAACCCTTTGGTCTCTTCAAAAGAGAAGATCATAATACTTGCCCATCTCATAGGCCTTCATCTCAGACTGATTTTACAATGAAAAAAAAAAAAAAAAGTATAGACATTTCCAATGAGTTCGACTGCACCTTTACCAGGAAAAGTGAATTGGTTTATGCTTTACATCAGCATCTTTATCGTCATACTGTTCACCCTCAGCTTAACGATAACTTACATCATAAATCACACCCAGAAAATATATTCCATTTGTAACTGTATCATCATAGGTCTTATTCTGATGGTTGGTATTCTTATTCTTACTTCGTACACAGAGCTTCGATTACAGTTTAGAAATTATCAAAACAGTTGCGTTAGTGAGGAAACGAAAGTTGACAAACCCCACATATATATCCAAAAAATTTTTTTAAGCTGCTACCTCAGAATTACTGCTGCTGTTTTTATTTTTGTTTTTTTTTATATCAACACACCTCAAGTTAAGTTATAGTGCCTTGAATGAAGGAGACTTTCAATCGTTGGGCAGTTTAATGATCATGGAGGCTTTGAGGGCTACAGTTAACAATTCACTGAAAGGTACCGAAACCCGAGCGAGTTTTTTTTCCAAAAAAAATTTTCGAACAAATAGAGTTGTGGAAGATTCAAAGTCCTCCAGCAATCTTTAGGTAATTTCTGTTTTATTTCATTTACTTTTGAAGCAGTAGGTAGACGAAAAAACCAGTTGAGTCCAAAGACCACAAATGAGAGTTATAATATTTGAGACAGTCATCTACAATGAAAAAAGATCATAATCGTGTTCTTCGCAGTTACTTCCAGGAAACTGAATATAACACGATTTTCTCTCGGTGCAAAAGAGACGGGGTTACAACAAACGTGCTTTCTCTCGCACGCCAACGGGAAGAAAGCCTTTAAACACACAACCGACTGCTTAGATGTGAAGAAAGAGAAATCAGGCAAGCAAAAATAACTAATAAGTCAGACATATGTTAAAACAATCGAAGTGCAAAAACTAAGGTACTGTTGTATATAATTTATATTTGAAGCAGTATCACCTTGCAGCCGCTCTTCAACCTATGGACATAGGAATCAATAAACATCCCAGGAAGAAAGTTCTTCAGTCTTACTGCGAAAGAAAAGGAAGACTTTTAAGGGCAGAATGACATCGGGTCACTGCTTCAGTGTGGAAGTAATGAATGAAGGAATAAAGTAGATGACGCTGAAGTGGAGAATCACAAAATTTCCAGTTCATCATATCAAAAGCTAAACATTTCAGTACTGGTTGCATCCCGTGTACAGTTGGTCAACTTAAAAAAAAATCTATATTATTAGGATTGAGCATATAGCTGCCGAGAGAGAGAGAGAGAGAGAGAGAGAGAGAGAGAGAGAGAGAGAGAGAGAGAGAGAGAGAGAGTCTAACATTAACTATATATCCATGTCAGTTTATACTCGAATATACTGAATGAAGGGCGCACTAGGAAGGCGCCACTTCTTTTGCTCTAACTCCTCTATGAAAGAGAAAGAGAGAGGATGAAATCCTTTCCCATGATACTCGGCAAACATCCCACATTTGCTTCTTTTCCCATTACCCAAAGCAAATTTAATATCAGAGGAACCTGCTCAATCTCCCTTTCTAAGCAAACCAATAACTTCACGAAGATATTATCCCAGATCGCAGTTTTATCCTCAGATGGAGGAGAGCCTCGTCGATGAAGCCCGACTGAAAACGAACGGCATTGCTTGAGGCTGGAGGCTGGCTTGAAGGATGGACGATGGTTAATTATATGTGTTCGTGATGATGGGGTGTATAACTTTCATTCTTTTTCTGTTTGTGTATTCATTTGCGTTTATAGTGATATTTAGAGCTGTTTTTATCTCTGGTCCTCCTTTCACTTTTATCCAGTCCTGTCCTCTACTTCTTTACCATCAATGATTCCTTTTCTTGTCTCTTTATTTCCATAAGGAACACTTTTTTTTTTCACCTATTCATTCATTTAGTATTTATCGTTTTTTGTAAACTTACAGTTTATCAACAAGACCTGTCTCTGTATCTTAATAAAAGGCATAAAAACTATAAATGTACCAAGTTAATAACTATATAAAAATCCTATACAAAGAATTAGACAGTTTCATTTCTAAGCTATAGAAAGTTTTATTTCATTGGATCAACAAAGATCTGTGTATTTTCTGGTTTATTTTTCTCTCGGCTTCTCCCAGATTATTAATCGAGACTTCAGAACGAAAATTCTGATTCTTCTTTAACTCAGTCTTTTCACTTGTCTGAGATTAAACCACAACACTAATTGAAAACCATCAACTGCTCAAAGAAACTGGGCGGTAACAGGAAATTTGTTTATTAAAAAGAATGATGCCTCTCGATTACCCATGCTTTTTAATTACGACCTGAGTACAAAGAAGATGAATACTTTTGATTTCTGATAAATCTGCATCAGATGTTATTTCGGTTAGGTTTTCTTTACAGTGAAAGTCTTATGACCCTGGTGCCTGGTCAAATTGTGACGTTCCCGATTGCTTCAGTAATGCAAGGGCATCCACTAACTCAACTCGTTTCTTTCAAAGTGCAGCAATCTGTCGATCGCTCATTAATTATTTTTTTATTTACGAGGAAAGCCAGGCGTTTCAAACGAAGGACCATAAATAAGAATAATTGCCCAGCATATGTCAGTTACGATTAATCAAAAGTAATAGGAGGCCGCAGCACCATTCTCCACTCCACCATCATTTTTACACTCACTCGGAATATTCTTCAACATTTCCAGTAGTTTTCGTTCACTAGATATTGGTTTATTCTTTTGTAATACGAATAGAAATGCGTTTTTCCTCATTAGAATATAACTTGAAATCATACATAAAACTATTTATACAAGAATATTTAGATTAAAACTGATTCTAAGAAAAATCTTCGAAACATTTTGAATAACTCACTGTACCTCGCTTGGAAGAAGCGTTTACGAGCGAACTAAGGTTTTAGCTCAAAAGCTGAGCATGACTAATAACCCAAAATATCCACTAATTTTTATAGGAATTACACGAAGAAAGAAGATATATATTCCACAACGGTTGTCGAAAACACACACACACACACAAAAAAAATAAAAATAGTTTCAGTAACCTCTCCTCTTACCATGACGTTACCCAAAGGTGCGATGGACAACAGGCAAACGCTCTAACTTTTAACGCCCTATACCTAGCTATCGATCATTAAATAGCACAAAGCTATTGTTTCGATAAGCGGCATTTCTTGGCATCTTACCGTAAACAGAACAACCCTATATAGAAGAATCTGACAGAAGAGAGGAGGGACATGGAAATGCATTTCACAGAAGTGCACGACCCCTTACATTATACCTACTGTTCGCCAAGATCACTGAACTGACTCGCCTAAATCCCCCAACAAATGACGTTTCGATCAAGAGAAAAAAAAAAGAGTTTTCGCTGATGCACAAACCATTCCCAAACAAAGTACAGGAAAAAAGACAGAGAGAGAGAGAGAGAGAGAGAGAGAGAGAGAGAGAGAGAGAGAGAGAGAGAGAGAGAGAGATTTGTTTGAACTAGTTGTGTATCTACCTTAGACCAAGTACAGGCAATTTTCTTGGCACCACTGAAAATATATAATTGTTTTTATCAAGTGTTTGTTTGAGCTGCAGATCCCAAATGAATAAGCTTAAATGAATAAAAAAAATATATACAAAGATTTAATTAGTCACCGTAATGCAATTTACCGAAACTTCTACTCACAACATTATGTAAACATTATTTGGCGTAAATCACAATTGTGATGTTACAAAGACTGGTAAATTACTTTCATAGGTAAATGTTTAAATATATCACTTAGAAAAAGCAGTAATAGTTACAAAAGGTGATAACCTTGAAAGAATGATAGTAGCATTCTTCAGTATAATACCGTATTGCCACAATGTACGATTAAAAGGAATCTCAAGTTCAAATAGGAATGTGGGGAATTTTTCATTGACATCAACAGCAATTGTCATGATCACTTTATTGCTGAGCTTACTTATCAGTGTTATCTTAGGTCACATTCATCAAATTCAAATAAAATCTTTTCCGTAGGGAACTAGTGCCGTCAGTGCACATCACGTGGTGCACTGTAGGCATTACTGAAAGGTGCTTGCCACTTCAACCCCTAACTACATCCATTTTTTTTTTTTGCGAATGTTTGTACTGACATATCATTTCCTTTCTTCAGTTTTGCTATCCAACAACTCTAACTGTTACTTCTTTGTGCACCCGAGAGAGCTTCTTCTAATTCCGCCTCAGGATCCTTGTGCTTCATCTCCTCTATTTTCTTGGTCTCTTTATCTTGCTGTCCGACCAATCCAACCCCTCTGTTCACTTCATTAAGCGCTGAAAGGCCAAAAGTGACCTGGTGCTTCGACCTCAGACTTATTTCTAATATTAACCCTTCGGACACCACACCTTAGGGAAGAGAGAGAGAGAGAGAGAATAGTATTTCTTGAAGAAAATAAACAGAGTATCCATATTCGGAGTGAAAAAGAAAAGTTGTACATCAACTAAAGTCTGACATGTGTTTGGACGAAATCTCTCTCTATCCTGAAAGGTTCCTTCTGTCTTGTTCAGCCCTCTCTAGGGGCTTAAGCGCCACTGTCTGGGTCGTTATCCCTGACTATTGTCTCGCTGAATGGTCACTTTCGCCAGCAGTTGGAAGCTTTTTGTACTCAGTCGTTTCTTTTCTTTTCTAGATTTCATTTGTACTATCAAGAGAAAGCTACAAATGTATTTCAATATAAACAAATTACTAACGACAAAAGCAGAAGGAAGAAAAGACAAATTCATAGATAATGTCAAACTGTCTGTTAGTTATCATTGATTTTACCCACTCCTAACTCCATGCTTCATGCGAAGACGTTTACATCACTTGTTGGTACAGATATCCTTGAAACTATAGTCATAATTTGGAATCGATTCCATTCAACGTCGTCCTGAGAACCGTGACCTCAGCGCTATTTAATCCTGCATGATATATGTTGCCACTGACCTTCTCCGGGCTTACTGTTTCCGTCAAAAATATTCTTTTTTCCTTACTGGTTATACTAACAACAATTTTATCATATTCTGAAACACGTTGGGAAATAGAGCAATACACACACAAATATATATACAGTATATATATATATATATATATATATATATATATATATATATATATATATATATATATATATATATATATATATATATATATATATATATATATATATATATATATATATATATATATATATATATATATATATATATATATGTGTGTGTGTGTGTGTGTGTGGGTGTGTGTGTGTGTGTGTGTGTGTTTTTATATACATACACACACACGCATATATATATATATATATATATATATATATATATATATATATATATATATATATATATATATATATATATATATATATATATATAAGTAGATACATATGTAAATATATTTACATTTATACACACACATCCAACGGAAAGAAAAGGAAAAGTTCACTTCCTCTGAGAGAAAAGCCGAAACTCGCTTATGACATAATCGAACCATTTTTTTTACATGACCACAAGTAAAATTGTGTTAGAGGACCTCAGAAGGAAGGAGGGGTGTGAGGGTGAGTAAAAGAGGGAGAGTGAAAAAATACCAGGGAAGCTGTAGAAATGGATAAGTGAAAATCATCAAAACTGATGTGATAAACGAATGGGAAAATGAAGAAAGATGAGGTAAGTGGAGGAAATGATAAATGAGAAAATCAACGAGTATGAAATTATATGAGGTAGAAAACAGAAAGAGGATGAACGTTGAAAGAATAAGTTGATGGTGCGCATCATGAAAACAAGAAAGGAAGCAGGAATGCTCTAATTACAATATCACAAATAATTCACAGGAAAGATGAAGGATAAAAAAAACAGTCACACTGGAAAAGAGCGTTGAGAAAAAGGTTCTCTCACACTCCCTTGGTCGCCTAATCCTACTTTCAAATCTATTTCCTTCTCCATTCGTCTTTTTTTTATTTCCTTTTTTTATCTCTTTACGAAAAGTTTTGCTGATAATTTATTTTACCTTATTTATTTTACTTCTGTTTCTTCTCCCTTTGCTTCCTTCTTTCACCATTTTCTAGTTTCCTTTCGTCCTTACATATCCTCTTCACGCCTTCCTCTTTTGCCTCCTTCAGTGCTGATATTAGGAATCCCATCACGGACACAGGGGCTGTCTTTTAGATTAGCTCTACTCTGGTTCAAAAGTCCAGTTCCCACTCCTTCTCTCATACACCGGCTAGAAAAGCGAATAGAGAAATAAAAATATGTCTTCATCTCTCTGTTGGAAAGTATGAGAGAGAGAGAGAGAGAGAGAGAGCAATACCGCTGGAAAGTTTTCCTTCCTGAAATTTCCTAGTTGGCGATGTTCCGCAAGCCAGTTGGAGTTCAAAAATTAATAAAACACTTCTGGCCTATTCCTTTCAGGGGGGTTTTAGGTGTGGCTTTTGTTAATTTCGAAAATCGCTTTCTAGTCCTTTCCTTCATCTTTCCCAATGCCTTTCGTGTCTTTTCCGATCTTAATGCATTCCCCTTCTAGAAAGGTTTAGGTTGCACTGCTTTCCGAGATGCGATGGAGCTAGAAGTAAACTAAACAATATAGTGAATATAGTGACAGGGTCTTTTACAACTTTCATGCCATTTACGAAATATAAGTTACAATTAATTACATTATCTGCAATTTTTCTTACCGGTGTAATATTACTGTTTTTTTATGGAAAATTTCTGTTAACCAATTTTTGGAGATAGACCTGTAATTATGGACTCGTATCATTAACCTCGTTTTCCTTAATCCCTTCCAGTTTATCGACTCTTCTTTCCCTACACAAGCATTTCTTATTTAAATTTTCCTCTCTGCCATATATATATATATATATATATATATATATATATATATATATATATATATATATATATATATATATATATATATATATATATATATATATATATATATATATATATATATATATATATATATATATATATATATATATATATATATATATATATTTTTTTTTTTTTTTTTTTTATCCTGCAATAACTCTTCGTTCACATCTGTCCTACCCAACGCTCCCATATAGCTTTTTCTAATTTGAAATTTTCCTGTTTTTTATTTTATTTGCCTTTGTTTCTTCGACCTTTTACCGGACAACCCAATACTCTTTTTTCCTCTTAACACTGTTTCTCAACCACCTGAATTACTTCCTTTGCACCATTTCTCGTGCATCTAATTATAAATTTCTCTCTTGCTTCAATTCATCACAAACCTTTTATATTTCTGTTTTTTTTTTATTTGTTCTCTGCCCTTTCTCGTAAAAGCTATTAAATATTTTACCTCCGGTTATATTTTATTAACAATTAATTATGTTCTCACTGTATATCTTCGACCTTTTCCCTTTGTGTGTCGTGTTTCACAGTTTCTCAGTCCCTCTCCTTCCTGATTAAGCGAAACACGCCACGAGAAATATTCCGGGGAAATACTTTATATGTTTTGTGAAACTACTGAGGAAAAATTACTAAAGTGTCGTAAGCTACCCACACTTAGTTTTCATTGCAAAATAAATACGTCAGTACACATGTACAAACTCTAACACACAAACACAAATATATATATACATACATACATGCGCACACACACACACACACACACACACACACACACACACACACACATATATATATATATATATATATATATATATATATATATATATATATATATATATATATATATATATATATATATATATATATATATATATATATATATATATATATATATATATATATATATATATATATATATATATATATATATATATATATATATATATATATATATATATATATATATATATATATATATATATATATATATATATATATATATATATATATATATATATATATATTTATATATATAAATATATATATATATATATATATATATATATATATATATATATATATATATATATATATATATATATATATATATATATATATATATATATATATATATATATATATATATATATATATATATATATATATATATATATATATATATATATATATATATATATATATATATATATATATATAT
The DNA here is from genome assembly GCA_039081455.1 of Macrobrachium rosenbergii. Lineage (NCBI taxonomy): Eukaryota > Metazoa > Arthropoda > Malacostraca > Decapoda > Palaemonidae > Macrobrachium > Macrobrachium rosenbergii. The sequence continues at coordinate 26,974,847 of JANJGK010000032.1, forward strand.
ATATATATATATATATATATATATATATATATATATATATATATTGTAATGAACTTATGTCAACAATTATTTTTAAGATTTAAGAAGTGGCAAGAGCAGGCTCTTTTTCTTTTCTTTAAGATCAGCGCCACAAAGGATTATTTAAAGCCAAGGGGCAAGATCTCCAACAGAGCAAAACACAGAAAAAACACTCAAAGAGGATAGTGAAAAAATGCTAACAAACTTAATTATTTATGACAAAAAAATATTGATAATTACTTAAATGAAACCCCACAAAAAGAGCTGAATAAGGGTGTACAAAAAAACCTTCATCTAAAATAAACTCTTTCACACGATAGACCAAGAGACAGTAAATGGGAGGAAGAAGGAAAACAACCTATTCCCAGAAAAGCCCTGAAAACTCGAGTAGCAGAAAATGAAAGGGGGAAGTACCTTTATCCTAAATTTTACAAAATAAATCTTAATATTACATACATAATAATAAACCACTCAAAAACAATTGATATCGAATATCAGTTGACCACACCCAGAGTAGTAACACGATGAATTTATAGTAGTGGAAGAACCACACACATGACAGTCCAAAATCGATCCTGAAGTCACGAGGAGTTTGCAGCCGGAGGATACAGCACACTGACATGCGTCAGCAACGTCTATATAAACTGCACAGTTTATATCCTTACCGGCTATCAAAAAAGTTTCAGGCATTTTCATGACTCCGGAGGTTAGAAGGACGAAGGCACACAAGACGAGGGGAAAGACAGGTTGTCCTTCCAAAGGCAACAGGAGAGTCCAGGGATACAAGGTCAAAAACTGGATGCAGGGGAGCACAGGCAGTGCCCTCTAGAACGCGCGGAAAGGGCATCCGACCGCAGCAAAGGAGATGCCCCTCAGAAAGCAGCTGCAATAGTCTCCAGACAGAAGGAAACCAGCAAAACTGTAGAAGAATTCAATGTCGAAATCCTGTGCGAATAAAGTCTCCAAAAACCTCCAAGATAGGGAGCCGAATACACACTGCCTTCATCCTCAGCCAACAGTCCCCACCAAACGTGAGGCAGTGAACGGGGAATCACCAAACAAGTGTTTCAGCCAAATAATTACATGAAAAGAGACACAAAATAACTTTCATGGGCGAGGTACCACTTAAATAATAAAAACCTTCGGTAGGAGTGAGAACAACCTTAACCAGCTTTTCTTGTGGCACATGAAAAAAATTAAATTGAAATTAAATGAAAGTAATTTACTTTAAAAGGCCACGAATAAAAATTAAGAAAATTATTACAATATATAATATATATATATATATATATATATATATATATATATATATATATATATATATATATATATATATATATATATATATATATATATATATATATATATATATATATATATATATATATATATATATATATATATATATATATATATATATATATATATATATATATATATGTGTGTGTGTGTGTGTGTGTGTGTGTGTGTGTGTGTGTGTGTGTGTGTGTGTGTATGTGTGTGTGTTGTTATTATCTTTGTTATTAGTTTTGCTGTAATTTCATTATACTTATACTTTTATTATTTAGTATTAGTGTTACTGTTATTAGCAGTAGTTTTAGTATTTTAGTGGGACGAACCTCAAAGGCATAAGATGGAACTGTAATCCTTTTCAAAACAGAATTCAATGCATAACAAAAGATAGGACAGAGAGAAGGAAAAATGAAACGTATAGGTAAAATAAGTCGGGAAACATGTAAATATATACAAGAAAATGCAACACTATTAATAGGACAATATAATCCAGTTTTAGCACACACACGTATGTATGTATATATATATATATATATATATATATATATATATATATATATATATATATATATATATATATATATATATATATATATATATATATATATATATATATATACGTTTTTCCATGGTTTTAGTTTGAAATATGCTCTGTGAGTCAGGTAGCAACAATTTAGGGTAATTTAGCCTTGTGATTCTGACTTCATGGGTACGGGAAAACGTAAAAAAAGAGGAAAACAAAGGGGAATTTCATATGAGCGTAGGGCTCTTGTTACTGAGGGAAATATTACGTAAAACACGTGAGCACATTTAAAGGAGTGTATTTACATAAATGACATTAGTACGGGAAAGAGGAACTCAAGTAGATTGAATGAAACTGGGGAATTCCAGCCACAGTCCGAGAAGCTTCCACGAAATAGGGTCCCTCTGAAATGAGAGATATGCACATTATACGCCAGTAATGAAATAGACAAAGAATGTTGAATTCGAAGCTGCACTGAAGGTGCCAAAGGAGTAATAAAGACTTAATACTGCCGATGCAAGAGGCACACGGACATTAGACAAGGGTGATTTCTGTCTTTCTCTTTAAGCAAATATTACGAGACAAAAGCGTGACTGAAATGGGGCTCTTCCAGGGCACTTTACCTTAGCAAATTTTCCGAGGGCGCGTAGAAGGCAGTCCGTGGATGACTTGCGATTTCCGAGGGCGAGTTTCTTCCACGTGGTGAGATGCAAGGGCTTCCGTAAAGGGGCAAGGCGATGGGGACTCCTCGAACTCCAAGCAATGGCGTGTGGGCTCAAGGCAGGCCAACGGTGGAGCGAACACTTGGAATACGGTCGAAGGGCACGAGGAAAAGTGTACTTTGGAAAGGGCCACGTGGTTAGGATGCAAGGGCATCGATGGGGCCAGGTGTTGAGGGCGTCTTCACTCCATATCTTCCAGCCCGCGTGTGTGCGTCGAGACCTCGTGTGCTTTTTGCGTCCAACACAGGGGTTTTGACTCATTGCACCTGCTGCCCGCAGGGGAGGCTTTGCCTGTAAGAAAAACGCCCAAGACAGATCACTTTTGCCTCGAAGGAAAGTTCTTTATCAAAAAAGGGAGCAGCGTTAATCTTTTAAACCCTTGTTTTTCTGACCGTGCTAAATCGATAGACAGATGGTCTATCGATCGGCCGGCTGGCAGTAAATGAAACACAACAGAACAACCAACAACAACAAAGGAGGGGGGGAGGGGGAGGCAATTTGCTAGCAAATTCTTGCTAATCATAATACCTCCCCATACAAGATGATGTACATACCTCCTTCGGGTGTGTATATCGATATTCAAGAATGAGCGGCAAATGCTTTACGTTACTCTACATTCTGCCTTGCAATGAACTTTACTACTAAGGGTTTTATGAAGCTGTGACATTACTTTTAATAACACATTGGAACAATTTTCGTTAACAGAACGCAAAGTGATTTAAACACTTGCAAAAGAATAATTACTTTAGATTTGGTTACCCACTGGTAACTTTATAAAGTGACTCGAACAATTGTGAATTAATTAAGATTATAGGACCACGTATATGAGGCCATGGCCAACAAATGAAAAGAAAGGTTATTGTTCAAGAATTAAAATACACGGTTACTTAATTTTAGATAAAATGCATGCGGTTGGTACAATCTGCCTTGAAGAGGCTGTGTAAATGAAAAACAGCGTTTATTTTTGTAAATGACATCCCCTTTTACGCGATATGTAATGACTATACATATTCGCATTGATAATTTATCTTCGTTTTAACGTACTTTGCTTAGCCGGCCACACACGGATTTTGACAGCCGTATGCGGGCGAGAGTATTCGCGAGGTTTTAATTCGCTAACCTTAAACTATGCTAATTTTATGCGTCCACTGCCTACTCAATGTTATGATAGGGCGAGCAGACAAAAGATGTGGGGTAGGACAAACAGCGATCTTGGAAGGAATGGAAGGGGGAAAAGGGATAATAATAACAAAATGGAAATTACCAAGACATTACGAATGAAAACTTGACCGCATATGAACGGCGGGACACGTCCCTCAGAGCTTACGAAAGGGGCATTTAAATCACAAGGGCAAGAGTTTATGACTCGCGATTCATTAAAATAAAGATAACTAAATGACTAAAAGAAAGTAAATTATATTGGCAGAAGAGCTAAGGGAAAAAGAGTGAGGGTTTTATTGTGTTAGGCGGGAATTTATCGTCCTACGCCTATAAATTACGGCCCGGACTATCACTTCAGTCCCAGGGCGAGGAAAGTGCACCCGAAGGGCGCAACTCCTTCAGGAGGGGCTGACACGCACGCCCGATGCCAAGGTATGGGCGCAAGGGCGTGCCGCTTCTCACTCTGTTATTCTTAATGATTTATACATTGTGTGGGGAATGGTATCCCGTATTTAATTGCCTCTTGTGGGGATAATTTAAGGGAAGATTAGTAGAGGATGGTAAGAGATAGCAGTTCCTGAGGAACGGAAGAAGATAGAGGAGGGTCTGACATCCCCTTCTCGATTAGGGGTGCCAAGACCTTCGAAAAATGAAATGGTGGCACAGGTGCCAGGGGAGCTCTAGAGCTCTTTGTAAATTACCTGGAATGTCCCACGCCCGTGGTAATTTCGCCTCGAGCCTTTCTTAATGGGACAGTTGTCCTCGGCCGGGGAAGCGGAGGGCCCGCGACCGGAGGGCGGCACGGAGTACCACCTGGGCCTGCTGCTGTGACAGCTGACGCAGGAGCATTCCGTGCTGGTTCTACCATAATCCGTCGCAGCTCTTGTAGTTCATCGGCCAAGGGAGATATGGCAGAATCCTGACTTGTAATTACGTCGGCGACGGGCTGAGGCAGAGAGAAGGCGGTCGGGGGTGGCGTGAGCGGCTCGCAGGTATCGATGACCAGCTCAGGCCCGGGTTGCGAGGCCGCACCTGCAGGTGAGCTTCCGCGGTGGTCGGGAGGATCCGTCTCTCTGACCAACGCTGGTATCGGTGCAAGGCCGGGGGAAGAGAGGGGGTCCTGAGTTGGATCCCGTGAATGGAGATCGGCGTAGCGCTCTGGCGCTGGCACTAGGGCAGAGTCAGGCGCTATCAGAGGTTTCTTGGGCTCGTCGGTCAGGACGGACGAAGCTTGGCCCTGCTCGGGGCATGCAAGTGGCACCGGCAGGAATTTGGCATCTCCTGAAGGGAGATCTGATTGGGGCCCTGGCACTGGCACTGAGGCAGGGCCGGGCACTGGAATTGGATCGGGAACCGATCAAGGGGGCCACTGTACATCGTACTCAGGTGGCACTGGTGGGGACTGCACGTCCTCCTGGTACCCAGGGGGCGCCAGTCTTGGCTGAGGGAGAAGCAGGGGAGGATTACTCGCGCCCGCGGAATGATTCGGGGAATGTGGACCCCTAGATTGTCGTGATTTCGGTGGGGACTGAAAGTCCTGTCCCAGGATGACGTCATAGCCTCCGGGGAGATGGCTTGCTACTGCAAGATTGCAAATTTTGGATTGGTGAGGTCTTGTGACTTTCAATTGGACCGTAGGGAGTATCATTTTAAATTGATTTATTCCCTCGATCGTGACGAGTTTTCGTCAATTGACGATAGCTCCGTAGGGAACTCTGTCCCTTTGGATGAGGGAGACTTGTGCGCCCGAGTCCTCGAAAGCAGTGACTCGGCGCGCGGGCTCGCTACCTCGTGGAGGGGCCACGTATACAGACCCTTCGGCGGGATGGCCTAATGACTGGGGATCTGTGACGGCCAAGGCGACGGTGGGAGTATTTGATTTATTATTGCGTGGGCATTTTGCCCATGCGGGAGAATGGCCATAAACCTTGCACGCCATGCAAAATGCCTGGCTGAAATCTTTCCACGCTGCCCCTGTGGAGGGCGCAGGCGAGTTATTTGTCGGTTTTCCGGGAGAGAGAGGAGCCGGTTTCTTGTTCCGGCACTGTTCGGAGGAATGCCCCGTTTTCTTGCAATAATGGCAAGTTAGGGGCTTGCCCGAGTTCCCATTTTTGTGGGAATATGAACCTCCAAGGAGGCACGGGGGATTTATCTTCCGCCCCATGGATCCTTCTTGAGGGTGGTGAGTTTCCCACATATCTGCTATTCGGCAACACTCGGTGAGTGTTGCTGGGGCTTTTTCCACTATATGGGTGGCGAGGGCAGGAGGGGCGTAGCACAGGAAATGCTCGAATTTAAACCGCTCGAGTACCTCGGCGGTGTTAGTGGCTCCTTCGGAATCGAGCCATTTTGTCAACGCCCGCTGCGAATGGTACGCCCAATCGGACCAAGTCTGGCCTGCTTCTCTGGGCTGCTCTCTCCAACGTCTCCTCCACCGCTCGGGGGTAATCTCGTACGCCTTCGTAACTGCTTGGCGTACAGCTTCCCAGTTTCCCCGATCGTCTGCTGGAAGGGCGTGGTAAGCAACGAGGGCCTTTCCGTCCAGGAATTTAGTGAGAAAAAGGGAGAGTTCCGCGGGGGAGAGATCGCAGCACTCCAGGACTCGTTCGGCCCTTACAAGCCATACTTCGGGTTCGGACTCGGTCCATTTTGGCATGAACGAGTGAGCTTGTCTGAGGGCACTCATTCCCGGGGCAGGGGGCGGGGGGGTGGTGTGCTGTCGTTCTAGTATCTGGAGCTCATGGGCGCGTTCTCTCTCTCTCTCCTCACGTTCTCTCTCTCTCTCTCTTCACGTTCTCTTTCCTCCCGTTGTTCTTGGGCAATTCGCTCTCTCTCCTCCCGTTGTTCTTGGGCAATTCGTTCTCTCTCTCTCTTCTCACGTTCTTTTGCCTCTCGTTGCTCTTGGGCAATTCATTCCCTCTCCTCTCGTTGTTCTTGGCCAATTCGTTCCCTCTCCCTCTCTTCACGTTCTTTTTCCTTCTCCTGCTCTTGGGCAATTCTTGCCCTCTCTCTCTCCTCACGTTCTCTCTCTCTCTCTCTTCACGTTCTCTTGCTCTCTCCGCCTTGGCATCGTCCACTCGTTCTTGAACCCATGCTCTCAGATCTTGCCCCGATAGTCCCATGTCCTTCCCAGAGGACATGTAGAATTTTAAATCCTCGTTTTGTTGGACTCTGGTATTAGCCATCTTGAAATAATGGGTATATGATATGTCTGAAAAGACTCAGGTTGTCTGAAAAGGCTCAATTGCAGGAATCTGAAACACTCAATGGTTCAGACTGCAGGAGAATGGATCTGTCTGAATAAGACAGGTCATTAGTAAGACTGAGGAGACCTTTTGTTAAAATTTGATATGTCTGGGAAAGACGTGGTTGTTCTTGGCGAACGGATTTTAATATGTGTCTCGGAAGACGTAGTTGGATTTTGTCACGCTCGGACTTGGCCGGCTGTAGCGTGAAGTTAAGGAGTTGTTCTAACGAACTAGAATGATCAGTTCTGTAAGGGCTTAGATGTGTGTGAACTACACTATATAATGTCTCAAAAGGACTTAATTTTGGGTTCCCGCAGGAATGAGAAATTCTCGCCACGTGCGACGTAGAATTTTAGGAGTCTCTGAGGACTGGAATTTGGAGGAATTCTCGCCACGTGCGACGTAGAATTTTAGGAGTCTCTGAGGACTGGAATTTGGAGAAATTCTCGCCACGCGCGACGTAGAATTTTAGGAGTCTCTGAGGGCTGGAATTTGGAGAAATTCTCGCCACGTACGACGTAGAATTTTAGTAGGAGTCTCTGAGGACTGGAATTTGGAGAAATTCTCGCCACATACGACGTAGAATTTCAGTAGGAGTCTCTGAGGACTGGAATGTGGAGAAATTCTCGCCACGTGCGACGTAGAATTTGAGTAGGGGTCTCTGAGGACTGGAATTTGGAGAAATTCTCGCCACGTGCGACGTAGAATTTGAGTAGGAGTCTCTGAGGACTGGAATTTGGAGAAATTCTCGCCACGTGCGACGGAGAATTTTAGGAGTCACTTAGGACTTGGAAATACGATTCGTCCCTTAGGACTTAGAAATTACTAACGGGAAACCCAAAGAAAAATGTTTGCTGGGAAATGAATGGGGGAGAGAGAAAAAAAAAAATGCTACACACGCGGGCATGGGGGAGGGGGTGTTGCAGGTCGTCTGGCCAACACCGGAGTTATTTTTAGATTCTGTGTGAATGAACCCGTATATGTATAGACCATCTGGGATTCCGGGGAATTTCCCAGCCGTCTGAGAGGATAACAGTACAACGGCCTAGTAATTTTCCCTGTAAGCGGAGTTTAATTTTCGCTTTCCTAACACCTAACTCGAATTCTAACTACACTGAGAGAATTGTCAGCAATGCAAGCTGACTTCGTCGTGTCCCACGTGGGAATTTATTCCGCGCCTAAATAACAGTTCGCTAATTCGAAATGCGAAGTAAAAGTTATCACTGAGGAATTTCTTTCGCACTATTCCTCGAAGCAAGAATATGGCAAGGATTTTAACACAGACGAATTTCGCACTATTCCTCGAAGCAAAGGATGGTTAGCACTGGTTATTTCCTAACTACCTATCCTGAGGCATGCATTAACGAATCTAATACGGCGGTTCTTTTCTCTCAGTGAATACATGCGTCCCTATTTCTAATTCCTAGGAACAGTCACGATTGTAAAAGGTTTTGCTAAGATAAACACATTACTTACGTGGAATTTTCTGGATCTGTGTGCTGATTTTACACATAAGGTTCGTAATTGTCTCGTACCCAGCTTAGCTTTGCTAATAGCTGATCTGGCACGTTGCAAATGCAATTAAGCAATGCTAGGGGAACTGCAACTGCAAAACGAGATCTATGGCCAGGTCGCCATTTTTACGTTTTTCCGTGGTTTTAGTTTGAAATATGCTCTGTGAGACAGGTAGCAACAATTTAAGGTAATTTAGCCTTGTGATTCTGACTTCATGAGTACGGGAAAACGTAAAAAAAGAGGAAAAGAAAGGGGAATTTCATATGAGCGTAGGGCTCTTGTTACTGAGGGAAACATTACGCAAAACACGTGGGCACATTTAAAGGAGTGTATTTACATAAATGACATTAGTACGGGAAAGAGGAACTCAAGTAGATTGAATGAAACTGGGGAATTCCAGCCACAGTCCGAGAAGCTTCCACGAAATAGGGTCCCTCTGAAATGAGAGATATGCACATTATACGCCAGTAATGAAATAGACAAAGAACGATGAATTCGAAGCTGCACTGAGGGTGCCAAAGGAGTAATAAAGACTTAATACTGCCGATGCAAGAGGCACACGGACATTAGACAAGGGTGATTTCTGGCTTTCTCTTTAAGCAAATATTACGAGACAAAAGCGTGACTGAAATGGGGCTCTTCCAGGGCACTTTACCTTAGCAGATTTTCCGAGGGCGCGTAGAAGGCAGTCCGTGGATGACTTGCGATTTCCGAGGGCGAGTTTCTTCCACGTGGTGAGATGCAAGGGCTTCTGTAAAGGGGCAAGGCGATGGGGACTCCTCGAACTCCAAGCAATGGCGTGTGGGCTCGAGGCAGGCCAACGGTGGAGCGAACACTTGGAATACGGTCGAAGGGCACGAGGAAAAGTACACTTTGGAAAGGGCCACGTGGTTAGGATGCAAGGGCATCGATGGGGCCAGGTGTTTAGGGCGTCTTCACCCCATATCTTCCAGCCCGCGTGTGTGCGTCGAGACCTCGTGGGCTTTTTGCTTTTATCCCCTCCTATGGGGCAGGGGGTGCGTCCAACACAGGGGTTTTGATTCATTGCACCTGCTGCCCGCAGAGGAGGCTTTGCCTGTAAGAAAAACGCCCAAGACAGATCACTTTTGCCTCGAAGGAAAGTTCTTTATCAAAAAAGGGAGCAGCATTAATCTTTTAAATCCTTGTCTTTCTGACCGTGCTAAATCGATAGACAGATGGTCTATCGATCGGCCGGCTGGCAGTAAATGAAACACAACAGAACAACCAACAACAACAAAGGAGGGGGGGAGGGGGAGGCAATTTGCTAGCGAATTCTTGCTAATCATAATAATATATATATATATATATATATATATATATATATATATATATATATATATATATATATATATATATATATATATATATATATATATATATATATATATATATATATATATATATATATATATATATATATATATATATATATATATATATATATATATATATATATATATATATATATATATATATATATATATATATATATATATATATATATATATATATATATATATATATATATATATATATATATATATATATATATATATATATATATATATATATATATATATATATATATATATATATATATATATATATATATATATATATATATATATATATATATATATATATATATATATATATATATATATATATATATGAAGTATGTTCAATACGTAATGGGAAAATGTCGGGAGAGACAGTATTTATTTTCATAAGCTTACACAACTTTGTCTCCTTCGGTCAGAACTCTCTCTACTGTGCCAATACTAATACCAACAGCGTCAGATAGCATCCTCACAGATATTCGACGGTCTTGCATCGCTAACCTTTGCACTTCCTCAATGTTTTCCTCCTTGTGTGCACTTTTCGGTGCTCCAGATCTAGGTTCATCCTCAACCTGTTAATTTCCATCAGAAAATCTGTTACACCACCGATAGAAACTTGCTCGGCTCATCTGTTCATCCCCATAGGCCTCCTTTAACATTCCATGAGCTTCTTGTTTGGTTTTCTTAGGTTTAACACAAAATTTGATGGCGTAACGTTGCTCAATGTTTCCCTGCAAGTATTCACAGGTCGGCAAACCGGATCAGACTGGTTCCACCACATTCACCGCTGCACTCAGACCTACAAATATAGAAAGTTGCCAGTCTGTCATTTTATAGAATATATGTATGTGTACTTCACCATAAGTAGTATTTTGATCAAATCATATTTGGTGTCTCGCCTGACATTTTCTCATTACTTATTGAACATACCTCGTATATATATATATATATATATATATATATATATATATATATATATATATATATATATATATATATATATATATATATATATATATATATATATATATATATATATATATATATATATATATATATATATATATATATATATATATATATATATATATATATATATATATATATATATATATATATATATATATATATATATATATATATATATATATATATATATATATATATATATATATATATATATATATATATATATATATATATATATATATATATATATATATATATATATATATATATATATATATATATATATATATACACGCATGTGTGTGTGTTAAAACTGGATTATATTGTCCTATTAGTAGTGTTGCTTTCTCTTGCATATATTTACATGCTTGCTGACTTATCTGTGTTCCATTTTTCTTCTGTCTGTCTTCTCTTTTTATCACGCGTTGAACTCTGTTTTGAAAAAAAAGTTACCGTTCCGTCTTATGGCTTTGAGGCTCGTTCCATTTAGAATACTAAAACTACTGACAATAACGGTAACACTAATACTATTTAATAAAAGTATAAGTATAATGAAATTACAGCAAAACTAATAACAAAGATAATAAGAACTTTCATTTAAAATGGCATTTTTCCATTTACAATTTTCATTTTGTTTTATGAAAAATGAGATTCTAGACCTTTTTCATTAATTTCTTTTTATCTGATATACTGAAAAATATGGTAATTTACCACGTCATTGGTGCTAATGTTACTCTAAATAATTGATCATACGAAATGTAATGCTCTGCATTACAATTTAATGGGTATTTGGACAACCTTACTCTCTGTCTGTCTGTCTGTCTCTCTCTCTCTCTCTCTCTCGAGTTCAATGTTCGTGCGGAAATAAGAGATATCCAACCAGCTAGTGGAAAAAACCGGTCTTCCTTTCCCTGACGCCAATCCAATGAGACATCGAAGAAAAAAGAGGGTAATGTATGTGAAAACTGCCTGATTGTGATTATCCTAAGTATGCTGATATGCACATGAACAGATCTCAAAGTGCATTTTCTTGAAAATCAAGCTTTTACTAAAAACAAATTCCACACTTGTTACGGAGACTAGAAAAAACAGAGAAAAAGAAGACAAGTAAAATATAATTATTTACATAGAAAAATAATATTACAAGTCATAAGTACTATATGAACATTTCAAGAAGCTTTTGCGCAGTACTGCAGTAACTCCTGAAATTGGGAGCATTGCCAAGAGGGAAGACGTTCCACAGCCTGTCAGTGAAAGAGTGAGAGGCTTGTGGTGCTGGGCGGTGGGACAGAGTGACACCACAACAAAGCGTTGGTTAATGAACTGCATGTACTACTAAAAGAGCGAATGAAAGTTATTGTTACATGAAACTTATGGGAGATTGTAAAACTTTATTTGTTCCACCGATGGTCTCAATCAAAATTTCCTGTGTTAAAAGAAAAGGAAAAGACCCCGACAGCATCCCCCCCCCCCCCGTCTCTCTCTCTCTCTCTCTCTCTCTCTCTCTCTCTCTCCCTCTCTCTCTCTTACACACACACACCCAAGATGATTTTCATTAAATGCAGAGTGCGTGAGAGAGGGATATCGTACAATGACTCTGAGTGAGTTTTCGATGAGTGATCCACATCCTCGAAGGAGTACAAAGGGCCAGTGGAAGAAAATAAGGACGAAGACAAAGCTTGAAAAGGAAATGAAGGGGGCACAAGGAAGAGGAAACAGAGAACATAAAATGAAGTGAAACCTGTCATAACAAAGGAACATTAAGGGTTAAGAAAGAGGCGTATATGATACAAGGGAGGTGGGCGAGACAACGCAATAGGGTAGATAATGAGCTTATGTTGCATAAACAGTTTTGTATGGAAAGTTATGGCGAAGCAACTATTATGAACGGATAGGCTCAGTAATATGAGAATCTCACTAATTTCACTCACTTCAAAATTCAATAATTCGAAAAACCCGATGAATTTCAATTAAGTGTTTGGCCAAACTTATCTGTATTCTTATATCATTATCTAAATGGAAAACCAAAATAGGCCGTTACCTTGGAGATTAAGTGTGCAGAGAAAAGAAAGACAGTATTTGAAAAAAAATGTGAGTACTCACCAGAAAAGAAGTCGGGGGTTGGGGGGGGGGACTAAACACTACTAGTTGGAATGAGTCTTCCTAGAATCAAGCGTGTAGAATTTCCTTGATTAGTAAACATAACTGACTAGTGTTTATTTAGTTTATCCCGTATCGTAGTTGTTTCTATTTTATTGTTTGCGTCTTTTATTCTTGAAATTTTGTGTCGGTTTAATTCTCGGTTTTGTGTTTATCTTATTCTGGATGCTTATCAAAAATCACATCATTACTTTCTCTAAACAAACATTTACTAGGTAATCTTCCATAGAATACAATTTCCATCTACAATAAAGGGGCAAACATTGACTACTAAGTAGGTAACGAATATAATACATGGATGTGGTTAAAGCAGACATGTCATTAGACTGTATTCATACACAGCTCTCTCCCTCTCTCTCTCTCTCTCTCTCTCTCTCTTTCTCTCTCTCTCTGTCTCTCTAAACACTCACACACACATACATACACACACACACACACACACACACACACACACACACACACACACACATATATATATATATATATATATATATATATATATATATATATATATATATATATATATATATATATATATATATATATATATATATATTGTATATCAGGTTTCATGCAAAGTCTTCAGATACCTCTAAGTAGCAGGGGAATATTATAATAAATTACCATCGCCTTAAATGTTTAAAATACCAAATTACATTTCGAAAGTTGATTCGTTCAGAATTATTGATGCTTTATTTATTTTTTTTTTATAATAGTTACAAATCACCAAAAAAAGGAAAGTTTTCACCTTAGCTTGCCTACCCAATAATTTGTACAAAAGATTCAATGCTGTATAATAAATTCTATTCTTTTTCTTATGCTCGCAGAGCTCCAACGAAGGAATCAAAAACTACTCGTAACTTCTTTAAAGTAGATCTGACTTTTTCCTTTAATAAATATGTAACCCAATTAATTTCCCTCAGCCTTAACATTATAGTATTTTTTCCCGCTAGTTTATTTTTAGTTGTTTTGACAACGGAAAATAATCAAAAACCTTAAAAAAAATGGAACTATTTTTATACAAATCGCCTCAGAATGTTTCATAATCAAATCCCGTCGCTGATTGGAAGCCGGGAAATTCAACTCGTTTCACACACCTTACCCAACGAGTCTCCTCAGACGAATTGATCTTCGGGAGAGAGTAGCTTGGATGCGACATACTGCTTTTCAGGAAGTGCAGCTTGGGTCGACCAACGTTCTTGCCTTGAACTAGATTAGTAACAGCAAGACAAATAAATGACTGAGCTGCGACACTGGGTCAAATGTTTTGATAAGTAAATAGAGGAGGGCGGAAGAATAGACACGAAAAATAAAAGGTGAACTTGAAAGTACTGGAATTCTCAAAGAATTTCACTTTCTTTACATTGCATAACCAGAGAGTGGCTCTCGGAAAGTTTTTGCAAGAATTACCAGAAGTGAAGCTGAATTACCTGGGGACATTTCTTTTCTAGAGGAATTACTATAAAATTCTTTTTCCTCGTCTCTAAACATCTGTTCGTAATATGTAATTTCTCTAAAATCCAATTTGGTTTTAGACTCCTTTCTTACAGAAAAAATATATTCCCACACACTAATCTGAAAAAAAAAAATTGTGCTGCACAACATACACCATAGGAAGCTGATGAGAATTTATCATCTTTATATCGTATATACGTATTTAAGAATCCAATGAATGATATTGCTATTAAGCTCTTATTTAGAAACTGTGGTAATTTTATGACTGATCTTACTTGACAACCACGTCAGATACTGAACTTTTATATAATAACAAACTTATCACAATCCGAATCTGATGCAGTGCCAAAAGTTAACACTAGAGTTTATTAATCCAGATATGACTGATATATTTGCCCGAGCCATGTTTGACGACAGTTCCATATATTATTCGCTTGTTTTGAGCCTTTTTTGTTTACTTGGTTAGTGTTCTACTTCACGGCACCAGAATGAAAAGGAAAATCGAACAGATTCCCAAAAGCTATCTGTACAGATCTATCTTTAAATAAATGTATATATGCATAACTGTGGATTCATTTCTCCATTATTATTATTATTATTATTATTATTATTATTATTATTATTATTATTATTATTATTATTATTATTATTATTATTATTATTATTCCAAGGAAGAGACCATTTGTACTTATTTTTAGTACTATATTGAATCAAATACAAGTGAGAGATCTGCAACACCTAAAACTTTGTCCATTTTTATGTATGTTAGTATCTTTTATATTTCCAGGAAAAGTAGTCTTTCTTAGTACAATGCAGAGATTCCGTGATATCTTCGTCTGGAGCCAATAGAAACTTTTTTTTCTCTTATTCAAAGGCCAAGGGAAGGACGTCTAAATCTAGATTATGAAGAAAATGTCACACAGTAGCAAAACTAATTCATAATTCACCATAATATAAACAGAATTTTTTGCAAAAAAAAAAAAATTCTATGTCACCTAATAAGCAAGTTTGCTTGCTTGCAGTTTTAACCTCCGTTTTATAGGAAGAGATGGATTTTATGACGACAAACTGTCATACTTTCATTGGAATCAACCCAAGTCATGTTCATCAAAATTAGTTCTTCCGTCCTTGAAATATCCAGCTAACGCACGTGCATACCTGCATACCTATACGCCTCACACCCACAAACA
Organism: Macrobrachium rosenbergii; assembly: GCA_039081455.1. Lineage (NCBI taxonomy): Eukaryota > Metazoa > Arthropoda > Malacostraca > Decapoda > Palaemonidae > Macrobrachium > Macrobrachium rosenbergii. Next base: position 26,990,462 of record JANJGK010000032.1, read on the forward strand.
GAAGCATAATTTCGCCGCGGAAACGTGGAATAACAAAAGAGTCGAGACAGGAACAGTTCTGATAAAATAAAGGAAAGAACAAAAGAACGTACAAAGAAAACTACACGAAGGCTTAGATGATCGAATAAGTAGAAAACATCGCCGAAATTACAAAAAGTCAGTCTTTCATAACATGTTCTGAACCGTTCTTGGAAATAGCAGGTAATGTTTGGAACCTATTTGCACTTTGAATGTGAAAAGCAGCCATCATGAAGACCAACAACAAAATTAACGGTAACCATTTTTTCTTATTATTTTGTGCTGATTCAAATAATTACATCATTCAAATATCTGAATTAACCTGCCAAAAGAACGCAGAGCTTTTTCTATTTTTACAAAGAGCGCTTGTCAAGCTCTCTCCTGAAATGTTTCCTGAAAGAGAACAGTTCCTTTGAGATGTGAAGGGTTTATCCACGCAGTATGGATAAAAAGGAAAAAAGGGATTAACTATAAAAAAAAGAAAAGAAAAGCTTAATCTGTTGTCTTCCCTATGGTGTTGTGAATCTCAGTACTGATACTACCTCTATGCAAGTCGTCATATAGACACGCAGATATATATATATATATATATATATATATATATATATATATATATATATATATATATATATATATATATATATATATATATATATATATATATATATATATATATATATATATATATATATATATATATATATATATATATATATATATATATATATATATATATATATATATATATATATATATATATATATATATATTATATATATATATATAATATATATATATATATATATATATATATATATATATATATATATATATATATATATATATATATAATATATATATATATATATATATATATATATATATAATATGATATATATATATATATATATATATATATATATAGTATATATAATTCGCATCTTTCCATTTATAACATACAAACTGAAACGCAGTTATCGGGATAGTACGTTTTGTATTAAGTGAGTGATGGGTTGCTTGAAGCTTAATGACTCATGTATCTTGGTCATTGAAACAAAAACAGAATGCTAATTTTCGATGTAATAAAAGCCTTCATGTTAATTTTGTTTATAATGATTTTTAGCACTTACTCTGTTTATAAAAAATAAAATATCATGTAAAATGTTAATAATAAGTATTATCTATTATACAATAATAAATTAGAAATTTATATATTAGAACTGAGAAAAAGAATTGTTTTTTCCATCGGATATAAAAAGTTAATCTTTGAATTAAAATAATTTTTTCTCAATGAGCGCTTGGGAGAACGGGTCGTTATTGATCATGTACACAATATATACCCCATAAAATTATGTTTGAAATATCACTATTAAACATTATTTGTTGTATTAAAGTAAAAGAGAAATGAAGATATCAAAAGTTTGAGAAAAAAAATGGCTTTTCCAACAAATGTACACAAAAGATAAGCAGGAACATAAAAACACTTTAGTGTTGGAGACATTATATTCTCGTAATATAGTATTTTGAAATACCAGGGATAATATTGTATTATTACTTGAGACGGATTAAGCAAGGAAAATTTCTTACACACACACACACACACACACACACACACACACACACACACACATATATATATATATATATATATATATATATATATAATACTATATATATATATATATATATATATATATATATATATATATATATATATATATATATATAACTGACCTTCTAGGAACAGTGACATCTTATCTCTAAATATATTTAGCTACAAATAGAGTACTGCAGGGGTCAAAAACCACTACTAGTAGTACAGAACCGATTTTAGAAGTGAGAACAGGAAGTAGAAGTATCTGACATAAGTGTTTTTGAAATTACAATCGCTTTTTTTCCAGGAAAAGTTCTTCCTTGCACTGGATCATTTAATGCTTTTGGTGTTATGTATATCCAGAATTAGCTAAGATGTAATATTTATGTATGGTAATGAAAGTATATTTTTTTTATTGTAAGGTTATATCAATGTTAGCATTGAGCTTGACACTTAACAGCACAAATATACCATATTTGTGCATATCATGTTGATCATTTTAATATTAAAGAAAAACATAGATTGGAACCCGCCTTTCCAACATGATACATCCCGATTAATAACTAAATACTGCGACGTTCGGGGATAAAAATGGAAAGCTTTTATCGCATTTTAAATCGGAAATCATTTAAAGTTATCGTATACATGTGACATGCAAAAAGAGCCTCCTTTTGTTTTCATATCCAGACATTTATTTCATGGCATGGAGACCAACCATTTTGTTCATTGTTGGTCCCCTCGGCGTTAAATGGCAGTTGTTGTTGACGATAATGTGTTTTCAGTAAATCGACGTTACCTTGATAACGACAGGCAAACGGCATATTTTCTTGACATGCAAGTACTCACGTACAGTACAAGGAAGTGGCTTTCACCCATTTATTATAATATTGTAACATTAAGAAAATCCACTGTTTTTGATGTACCAAATTATTAATAATCTTCCAGAAAAAAAAAAAAAAAAAAAAAAAAATATATATATATATAATATATATATATATATATATATATATATATATAATATATATATATATATATATATATATATATATATATATATATATATATAATATATATATATATATATATATAAAGTGTTTAAAAAACATGCTTTTATTAAAAAGCACTAAAAAGTAAACGAAAAAATAATTTTTCTACACACACCAGGATTTTCGTAACAATTAATCATGTCTACAAAAATAAAAGTGTAGGCCCGAACATGGAAGGAAATGATACAAAGAAGGAAATATATATATATATTTTTTATTTCTTATAGCATTTTTTTCCGTGTTTGGCGTCCACGCTTTTATTTCTGCAGACATGATTAACTGTACGAAAATCCTGGTGTGACTAAAATAATGATTTTTTAAATGTAAGTGGGTTTTAATAAAAGCATGTTTTAAAAAATTCAATTTTTTTTAATTTTATACCTTTTAGTTTTGACAGATTGTAACCGATTTATGATTTTAGTTAACAAAAACTGATATCCTTTTAAGGGGGAGGGGGAGGGGGGAGGGAAGGGGGAGGGGGAAAGGAGGGGGAGATGGAAGGGAGAGGGAAGTAGGAAAGTGAGGTGGAAGGGAAATGAGAGGGGAGGGGGAAGGGGAGGGGATGGTGAGGGGAGGGGGAAGGTAGCAGTGGGAGGGGAGGGGGAAGGTAGCAGTGGGAGGGGAGGGGGAAGTTTGAGGGGAGGGGAATGGGGAGGGGAGGGGAATAGGATGGGGATGGAAGAGAGAAGGGAGGGGGAGGACATCTAAATAAGCACTTTATTATGTGCTTTGGAAGGGGAGGCAAAGGGGAAGGGAAAGGGGAGAAGAATTGGAAGGGGAAGGGGGAGGGAAGGTTGAAGGGGGAGGGAAGGGGAAGGGGATGGATGGAAAGGGGGAGGGGAGGGGGAGAGTTGGGGATGCAAGGTGGAAGTGGTGGGGGATGGAAAAGGGAAGAAGGAAGGGGATGGGGAGGATGCAGCTAAATTAACACTTGATCGTGTGCTTGGGGAGGGGGATGGAAGAGGGAAGGGGAGGAGGACGACACAGGTAAATTAACACTTGATCGTGTGCCGAGGAGGGGTAAGGTAGGGGACGGGAAAGGGATGGAAGAGGGAAGGGGGAGGGGTTGGAACAGGGAAGAGGAGGGGAGGACACAGCTGAATTAACTCTTGATCGTATGATTTGGAAGAGGGAGGGGGAGGGGATGGGTCGAAGAAGGGGATGGAAGAGGTGATGTTAGGGGGAGGACACAGCTAAATTAACAGTTGATCGTTCGCTATGGGGGGAGGAGAGGGGAAGGAGGAAGGGGATGGAAGAGGGAAGGGGGAGGGGTTACATAGAAGAAAGGTTCTACCGAGTCAAAGAAGTTGTGAAAAATCCGAAGAGTTTCACACAAATCTTGAATTACTGGGAGAGGTTTCTGTAGGGCCAGTGATTCTCAACCTGTGCGCCACGGCGCCCTTCTGCGCCGCGACTATCCCCCAAGTGCGCCGCGAAAATTTCATGGATAGGTGTATAATATATATATATATATATATATATATATATATATATATATATATATATATATATATATATATATATATATATATATATATATATATATATATATATGTGTGTGTGTGTGTGTGTGTGTGTGTGTGTGTGTGTGTGTGTGTGTGTGTGAAGAACACAATCCGTTTACAAAATACCACGAGTACTGTACACGTTTTTTATAGCTACTCCGTTCCCCTCTCCCAGCATTCATCCTAGCTGGAATGTCTTGCATGTTATTACTGTGGCGGTAATAAGTTTGAACCTTGCAAAACATGGAAAAGTTTATCATAAGAAAACGCAAGCGTCTTGTTGACACTGACAGCAGCAGAATGGAGTGGAAGTTGGTAGTGATTCATAAGGTATACTTGTCGAAGACACTGGAAATGAAGCAAGATTAACTACTGAAAGCCAGCCTTCTTGTTCATATCCGATAGTGGAAAGTGAAGTGACGCTTCAAAGTGAGATTATTTGTGCAGGTCCAAGCAGGGAAAGTGAAGTGACAGCTGAAATCTTGTCCAGCCCTTCAGGTCCAAGGGTGGCCTCAGCACGCACACATAGCAGCAAGGACATCGGCAGTAAATCATTTCGCTTGTATAACGAGAGTTATCTAGAACTTGGGTTTACTTGCTGTGATGACGAGTTTGGTCCAAAACCAAAGTGCGTTGTTTGTGACATTGTGCTGACAAATGAATTATGACTCCTATGAAAATGAAAAGACATTTAACAACAAAACATAAGCACCTCTCTCAGAAACCTGTGGATTACTTTAAAAGACTTTTGAAAGATAACAAACAAGAAAGGCGTAGGTTTGAGAAAAAAAGTTAAGGTAGCAGAAAAAACACAGGAAGCAAGTTATTTAGTGGCGGAGCAGACGGCAAAACATATGAAACCTCATTCAGTTGCGGAGCCATATTTTCTTCCAACTTGTGCTGTAGTGAAAACTTTGTTTGGTGATGAGGCTGAAAAAGAAGTAAAAAAAAAAATACCTCTCTCGGACGACACTATTGGTAGACGAATCAAGGATATGTCGTCTGACATTGAAAAAACTGTCAGTGAGCTTATGAAAGATAAAATGTATGCTCTGCAAGCAGACGAGTCAACTGATATTGGAGGTAAATCCCAATTACTAGTGTTCATCAGATATATTGCTGGTAAAAATAACTGAACAATTTTTGTGCTGCAAAGGAACTTGTGCAAACTTCAGGACAGGGCATATTCTCCTCAGTAGCAAAATATTTGAAAGAAATAGGATTGACGTGGAAATTATGTGTGGGAATTTGCACAGATGGCTGTCCATCTATGGTGGGATCAGTAAAAGGTTTCGTGTCATTAGCGCAGAAGGAAAACCCACACCTGATTACAACACATTGTTTCTTACATCGTGAAAATCTTATTGCAAAGACACTTGGACAGGAATTAAAGCTTGTGTTGAAAGTGTTGTAAAGATGGTAAACTTCATAAAGAGCAGACCAAAGCAGACAAGACTGTTTTCCATTCTCTGTGAAGAAATGGGATCTGCCCACGAAGGCCTTCTCCATACAGAGGTCAGGTGGCTATCAAGGGACAAGGTGTTGTCGAGAGTACACGAACTGAGCCAGGAAATGATAGTTTTCTTTACTCTTCAGGAAAAACCTGAATTTTGTGAACTACTGGCTGATGAAATTTGGAGCACAAAGTTATGCTACCTGGCGGATATATTTGAACATCTAAACAAGGTTAATACTAGTATGCAAGGGAAAAATGAAAATATGTTAACATCATCTGACAAAATAAAGGGCTTGCTGGAGAAAATAAGGCTTTGGGAAGATAGGGTGAGTAATGGCAAAGCCGATATGTTTCAAAAGACTGCTGAAGCTAAATACACAGACATCATCCCACTCATCAAGGAGCACCTTGAAATTCTAGAATGGAACATTGAAAAATATTTCCCTAATATATCCGCTGATCAGTATGATTGGGTAAGAAATCCTTTCATCCATGATCCCTCAAGCAAGCCACAACTTAGTATCCTTGAAGAAGAGGCACTAATTAACATCCGTAATGACCACACGCTAAAACTGGAGTACTTGGATATGTCACTAGAAAGCTTGTGGATAAGAATTGAAAAGGAACACCCTCATATAGCCCTAAAAGCCCAGAAAATGTTGCTGCAGTTCTCGACCTCAAATCTGTGTGAACTAGGATTTTCAGCACTCACAAACATCAAAACTAAGAAGAGGTCTAGATTGCTGAGTGTTGAAGAGGAAAGAGAGTGTGCCTGTCTAGTGTCCCTCCTAACATCGAAAGGATATGCAAATCCAGACAGGCGCCAGTATCCCATTAATCAGGTATGTTTAATCTACAACTGGAATGTATGTTGTACATCATTCCCATGTGCTCATTAATTCATTCAAATATAATAATAATAATAATAATAATAATAATAATAATAATAATAATAATAATAATAATAATAATAATAATAATAATAATAATAATAATAATAATAATCATTATTATTATTATTATTATTATTATTATTATTATTATTATTATTATTATTATTATTATTATTATTATTATTAAGGTATTACTTCATTATCATAACCATTACACATGTGTGCACACATATTTGAACTAATATTATGGGTAGCCCTACATAGTGTGTACCTTTGTGTCAGTTGAATATGTAGCAGGCTTATATAATAATAGTTATAATTACACTGACTGTAGAGTTGGTGCGCCGTCAAATTCCAGGATATATCATTAATGCGCCACTAAGCAATAAAGGTTGAGAACCTCTGCTATAGGGTCACTAGGGTTCACTGCTGACCTACTGATCATGTTAGGTTGTGTCGTTACTGGGATTGAGTAACCCTGCAAAATTTCAAGCCTACTGGACGAAGGGAACAGGTAAAAATTTGAGGACAGACAGACAGACAGGCGCAGAAGACAAGTTAAATAAAAGCATTCAATAAAGGAGTTTCAATAAGCCGGTAAATCCAAAGAATGAAGCTGATCAAAAAGGTTTCATAGATTTTGGCAATGTCTCTACCTCCAGTTCGACTTCGTAGAATACCAATATCCAGCGAGTGCTGCTTGTTGCGAACCGCGAGCAATCGATTTATTTTGGCTGAATAACCTACACACACACCATATATATATATATATATATATATATATATATATATATATATATATATATATATATATATATATATATATATATATATATATATATATATATATATATATATATATATATATATATATATATATATATATATATATATATATATATATATTGTCAGAGGGAGAGGGGCGGTATGTGAATGTACTGTGTTGTGTTTTCTTGGATAACATTTGATGACTGTTAAGAAAAGGCTTACTAACCCCCCCCCCAAAAAAAAAGAGAAACATACATGAAAATTTTAGGAACTGCATGGATCATTTTTACTCATTTTATCATTAATATACTTCCACTTCGAAAGTCAGAGAGAGAGAGAGAGAGAGAGAGAGAGAGAGAGAGAGAGAGAGAGAGAGAGAGAGAGAGAGAGAGAGAGAGAGAGATTAACTCATCCTCAGTGAGTGAGTTCTAATGAACATGGCTTCGCCCGAAGCTTTAATGGGTAATATTTTATGCAGAAGTTTCTAAAGGCAGAAATTCCTGATAAAATAAAATAAAAAAACTGGGAATTCCGAAACGATGTATTTTAGATATTCACTGGATAATATAATCGAGGTATGAGAGGGAAAATGAAATGGAATTAGGAATAAGAATAAATAATAAAAACAGATATATCAAATTTATCTATTATGTATTTTTTGGAGATGAAAGAGTTTTAGAAGTGTTTGCAATTATCGAATAATGTCTTAGAATAAAAAGTTTCCTCGTGGATACATGGTGATAAAATGGGGAAACGCTTAATAGACAATTTTCTCTTATACGGCAAGAGTAGTTTCCTAGCATAAAATAATGTTAAATCATTCGAAAGAGAAACGAAATAACTGAAGCAAAAGCTTCCGCTTGCGATTGACCTGAGATATTAACCTTCAATCAATGGCATCTGTCGTAATTTCGCCAGGCAAATTTTATGCCATTTCATTTATCCCGTGAGTAACTTCACGTCGTTAGTGCCACACTCGCATCCCAATGAGATGCGACCATCACCGAGGGAAGAAGACATTCCCTGGGACTCATAAGGACACACTGACTTCCTAATTGAGAAATCATCCTTCTCCGTCTTTCATCTGCTATTCCAAGAACGTTAATCGAATCCAGTATGGCTGCAGTGATAAGGCGTTCTTTTAATGCATCCGCTTACTTTGGAAAATGCAACTTCGTCCAGCATTTTATGATTAAAATCGAACATTCCCACACTATTCTAAATCAGATGGAATTTTATTGGCAACAAATAATATTACTCTTCCCGTATTAATTATCATAATGCTTTTCATACACCGTTGCACTCCACATAACCTCACTAATTAATATAATTGTATTTACGACCTAGTGAAATATGTTCATATTCACTAAATTCATTGGAAAAATATAATTGGCTTTACTTTTTGTTACTAATTAATATGTGATTTAAAATGATTATCAAAGGTAGTAGTGTACCAGTATTGTTTAAATAATGAGAGAAAATTTCTGAAATTTACTGACTTTCTCTTTTTGATTCGTGTTTTTATCGACTTTTATGTGGCATACTTATAAGAAGAACAATTCTTATAACACTGTACACTGTTTTACAGGAAACAGTTAACAGATAAGTTTCGTCAAAGTTTCTAACGGTTGTTTATGGGTTCTGGTAATTCATGTTAAGGTTGATTTTATACTAAAGCGTTATATATACTGTATATTGCTTCTGCCAGGCAACTTCGCCTAGCCTAAGTTCCATGGTTGTCTGACGATTATTAAAATCGTCAAAAGGAAATTCTGATATTTAATCTGTTTGTATTAAGTTTACGATACCTGTTACCGAGGGACCTGCCTCCGTCATCTCTATCACTTTTCTTTATTCGCTTTTTAACAGCACCTTTAATATCGTTTTCCCGCCTTTGTTCTTCATTACCTTCGTCGTCTCTCTTCCTGGGTTTTTCTCTTAGCGATCCGCTTTTATTTTAACTAATTGGAGAGTCTCAGCATTTTCTTTCTCAAGAGAGAACCCCCCACAACCGTACTCTCTCTCTCTCTCTCTCTCTCTCTCTCTCTCATCTAAAATTATTAAACCAGTATTTGCTCTTGCCATGCCATGTTTACCTTTGGAGGACCTCATTTCAGTCTCCATTTCCTTGTGATATTCACTCACTGACACCCCATCCAGAGTAAGTATATATATATATATATATATATATATATATATATATATATATATATATATATATATATATATATATATATATATATATATATATATATATATATATATATATATATATATATATATATATATGTGTGTGTGTGTGTGTGTGTGTGTGTGTGTGTGTGTGTGTGTGTGTGTGTGTGTGTGTGTGTGTATAGGTTCCCAACATTTTTCATGAAAGGGCCACATTAACATTCCAAATGTAGATGAGGGGCTTGTATGAGAATTATCAGTACTATCGAAGAAAGTTCACGTTTTTATTCTATTTACTTTAGCTATAGAGACAGGGCTGGTTATTGCTATATGGGTATTGTTGCTATAAATAAAAGATATTTAATGGATACTAGTTTATTTTTTACTGTACACAAGAAGACAAGAGAGGGTAATCCTATTTAGCTCAGCTTTAATAAGGTATTTGATGCTGCGTCTTATTTGCAGGCTTAGCAACGTCAATTTCAACATTTGTAACAGAAAGCCTCAAAATTTGGTGAAGATGTTCATCAGTAAGCCTTGATCTAAGTTTTGATTTTACTAATTTCTTTTTTAAAATGTTTGTTCACAGATATATGTACTAACAAAAACTAAAAAACAAAATCCTGCAGCAAACCTTTTAAATCCGAATATTCCTCAGGTAGACAAGAATAAATTTCCAGAAGGCGGTTATTTTCAAACTTGGTTTTCAGTGCATCATTAGCTTGTAAACCAATTACTTCCGTCTGATAAATTGCTGGAACTTCTGTTGATACAATGAAAGGGTTCTGAAATATTTGAATTTATGCCATATGATCATGGAAGTCCTTGAATCTATTTATGACATCCTCTTTTAGAAGAATTATTGCTTCGTTACATTTTATTATTGAGACATGAAAAATTTGTTATTTCATTCACCAACTTATTGCAAGTGGGAAAATGCATAAAGTTTTCTTTATTGAAATTTTCCATGCAAATTTATAGTTTATTTTCAAACGCTGTCACATCAGTAAACATGTGATTCCAACTTTCCTCTGCCTTGTAGTCAAATGTTCAAAGTATTCAGATGATCAGATATATCAGACAAGAAAGCTAGGCGAAAAACTCGGTCAGGATCTAAAAATGCTTTTGAAACTTTCCTTTTCAGTGAGAAATATTTCAATTTCATGGTGAAGCGCATAAAAACAAAAAAACAAAACAAACAAACAAAAATGCCTGAAAACTTTTCCTTTGCTGTTCTACCTCACTTCAGTACGGTACAGTATATCGCAATACTCTGAATCTAATTCAGATGAAAATGTCTGAAACTGGCGATGATTCAAACTATAACGTCTGATAAAAAATTATGCTTAATTCGACGACGTTCATGACGTCTTCAGATTTAAGGACCTTACTGCACATAGTATGTTGGTGAGTAAGGCAATGAAGCTTCAGAGGAGGTGTGCCATTAGCCCTAACAACTTCAGTGCAGATTTTTTCGACTAACCCTGCTTTACTTCGCACCATGTTTCTTGCTCTGTCTGTGTTTACACTTTTTAGCGTGACCCAACTTAAATCAAGGGTTTTTTACTGCCTGAGATACTTCCAAAAATAGATTTTCTGGTGTTGTAGTATCTTTCATAATTCGCAGGCCGCACAAATCTTCCTCAATCTGAAAGCTGTTGTCAACACCTCTGATAAGATAAAAATCAGAAGTTGTGCTGTATCAAAAATGCCGTTACTTTAATCCAAAACTAAAGTAAAACACTGGCGACTGTGTACTTTCTCATATATTGTTGGAAACACGTCTCCACTTGAAACTTCCAACCCTTTGTTGCTGTTGAAGCAGCCAAACTTAGATTTTGAAAAATGGCAACTTTTATAGGCATATTTCTTTAACCGTTTATATCATGCACTCTTTAAAAAATTCTCCATCAGCGACTGACCTTCCTGTTTCACGTATATACTTGGTGACAACGTAGCTGGCACGCACGCATTATTCGGTTGCTTTTAAAGAAAATTTGCTGTGCAGACACTGATTTTTTCAAAGCAGACATCTTGTTTGAGCGCACATCACCGCGAAGTGAAAAATAATTCTGGTGCCGTGTTTCATAATGTCTTTTGACACTAAATGTCTTCAAGGTCTTTATAGTCGGCATGTGGGATAGAAAAAAGTATTCCGTTATCCAATTCTCATAAAAAACATAACCCTCCTCATCTATTTTCCTCTTTTTATGTTTGGATTACATAATGTTCAATTCCAGGAAGGGGGGAAAATGTATATATTACAAACCAAAAAACAAATAAACAACAACTAAATAAATAATTAAGATAAATACGGAAAAAAAAAAAATATGTACATTC
>JANJGK010000032.1:27002353-27041832 GCA_039081455.1 Macrobrachium rosenbergii
ATAGCCGGGTAAGGGGAAACGGAGTCCTGCAGAAACCCCACGCTAGTCATGGTCCTTCAAATATATTCTTCGAATTAATTCATTCACCTGAGAAATTTCTATCTGTCTGATGGTTGACTTATAACTGGTATAAATATTCTTAAAGTCATATTTTTTATGGTGTCTGGCATTTTTATAAATTTTCCTATATCATATTCTTTTCGTTTTTATTTTATTTGATTTTGAATGGTGACATTCTTTTTTTATATTTTCTGACGCGTTTCTTTCTCACCTTCATATCTTTTACTTCTTTTACTTATTCCCTCTTTTACTTGTTGCTTGAACTTTGGTTCACACGTTTTAAAATAATTCATGCTTTACTTTTCTATATTCTACAATCACCTCATACACGTTTCCTTGGTTCCTCGCTTCTTATCATTCATACATTTCATACATCAGACACCTTCATGAATTAATTCCCTTTCATCATCTGTCTCTCTCTGCATTCCTTTACGTCATTTTTATTTTCATTTTATACCACTCTTTTTTTTACCCCGTCCGTTGGTTCTCTTTTGCTTTTCATTTCTACCACATAACGGTCCATTTTCGTACTGCAGAATAAGAATTATACTTTCCCCCAGTTTGCCGGATAGTCGGAATGCAGATCACGTTCCTCGTTAAACTGGGACCTTGGGTGGGTTTAGAGGTCGGGTAATAAAACCGTAATGCTTGGATGGAGCCTCCTCCAGTTATGTCGTGCCTTATTCAGTATAGAAATTATATTATACAATGCACGTTATTTTTTTTTTATTCAAACATATATACCATGAGTTTTGTCTTTCATTTCTAATGAAAAAGTTTTACCGTATCATCATACATTGGAGCCCCTATTACTGAGATAACTCCCAGTGTATTGAAAAAAAAAGTTAAAAAAAATATGTTTAATTTATTAATAATACCTGAATGGGTATTTTCTTTACAGATTTGCGTTTCAAGTATTAACTAAGGCTTAAAGATGAAAAGTAAAGAGAAAAATGTAAAATTAATTGATAAACACGGCAATGAGATAGCAAAAGGAAAACCAGTTCTAAATACCAAACAATTCACTTTCGCAAAGTGTTCTATCTTTACATTAAAAAGAGAACCTATGGTAAGAGGATTAGTGGGTATAAGGCGACTTTTTATGGCAGAATAATGCTGGACCCTCTGTTACATCGAATACGGTGTAATTATTTCCTTTCCTCAGTTGTAGCAGGGGAAATATGTCGGTGCCGCTCGGAGGTTGCTAAAAGTCAGTATCGATTGTCAATGGGGCGTTAGGTATCGTCCTGGTGGCAGTTATCTAATCCAGGATCTTCTAATATTCGCTATCATGGAAAAAATATGCAAATAAATATTGAATATAACCATCCTGAAATTCTTTCGAGGACTTCTGTTCCAAACATCTGGTAATCCTCGGTTTCTTTTATTAAACACGTAGTCTCGAAATTAAACAATCAAACCATCCACTCCCTTTTCTCTAAGCATGAGTTTACCCGATACTCCGTAACACTAGTCTTCTATCTTTTCCTTTGAAAGGTAATACCTTTCTCCACGAATTTTATATAGAATTGTATGCGGGTTTTTTTAGTATATTACTTTTAGTCAGATTCTTTTGTAAGTTTTTAATGTGCATGTATATTTTTGCAATTATGATAATGAGGTAAGCCTCGAAACGTTAGCAATGAAGCAATGCCAATGTCTGAGATGTCTTCATCATGTTTCTTTTTGCTTATGTCTGGGCTGTTGATTGCCACCACCCATTCTTTTATCTCTCATTCTCTCTCTCTCTCTCTCTCTATCTCTCTCTCTCTCTCTCTCTCTCTCTCTCTCTCTCTCTATATATATATATATATATATATCTATCTATCTATCTATCTATATATATATATATATATATATATATATATATATATATATATATATATATATATATATATATATATATATATATATATATATATATATATATATATATATATATATATATATATATATGTGTGTGTGTGTGTGTGTGTGTGTGTTTTTTTTTTATGTATATATAAAAATATGTATATGGGTGTACATATATATACAAACATTATATATATATATATATATATATATATATATATATATATATATATATATATATATATATATATATATATATATATATATATATATATATATATTATATATATATATATATATATATATATATATATATACTACCTGGTCGACACAGCACTGCCTGGGAAAACCCTGAATGAAGCTCAATTAGTTCTCTCTCTCTCCTCTCTCTCTCTCTCTCTCTCTCTCTCTCTCTCTCTCTCTCTCTCTCTCTCTCCGTTTCCTGTTAAGATAATTGCTTCATTTACACTACTCAACATTTTTTTTATATTTTATATATCATCCCTTCTCACCCCCATTCCAACTGGGGCTGAAATTGGGAAACTATGGACTAGACACTAATATCTGTCATTTTTTACATTTTATTTTTCACCCCTTCTCATTCCCCCTTCCTGATTGCTCAGCGCATTTCAGGGTTAGTGTGACACATACATACATCCGTATATACACACACACACACACACACACATATATATATATATATATATATATATATATATATATATATATATATATATATATATATATATATATATATATATATATATATATATATATATATGATCAGTAGTGGAGGAAGACATAGACTGTGGTGTCAGACTTTCTGATAAGATGAGTTGGAGGGGGAAGAAGAACAGTACAACAAAAGATGAAGGAATTGGTACTCGTTAGCATCATATTAGCAGAGGACAAAACCACCTCGTGGGTAGAAAACAGCTCTATGGCTCTTAAAACAACAGAAGACTTACTGGAAAAGACATCTGATAGAGGTCCACACAATGAAAAGGAAAGCTAGTAGTGGAATTATAATACACAGGAAAAGATTAAGAGGAAAAAGGAGGCAAAGATAGGTTATGATAGAAATGATGCTGAGGACTATCAACTGCCTTGTACAAATACAAAGAAGAAAGCAAAGAAGGCCGTAGCAAGTGCTGAGGCAAGTGTAATGGGTGAGTTGTATGAGAAAACAAAAATACTAGAAAGGCAAAAGTATATATACTCGTATAAGATGGCAAAATGCAGAGATAAAGCAAATGAAGATCTGACATACATCAAACAAAGCTAAGATAAATATGGAAGAGTTCTGTGAAATGGGGAAAGTTTAAAAGCAAGATAGAAGGAATATTTAGAAAAGTTATCAAACAAAGAAAACCCTAGAGGAATAGCGGAGACTGGCAACCCACAAATGAGAGTAGTTACGGATATCAGTAGAGAAGAAGTAAAGCGGGCACTACATAAAATGAAGAGAGGAAGGAAATTATATATTTTGGGACCTAATGTGTAAGTTCTACCGCAACAAACGAATACCAGAAACCTGGAGATACAGCCTAATGGTCCCAATCTATAAAGGAAAGGGCGACATACAAGACTGCTGTAATTGCCGAGGGATAAAACTGATATCCCATACAATGAAGATCCATGAAAGAATTATCGAAGAAAGAATAAGGAGTGAAACCAGAACAAGCGAGGAACAGTTCGGGTGCATGCCAGGGAGGGGTATAGTGGATGTTATATTTGCTTTAAGAAAAACTATGGAGAAGCATGCATAAAGACAGAAAGAACTTTACTTGGTATTTATCAGTTTAGAAAAAAACAAATGACCGTGTACCAAGGTAAGACGTATGGAGGTGTTTGAGGGTGAAGGGTATTTCTAAAATATATTTTAAGTTGGTACAAGATATGTAGGCAGAAGCAGCCACACAACTAAGAAGCCCTGTTGGAACTAATGAAAAGTTCAAAGTGAGGGTTGGTCTCCATCAAGGATCAACTCCCAGCCATTACTTCTTCAACCTTGTGATGGATGATATATCTTCAGATGTCAGAGAGGAGATCCCCTGGAGTGCTTTTTTCACTAATGACATAGTGTTGATAGGCGGAACTAGAGAAGGAGTTGCACTGAAGGTGGAAAAGTTGACACAGGCACTTGAATATCAAGGTCTACAGACCAGTAGGATAAAGACTAAGTATCTGTGGATGAGAAGAGAAGGAAGACAGGGAACAGTGATATTGGGTCAGGACAATATCAAGAGAGTCAGACTTTCAAATATCTAGGATTAAAGGTTACTGACAATGGAGATATGGACTTAAATAAATCATAGAATATAAGGTGTTTGGATGAACGGGATAAGAATGTCATTGGTAATGTGCTTCAGGTAGATTAGTGCAAAAGTGAAGGGGAAGCTTTACAAAAGTGTAGTCAGATCAGCGACAGTTTGTGGAGCCGAGACATGGCCAATAAAGAAGTCTAAAGAACAGGAAATGGATGTGGCAGAGATGAGGATGTTGAGATGGATGTGTTGAGTCACAAGAAGAGATAGGATCAGAAATAAATTTATTAGAGGAACATTTAAGGTGGGGGAAGTATCGAAGAAGGCCCAGGAAAGAAGACTACAGTGGTTTGGATGTGTCATCTGGAGAGATCATATTTGTAAAAGGGTTATAAGCACAGAGGGGGAGGGAAGGAGGTGAAGAGGAAGGCCAAAGTTCAGATGGAAAGATAAAATAGCAAATGACATGCGAGAGAAAGTTTTAAGAAATGATGATGCATTGGACAGAGGAAAGTGGAGAAGGCTGATAGGAAACAGCAACTCCATATAGAAATGGGAAAACTGAAGAAAAAGATATATATATATATATATATATATATATATATATATATATATATATATATATATATATATATATATATATATATATATATATATACTATATATATATATATATATATATATATATATATATATATATATATATATATATATATATATATATATATATATATATATATATATAGGCAAATGCCATGAAGAAAAGTGAAACAGCAGAGTGGTGCTAGACCTCTTGACTTACTGCCCTTTACCTAGCAGACTGATAGAAACATATAAATAAATTTACAAAGAAAGCTCGTATAATTGTCAGGAGAGGATTATAAAGGAACAGATACAACTGGAAACCAAGACAGTTGAAGAATTAGTGGACCTATCAAAACAGGGGGAAATATTAAAGAAGTTTTACTGAAGATTAGGCCCAACAGCTCGGAAGCAAGGAAAAGATACTGACCACCAAAAAATTACCATGGAAACAATAAGCTGATTACATATGTTTATAATTAACAACTTAATGATTCTCCTTTTCGTAAACAATGACAATTTTTGCAACGTAAACATTAAAGAATATATATATATTAAACATATGCTTATATAGAAAATATAAATGAGGTAACTAATTAATAATCAAGTCAGTGATTTTATATTTAAGGTCATTCTTGAAAATTTTCCCAGTACAGCAGTCCAAATAATATATGCTATGGCTAGGGTTAAAATTACAACTAGAAGTAAGCTATGTAATAGCAGATTCTAATAGATTTTGTTAGAAGAAATCTTTCGATCTGGCAATCACTGAACTTACAGTCCAGTTTATCCAGTGAGAGTTTTCACTTAAATGAACGAATTTGTATTGGATATTTGCCCAGTTTTGACAAAATACTTGTGCTCTTTAATTCGTACTTCTGAATCCCTACTGGATTGGCCAATATAAAAAGAAGAGCAGTCCAAGCATGGAATTTTATATATTATGATGTTGCTTTCCTAAGGGCAATTTTTTTATTATCAATCCTTTTAGTGTGTCATTGTAGGAAAAAACCACGTTGACATTAAAAGATTTTAACAATAATTTTATGGTTTCAAAACCATTAAAAAAGACAAGCTAAGAATTTTCTTAGGGGTTTCTTTCTCCATGTTACTTTCACTATAAAACTTTTTGTGGGGCTTTATTATAGCAAATATCTACTGTAGTATGTGTGAAGAATAACATAAATCTGTCCCTATTTTTCTTATGAATTCGATTTCTTTATCTAAATACTGGGGACTGACAATGTGCAATGCTCGTAAAAACATATAAAAAATGGATATTTTAATATTACGGCGTTGGCCTGAACAAAAATGGATATTTGTTAAGTCATCAGTTGGTCCAATAAATAATGAATTTGCATTGAAATGGTTCTCTATGTATTAAAACATCTAAAAAAGGAAGGCAATTGTCTTTTTCCAATTCTAAAGTAAATTTAATAGATGGTATCTGGTTATTCAAATTAGAGAGTAAATAATTTACATCATAACCAGCAGGCAAAACAGCTAAAATATCATCAAGATATCTATACCACTTTAAAGGAGTATACATGATATTTGGTAAGTATCGTTTTTCGAAGAATTCCATACACAAGTTTGAGAGGAGTGGGGATAAAAGGTTGCCCATTGCCATACCAAATATTTGTTGGTAGAATTCACCATTAAATATAAATTTACATTAACAAAAACACAACCTAGTGAGTGAAATGGGTGTGCATTTGTGATTGTAAGTTTATATTTAATGGTGAATTCTAAAAACAAATATTTGGTTTGGCAATGGGCAACCCTTTACACCCACTTCTCTCAAACTTGTATATGGAATTCTTTGGAAAATTATATTTACCTAATATCATTTATACTCCTTGAAAGTGGTATATATATCTTGATGATATTTTAACTGTTTTGCCTGCAGATATTGATGTAAATTATTTACTCTCTAATTTGAATAACCAGGTACCATCCATTAAATTTACTTTAGAATTAAAAGAAAAATCCCTCTCTTTCTTAGATGCTTTAATACAGAGAGAACCATTTCAATGCAAATTCATTATTTATTGGAAACTAACCCAAAACATAGCAAATGTTCACTTTTATTCAGGCCACCACCGTAATATCAAAATATCAATTTTTTCTTTGTTTTTACGAGCATTGCACATTGTCAGTCCCCAGTATTTGGATAAAGAAACCGAATACATAAGAGAAATAGGCACAGATTTATGTTATCCTTCACATACTAGATATCTGCTATAACAAAGCCCCCAAAAAGTTTTATAGTGAAAGTAGCATGGAGAAAGAAACCCTAAAGAAAATTTTTAGTTTTACTTATCTTAATGGTTTTTAAACCATAAAATCATTGTTAAGGTCTTTTAATGTCAACCTGTTTTTTTTTTCAATAATAACAAACTAGAAGGAAAATTAATAAAAATATAGCAACAACATAATATATAAAATTCCATGCCTGGACTGCTCATCTTTTTATATCAGTCAATCCAGTAGAGATTTAGAAGTACGAATTGAATAGCATAAGCATTCTGTCAAAATCGGGTAAACACCCAATGCAATATTCACTCATTTAAGTGAAAACTCTCGCAGGATAAATTGGACTGAAAGTTCTGCGATTGCAAGATCGAAAGATTTGTTTTAACAAAATCTTTTAGAATCTGCTATTGTACAGCTTACTTCTAGTTGTAATTTTAACCTTAGTCCTGGATTGTACTATTTGGACCCCTGTATTAGTTAAATGTTCGGGAATGACGATAAAGATAAAATCACTGACTTAATTATTAATTAGTTACCTTATATATATTTTCTATACATGCATATGCTTAATATATATTATTTCTAAAAATGTTCACTTTGCAAAAATTTTAATTGTTTACCAAAAGGAGCATTATTGAGTTGTACTTTTATAAACATATGTAATCAACTTATTGTTTAGTGGTCAGTCTCTTTTCCTGTATAATATTTTAATTGAGTTTTCTCTGCTTCTGAGCTGTTGGGCCTAATCGTTTCTTTGTAAAACCTTTTAAATATTTGTCCCCGCTTTGGTAAGTACACTAATTCTTGAACTGCGTTGGATTCCAGTGACATCTGTTCCTTTATAATCCTGTTCTGTCAATTATACAAGCTTTCTTTGTAAACTTATATTTATATTCCTATCAGTCTGCTAAGTAAAAGGCAGTAAGTCGAAAGGCCTAGCACCACTCCGCTGTTCCACTTTCCTTTGTGGTATTATATATATATATATATATATATATATATATATATATATATATATATATATATATATATATATATATATATATATATATATATATATATATATATATATATATATATATATATGTATGTATATATATATATATATATATATATATATATATATATATATATATATATATATATATATATATATATATATATATATATATATATATATATATATATATATATATATATATTGTCTTTTATATTTAAATCATCAACATCTCAATATTGCTCTTTTGTTTATTCTCTCTTAAGAAACTGGAATAGATAATTTATGACAAACACTTCATTGATATCCAAATCTCTTTATCTTTATCCTCACTGTTCTTCTCCTATTAGTCGTTTTGTCATACATTATACTATCTCAATTAAAATCCTACCATACTCTTTCCTTGGATTGCTGTACAGTGTATGCTCAGATAATTCTTGCAGTCCTCTCTATGACCTTTACCTTTTAAAAATAAACAATTATTCCTCTCATTCCACTCTTTTCCTCCTGGTTTATCCATTCTGCTAAAGAGTAGCATTGTTATTTTCTCTCGCCACTGTTTCTATTTCCTTTCCATAGCTACTAGTTCTCTCTTACCGTTCTCCATGTTCTATCTACACTTAAGTTTTACAGGCATTGATTGTTGCTAGATTCATGCGACCTTCAGCCACCATGTTTATTGCCCATGTCATAATTTTGCAAGAAATCCTGAGTGATTATTAATTTTCTTTTATTATAAAAACGCCTCGAATTATCCCTTATAATACTACTTTTTTCCCATGCCTCTTATCCCTTTCCTGAATAAAAAACAACTCTTTAATAATGCAGCATTTTAACTGAGAAAGTATAATGTATGACAGGAGGACTGATAGGAGAACAATGAGAATAAAAATAGGGAAATGAGCATATGAATCAATTGTTTGTTATGAATTATCTATGCTAGATTCTTAAACGAGAATAAATATCATCTTTTTTTTTTTTGCCTTATTTTTCTACCCTCATTACATTTTTATTATTCCCTCCACTCTTTCCCCTTTTCAGTTCCATTCCTATTGTCGATTCCTTTGCTACGTTGCTGTTCAAGGAGATTTTTCTTTCAAATTTTTCGCAAATAGTCTTCTCTCTTAGATTTCCTGCTGGAATTCACTTTCCCTCTAGACAGCACCTTCAGTTACCCTTGTTGCACTGGAAAGGCTGAGATGAAAGCTTCCTAGCTACAGGCCAGGTCATGGTCTCTAAAGGCGATACTTAGCACTTTGAAAATTATTAGTTTAAGTTCAATTTGATTTTATCTCGACCCGTTGGTGACCATCTAATCCCGTCCTGTTCGTGAACAGCACCCCTTAGGAGTGCCAGAGGGGAGACCGGGATCCACTATAATAATCGTTTGTTGGTCCGGGGAAATGCGTTAGCATCGACCTCCTCAGTCCATACCAGACCCAGGACCCAACTATCAGCTCAGCCAGAGGGAAACTGTCCCTTCTTTTTACTTTTATTTTCACTGTAGCGTAGCGTTCGAGAGAGAGAGAGAGAGAGAGAGAGAGAGAGAGAGAGAGAGAGAGAGAGAGAGAGAGAGGCGTATTCCGATTCAGAGAGATAAAATTTACTATACGAACAACATATGTAAATATATACATACATGCATGCACACACACACATATATATGTATATATATATATATATATAATATATATATATATATATATATATATATATATATATATATATATATATATATATATATATATATATATATATATATATACGTATATGTATGTATATATATATATATATATATATATATATATATATATATATATATATATATATATATATATATATATATATATATATATATATATATATATATATATATATATATATATATATATATATATATATATATATATATATATATATATATATATATATATATATATATATATATATATATATATATATATATATATATATATATATATATATATATATATGTATATATATATATATATATATATGTATATATATATATATATATATATATATATATATATATATATATATATATATATATATATATATATATATATATATATATATATATGATTTTACCTAGGGAAATGTTTGTCATGAGCCAGTTATAGACTCTAAAATTTTGATTACATTGCTTACCACAATACTGGTATATTATCGTAAAAAAAAAATGAGGAATTTAACTTGAGGGCTCTACTCACAAAGTAGTTGTAAGTAAACACATTAGGGTAAATTTAAGAATACGTGTATTTACATTGAATGAAATATCAGAAGATGAAATGAACTAATCAGGCAGTCAAGACCTGAGAGATAAATTATGACTGGCAACACTTGAGGGTATATTCGTTGGTGTGATGATGCTGATACAAGGCACATTCAACACAGATTTCCACGGCTAACAAACCCCCTGTAAATGGAGGACACAGTAAAATATGCATAGCCAAGGCAAAGCACAAAGGGTGCCAAGGATGCCTTGAACACACGATTTTATGTAGTTGTTCAAACACAGGAATTTACTCAACAATGCCCTAACAAGGCAAGCTTAATATGGAAATACTGGCTCTTAGAAATGAAATAGGAAGTTTAGTACCAGAATTAAAACAGTGTAACTGAATGGAAGAACTTTTGCAACAAATCACTTAACCTTATAGAAGAGGTGGCTTCAGTGTGGGTAATGGCGGTAGTGGAGGGATAAAGGGCTTCACTGGTAAGAATATTGAGGTCCCCTACAAGATAGGACCACGTGGTAGGGGCATGGCTCTCTGAAGGAGGCAGGAATGCAAGGGGCAGATGAGTCTCGCTCGCATCCAGCTGTCTCTCAACCTCGTTCCATCGGTCAGGCCCTTTTAAGACCTTGTATTACGACGCTTTCCTCTTGTAGATGGGGTAGGTGTCGTTCCTCTATGCTCGCACACCATTTGTGAGTTAGGACCAGGTGTTCTTTGCAGGCCACACCTTTCCCTTAATCTGCATAGCAGACTCTGCTTTGCCTTT
The DNA here is from genome assembly GCA_039081455.1 of Macrobrachium rosenbergii. NCBI lineage: Eukaryota > Metazoa > Arthropoda > Malacostraca > Decapoda > Palaemonidae > Macrobrachium > Macrobrachium rosenbergii. Next base: position 27,013,394 of record JANJGK010000032.1, read on the forward strand.
GGCCATATTTAATCTCTCACAACCTCGTGTCTGAAAGCAAAGGCTCCGCAAAGTCACATGTTCAAATGAGAAAGTGGGATAGATATAGAGAGCGCAGTTAGCTGGTAAGGAGGAGGGTCCAATATTCCTTTTGCCCTTCCTTATCAGGCAGTGCTAACTTCCTGCCCAAGTTGACATCTCTCACCTTCACTCGCGTGTAAATGTCTACCAAGCCGATGAATCAGCTGAGAAATGCTTTATATTACTCTAATTTCCTTGTTAACGGCACTCATGCATATTTATTAATCTAGATCTCTCTTTGTCATATGAGATATCTGGAAAACTTACTTGATAAAGAATTCAATATTTTATGTAAATCGCAGAGTAAAGAAAAGATTTTAACCTTAGATTACCATTACTTTAAAACAGGAACATTTATAACTATAAGAAATTTAACTTTAATTGGCTTCCTAAAGGTAAATCTCAAAAGAAATATGAGTAAATTATCTTATGTATTAAAAAGCGATAAATCATAAGCTACTGTTATTTTGAAACAGGAACAGTTGCAAAAATAAGAAAGATAATGTAAATATTAGAATACACTAACTTTAAATGATTTCCTTCAGGCAAATCTTAAAATAATCATGCACTTAACTTTTTAGTAGTAATTATTACAGTCAAAGACATGCAGCTAGTTTGCCTTGATGAGGCATCACAACTAAGTATATGGTCTTTGGTTAGGTGTTTCCATGTTACTCAAGTCGATGGCACAGTGCCAGACGTGGTACTGAGGTCAATGGCGCTTACTGGCACGAAGCTAAGTACAATGAAGGACAGACAAATATGTAAAGTACACGGTCTTTCCGAGTCATGGACTCGGGATTTAAATTACAGGGGAATAACAAAGAAGACAAATGATAGATTCTAGAATGAGTAATGACTCTTAAATAAAAATGATGATTAATAGATCAAAATTATACTCTTTATCTTATGAAAATGATTTGAGTATATCCTTTTGCCCAAGGGGCTTCAAAACAGTCAAAGGACACAACTCCTCTGACAGGATCATCTGTCAACATCTGTGATAATGGCACCATGCCAAGGAGGCACTTATATGATAATACTTATTGGTTTTGGGCATATATGGTTTTAAAAGGTTTCATGCATCTATAGACATGAGAGGGAAGTCATAGGCCTTATGAATTTGAAATGTCTGTCAATTTGCACTCTGCATTGGCAGAGTGAGAAGTAAAGTAAAATTTGTTCCTTGGTAAGGTTGGAAATAAATGCAAGGGGTACTCAAAGGGGAAAAAAAGAGTAAGAAAACAAAGAAAAATGTTAAAGGAAGATAATAATGTACAGGATTGTAAGAAAAAAAAAAAAAACAGGCAGCGCTGGTAGCGGAGCCAGGCTGGGACCTCTTGAATGGAGATTGGGGGCGTGCTCTGGTGCTGGCACTAAGGCAGGTCAGGCCCTATTATTTGATTTGGAATTTGCTCGTCGTTCGGGACAGATGGAGCTTGGCACTGCTCAGTGCACGCAAGTGGCACTAGCAGAGATTGTGAATCAAGTTTGGGATTTCCTAGAGGGAGATCTAGTTGGTGCCCTGGCACTGGCACTGGGGTAGGGCCTGGCACCAGAATGGGATCTGGAATCGATTCTGAAGAAGGTGGCCATTGCACATCGTACTCAAGGGGTACTGGCAGTGGAATGAATGCAGGCATTTGAGGTTTACTTGTGCCTAATGAATGATTTGAGGATTCTGGGCCCCTGGATTGCTGGAATTTAGATGGGGACTGGATATCCTGTCCCAAGAATGTAGCTTGCTACTGCAAGGTTGCAGATTTTGGATCTATGAGGTCTTGTGACCCTCAGCTGAACAGTAGGGAGTATCATTTTAAATTGATTGTTACCCTCAGTTGTGACGTTGGTTAATGCTAGCTCCATAGGGAACTTTGTCTTTCCTTCTGTGGGAAATTTGTGTGCCGGAGTCATCAAATGTCTTGACAGGACGTGTGGGGTAGCTACCTCAAGGAGGCACCAAATATATGGGACCCTCACTGGAGGGCCTTAAGGATTTTGGATTTGTAACTGCCAAGGTGATGGCAGGAGTACTTGATTTATTACTAGGGCATTTTGTCCATGTGGATGAGTGGCCATAAACTTTGCAAGCTGTGCAATAGCTCTGGCTGTAATCTCTTTGTGGCACTGCCCCTGTGGAGGGTGCAGGCTTTTTAGTTGGTAGATTCCCGGGAGAGGGTTTGAAAGGCGCCAAGGTGGGGGCTTGGGGCTTGTTTCGACACTGCTTGGAGGAATGTCTGGATTTCTTGCCCATTCTTGGGTGGAGAGGTGCCGAAGGTGAAAGAAGAAGGGCATATTTTGCTTCCCAACGAGCTTGCGTTGGCGTGATGGGTGTCCCACTTGTCAGAGAGGTGACAGCACTCTGCTAGAGTCATGGGCATTTTTTTGCAGACATGTGTTTCTAGGGTGGAAGGGGTGTGATATAAAAAGTTTTCAATCTTGAACTGCTCGAGGATGTCCTCGGTGGTCGAGACTCCCAGGGACTCTAGCCATTTAGAGAGGGCCCTATCTGACTGATACGCCCAGTCAGACCAGGTATGTTCTGCTTCTTTTATCTGGCCTCTCCAGCATTGTCTCCAGTGTTCTGGGGTGATCACATATGCCTTTGTGGTCACCCATTTCCCTTGATCTACCTCAGGGAGAGTGTTGAAGGCAATTAGTCCCTTTCCTCCTAGGAATTTTCCCAATAGTAGGGAGACTTCAGTGGGAACGAGTGGGTATGAGCTAAGGACCTTTTCCACCCAATCGAGCCACACCTCAGGCTCAGCCTCTCTTCACTTGGACATAAACGTATGAGCCTGAGTAAGGGCTGGAAACCAGCTGGTAGTGCCAACTTTAGTCATCTGGAGGTCATGGGCACGCTGCTTTTCCTCCCTTTCGAGCCTATCCTTTCATTCTGGTTCTTTCTCCCTTCATGCTTGCTCTTCCCTTGCAAGTCTATCTAGCCTATCTTGTTCTTCCTTTTTCTCCTTTCTCTCTTGTTTTTCCTTCTTTGCCTTTCTTTCTTTCTCCCTCTCCTGCCGTTCTGCCTCTATATCCCCCTTGGGATCATCTACTTTCTCTTGGACACAGTCCCTCAGGGCTTGTCCTGACAGCCCCACGTCCTTTCCAGTGGACATGTAGAACTAAAAGTCCTTATTTTGCTGGGTTCTGGATGCCATAGACATCTTGAGATAATGCTCATCTGGACGTGACCCTTTAGATAATCAATATGTCTAAAAAGACACAAATTTCAGGGTGTCTTGAAAGGCTCAAGTTTGTTCATGATGAACTGGTTTCACTATGTATAAAAGACTCAGGGTTGTTCGAGTGAACAGGCTCAATATGTCTGAAGAGACTCAATATTGTTCAAAATGAACAGATTCACGGTGTCTGAATATGACTCAAAATTCGTGATGAAACTGTTTCAATATGTCTAAAAGTCAGACGTTCATAATGAATGAATTTTAATATGTCTGAATGAGATGTACTTGTTCATGATGAACGAATTTTAATATGTTTCGAAAGATGTAATTTGGATTTTATTTCACGCACGGACTTGGCTGGCTATAGTGTGAAGATTGGGGTTTTTTTGGTTCGCCTCATAGGACATGATTTGTTTGCAGGGAACTGAACATTACTTTTTGTTTCTTAGGATGTGGTTTCTGATTCATACATGGACTTGGCAAGCTATAGCATGAATCTTAAGGCTTAGTTCTGGGAGCATTTGCCGGTTCCTGAGATTTTTTTTTTTTTTTTTTTTGCCCCGTAGGGTGTGGATTTGTTCGCAGGGAAGTGGTTTGGTTTTGTCCCAGAAGATGTAGGAATTTTGGTTTTATTCACACGCGGACCAGACCGGCTATAGCGCGAATTTGGTTTGGTTTGGGGAACGTTTGCCTGTTCCTGAGAACTTGGTTTTTCTTGTGATAAAAAAAAAAAAATTTAGGGTAGTCCTGATAGTGATAGGTTTGGGAACTCAGTAAGTGTTGTAACACTTAAAATAGTAACCCCCCCCACAAAAAAAATGGACGTAGCATAAACCTTAAATATAAAAAACACAAAAAAAAAAATGCTTTGAGAGTCACTGGGATACTGGCGCAGAGGAGGTAAGGTTTACGTACTGATACAAATTTCTGGGTTAGAAACTAGCCTTTTTAGAGTATATTTCTACTTATTTTTATAGGAGTGATAAGTTCATTGCCAAGAGACGGATAAGTTACAAAGTTATATTATTTGTAAGTTACGCTGATAAATGTGTGTATTTTGCCAACAATGATAATAGCTTTTTCCTCCAACCTAATATAATTACAAAACTTAATTCTACCATGCACAGGCACTGTTTGCCTAGGTTCACATGCTTACGAAATTACATTTCCCTATTTTAGCCGACCTCACACATGACTGGAAAAGGGCATTCGAGTTTGTTGTGTCAGGCTCAGTGACAGCTCAAGGTTGTCTAGTACGCACCTTTCCCAAAGGACAATGACTATTGTGGGAGTTTTTCCGAGACTGACCGCAAGCCTATGAAAACATTTCCTCACTTATGCTTATCTAGAGGAACCCAAATATAAAAATTTTCTCCTAGGCTGTACGAAAATTAAACTTGGAACGACCTGAAGACCACATGGTCACAACGAACTCTAAGCAAAACGAAATGTTAACACAATTATAAAAGCATTATGCTGGTGAAGGCATATTTACAGGAACCCAAATTTAAAACTTTCTCTTAGGCTTTAAGAAAATTAGACTAAGAACGACGTGAAGTCCACATGGTCACAGCGAACTTTAAGCAAAACGAAAGACAAACACAAATAAACAAAAGAATGAATGAAATAGCAGGCTGTTATTGAATGGAAACACCTAGAAATAAAATAGCATTTATCAGGTGCGGTGCTGTATGAAGGAATGTGTACAAATGCAAATATAAAGCATGTTTATTTGCTCATGTGGCCTGAACAAATTAAATGCCTTTTCTGAGATTTTACTCTATGATAAGGAATTATACATTTGCCTAATGGATTCCTAACCGCTATGAGAGAGAGAGAGAGAGAGAGAGAGAGAGAGAGAGAGAGAGAGAGAGAGAGAGAGAGAGAGAGAGAGACTAAACTCTGAGCTCCAGTGATATGGAAATTGCTGGCTGACCCACGTGGGAATTAACATGTGCCTAGCTAAAAATTCCGAGATGAAAAATTGTCTGAATAACACAGGGAGGAAATATATGCACTATTTACTTTTTTACAACACTTCATAATTCACTAGCTTGCCCATGTGAAAAACATGCAAGCCCTCATGCAGGGGCTATCAAAACCTTGTTTAACAGCCAATAACTCTCTCTTCTCGATAACTGGGTTGCATGTATGTGCCTAACATTTCCCTATTGCTATATTCAGTCACCAGTTCACATCCTATCCTAACATAAAATAAAAATACTCACTGTGTGGAACTCCTTGACCGTACGCTTGTGGATTTTATGCGAAAGGCTCATTTCTTTTTCCTACATCCAGGCTAGCTTCGGTAGTCGCGGATACTGCAAGTTGCAATGGGGTGAGGAAAGGCTCAATTCTGCAACATTGCTTTGCAAGATGCAAGACTAAACGGTCACCATCTTTACGACTGTACATGGGGAAATGCTTATCATGAGCTAGTTATAGACTATAAATTTTGGATATGTTACTTACCTGTCTACTGGTATATTATCTGACTGCTGTTGAGTCAGGTAATCGTAAAAAAAAAAAAAAAAAGGGGAATTTAACTGAGCTGAGGGCTCTACTCACAAGCTACTTTTAAGTAAAAACGTTAGGGTAAGTTTAAGATTGTGTATTTACATTAAATGAACTATCAAAGGATGAAATGAACTAATCAGGCAGGCAAGAACTGAGAGATTAATTATAACTGGGAACACTTGAAGGTATATCCGTCGGTGTGATGATGCTGATGCAAGGCACAGTCAAGAGAGATTTCCACGGCTAACAAACCCTCTGTAAACGGAGAGATTTGTGAATTAAAAGTCAGTAAGGACACATAAAATATGCAGAGGACAAGGCAAAGCATAGAGGGTGCCAAGGATATCTTTAACACATGATTTTATGTAATTAATCAAACACAGGAATTTACGTAACACTGCCCTAACAAGGCAAGGTTAATATGGAAATACTGGCGCTTAGAAATGAAATAGGAAGTTTAGTACCAGAATTAAAAGTGTTACTGAATGAAAGAACCCTTGCAATAGATCACTGTACCTTATAGAAGAGGTGGCTTTAGCATGGGTAATGGCGGCGGTGGAGGGATAAAGTCTTCACTAGTAAGAATGCAAAGGACCCCTTCAAGATAGGACCACGTGGCAGGGGCATGGCTCTCTGAAGGAAGCAGGAATGCAAGGGTCAGATGTGTCTCATTCGCGTCCAGCTATGTCGCTCAACCTCATTCCTTCGGTCAGGCCCTTTTAAGACCTTGTATTACGATGCTTTCCTCAGGTACATGGGGTTGTTGTCGCCCCTCTATGCATGCGCATCATTTGTGAGTCAGTGCCAGGTGTTTTTTACAGGCCACACTTTTCTTTTAATCTGCATCATCGGCTCTATTCTGCCTCTGGCCATACTTAATCTCCTCACAACCTCGTGTCTGAAAACAAAGGCTCAGCAAAGTCACATGTTCAAAAGAGAAAGAGGGAGAGATATACAGAGTGCAGTAAATGGGTTTTGAGGAGGGCAAATGTTCCATTAGCCCTTGCTTGTCAGGCAGTGCTAAGCAATGCACTGTGTTTTTATTTTTCAGCTTTAAATTGAGCCTTTGGTGGCTTGGATCCTTGGAAGATGTAGCTGTGTGTATATATATGTATATATATATATATATATATATATATATATATATATATATATATATATATATATATATATATATATATATATATATATATATATATATATGAATAGAAGTAATCAACACACTATCACGTGTGGAGCAGAAATATATTTCCATCTCACATCCAGGTCTTTTAATTGAAAGGCTAGGCTGGTGCCAACCAAGCCACACAAGTCATAAAAGAAGTTGAAACCTAATTACCACTCTACCTGAGGTTTTACCTGGTTGATCGCAGCCTTGCCTCTCAGTTGAAAGACCTGGGTTCCATCCTGATGTAAGTCAGAAATTTATATTATGTATGTAATTTCCTATAGCTGTACACTATTCGTATGGAATAGCAATTTGTATATTAAACAGATAATTAATGTGCCTAAGTTTCTTCGGCGCAATCGAGTTTTCTGTACAGTGTATAATGATGTATGAGCCATGGCCCATGAAGCTTTCAGCCATGGCCCGGTGATGGCCTGTCCTATAGCGTTTTTGGAAGCACGATTATGGCCAACTTTAACCTTATTATAAAATAAAAACTACTAAGGCTAGAGTGCTGCAATTTGGTATGTTTGATGATTGGAGGGTGGATGATCAACATAACAAGTTGTAGTCCTCCCCTAGCCTCAGTAGTTTTTAAGATCTGAGGGCAGACAAAAAAAGTGCTGATGGACAAGTAAAGCCTTTACAATAGTTTTCTTTTACAGAAAACTAAGAGCTTTTATTTGTGCAGTTAATGAATACATACCATAATTGTCAGCTTTATTCGTTGTTGACCGTCTTGAAAAATATTCTTCTCTTCATGGCGATTCCGAGCTCTTCCTAAGTTACTATGTTATCACCATTCTTTTTTATCACCATCTTCATACTTATTGCGTTCATCATTACCATGATTATGATTAATGCACCATTAACTTTATCGTCGGCACCATTACCATCTTCTTCCTTGTTCCTGTCCATTGTTATAATCGTCATCGACATCATTCCCATAAAACAACATTCGTCATGTCTCACAAAAAAAAACACTGCTGTTCCTCTTTAAGCCTTGAAGATAAGGGTCTCATGCTCTGCTAATTACAAATTATATTCTTATATAGTCTTTCCAGTTCAGTAAAGGTGAATTAAATACACAAAACGAGTGTTCTGAGTGGTTGCCATCGAGGAATATTTGAATCAAAATCAAAACAAGAAACAAAACTACAAACTCTAAAAATCATCAGCTGTCTTAAATGTTGCTCTGAAACCACTGAAATTTTAAAGACGGAAAACCTTATCGCCTTGTATGTGGAAAGTGTATAAATATTGTTTACCGTTGCTGCTCATCTTCAAACGATTACCCAAATTCTTTACTCATCAGGCTGGTTTACTCTCTCAAATGCAATAAATCTTTTCGTTAAGGGAAGAATTAGTGCAACGGTGCGCCCACGGAAGTTGTATCGTTTTTGTGTTTTTGGCATTAATGTATTAAATTTTTTCACATTTTGACAGATTTCTAACGTTCTTCATACTGATTATTATTATTATTATTATTATTATTATTATTATTATTATTATTATTATTATTATTATTATTATTATTATTCATAGCTTGGCAAAATCTTCTAAAACAAATAAGCAAGACATCGATGTGGAAAGTAAATAGTAAATAAGAAACATGGTGGAAAGATTAATTTTAAGTATAGTTTTTCAACTGCTAGTATAAATATTTATGCTTCTTTGAATAAAGATATATTAATAAATGGCTGCTTATGTACCAACACTGATATCGCATCTTTGTCATTCTTTCTTACGCATTCTTCATATACTCCTCCTCTAACATATCAGTAAAAAAATTTCTATTTTTTCCACGTCCTGAGGAACCGTTGGAAATATAGTGTCACTTGTTTACATCTATGAATCATTACACCTGCAATTCACGCGTAGATTCTTTATTCACAAACTTGAAGTAACAGACCAGTAACTTGCATTCCATAGCACGTGAAAGAAATTTTCACTGACCGGTAAAAGTACAGGATGAAAATATTCAATTTATTCAATCACTAAATTACTTTCACTGTTCACTTATCATGGCCCAGTGTCAATATCCTTCCAGACTCTTTTAAGTTAGTTATTTATTCGTCAATTTTTTTATCTAATTGGCGTGATTTTTATCGAAGATGTTAGTGATAATTCTCTCTCTCTCCTCTCTCTCTCTCTCTCTCTCTCTCTCTCTCTCTCTCTCTCTCTCTCTCTCTCTCTCTCTCTCTCTCTCTCTTGTAAAGGAAGAATTTCAAATGAATTAGTTTTTTATCCAAAGGCATTACGGATCTTGCGCGAAAGAGGCGAAATTTATGGCTGATTAAGACGAACGGAATAATCTCTTTGCCAGAGAGAGAGAGAGAGAGAGAGAGAGAGAGAGAGAGAGAGAGAGAGAGAGAGAGAGAGAGAGAGCGGACTGGCTTCGTTTGAACCTATGGTAAACGTCCACGCATGTCTTTAAATCGTGTTTTTTTTTTTTTTTTTATACTATTGCTGCCATATTCAGCACCGGCAATTTATAAGAAAATGCCAGTAATATTAGCATGTTATAAGTAAAGAGTTAGCAATGATTAATTTTATTCTATATTTATAAGTATTACGCAAGAACCAGCAGGTATGTCTAAACTAATATTAGAAATAATTAAGTTTCTTGCTTTCATCTTTCAAATGACTATACTGTAGGTTTTAAGACAAATTAAGCGCTTGTAGGTAGCGTTCGAAATAAAAGTAAAAAAAGATTTAACGAACAAGATATTTCATGAAGATTTCAAGGCAATTTATGTCTACGTTTCTGTCCCATTTTAAGCATATTTTGGAATTATTATTATTATTATTATTATTATTATTATTATTATTATTATTATTATTATTATTATTATTATTATTATTATTATTATTATTATTATTATTTAACCGTAGCAGTACTGGTAGTAATATTAAAAAACGAACGAATAAAATAAAAAGAGGAAGCCACAAAGATTCTAAGCAAATAAGAACAAAGAGGAAAAATCAAACAACAAAGGAATATACACAAGAACTATCGTTCCCTTCGCCTGCCTGCACTTGTTGCAAAGAAATAGCTTCTCTCATTATGGTACATTTCTTTGAAAAGAGAGTGAATGATACTTTCGTGAAATCTGACAACCTCTCCTTCCCCAGTACAGGAAAAGACCATATTTTCATGAAATACCACGTTTAGCAAGTAAGGAAATAAACTAAAGAAATAACTTTGCAAACGGGGTGCCAAGAATGTAAAAAGGATCACATTCTGGCAACCGTGTCTTATCAAAAATGTTAACTCTTGGTTCGGGGAACAGAAATCTCGTTTGAAACATTTCCCAGCTTTTGTCAGAGAGTCTGTCCTACATTTGTTAGTTATTCCTCACAGAAATGTCTAAATATTTACTCTAGGTTGCTAGTTAGTCTTACTTTTGGTAGCAATTTTGTTTATTGTTTACAATAAGTCACATTTTTCTTTGATTTTAAAATGGACTTTATTTTTACTTCATTTATTAACCTTTCGCTTACCTATCTTGGATATAAACGTCATCTAAATTTAAGTCCTTCGTTCGCTGATGACGTAAGCAAACGTGAAATAATAAAAAGATTGCTCAACCCAGCAGACAAGACAAGGATTATTTTCAGTGACTGTTCATGATATTTTTTTACATATATGTAACATTTATGTCTATTTGTTTTGTATAGTTTTAGATTTCTATTCTATTATGACATCATTTATCTTTTTTCTGCGAGAGAGAGAGAGAGAGAGAGAGAGAGAGAGAGAGAGAGAGAGAGAGAGAGAGAGAGAGAGAGAGAGAGAGAGAGAGATTTTTTATGCATATGTAAATTGTATGTTTATTTGTTTTGCATAGTTTCAGATTTTTATTCTATACTTACATCATTTATCTTTTTTCTGCGAGAGAGAGAGAGAGAGAGAGAGAGAGAGAGAGAGAGAGAGAGAGAGAGAGAGAGAGAGAGATTTATGTATACGTATATTGTATGTTTATTTGTTTTCTATAGTTTTAGGTTTTTATTCTATAATTACATCATTTATTTTTTTTCTGAGAGAGAGAGAGAGAGAGAGAGAGGAGAGAGAGAGAGAGAGAGAGAGAGAGAGAGAGAGAGAGAGAGAGAGAGAGAGAGAGTTGTATGTTTATTTGTTTCATATAACTTTAGATTTTTATTCTATAATTGCGTCATTTATCTTTTTTTTTCTGAGAGAGAGAGAGAGAGAGAGAGAGAGAGAGAGAGAGAGAGAGAGAGAGAGAGAGAGAGAGAGAGAGAGAGAGACTGGGTGCCACTTATTTTACGGAAAGCGTGATGTTACTTAGTCATTCCTGTTTCCATATTTCCCTTGTATAATTACGAATTTTGCTTTGCAAAAACTACGTAATTTATCTGGATAATATATCTTTACCGCTAATAGTTTTCCGGGCAATTATTTTTTTGGGGGGTGTGGGGAAACTACTAAGTTTTCTTGCATCTCGTAATTTCTACGCATTATTCCTACTAAATTAATTTATTTTGCAGGGTTTTTTTAGCTGCAAAATGAAACAAAACTATGCAAAACAAAACTATGCAGTCTACCTTGAAAATTATAGGATCTAACGTATGTTTCAAGAACAAAAAAAAAAAAAAAGCTATAAGGAGTGTTCTGCGCGTATCGCATGGGTGACTGGCACTTTTCTCGTGGAAAACGCGACGCTGTTGTCATTCTTTTTTTTTTATTTTTTTTTTTATTTTCCTTGCTATAATTGCAACTATTAATATTCCAATAACTAGGGAATTTATCTGAATATATATTGGATTTACAACGATATTTTCTTAGGCAAATTATTTTTTGGGGAAAGAGCAAAATTTTCACGTATCTCGTAATCTCTACTTATATTTCACCTACATAAGTTATTTTGGGGATATGCTTATGCCATTGTACAGAGCAATCATTCAGCTGCAATATATATATATATATATATATATATATATATATATATATATATATATATATATATATATATATATATATATATATATATATATATATATATATATATATATATATATTGAGCAGTCTACTAAGAAAACTGTCAAAGCTATGCATTTAAAAAAAAAAAAAAAATATTAAAATTTTTGCGTGTGCAGTATTTCGTAGGTGACTGGCAGTATAATTGCAACTTTTACCATTACAATAAGTAAGTAATTTACCTTGGTGTGCTGTGGATAAAAAAGAAACCTTTATCGGAATCAGTTTTTTTTTTTTTTTTTTTGTGGGAAGTGCAAAATTTTCTTGTCCCTTATAATTTCTACTCATAATTTCACCTACATAAAAGGTATTTTGGTTTTTTTTTATGCCATTCTATAGAAGAATTATTCAGCTGTAAAATGAAACAAAATTGAGCGGTCTACCTTCAAAATCGTCGGAGATACGCGTCTTTGAACTAAAAAAAGCTATAAACATTTTACGTTTACCACTCGAGTCACTGCCATTACCCACTGACTTAATCGTTTAAAATAAGCGAAAGGTTAAAATACATTATGAAACTGTGCTAACAAGGGTTCTGATATTCTTTTCAGTGAAGAGGCTTCGGTTGCATTTCACATAAGATTTTCAAGGAAATTGAGGTATCACTTATAATTCTGCTGCAGCTGCGCTGTTAACAAGATTTTTACAATATTACAAATGGAATAATCTCACAGTCATTAATCGAATAAAAGGTATCTCTCAGCTTCACTTTTGACGTTTATATATATATATATATATATATATATATATATATATATATATATATATATATATATATATATATATATATATATATATATATATATATATTATTAATGAGTGTGTATATGTCATTGGACAAGTAAGAATCACTTTTGTTGATGAGTAAGGATACCTCTGACAGCAACATGTAAAAAATGTTACATGATAGAGAAACATAATCTGTTGAGAATTGTAATCCCCATAAAAATTTACAGCAATTTCAACAAGAAGGAAAAGACGTCCTAATTAAGATACCTGTGATGCAAGTGCAACTTTGCCATATTTATATGGCGTGACCAAAATTTATAAACTTGATAATTTAGTCCGACCAATTGTATAAAATTGTCAAAGTGCCTAACGAATTGTTGCCTTTCTTAGAATGTATTTTTGGCTTGCCTGTAAATGAAAATTCCTTTTAACTATCAGTTAGGAACAGTTGATATTAATTTTACTTTTGAAACTATTTCTTTTGATGTGACATCGCTATTTGATTTCCTTTATTTTTTAGCTGATGGGTTACATAATGATGAATTATCTCGGAAAGCAAGCTACTATTTCATAACAAATAAAAGCGTTCACTAAATATTTTAGATTAATTTTTATTGAAAATTTTTATGAACTAGCTTTGGAAAAGGGATGTGGAATTCTTAAACACCGCTTTCAAGTTACATCTAGATGAACATTTATTTATATTCTAGCCACCATTTTAAAATATAACTTTATGCCTTTCTTCCATCTTTTTAAGAGTACTCCTAATTTGCTGATCAGATATTTTTTACAGTAAGCTTTTGAAAATATGTCATTGCTTATTGTTTGAAATTATCTAAAACGTTTCGCTGATATGCCTTTACAAAATGATGAAACACATTTTTATGTAGTTGACAACATATGGAGATTTCGTTATGATACTTATTAATGTCGCGCTTTAATGACAGAGTCCTCTCATTGCCGAAAAATGGAAAGAATTTTATGTTTTTTTGGTTTTTTTTTAAGAATTCATCAATTGCCAAAACTATTTTTGTAATGAAATTGTCTATTTGTTAGTTTTATTTATTAGATTCCATGGTAAAGAGTGTAACAAGAAATACATCGTTTATAGTTGTAATGTGCTGGGTGTTAGAAATAATCAACCTGAGTACCGCGTCCCACGATCTTTTTCTACATATGAAAAAATCAAAATTTCTATTGATTGTGATCATTCTAAAGAGTTATCAGAGTAATAAAAGTAAGGTCAGGGTGTGTTTTCGTTTATACCAAGGTTCTTTGTGAACTGGACAACTAATATAAAGAGTAACGTTCAACAAATCAAAATGAAAAAAAAAAAAAATTCTCTTTTAGATGTTTTCTTTTTAGGGCCAATTCTCATTCAAGTACACTTTCTTTAGGTGTGAAATGTTTGTTTCTTTAATCACGCTGCTCGGTAGCTGTTTATTTCTCTTTAATTTCATTTATACGTTCACACTTATTTATTCATCTCGTAACTTCTTTAATGGTAAGGCCCAGGTTATCCAAAAGACGATAGGTGGAGATCTTGTCGGGATTAACTTTTATTTCTTTCCTTTTGTACCTTCTGTCTCTTTCATTCTATTAATCCCCGTTTGCCCGGGAAAACTTTAGGAGGTCAACTGAAAGTCTTAATCAACACTGTGTTCAGCAGCTTCATGGTTATCGATGAGGCCTAAATTTACCAAGAAAATTGACAGTTCAAACTGCAGCAGGTAAGCTATTACATAATAGATTACGGAATGCGAAGGTAATCACAAAGTGCAACATCAGCCCCACAAAAGAAAGCAAAAACATTGATCATGTCTTCATGTGTGTTGACGGATACCTTTCTCAGCGGTTATATTATGCACTGTATGTTGTTCAGGGCAACAGGTAAATATTGATCACGAAAACGCTGGTCAGATTAATCTTCTGGAAAATTAGCTATTTCAGAAACGCGATATGGAATCATAGTAGCGTTGAATAAGATAGTTATATGTATGTTATGTATGTATGTATGTATGTATGTATGTATGTATGTATGTATGTATGTATGTATATATATATATATATATATATATATATATATATATATATATATATATATATATATATATATATATATATATATATATATACATACATACATACATACATACATACATACATATATATATATATATTATATATATATATATATATATATATATATATATATATATATATATATATATATATATATATATATATATATATATATATATATATATATATATATATATATATATATATATATATATATATATATATATATATATATATATATATATATATATATATATATATATATATATATATATATATATATGAATATTTTTCTATTGTAAGTTGGTATTCTTCTAATATGAGAATTCTGTTGTTCTGACAATTCCATCGCAACATCGGGGCTTGCTAGGCGTCTCTCACGTGATGCTTTGGCAAATAGTAATAATCACAAATATGATAAAGAGACTATCTTTTTTATTATTTCCAGAAATGTTTTTTTTTTTTTTTTTTTTGCACTTGGAGATGCGTCTCCCTTAGTCCGCATTTTAATGAAAAAATGTCTCTTCTGATCTTATAACACTTTTTTGTCATTTGTCTCGAAATTATTTCCCTATTACCAAGGCTAAATTATCAACATATGGTCTGTTAGTTAGCATAGTTTAATCTTTAATGGAGTTTTTTATATCTCAAATAATTCTTCTCTGTTGGAGAAAGGTCACGTAATAATATTCGATATTCATTTCAACAAAGGGTGGGTATAGACACTCTCGAGAACATTTTCATTTCGGTAATTTTATACTAGTATTATACTGTAGTGATATATTTCATAATCAGACCTTTTGTCCTTACAAGTGTTGGTTTCCGAGAAAATGCTGCAAGAAGGTCGCCGTCTCATTCATACTTTAATGCTAAATCATGGATGAATTCTCAGGACAGAAAGGTTCTAAAACGGTATTCATTTTATGCATCTACACAGAATGTTCATCATCAGCACATCCAAATCCTGTGTACACACAATAAGCTTTTGACCTCAAACTTTCACGCACTTCCGCGCTGCCTAGATATTAAGTCCCTTCCATTCAGTCATTTCTTGCCATCTATCCAGCACTTCTAGGCTTCCCTCTCCTTTTCTTCCTCCTAACGCCTTCGAATCATATATTCTATTCACCAGTCTATCGTCATCCATTCCTTTCATCTGACCAACCATCTGAATACGCTCCAACCATCCTTTCACCACACTGACCTCTTTCCCACTTCTACATCTCCACATTTTTCAAGCTCTCACTTCCCCTTACGCCAGACATATTAAACAAATAATTTATGTCAACAGCTTAAATCTTTATTCTTTCATTTCAATGAGGAAGAGCTTACTCAACAAACTCTTCATATATTCCACCTTGTTTTCCATAGTCTCTTTCAATCTTTTCCTAATCTTTGGTGTGTGTTTTGCTCCCTTTCTTATGTCAACTGTTCTGGGAACTAACTCATTTATCATCGTACCATCATCTGTTATGTTCATTCTTACACCATCCATATTCCGATGCAGCTCCCTGTCCCCTGCTTTTCAGTGACCCTTAATTCCCCTCCTCCCTCAGTTAATTTTACTCTCTAATATAATGAACACTTTAAAACTCTTTCGCTGGTCTCAGCTGTTCCTCTTTATTAACCCAAATCACTATAATATTATTCGCGAATATTACCCATTCAAAACTCTATTAATTACTTATTTTCTTTAGCCCAGCTTTCCATCTGTGCCAAGTGTCCTTTCTCTGACTTTTGTCATCATTCCCTTCATAAAGATGGCCAACAACAATGGAGAAAACTCACTCTTGTCTCAGACAAATTTTTAAACGAAACCAGTCACTCCTCGGTCTATACATTTTAACCTGAGCTGCCCTTTCATCAACAAATCTTTTAATCACTCACCCTCGTTTTTATATCATACACCTTATCCTTCAAATGCCTTTCCATAATTGCCATCATACGTTTTTGTTAGTCCTATGTTTGTCACAAGCGTTTTCCTTTGCTGTCAAACTTCTCGTCAAACTGTTTCATACAAAGCATTTGAACCACACAAAGTCGTCCTTGTTGCTTTATTAAAGAGGTAATACGGAGACTTCAGGCGTTGGGATCAAAGCCCAGCCTCCTGTACGGTTTGCCGGAATTACAAAAAGAGGACCCTCTCTTCCTCTCTATATTTATCAACCATTTAGACGGCTAATGACATGGAGTTCAATCTCTGCTTCATAATTAATTTTGTTCATATTTAGCTTTTTAAATAGTCTTATGATTGTTCCTTTATTGATAGTGCTGTGGTTTCTATTAATGTTAAATCTTTATTTACCCAATTTCTTGGTATGTGCCATCAAGAACTAATTAACGATAACAATTTGCAGATAGTTTTAAGAGATTTCAGTTAAAGGACTTCTTGAACAAGTAAGAGTGAGTACAGATTCTTATTTAGGCACTTTGCTAGCTAACATATTTATGTTTTACATGAAAAATGAGTGGCTAAATGACTGTCCAGCACATATCAAGCCACTATTGTACAAAAGGTATGTTTATGATATAATTTTTAATCGAGGCACATGGCCAAGTCCCTTAATTTCTTGAAAACAGACATAACAAGCACAGAATGATAAAATTCACTGCTAAATAAGAAGAAAACAAGGCAGTTTTTCCTGACTTTGGCAGACATTTGACAGACTTTCATTCTGTTACACGTGCGAAATGTCAGAACATAACCCTGGCATTCGCAACAAGGGCATAGAAAATCTGCTCCATTTATGTCAACTTACACAATGAATTAGAATTTTTATGATCATACTGAATAAAAATGGTTATTTGTTAAATCATATAAACTATACCAGGAAAAACTTTCTAGTTTACTTATGGATGCACAACCAAAAATAACCCAGAAACTGCAAAACCCTATTCCCAAGCACTCACAGGTGTTCATACCAGATATAAAAAAGCAACTGCCTATACAGTTGTCCAGTTCCAATTTACACCTGGACGGGGAAGATGATATTTTACTTTTTAAAATACGACTGACAAATCCCTCCAAATTAAAGACTAAATCCTAACAAACCTCCAAGTTTTTTTTTTTTTTGTTTTGTTTTGTTAGAAGTTCAGTCTCTTTCTGCAAGAAGCACTATCGTGGCTAAGATGCCACTTGGGTGGGCGGAAGCATCAGCCTGAATGAGGTGGTTTGAACACTTTGGCAAGTCATTTCGCAGACACCCGTCTGACCGGGTCTAATTATGGTGTAATTCGAGAACACATTGAGGAGGCTGGTTAACCCCCATCACTAGCGAATTTTTCTCTTTTGCTTACTCCCAGTCGGCTGCTGACCTCGGCATTTTCAGTGCATTATACTCACTAGCCAGAAGTGTAGTAGCTACAACATCACTAGTGTGTTTTTGAATTTCTGTTTCTGAGAAGTGTGTACGTGAACGAAGTATTCTATTTTTGATGTTGAATGTTTCTGCATTTTCATTGTATTTTGTCGTCGTGTGCCTCATAAGTTTTTATTAGTATTGGCTCTGGTGTCCTTTGTGATAAGTAGATGGTGTGTCCTTGCTGGAATATCCGTTGTCCTTAGAGGCTACTCTTCCTTGTTTTAATCCACATTACTCTTTCCTTATCAGTTCTTCTGTCGTCTGTTTCACGCACTCAGTCAAAATTTAATACTACAACTTCTCCGGTAACTTTTCCTTCTTATGATTCTTACTGCCTTTTCTATTACTGTTATTAGTTAACGATAGAACAATTATTCCTCTCTTAATCAGTAAAATGTACGCTGGTAGGTTGTAGATCTGCCAGTCGGATAGCGTTCTTTGTTGTAAAATGAAATGACCGAACTCTCTCACAACATCGTGTTCATGGTGGCAGGGAGGTCCACGTTAGAACCGATGCCAGATCTCTACTTCTGAGAAAGAATCATCAATATTTAATTTGTGGTACAAGGGTAGGCTGCTAATATTTTTAACTCAGTTGAATCTTAGGTCTGATCTAGGGTTTTTAAATCGAAAATCGATTTGTTTTCGAGTTGGTATGGCACAGTGTTACTACACCTGGTGGAGAATGAAGAGTTCCATCCTAAACATGACATGAAGTACTCTTAGATGCTGGATATTAGTGACACTGATGTAGATATGAGGACGTGGAAATTCGTCAATGACAGAAAACAAAGTTCCCTAGTTCATCGCAATTTTAACCGTCTGTAGTTTAAGCCGCAAAGGAGGGGAAAAAAAAGGAACAAGCTTCATAAATATCCACAACCAACAACTAGTATATTGGTAACTTTAAAAGTGAGTTATTTTAAAATTTCAACGTTAGATTAAGTTCTGGTGGCATTGGTGTTCCGCTCAGTTTGGTTGTAGTTATAACGTGACTTGATTATTATTCCTTCCCCCCTCCCAACCCCCCCCCCCCCCCCCCTCTCTCTCTCTCTCTCTCTCTCAAACACACATGCACAAACACACACACACACACACACACACACACACACACTCTCATACGCATCGCTAAAAGACCAAGAGGACCAATCAGTGTTAGTGGGTCTACCTAGAATCTTCGTTTTGAAAGAATCCGGACCAGGTCTGCTCCAGATGACTCAAAGTTTCGAGGTTCGGTGTCACGTTGCTACCAGTGCAAAAAGAGTTATTTATTAAATACATAGATTTTTATATCTAATTATATATTTAATCATGATTTGATATCCCAGCTATTCTCTCACTCTTATCTGCCTTTGCAGTTTGGTGGCAGGGCGTTTAGCCCGCAAACTGTATGTTACCAAGCCTTGAACCGCATGGAGGGAACGAAAAGCACATTTCCTAACATCCAGTACTCCGCTGTTCAGCTATGCCGTGAATTATGTACCCAGCTAGTATTCGACTGTTGTGGGTGACAGCAAAGGTAGAGTGGAGAGCCTAGACGAGGGTGATCCTCACCCCCACTAGGTGGAAACCATTCATAAGATATTAGTGGTAATTCTCTCTCTCTCTCTCTCTCTCTCTCTCTCTCTCTCTCTCTCTCTCTCTCTCTCTCTCTCTCTCTCAGACAAAGCAAAGATTATTTTTAATTTTAAAAAGTCCTTGTAATGTTTTATGAAAGCCTTTCCATTTCTAATAAGATTTATTATTTTCGTATATTCTGTATGTATGCATAGTGACGTATGAAGAGCCAGGGCCCATAAACTAGATAATGGAAAATACAAAATCATTTGAGATGGAAGCAGCTTTTTCTGACTGACTGGGGCTCCGATGATAATAATAATAATAATAATAATAATAATAATAATAATAATAATAATAATAATAATAATAATAATAATAATAATAATAATAATAATAATAATGTTTCGATTACCGTTCTGTAACTTAAACAGATTTAATTTTTAGATATATTTTCCTCTCCTCATATTGTTCGCCTCTGTATCTCAATGATGGCTTTCATCTTGTGCTTGAATTACGCGTTTCCTCGTTCCCTTTGACGCATGTAGCCTTTGGTGCATGAAGATTTCTCTAGGGAATAACTTATTTAATATGAAGTATACCTCTCTCTCTCTCTCTCTCTCTCTCTCTCTCTCTCTCTCTCTCTCTCTCTCTCTCTCTGTAGTATATGAAAGCCTCTTATATCTCCTTAGCTTATTTACCATTGACGAGTGAAGACTATCAGATACAGTGGTGATCTCAAATCCAAGTCCTGCATATTACCTGACAGATTTCACTCGCAAAACGTCTCTGTGAACTGGGGAGGGCGGATTTCCGGATCCATATGTCTGCCTGACAAGTCATCAGCACCCTTGTCCTGTTTTGGCTAAAGAGGGTGGGGGGTTGGGAGGTCTGGTCGCAGATTGTATGTACAGTATATATTTGTTTGGTCTCCAGAATACGACGTGCCTGTTCCTTAAACTGTCCAACGTCCACTTGGACGTTTAAAAGATTTCTTCACATTACACCGATTACCTAAAGAAAATAAGAGACAAGATAACTTTTCTCTTAGAGTTATGATTAACTGCTTATTCATAAGCATCCGCTTCTTCGTAAGGTTTGCAACCCTATTTAAATAACTTGAGATAACTTTTGTTTAGGAACTTGAGATTTAAAGTTTCACCAGTCTTCCTACATCTTCCGGGAACTTCATTATGCTCGTTCCTTTAACAAGAAAGTTCTTGGAACTCCAAAACAATCTGTTTTCGAACTTTCCTGGCACTTCATCCGAGAAATCTAAAGTTTAGGAAAAGAGCGATTATACCATATTCACGAATAATGGAAAGATTATTGTTTTTGTCCAAATTTCTAAGGCCGTTGCCGCAAATCCTCTCCCCGTCCCCCAGACCACCCTCAGACACAAACACTTCTAAACAAGATTAAATATAAAATTTAGAAAGCCCTTAATGATGTTTGATATATACTGTATTCCTTTTCTGGCTTATCATTTAACTTATCACTTGTTTGTTTCCTCATTCATTTTCGTTTCTATTGCCCATTTCCAAAAACTATGAGGAAGGGATAAGTTTACTGTTTCACCTTCGGAAGTATAAAATATATATATATATATGTATATATATATATATATATATATATATATATATATATATATATATATATATATATATATATTATATATATATATGTATATTTGATTTTAAATCACGAAAAAGGTAAAAACGTGACGAATATACGGACAAAGTAACAGCCGCGAAGAAAAAGTGAAACAATGAGATGCCAAGCACTTTCGTCATATTTCCAAGACATGGTCACAGCAACTAAAGGTATACAGAGACAAGGGCATATATATAATATATATATATATATATATATATATATATATATATATATATATATTATATATATATATATATATATATATTATATATATATATATATAGTATATATATATATATATTATATATATATATATATATATATATATATATATATATATATTCATATATATATATATATATATATATATATATATATATATAATATATATATAGTATTATATATATATATATATATATATATATATATATATAGTATATATATATATATATATATATATATATATATATATATATAATATATATATATATATAGTATATTATATATATATATATATATATATAATTATATATATATATATCTATATACTATTATAGTATATATTATATATATATATAATATATATACTATATATATATATATATATATATATATATATATATATATGGTGGGTATAAGTCCCAAGGGAATACAAAAGTGTTGGGAGGTCATTCAACTGTCAACAGATTAACATCAAAATCTACCTATTGGTAATCCTCTTTATATTGTCTAATAAATTACTTGTAAATATAATATATCAGTTAAAAATAATACGCGATACTGATATTAAGAAACCAAAATAGAAATACAATACTGAGAAAAGGGTGAACTAATAACAATATAATAATAATAATGATAATAATAATAATATATGAAGGGAGTAGACCCTCTTTTAAACAGGTCTTATTAAAAAGGATGGCTGTATTATGCGAATTTATCTTATATAGTGTCTTTTCTAACTTCCTTATGATTCGCTTTTCAGGCTCAGCGATGTTAGTCAGCAACTGGCCGATATTCATGTTGAAAAAGGATAGTGTGCGGAATATGGGAAGTCTTTTATTAAAATATCCAATCAGCAATCGTTCGTCTGGATTCAGGTTCTATTTTAGGTACCGTAGACATGTTTCGACGAGCTCGTTGGTCATCCTCTGGACGTGGTTGCAGGTCTGAAGAAACGAGGTGCTGGGTTGGTATTTATAGGGGGTCTTGATCGGTGCTGAATTATGATTGGCTGCCGGGGCATGTACCCTCGGGAGGAGCCTATTCTCCCAGGTCAATGTTCGGGATTCGTCTTGCGTGCGAGCGGCGTTGTAGTGCTGGGGATGACTGGAAGAATTTTGATCCTCAGATGCCGAATTTTGAGTCGCTTGTTCGCTATGGGGATCGCTCGGTGCATGTCTCCTGGTTGCCGTGGGGAGGAGAAAGGATTCCTACATAATGTTGATGGTGGTTTCTCCTTCCTAATGTACAATGCTTCCAAGAGGCGTAGGCGGCGGTGGTCGGTAGATCGGCCAATTATTTCGATGTTCGTGATTATTTTTTTTCTTGCTATTCTCTGGTTATGAATGGTCCTGGCATGAATAAAGATAGCCACCTCTTGGGCTTGGCAGGAAATCCTCTTAGAGAAATGCATGGTGGTCATACCGATGTAAGAACCGAGGCATCCTCGGACGGGGCATGAGTACCGGTATACCACGTAAAACCAAAGTGGTATACTGGTACTCATGCCCCGTCCGAGGATGCCTCGATCCTTACATCGGTATGACCACCATGCATTTCTCCAAGAGGCAAAGAAACACATGGTCGTCATACCGACGTAAGAACCAAGGCATCCTCGGACAGGGCATGAGTACCGGTATACCACGTAAAACCAACGTGGTATACCGGTACTCATGCCCCGTCCGAGGATGCCTCGGTTCTTACATCAGTATGACCGCCATGCGTTTCTCCAAGAGGATTTCCTGCCAAGCCCAAGAGGCGGGCTATCTTTATTCATGCCAGGACCGTCCATAACCAGAGAATAGCAATAAAAAACATAATCACGAACATCGAAATAATTGACCGAACTACCGACCACCGCCGCCTACGCCTCTTGGAAGCATTGCACATTGGGAAGGAGAAACCAACCCTCAACATTATGTAGGAAACCTTCCTCCTCCCCACGGCAGGCAGGAGACATGCACCGAGCGATCCCCATAGCGAACAAGCGACTCAAAATTCGGCATCTGAGGATCAAAATTCTTCCAGTCATCCCCAGCACTACAACGCCGCTCGCACGCAAGACGAATCCCGAACATTGACCTGGGAGAATAGGCTCCTCCCGATGGTACATGCCCCGGGCAGCCAATCATAATTCAGCACTGATCAAGACCCCCCTATAAATACCAACCCGAGCACCTCGTTTCTTCAGACCTTCTGCAACCACGTCAGAGGATGACCAACGAGCTGGTCGAAACATGTCGACGGTACCTAAAATAGAACCTGAATCCAGACGAACGATTTCTGATTGGATATTTTAATAAAAGACTTCCCATATTCCGCACACTATCCTTTTCCAACATGAATATCGGCCAGTTGCTGACTAACATCGCTGAGCCTGAAAAGCGAATCATAAAGACGATAGAAAAGACACTATATAAGATAAATTCGCATAATACAGCCATCCTTTTTAATAATAAAAATAATAATAATAATAAAATAATAATAATTCTTGTGACGATTCGCTAAATAGAGTTGAGGAAAAGAAGCAGACCCATCTATAAATTTACTAATGGTTTTTTTTGTTTATATTTAAAGCGTCTTGGATATGAAGAGGTCTTTTATCAGCTGACCTGTCATTTGTAGCTATGGCGTTTGCGAGCATCCCGCTCGTCAGGCTGATGCAATTGTTTTTAAGCGTGAGCGCTTTCGGTGTTCCTATCTGTAGGCGAGATGTTAAGAGACACGTAACCGTATAATCGTCACCCGAATTTACGAAATGTTGAGGGGCTTGCAATAAAAGAGATGTTCCGTATCATGTAAAGAGCAGAAAAAAAAAACAATGCCTCGCCTCTCTCTCTCTCTCTCTCTCTCTCTCTCTCTCTCTCTCTCTCTCTCTCTCTCTCTTCGAAGAAGAAGGATCTCTAAGTAATTAGCTTTATATCCCGCAGCATTAACCGTCTTCCGCGAAAGTGAGGGTATTTGTAGCTGTTAATTAAGATGGACGAATAATCCATTAGTTTGTCTGCCTCCATCTTCTTCACTTCTTATAAGGCTTATTTCTCTCTCTCTCTCTCTCTCTCTCTCTGTCTCTCTCTCTCTCTCTCTCTCTCTCTCTCTCTCTCTCTCTCTCTCTCTCTCTCTCGTTTAAGTAAATACTCTTATTATTTAGGTATAAAATGCACGGGCCAAGTGCACTGAAGGCCACTTCCTGTCCAAATTCTCCTTGAATAAGAGTAGGTTCATAGCAATTTATTTTATTATTCAAGGAGTAGGTTCATAGCAATTTATTATCTTGATTTATGATATTATTATGATATGATTGCGCCATTGTTTCTTTAATTGTAATCTATCTTATGGTTACATAGACACTGTATTTTAAGATATTTCATCTACATATTGTCTTCTCTCTACAAGCAAACACTGGTTAGTAATGCATATGCCAACGTTTTCTGTCTCAACAAGTTTCCCATCTTCCCAGTTGATGATATATGAGAAGTGTAATAAACATGTGCCGTAGGTTACACTGACAGGATTTCGGGTAAAACAATCTCCCGAATAACCTTTTGTTCATTGATTCGTCGGTACTAATTTGATTATTGTTATTAAAAATAGAGTGGCAATGACGAGAGAAACCTTGTGTGGAACTACCAAAAATTAAATGATCAAACCTCTTACGAAAGAATACATTGACAACATAGTATGATAAAACATCTAGGTATGAAAGTAAACTGTAGAAATCTATGGACATTTGGGTTATTAACTGTATCGTGGTAAGTATTAAAATAATGTCAATGCTATACAGTAAAAATATCAAATAAAGGAAAAAATCTTAAATCTTGGTTATTCTATTCAACTAACTATCGAAAGAGACAAATACCAAACCTAGTGTTATATCTCTTTACTTTAAATCACACATTTTGATTCATTATACAGTATATACCCCTAATGCATGCCTCCTCACCCTTTTAGTGTCCTTACCACAACATCACTATTTCCACACCGTTTCATTGATGGTAAATTTTGAGAGACACTTGCATGGCTAAATGATGGGAGTTCCCAGCAGCTTGTCATGCAAGTGTCTTTTCTTAGTTTGCCATTGATGATTGTTGCTTTGACAACTGGAACAACGCCTTGTGGGACTTATGTTTTCTCCGTCACAGCCAGTCGAGAGACTATTTAAAACTTGGTTTGGATGTTTCTGCTCTTCAGCCGTCAAGCTGATGTATCAGTAATACCTAATTCGGCTTCTGAGTCTACTGAAAATCTTTTTACTACTGTATTAAAAAACAAAAATAAGCCAGTCAATAACTTTTTAAAACAACTTTGAAAATCAATTATTCAGACTGACAAGAAACAAAGACAATTAAAGCAATTTTTTCTATACCGCCCGAGTAGTATGAAAATTAGTCTTAAAAACATGTGTAACGAACACACACACACACACACACACACACACACACACACACACACACACACACACATATATATATATATATATATATATATATATATATATATATAATATATATATATATATATATATATATATATATATATATATATAATATAATATATATATATATATATATATATAATTATACTATGGATGAAGGCAATCTTACTGTAAGTTCCTTTCTTAAAATTTCAACTTTTCTCACGAGCGATGCTTCTTCATATCACACGTTAAAAATAAGGCCACTAAATTCCCTTTTTGTAATTATTTTAAATTTTAAAGCTTAGTAGAAATTTTCAACTTCTTGAATCATTTTCAAAAATAAAAATTTTTATAGTAAATGTTCATTAAACATAATGTCACTTTAGGAGGCTACCTGCGATTACTAAAGAGGCACATACGAGCATTTTCCCATCCACTTACCTAGTGGCGTTCGATAACATTAACCGCTAGTTTATCAAAATCCTTGACAAAATTTAATAAGTTAAAATTACATAAAAATGAACAATGATATTCTTAATCATAAGTAGAGTACACGTGATGAAAAATAGCAGTCAAGCAGATTACCTGTCTAATAAATTATTTGTAAATATAATACATCAGTTAAAAATAATACGCGATATTGATGTAAGAAACCAAAATAGAAATACAATACTGAGAAAAGGGTGAAGTAATAATAATAATAATAATAATAATAATAATAATAATAATAATAATAATAATAAATAATAATAATTCTTGTGACGATTCGCTAAATAGAGTTGAGGAAAAGAAACAGACCCCATTTGTAAATTCACTGATGGCTTTTTTCTCTTGGATATGAAGAGGTCTTTATATCAGCTGACCTGTCATTTGTAGCTATGGTGTTAACGAGCATCCCTCTCGTCAGGCTTTCGGTGTTCCTATCTGTAGGCGAGGTGTTAAGAGACAACAAACCGTTTAATCGTAACCCGAATTTACGAAATATTGATGGGCTTACAATAAAAGAGATGTTCCGTATCATGCAAGGAGAAGAAAACCCCATACCTCGCCTCCTCTCTCTCTCTCTCTCTCTCTCTCTCTCTCTCTCTCTCTCTCTCTCTCTCTCTCTCTCTCTCTCTCTCTCTCTCTCTCTCTTCGGAAGAAGAAGGATCTCTGAGTAATTAGCTTTATATCCCGCAGCATTAACCGTCTTCCGCGAAAGTGGGGGTATTTGTAACTGTTAATTAAGATGGACGGAATAATCCATTAGTCTGTCTGGCTCCATCTTCTTCACTTCTTATAAGGCTTAATTCTCTCTCTCTCTTCTCTCTTTCTCTCGTGTTTAAGTAAATACTCTTATTATTTAGGTATAAAATGCACGGGCCAAGTGCACTGAAGGCCACTTCCTGTCCAAATTCTCCTTGAATAAGAAGTCTATAGCAATTTATTATCTTAATTTATGTTATTGTTATGATATGATTGCGTCATTGTTTCTCTAATTGTAATCTATCTTATGCATACTTGTACAATGAATTTTAAGATATTTCATCTACATATTCCCTTCTCTCTACAAGCAAACACTGGTTAGTGATGTAAATGCCAGCGTTTTGTCTCAGCAAATTTGCCATCTTCCCAGTTGATAATATATGACAAGTGTAATAAACATGTGCTGTAGGTTACACTGACCGGATTTCGGGTAATACAGTCTCCACGAAGAACCTTTTGTTCATTTGATTCGTCGGTACTAAATTGATTACTCTCACTGAAAATAGAGTGGCAATGACAAGAGAAACCTCGTGTGGAAATACCAAAAATTAAATTCTCAAACTTCTTACGAAAGAGTATTTTGACTGCATAGTATGATAAATCTTCTATGTATGAAAGTAAACTGCAGAAATCTATGGACATTTGAGTTATCAATTGTATCGTGGTAAATGTTATAATAATGTCAATACTATACAGTAAAAATCTCAAATGAAAGGAAAAAAAATCTTAAATCTTGGTTATTCTATTCGACTAACTTACTATCGAAAGAGACAAATACCAAACCTAGTGTTATTTCTGTTTATTTTAAATCACACATTTTGATTCATTATACAGTATATACCCCTAATGCATGCCTCATCACCCTTTTAGTGTCCTTCCCACCACATCATTATTTCCACACTGTTTCATTGATAGTAAATTTTAAGAGATACTTGCATTGCTAACTGATGGGAGTTCCCAGCAGCTCGTCATGTCATGTCTTTTCTCAGTTTGCCATTGATGATTGTTGCTTTGACAACTGGAACAACGCCTTGTGGGACTTGTGTTTCTCCGTCACAGCCAGTCGAGAGACTATTTAAAACTTGGTTTGGATGTTTCTGCCCTTCAGCCATCAAGCAGATGTATCAGTAATCCCTAATTCGGCTTCTGAGTCTACTGAAAATCTTTTTACTCCTGTATTTAAAAAAAATAAGCCAGTCAATAACTTTTTAAAACAACTTTGATAATCGAATATTCAAACTGACAA
>JANJGK010000032.1:27041932-27093355 GCA_039081455.1 Macrobrachium rosenbergii
CTTAATAATGTATGGTGTGTACGTGTACTTCGTGACGCCTCGAAGTACAGAGGCGTGTCTTGCCGAACTTTGACCTCGAATGATGTCATACAAAAGTACGTTCGTTCGTGCGTTACATAATGAATATAATGGGAGGAACTGTTGTTCGAATTGGACTTGTGAGATCCGATTCATGTGTGTCTGAAGATGTGAGTGATTTTTCACATGGAGACTGTCCCAGAGGACTTGTGGAGTGAGTAAGAATTCATATACGTTTTTAGACTTTGTTTTTCAGAACTGTGAACACACGGTACCTCCTGTGTCAGTGAAATGTGTGTTTCTGCAATTTTTTACATTTTATGATTTTTAATGTGACGTTTCTTTTTTCACAGGTATTTCTGTTCCACTCCATTCCTATTACTTTTTCCTCTCTCCCTCCTACGAGGATGAGAGTGGTATGACATTTGAGATGACCTGTTTTAATTGATTGACGTGTTCATGTTTTGACAGATGAGTTATTTTCTGTAATTGGGGGTTTGTGATTTTGGAGCATTATTTCTTTAGAAGATTTTCTGATAGTTATGTGAAAGATTGGATTTCATTCTTTGTAATTTTTAAGAAGTTATTTTTCGTTGATTTTTGTCAATAAAGGGTTTTAGTTTTGTACTTAGTATCTCATTCCAGTAGCCCTTAGATTTTAGTTAGGGAGAGATATAACTTACGATGCCGGCTCACGTTACTGCTATCACACAATGTCTCGGGATAAGCGAGATCAAACCTCTGTTCATAAAACAGAGACTTAAATCAAGTATAGGCTCAGAAATGGCCGTTACATATATATATATATATATATATATATATATATATATATATATATATATATATATATATATATATATATATATATATATATATGGTAAATTTTACTCACAAAATTTTGGTATGGCAATGGGAAACCCTCTATCCCCAGTGTTAAGTAACTTATATATGGAATTTTTTGAAAAGAAGATATTAAACAACATAATCCCACGTAATGTAACATAGTTTAGGTATGTTGACGACATAATTTGTGTATGGCCAGGGAACCAAGATGTAAAAAACTTTTTTGCTAAGTTAAATCAATTAGTACCATCAATTAAATTCACGATGGAAATGGAAAATGATGGGTGCTTACCGTTTCTGGATGTCCTCATACGAAGAAATAGTAGTGGGTTTAAATATAGTGTGTATAGAAAACCCACTAATATTTCTTCCTATGTGCATTTCTATTCTGGACAAAGCAATAAGGTTAAAAAGTCAGTGTTTTCATCTATGTTTTTAAGAGCATTACGGGTATGTAGCCCTGAATATATTGATGATGAAATAGATAAGATTAGGAATGCAGGCAAAAAATTGAAATATCCTGATAGAGTATTAAACAGTGCATTTGAAGCGGCAAAAAAGACTATGTATCAAAACCAGAAAGAACCTTACAACACAAAAAATTTGCTTGTTCTGCCTTATAATAATAGTATGAAAGATATCCCTCATCTTATTAAGAATTTTGGTGTTAATGTCGCATTTAAGAACAATACAACAATGAAAAATGTACTTATCAAGAACTCCCCAGACAATATTAAAGGGTGTGTATATAAAATTCCGTGTAAGTCTTGTGACAACTTTTATATTGGCCAAACCGGGAAAGCACTGGAAAAAAGAATTGAACAACATAAGAAATGTGTGAGATATGCACAAGGGAACAGTGGTATATTTGTACATGTTAGTGAGAACAATCATGCTATCAACTGAGAAGGGGCAAAAAGGATTGTATATTCTAATAATGCACTGGAAAGGAACATCATTGAAACTAGCTTCATAAAAGAAAGTTACAACCATAATATGAATATCAGTCAAGGGATGTATAAACTTGATCCTTTAATATCAAAAGAAATTTGTAAATTGTTTAAACTTTAAGGTAGGAAGTAGAGATGTATGAAAATAGGATTATCATATTTGTAAACACAGTACGAGGGTAGTAATGTTAATGAGTTTCCAAACTCCGCCTCCATGACACCTGTCAGGTGTGGATGTGAGGTGGGGTATGGTCTGTTTATCAGCAATGTCCCCTGAGAGTCTATTGTGATTTTTAGCCAAATGAGTTTTAAAGGCCACTCCTACCTCGACACCGGCCTGAGTGGGGATATGGAGCCTCTAACGGTTGTGTATGTTCGTCAGTACTGTTCTTGTAGTATATATATTTGTGACTTCTCACACTCTGTATCAGTCCTTCGTCAATGGCTTGGAAATAAAGTCGAAACTGGTCAGGACCTACACCCCGTTTCTTATTTTTCACCTGTGGTAATGTGTGATAAATGAATCACGTACAAAAGTGATAATATATATATATATATATATATATATATATATATATATATATATATATATATATATATATATATATATAATATATATATATATATATATATATATATATATATATATATATATATATATATATATATATATATATATATATATATATATATATATATATATATATAATATATATATATATATATATATATATATATATATATATATATATATATATATATATATATATATATATATATATATATATATATATATATATATATATATATATATATATATATATATATATATATATATATATATATATATATATATATATATATATATATATATATATATATATATATATATATATATATATATATATATATATATATATATATATATATATATATATATATATATATATATATATATATATATATATATATATATATATATATATATAACATACATATATATACTGTAAAGATTAGCGCCAAAATACGCTACAAAAGCGCCCGCCTTTCTGCTTTTTTTAACCGATAGATAGGCCTCTGTCTATTTGAACCTGTGAGAGGTAGTAAAATCTGGTTCGGGTTAGTTTCAAGCAGTAGATTTGGGGTTTCTGAGAGACGCTCAAAAGAAATAATCCTTTTCCTAGGGCAGTAACTGGCTGGCACCTTTTTCTTTGGTACAGAAGCGTGACCCGGTCAGGCCATCACCACCCGCTACACCCGTCCAGAAGCAATAAAAGGTCAGGGTGAGAGAAGCTCGGTCTCACACACAGCCCAGTAGTGGAAGGAAGGAGGTCACGAGTGCAGACCTCGCCCCCGCCCCCTCTTTCCCTCGACGCCACGTGGAAGTAGCTGCCCTTTGCTTAGTACCCCAACCACGTGGCCAGCATCCAGTGCAAATGGGGATTTGCAAATCCCAAAGTGAGCGGAAACTCCACTGCAGCCTTTCATCATCACAAGGGCGCCCTTTTCCGCACCCGACCTACGACTTGAAAGCAGTTCCTTGGTGAGGGGGGCCTTTGTCGACGCACACACGTGAACCTTGGCAGAAGACGACGCTGGACGCCGACGTCAGGCTTACGCCCCTACGATTTGGTAAAGTACCTAGAAAGAGTTGCCTAGTCACGTTATGTTCGCCCTTGTGCATTTATTAAACTTCTGGGCTTATAACTTGGTATTCCCTGAGCTTCTTGGTTCTATCCCGGCCCACATGTTCACTGCCTCCTTGCTCAAGTCACTAGACAAGCCTCGGGGATGCCCTTGGCGCCCTCAGCGCACGCCCGAGTAATTCATTCCCCAAATTCCAGCCTTAGATTGTAACCTAGGTCCTCATATCGTTTCAGAAGGACGATCGTAGCAGAATTCTCCTTGGTCCGTGTTCCTGGCATTCCCAAGATTCCCCACCCCCCCGTCCCCGCATACCTTTTCGGGAGGACTTCTGTAGCAGCAATTTAACGTGTTTCAGTTAAATTTCCCTTTTGATCTTGTTTGTCATGTAAATATACCTATTTTTGTATCCACGTGTTTCACGTACTTCCCTTTAAGAACGAGCCCTCAGCTTCTGTATAACTCCTTTTATTTTCTTGTTTTATATGTTCCTGGTTATCTTTCAAGGCCATTTAGAGTAAAGTACTGAATATGGAAACTTAAGAATTACCTGCACCAGGAAACCTATATATATATATATATATATATATATATATATATATATATATATATATATATATATATATATATATATATATATATATATATATATATATATATATATATATATATATATAGGGAGAACAAATTTGTTTTTAAGAGAGCTGTCTTTTCCCACACCCCTAACGCTCGGGGTAGGCCTATTTCTTAGGTTTATAAACATAAGATCTACATTTGAACAAAAGTCTTCATAACAAAAGTGTTTGCCATACTTAGTGCTGGAGTTCTGTCTCATTTACCCTCAAAGTCACGCAGTTCCCATTAACATGCACCCATATCCATACATTCATACATACATGCATGCACACTTAAACACGAAGACGTATATAAAAGAATGAAACATTAACTCACTCAGAACTCGAACACGAGGAGTTCCTTTATTAATCATCATTATATTTTGGGTTATGAGCCATTACAAAGTAATTGCTTATTTTTCATTAAATTATGTGTAATTAAAAAACCTGAGCAGTTACTGGTACATATATCTCATTTCATTTTATAGTCTTATAACGAGTTTCAATTAAATCCGAAGTAAAAGTTTCCTTTGGTATATAATAGGACTCTCTCTCTCTCTCTCTCTCTCTCTCTCTCTCTCTCTCTCTCTCTCTCTCTCTCTCTCTCTCTCTCTCTGAAAAATATATCTCTTGAGAAAAAAGAGGATTTCAACTCATTATCTCCCTCCCCCTATAAACATAACCATTTTCTCCAAGAACGGTTGTATTTGTACGTATTGATTAAAATGGGTAGAATATTACCTCGTCTGTTTCTGTGTTATAAATTTCGTTAGCTGCATACGAAGCTTGATTTTCTCTCTCTCTCTCTCTCTCTCTCTCTCTCTCTCTCTCTCTCTCTCTCTCTCTCTCTCTCTCTCCCTACTAAGAATGCTTGATTCTGGCAACGTACTCCATATTACGACAGGCAGAAGAGGCAGATGCACCACATTATTGACCCAAAATGACATTTCAAGTGCTTTGACAATCTCTCTTCCTTTTGTTTTTCCCTTGGGTTCTCTCTTATTGACATTAATTAGTTTTATCATTATTTCCGATAAAAGTATCTTCATTAACACAAATTCTCTTTCAGCAAAGAGTGGATTTTTATTTTCGATTTTACTTCAGAACTTAACCCTCTCTTGACTTGAACACTGGATAACTTCGACATTGTTAAAGGCATTCAAGGTGACCAGATAGTGGGACCATGATAGGGAAACAGTAATTAGAGTGAGACCATCACAAATGCAAGTGAAATTTCTTTCATATTATTTTCATCACTATTTTTTATACTGTTTTAACGCCATTACTGTAATGAGTTTGAAAAAGAGAGAAAATGACGGCGAATTGTTAAGTATAAAATAAGTAGCATAGATAGTTACCGAAGAGAGAAAGAGAGAACGAAAGAGAGAGAAAAAGATATTTTTGTCGCATCTATCTTTAGTTCTGAACAAAATATACTGCGTCAGAAGAGGTTAAAATTTTATTCTATGAAAAAATAATTTTCAAAAGTATCATCAGAGAGACGCAAGAGAAAAATGCTTCCATTCTTTGCAGTCAGTCTCTCCGGAAAATTTTGGCTCTCGGGTAACTCGGCAGAACATCGTTCTTTCAATAGTTACATTTTATTGGTTTGTTGTGGCAATGCGTATGACGCTCTTAGAAATTTAGGAGCGCTCTTATACGTAATGAGATTACACTGCTCATGATTCCCAGCATAACGCTTCCACAATTACTTGTTACATGTATGTGTTTGTTTCCATTTGCAAAATAGTCCTCATAACCAGAAATACCTAAATACTACTACAGGGACATCATGAGTATTGTCCCATTTCACGTGGCTCCATCAGATGTTCTTGAGGTACCCAAGGTTTTGAGTATAACAGTAATAGCCATGCCATGTTATCAACCATGAATGCAACGCTTACGAGTCAACTGACTACTTAGTACATAAAGTACTGCTTTGGTTAAAAGAAGTAATCGGGTTCAAAGGAATATATCACAAGCGTTCCTTCTTCCACTTAATGGGATTCGGACCCGTAACGTCTCTCATATAAGACTACGACAGTGACCACTGTTTAGCATTTAAATATATATATATATATATATATATATATATATATATATATATATATATATATATATATATATATATATATATATATATATATATATAAGACGACCAACCCGGCGCTGCCAGGAAATTTCTGGATAACACTCTACGTGTAGGGGGAGGGAATAGGGAAAGGGAAAAGAGGAGGGGAGGGGGAAGGAAGAGGGAAGGGGGAAGTGGAAGGGGTAGGGGAGGGAGAAAGAAAAGGGGAGGGGTTTGTATTGATGGTCTGACTGACAGTTCTACTACTTTCAGGAGACTGTTCACCCTTCGAACAGACATGTGTGGACTGACAAACATTACTGTGGTGACTGTCTCTTTTATCAATATATTCCTGCACAGTGTGTATCTTTTACCCAGGTATTACTATGATGACTGTACCTTGTATCTAGAAATTACTGTGGTAACTGTCCCTTTTATCCAGGTATGACTGTTCTGTCTGTCCCTTTTATCCAGGTATTATTGAGGTAACTGTCCTTTTTATACAGGTATTGCTGTACTGCCTGTCCCTTTTATGCACTTATGACTCTGATG
The DNA here is from genome assembly GCA_039081455.1 of Macrobrachium rosenbergii. NCBI lineage: Eukaryota > Metazoa > Arthropoda > Malacostraca > Decapoda > Palaemonidae > Macrobrachium > Macrobrachium rosenbergii. Next base: position 27,048,625 of record JANJGK010000032.1, read on the forward strand.
AATGTCCTTTTTATCTAGAAATTACTTTGGTATCTCCCCCGTTTATCCATGTATTACTGTTCTGTCTGTCCATTTTATCCTGGTATTACTGTGGTGACTGTCCCTTTTATCCAGATATTTCTGTGGTGACTGTCACCTTTATCCAGGCATTACTTTGGTGACTGCCCATTTTATCCAGATATAACTGTGCTGTCTGTCCCCTTTTATCCAGGTATTATTGAGGTGATTGTCCCTTTTATCCAGGGTGGTGACTGCCCTTTCTAACGAGATATCACAGTGCTGTATGTCCCTTTTATCCAGGTATTACTGAGTAACTGAAAAGCATTCTCAATAATATATTTCTATGATCTCAAGTTCATGAAATGCGATATGATAAATCCATAGAGATTATTTACCACATACATTAGAAAGGGAAGGTGAAAGGTGGATGGGGAAGGGGATGGAGGTAGGTTACGGGTTTGAAATCTACCATATTATGGTAGCTGGGTCAAATGATGGCCATGTGCCAAATTTTGTCTAGATAGGTCAAGCAGTTCAGATCTCTATAGCACACAAAGTTACATACATATTAACATACAAACATTCACTTTTATATATTATATTATAAATATTAGGTGTTCAATTTCTCTTCCTTCCTTTAATCGAATATCCAAAGATTTATCTTTGTTAAGATAAAAGGGAATACGTTGTAAGAAGAAGCAAGTGGGCAGGAGTTGTTTTGAACAGATCCCAACCGTTAAAGGGGGAAAAATTTTAGTTTAGGGGGATAAAAGACAGGATAGGTTTTCCTAGGACAAAACATAGATAGACTGTACCTTAAGCTCAATTTTCTATGACCTTTTGTACTGGTGAACCTTTGTCCTTTTCCAGACGATACCTATGTCCAAGCCAAGTTGGCTTGTGGGAGGCACCGAGAGTAGTCGAGACCCAAGCTACATCAAGCTACCCCAAGCTCCAGAACAGAGACTGAGAGTAGTGCCCAACAAAGCAAGATGTGTTTCCGGGCAGTCCACTGAACCCCCTTTGTCTCTGTCCTTTCGAATGTGGGGGAAAAGAATTGCCCTTCCAACACACCAAGGACTTTTGATGCAATTGATCGCTGCATTATCTCTCCCAGCGGTAAGTCGGATTTTGAAAATTACTCCCAGTTCTCTTTCCCTTCGACTACAACTCTCATTTTTCGTGTTTTAAGTTTTCCTCTTTTAAACAGTCACCGACTAAAAAAATCCTAGCAAAACCATATCCCATTTATGAAGTCTAATATATTAAGTAAAATTATTGTTGCCTAGCGGAATTGCATAAGTTATTCTCCATGGCGTGAAAGTAATATTCTTGATCTAAGATTCATCCCTTGAAATTAATTAATGACGAGTGAGTTTCTGTAGCACAGTAGTGTTATCTGGATCTGTCTCTTTCAGAATTGTGTACTCCTTCGACCTGGCCATCCTCTTGTTCGGAGAAGAATTAGCATCCTTGGTGCCCAGAGCCTCAGTTTACGGAATTGCAGTGATTTGCCCTATAGAAGCATCACAAGAGGCTCCGAGCCATTGCATTATTCACACTTTATGTTGAGATATTTTGTCTGAAGTGGGACTAAGTCGGAGCTGTTGTTAGCTCCGGTAACAAATCAGTTAACACTTATTTTAATCCGTTGAAACTAGTTGTTTTGAGTAGTGTTGCTGATTTAAGGTCATGCGTTTCAGAATAAAGCTCTATATTCAGTATCCCTAGTCTCAACTGGCAGCCTGATGTAATTGTATTTATCATGTGTTTTTTTTTAGGTAACTTTTAGACTTAATCGACAGGATTACGTGGGTCTTAGGTAAGAAATAGCAAGGTAAGAAAAATCCAAGATATTACAAATTAACTTAATTAGCCAAATGACCAACATAACAGTGTTAAGACCTTGTCAGGATTTTTATAATTACCAGTAGCATTCTCTAATTACTTCACAGATATAGAGAACTTGGAATCAAATTAAATACAAATTAATTAAAAGTTGATGGTCAGAGCAAATTAATTTCATGTAAAATTCTCTGAAACAAGGATACAGGTCAAGGTAAGTAATAATAATACCATTGTTATAATAATAAGAAAATTAGGTAGGAAAGTGAGCATTAGATGTGAACAGTTATAATTTACAATTCACAATAATAAGGAAGCGAGAGTTTACCGTGTGTTGAACACTGCTTGCCAGCCACATATTTTCCAAGGCCGTTAGCCGAGTTATTGAGTCATACTTATTATTTTGCTATTCGCTGGCCAACAAATATTGAATGATATAAAATTTTGTACTAGATAGCTTACTGCATGATAAAGAACGGAGAATGTGTGCCTAGCGTTTCTCTCATAGGATAGACGGGCAATTTACAAGCCCATAGGATTTCTTACAAAGCAACAAGTGGAAAGCCTAGAGAAAAGGCCACCGATTGAGCGTCATGAAGAGAACTACATTCACTCACACAAAAATTCAGATTAAATTTCACTTGCTTTCCAGTAATAATGCAAATAAAAGTATCAGGGTTCAGTTTGTAATTTGCATTTTTACTTTTGTTGTCGGGCCCCGCAGTAAGCATGGCGGACCTGTGAGTCACATTAATGTTGACGTGCTAAAAAGAAAAAAAAGGAGGAATCATAACAAATTCGTTTTCTGTCTTTATAATGCAAAATAATGCACCTTTGTGGTATTTTAAGTTAAAATTTGCATTCCCACATAAGCCTCAGTCATTTTATAAAAGGAATTCCAGTGTTTTGTTCTTTGTATTGGAATAAAATCTCACACAAATAGCAGGTTTGCATTCCTCCGCCAGCCGGTGTCCCCCACCCGAACTTACTTCCAGCCAAGCCATTGGTTTTAGGCATCAGCTGTGTGTGGTCACGTAATTCGTCTGCCATCTTGAAGGGGTTCCCCGTAACCCCGTAGCCACCATCTTAAATCTTTGTTGTTGTTGTTTACCTGTGTGACGTCATGAATAACTTCTTCCTCATATGTACGAATTAGCGAACTATTTTGTCTTGTGTATTACCATACTCACAAATCTTAAGGAAAACTTACTTCAATTCAAGGGAAAACTAGGTATAGGATTTTATGCAGCAGGTAAAAGAAAGTTGATAATTTAGTCAGGAAATAATTTATTTAGGAAATGTTACATAAGTTCCTACACAAATATACACTTCCGCCAGGAATTATATAAAAGAAAAAAAAAGAAACTAAAGATTATTTAACAATACTTACCAGTATAAGAATTAAAGAATATTACCAAGAATTACTAAAAGCAATGGTAATAAGGCAGGCTAAAATTGGCAGGCAATCAATTACCTAACAAAGTCAAAGTAATCAGTATTTCGAGAGAGGAAAACCTGCTTGTGTTCATTTACAATTTTCCTTCATTACTCAGGCTGGGCGAACTTCGCTTGCTGTATACTTTTCTTTCCTCCCTCTCTCTTCCATTTCATTTTCCATTTATGTAAGCTTTTAAGATAGCTAAGAAGTGTACATGCACCATCCTCATTGAAAGAACTGGCCGACATAGGAATACTTGATTAAAATAAAACAAATAAAAAGGAAAGGAACACCTCTGTCCAACAGATAGATGACGATAAGTTAAGATTAACCACACTTAATGAAACCCGTCTGCCATGAGTGGGGTATTTTATCCAGACTCAAGCATAAAAACCTTCCTCCCTCTGCATGAAAGGAAGTAGCACAGCTGGTACTAGGAACTAGTCACCCACGAGGGCCAAAACAACCCAAATCGATTTTTCTTTTCCACAGTGTCACTAATCTGAGGCACTGTTACAAACTGAAACACTTCCCTATCTGTTTTTTCTTACTTTTAATTTTTCTACTACTTATTAGTTATGCTCTGCTTGGGCAGAGTGTATTTTCCCCTTAGTGCAATTAATTGTACTCTAAGAAAAGTGCTGATTCCTAGGAATGCACAGGCACCATAGTGCCACCCAAAGACAAAAAGTCCTGTGTGACTAAGCTTCACCTGTACCTCGAGATACAGAGTGCCACAAGTGTGACCTTTGCACTGCACACCCAACCACAGTGCCACCTTATTGAAAAGGTGCCACACCAGTGAAGTGTCACCCAAATCTGAGGGACACTTCCTCATTTCCAAAGTACGTCCAGTCATCCCAAGTAGACGTCCTTACCAATCAGAACCATGGCGACAGAACATTACAGAACTTTCATGGATCTAGGGAAGGAGGCAGGTCTCACGGGACAAGAACTCGCCAGGTGGGTCAAGGAACAGCTGGATGACTTGGCCAAGCAAGAGAGTGAAGAAAGAGCAGAACAGAGGAGGTATGATGCACAACAGAGGCAACTGGAAGATGCAAGAGAAGAAAAGAAAAGACATCATGAATTAGCCCTCAATGAAAGCAAGCAAGCTCTCAAGGCAAGCAAGCTAGGAGAAGGCTCGAAGGGAAAATGCTGAAGCTCTGGCTACTCAACAAGCCTCCAACCCCACACCTGCTGCCACAGTTACTCCAATTACAGGCATTGATTCCCTAGTTCCCATGTGGACAGAGGAAGAGACAGAAGCACGGTGGAGAAAATAGAGACTCTTTGAAAACTAAAACACCACCAAAACAGTGAGGGCCCTAGTACTCACCAAGCACATGGGAGGTAAAGCTTAGGCAGCCCTGCGCTTACTGGAGAAGAGTCAAAGAGGCGCCAAGGTCGAAGTTCGTAGGGTCATAACAAAAGCCTATGCAATAACCTGGGAGAAATGGAGGCAGAGGTTTCGAGGCCTTGCCGAGGAGGTTGGCTGGTCCTGGACCGAATGGGCCTGTCACAAGACCCAGTCCAGTAACCAATGGTTCGACTCCCTGTCATGCACTACATTCAAGGATCTATTCAATCAGACTATTCTGGAGGTTCTTTTCCAATGTGTCCTTGGGCCCCTTGCCATGCAGCTGAATGACAAGCAGCCCGCAACACATATAGAAGCCTGCTGTATGGCTGATTCGTGGGAACCAGTCCCAAAACACATCTCAAAGGTGCAGAGCGCCACTCAGGCACCCTTCAGGCTCGACTCGCCTGAAGAACGGACTACCTAGCAAGCCCACGTGTACCCACTGTAAGAAGGTGGGCCACACTGAATCTGATTGCTGCAGCAATAAGCAGCCTTCTACCAATAACCAGAACTCTTTTCCCTCTACTTCCACTCAATCTCCTCGACCAACAGTCACCGCAGGTCACAGAGCCCCCACAAAGGGCCCTCGCTGATCCTGTGGTACTGCCGGCCCAAATTATGTCCCAACCACCAAGTTTGGCAACTTAACTCTTAAGGGACGGCATAATTTATCAATGCACAGCACCCCAGACCGGGGAAACTTTGAGGTCGGCAAAATAAAAAAAAAAATTACATCAATGGAAAGAGAATGACATGTACATTCACACTGTATAAATAAAAAAATTCTAAAAAATTTTCCCTACCTTCCACGAGAAGTTGAAAATGACTATTTACAACCCCTTGTGGGGCCTCATTTACAAGACAATCGTAAATTTTACCAACTTATATATTTTTTTCTAATAAATAAGTTTTTAGGATTTTGTAAAATTATTATTACTGCTCACACAATATCAAAACAGATAAGAAATCAAAGCAGTAAAAAATTTTTTGCATATTTGTTATAAAATATTCACGTAAGTTTACGAGAAGGAAGATTCAGAAACTTTTTTTTTTACTTTTACATGCTTTTTCTAATATTTCTTTGCATTTTTCTTTGTAAAATTACATTTACAACCGACATACTATTGTAAAAGACAAGAACAAAAAACAACAGCAACCCCTTCATGTGAGAGAGAGAGAGATGCAGTACCTTCCCCCTTGAAGTCACAAGCATTACTGATACTGGTCTAGCTCTCACGTCTGTATAAAAGTTACCATTAGTGAATTTATAGCATGTAGAAGTATGGGCACCTTTGTTTCGAATCATTATTACCATAACATTGGTGCTTAATTCTGCTTCACACTAGAGCACAATCCGTCCATGTCCACAAACCTGTTTTACTTCACACTCAAGCTCAATCCATCCACTAAGGGTTAATAAGTACCATGTTCTCCACAGCTGGGCAACAGAAATTACTTCACCCCGAGAGGCTGCATATCCAGTTCATCTCGGTGCTCCCCTTAATGGCTCTAACCTGCCCTTGGCCCTACCAGTCACGGTAGACACTGCACCCGACGTTAGCCTGATTGCCAGGCCCCAAGTGCCAGCCAGTGCCACAGTTGACGAGACAACTCGGTGGGAGATGAAATGGGTAGAGTCACACCACAACCATTCGCACTGTCAAGCCCCAAATTACAACACCTTTGGGCACACAACCTCACCACCTTGGCATAGTGAGGGGAATCAGGCCCAGAGTGGGCTTCCTGTTGGGTCAGGACCTCCTCTGGGGAAGCCCTTCCCCAATGCCACTTCGCAGACAAACTATCTCCATGATGGAGGCCTTGACTGTAGGGTCACCAAACACAAGCACAGCCACTTTGACTGGCGTGCCACCAAAACACAAAGAAATACCTTCCGTACATAGCAGTGGTCAATGGAAAGGGTACATGCAAAACAATTCTAGGCCTAGTCCTTCCTCTTCAAGAAAGGACCCTCAAGGGAAGCAGTACTACTGCAAAGCGTGCAATGTGAAAGGCCACTCCACTAATTAGGAGTGTTGCCCAAACAATCAATGCCCAGCTGATGCCCCAAATCAAGAACCTCCAAGGGCTCTGACCTCCAGCTGGGACAGGAATCCCTGTCTCAACCCAAGTCAAGCTATCCTGGGAAGTATTGCACCTCCCAGGCCCCTCTTCAGGCATGCCTGACCATCAGTCTCTGTCAGTACCACTTGCGAGCCTTGAGCAGTGCCACGCTCCATCCGTCTCAAACATTGAGCCACCACAAGAATTGGACCCTGTGCCAGTTCCAGATCATGAAACTGATCCTCCTACTGGAGATCCAGGAACCTTCACCGCATTAATTCTAGCAACATGTGAGCCTCCGGCAACCGATGCTTCTTCCTCACCAAATCCATCCCCAGAGGATGAACCTCTGCTGGATTGAACTGCTACACCTTCTCTGGGAGGCTAGGAACTGGCCTCCCGGTACATAAAGGTTGAGATCGCTCTTGCTTCAGTTGCCGTGGCAGCCAGAGTAGGAAGCCCTCCCATAGCCTCTGAGGTTACCCATGACTTCGAACCCACTAGCCCTTTTGGCCTTTCCCCAGAGTCAGTGCCCTCATCACCTCCTAGGACTGACATTGATAGGCCTTAGAGGAACCCCAAAGAAAAAGAAGAAGAGGTGCAAGAGAGCCAAGTAGTTGAAAGAGCCACAAGCTCATCCTTGCCCTCGTGCCCCTTGGCACAGTGCCCTTTCAATCTCAGAGGGATTCTGGCTCATACCCAGAGGAGGTAGCCAGTGTGATCTCTGTCCTAGTAACAGCCTAGACTAGATTCAGTAAGTAGTAATAGTAATCTTGTCATTTAAATCTTGTAATGAGCAGCAGTAACAATGTAAGTATAACTTGTGAAGCCAGTAATCATAACTATTGTGAATAGAGCCACTGAGCTCAAGACACACATGGCATAATACCTCAGGTGAGGAAAACATTTTTCCATAAAAAAAAACTCATTTAAAGAACTCAGATTACATATTTGTTTATTATGATTGCAAATTCTAGTGTAAGGCACTGTATAATTGTAAGAATATTGTAAGTTAGTTCGTTGTCATTTTCGTTGATGCTACAGCAGTGTTCTAATAGGTTATGTCATAACAAATACAATTGAATGTACCATTTGGCTAAGACTCAATATTACAGTCATGAGAGGTCGCATGTAAATATCCTCAAGCACCTTTAATTATTGTTAGGATTCTGTAGAAAGTAAGTGATTAAAGCTCTTATCCAATTCTAGAGTCAGGTAGATCCTTAGCTAGTAGCTTTGCAAGGGCAAAACCTGTTCAGGAGAAAAGAGTAAAGTAATTGAGCCGAACAGCTTACTTGGTATAGATCTTCAAGCCCGAAAGGGAGTGAAGCCCTTTTTAAGTGGGAAAGCTATTATAAATATTAGCTGTTCAAAATCTCTTCCATGCTTTAATCAAATAACAAAAGATTCATCTTTGTTAAGATAAGAGGGAATATGTTGTACGAATAAGTAAGTGGCAGGAGTTGTTTTGAACAGATCCCAACTGTCAAAGGGGGGAAGAATTTTAGTTTAGGGGGATATAAGACAAGATAGGTTTTGCTAGGACAAACCTTAGATAGACTGTACCTTAAGTTCAATTTTCTATGACCTTTTGTACTAATGAGCCTATGTCATTTTCCAGATGATACCTACATCCAATCCGAGTTGGCTTGTGGAAGGAGCCGAGACCAGTCGAGACCCAAGCTACCCCAAGCTCCAAAAACAGAGACTGAGAGTAGTGCCCGATGAAGCAAGACGTGCTTCTGGGCAGTCCACTGAAGCCCCTTTGTCTCTGTCCTTCAAAACATGGGGGGGAGGAGAATTGCCATTCCAATGGACCAAAGACTTCTGATGCAATTGATTGCTGCTTTATTACTCCCAGCGGTAGGTCGGATTTTGACAATTACTCCCAGTTCTCTTTCCCTTCGACTACAACTCTAATTTTTCGTGCTTCGAGTTTTCCTTTCTCAAACAGTCACTGACTAAAAAAATCCTAGCAAAACCATATCCCATTTATGAAGTCAAATATATTAAGTACAATTATTGTTGCCTAGTGGAATTGCATAAGTTATCCTCCATGGTGTTAAAATAATATTCTTGAACTAAGATTCATCCCTTGCAATCAGTTAATGAGGAGAGAGAGTTTCTGTAGCACAGTAGTGTTATCTGGATCCATCTCTTCCAGAATTGTGTATGCCTTGGACCTGGCCATCTTCTTGTTTGAAGAACAATTAGCATCCTTGGCGCCCAGAGCCTCAGTCCATGTGACTGCAGTAATTTGCCCTATAGAAGTGTCACAAGAGGCCCTGACCCATTATATTATTCACACTTTATGTTGAAATATTTTATGTCTGAAGTGGGACTAAATCAGTGCTGTTGTTAGCTCCAGTAAGAAATCAGTTCACACTTTTATCTCACATTGTTGAAACTAGTTGTTTTGAGTAATGTTGTTGATTTAAATTCAAGTGTTTAAGAATAAATCTTTATATTCAGTAACTCTGGTCTCACCTGGCGGCCTGATCTAATTATATTTGTCATCTGTCTTTTTTTAGGAAATTTTTAGCCTTTATTGACAGGATTACGTGGGTCATATATGTGTGTGTATACACGCACACATATATATATATACACACGCACACACACACACACACACACACACACACACACACACACACACACACACACACACATATATATATATATATATATATATATATATATATATATATATATATATATATATATATATATATATATATATATATATATATATATATATATATAATGAGCCGCGGCCCATAAAACATATATATATATATATATATATATATATATATATATATATATATATATATATATATATATATATATATATATATATATATATATATATATATATATATATATATATATATATATATATATATATATATATATATATATATATATATATATATATATATATATATATATATATATATATATATATATATATATATATATATATATATATATATATATATATATATATATATATATATATATATATATATATATATATATATATATATATATATATATATATATATATATATATATATATATATATATATATATATATATATATATATATATATATATATATATATATATATATATATATATATATATATATATATATATATATGTATATATATATATGTATATATATGTATATATATATATATGTATATGTATATATATATATATATATATATATATATATATATATATATATATATATATATATATATATATATATATATATATATATATATATATATATATATATATATATATATATATATATATATATATATATATATATATATATATTCGTTCCTCCTAGTGAATCGCCATGCAAGTGGTTTTTAATAAAATCCAACATATCAGTTAACTGAAAATCAAGCCAAAATGGCTGACAAAGAGGGTTTCCTACTCATTTTTGAACCCAGGACGCATTCCACTCTCCTGGCTGGAAATGCCCGGGCCTACTACACAATAGCTCCCCAACCTTCAACCCCCCCTATTACGAGAACACACTTAGATTTCCCCCTTTCTGTGGGGTAGTGTTTGCGAGTTCAGATCAGACAGGTTATAGGTATAATAGGGCACAAGCAGCGCAAAGGGAAGCTAGGATCTTAAACTTTAACCACTTAATCTATAAGACCAATTTTCCCTTGACTTCTTGACTGACGCCAGACTATTCTTTCAGGAACACCTGGATGCGTGAAGACACGCCTAGCAGATATTGATTTTGTAAAACAAGAGCAGAGTCTTCCCACCCATGCTCCGAGGCAGACGTCTGTCCCCTGTTCTCCGGGTGCTGGGCAATGACAACTCAAATATCACTGATGCTATATTCAGAGCTCTAGTATACGTCTAAGGTAAAGTCTGAGAGTTAGTCTCCACCAGTAACCACTGTCCCCTTTTTCAGTCTATTTAATCCTTTCTTAGTGCATCTTCAAGACTTTCACATTTTCATTTCTACTCAGGCGATCCCTTTGTGTAAGCCACACCATCCCCTTTCATCTTTTAAAGTGCATTTGTTCAGTATCTTCATAACCTGCAGTTAAGTCCTCCCTTTAAAGCCTTAAATTGGTCTAACTAGCATTTAGAAGGTAAGATTATTCATTGTGCTTTGTTTAGTAACAAGGGGGGTTTCATTTGCTCCCACATGTTTGTACTAACTCCTGAATTCTCTTCCAGGAGACGACATAGCCTGCTCAGTTCGCAAACCTGTGCCAAGATACCCTTTACTGACTGCCATCCAAATTTTGCAACCATTCTTGGTCGCGGCCTGATTGCAAGAATCCATTGCCCACACAGAAATCATCTTGATTAACTAATGTCTCTTATCCTGGAATTTATGCCTTTGTCAAGCATTGTTTCCTGTGAATTGATGCATTTTGGACATATCAGAGTTAATTGTTAATGGGAATTGTTGCTTCTGTGGCCCCTCATATGTGCATTGCGTGTCTTGAAATTAATGCATTTATGGTCTGTCTATCATATGTGATTTATGTGTCTGTAAATTGTTAAATTTTTGGTATCACATACTTGCCCCATTTTCTGTTAATAAACCCTTTATAAATGTAGAAGAATTCTAATTCCAAATTGGCGACCTTCATTATTTATGTAAATCAAGGAAAATTCTAAGGTGAATTCCAGTAGTATTCCTTTTGTTCATAATAAGGGACCCCCCTTGACACCGAAAGCAGTATATGATAATAAATTGTCCAAAATATCGTCCCCCAAGGACCCCATTTATGACAATATATATATATATATATATATATATATATATATATATATATATATATATATATATATATATATATATATATATATATATATATATATATATATATATATATATATATATATATATATATATATATATATATATATATATATATATATATATATATATATATATATATATATATATATATATACAATGCCGACGTTTCGCGACAAATTCCAAGTCGCATTTTCAAGGCTATAAAATATAATTCGCGAACATCAATAACAAATTAATTTATGGAGATATGCAATGGCAACAGCTCTTTATGTAGTAAAAATATTTATAACAAAACACCTCATTCCAAGACAAGTCAATAATAATTAAAAGGAGTTCACTAAAATGTTAAAACAACCTACCTATATGAAAGAAAGAGCAAGACTAACATAAATAAATAAAAACAGAGTGAGGAAAACCATTTGCCCAAACTAGGCTATAAACAATTTAACTGAGGACGATTGAGTATTTAACGACGGTACAATCTTTTTGATAATTATGGATTCTAGGATGGTTAAGTCGTTGTTGTTCTGCACTTGGCCTAAGATGGAAAAATCCTTGCTGTCAATATAAGTTTTACATAATTTTGAATGATTACGTCTATTTGATTGTTCAGGATTAGATAACCTGCTACCTGTTCTATGACTTATGCCCCTGTGGGAATCTATGCAGACCTTCAACAGCCTCCTCGTTCATCCCATGTATATCCCGTGATCACATCCCGGGGAAGTATACTTGTAAACGACGCTGGACGAAAGCGGAGGACTGAGCCGGTCTTTGACACTGAACAGAGACCCTGTTGTTAAGGGATTTTTCGGGATGATTTTCAGATTTAAAGCTGGAAAACTCTTTTGAATAATGGCTGTGCATTTTCTCCTAAAAGTATCATCATGCACGAAAGGGAAACTTGCATACATCTTCAGTTTCGGCACAGTCGATTCAGGTGTTGCCGGAGTCATTTTCTGTAGTAGCAGTTTATTTAGGGATCTGAAAAAAAGTCGTGATGGAAAACAATTATTATTGAAATATTTCACTAAAAAGGATATCTCATCGTGGAAACTCTTCCAGTTTGACGAGTGGGTGCAAGCCCTATGGAGGAGGGTTAAAATAGAGTTCAGTTTAAAATGAAAGAAACACGAACTATAAAAATTCATTCCCAAACCAGTAAATGTATTTTTTCTATAGACACCTGTGTAAAAACCTGAGTCACCTCTGGAAATAATAAGGTCAAGGAAGGGGAGTTTGTTATTTACCTCCTTCTCCATAGCGAACCTTATGTTTGGATGTTGTCGGATGACGAACCCCAGAAAGGACTCTGCATGACATTCATGGCGAAATAGGGAGAACGTGTCGTCAACATATCTTCGATAAAATAGAGGGCGGAACCTAATGGGACATTCTTCTATTATGCGCTCCTCCAGGGAGCACATGAAGATGTTAGCAAAAATTGGACCAAGTGGTGATCCCATGGCCATCCCTTCAGTTTGTTTATACAAAATGCCATTGAAGGCAAAGGTCGTGTCCAGCACGGCCAGCTCTAAAAGTTGTTTAAAAAATGTTCTACTAAAATTATTAAAAATTGCATCTTCATCAGTAAAAAGTTTGCTTAATATTATCTCAGTATTATTATTATTATTATTATTATTATTATTATTATTATTATTATTATTATTATTATTATTATTATTATTATTGGAGAAGCAATTCCACAGTTATGTATATGTACATATATTTGAAGATAAATATACAACTGTGGATTTGCTTCTTCACTTTAAGACTCATGCTACTATGAGTATTTTTTTTATTACTATTATTTTTTTTTTTAGAATATGAATCCAATTCATACGGGACAAGCATACAGGGGCCATTGACTTGAAATACAAGCCTCCAAAGTATATGGTAGACAGGTTTTCCAGGAATATTGGAAAAGTTTTCCGTGCGTCTTTAATTGTGTTCTTGAAGAATCTAAAAATTATTTCTTTTCCGAAGAAGAATTTTTCTTTAAATAAGACAAGCGATTTAAACTACTCTGTATCCTTCAAAAGATCTACTATTATAATTTGATGCTGGTACCATAAAAAAACTATATATTTATAACTTACTCTGCTATGCGAAAAAACTTAATCATTCCTTGCTGGAGGCAGCCATCTCTCTCTCTCTCTCTCTCTCTCTCTCTCTCTCTCTCTCTCTCTCTCTCTCTCTCTCTCTCTCTCTCTCTCTCTCTCTCTCTCTCCCTTAATAAGGTGATCAATGGCAATGGAGAAGCCTTGTTAAAACAAAAGAGGTCACTTTTCTCGTGAAGCTGACTGGATTACTGGACGCTAGTGATGACCATTTCAGGAAACAGAAATTCTTGAGACCACCTTATTTTTAACTATTGGGAAAAATTAACGCACACAGACGCACAAACCAGTGTATACACACACACACACACACACACACACACACACATATATATATATATATATATATATATATATATATATATATATATATATATATATATATATATATATATATATTTCTCCCAGCGACGAGAGAAAAGGATACGATGATGATTTTTCACTAAATTTTTAATTTATTTCTTTTTTTTTTAAATATTTATGTTTTCGTGGCAATAAAACTTTCAAGAAAATTTCATAGCCTCTGCTGCAAGAAAGAATCATTGTCGCCTGGCGCCGTAATATCTTCGTGTTTTTCCTGCAGACGTTTTAGAATTCTTCCGCTCATGCGTATAGCGCCATCACTCAGTAGGTGCACTGACACCAAGGACTACAGTGGCCATCTCAGGGATCCTCCAGGAAGACGTCTTGAAGCCTTCAGAGACAGCATGTGTGCAAAGAAGGCGAAGTTTATGGTTAAAATGAACTGGATGACGAAGCAGATCGACTAAAAGAGATTTTCAAGAGGGAAAAGTACATCACGAGAATGGCAGATAGCTTCAGTCTGTAATTGTTTACTGCTGAAAATATGGACTACTTCGCGGAGCAGTATGAAGTCGAGGTTCCCGCCTTCTGCGATTATTCGGCACCTCTACAGTCGTATTGTCACTCACGGACGCAAGCTCTTCATTCGAAATAAGGAAGGAAATAATCAAGAAGAGAGGAAGACAGTGGAAGGGAGGAACTGAAGAATTTATACGAAATAAAAGGTAGAGAACTTGAGGTGTTTTCTAAGCTGATTGAGAGGGGATTTTGGATGCCCAAAATCACCGCTTGGAGCAGTTCTTCGCTCGAAATAAGAAAGAGAAGGAACAAAAAAGAGAGGACATCGGCGTGGAGGTATACTGAAGAATGCTGACGAAGAAAAAAGTAGATACCCTGAGGTGTTAGAAACTGCTTCAAAGATTTTGGATTCACAGAATTACTTTTCGGAGAAGCAAGGAAGAATCGAAGGGATGATCAATATCGTCAGTAAGAGGGAATCTCATAAGTTTATAGAAGACGACTCCTTAAAGCAAAGAAGCTGTTTATGTGCCAGAAAAAGAACTCCAAGTAATGGTTATCGCGATGTTGAAATGATCTAAAACCTTCTAGATTTTCCTTGAAGACATTTTGGAATCCTTCAGTCTCCGGCTCCTGGAAGGACGAGAGAAATGCCATTCGCGGATGCGCCGAGCTTCAAAGTCTCCAAGAACAATCTCCGAGATGCTTCAAATCGTCTGGAAGCCTTCGGAGACAGAAAGTGTCAGATTTGAAAAGCAGGGTAAGAGAAAGCAAAGAGTATTGGTGAGGGGAAGGGTCCGACCCAGAGGCCGCTTCCTTCCTCCAAGGAAGCAGCCTATGGGTCTGACCCTTCCCATGGAAAGGGCCCAAGCCCCTTAAGGATTGGCCCCAAAAGCCTACAAGGCTGGCCAGTCTCTTGAGGGCAGCCTTGAGGGGAAGGGTCTGACCCAGAGGCTGCTTCCTCGGAGGAAGGCAGGTATCCTGCCAGGCTGGGGAAGCAGGCCTGGAGAGGGCCCAAGAACTTTAAGGATGAGGCCCAAAGTCCTCCAAGGATGGCCAGTCTCTTGAGGGCAGCCTTGAAGGGAAGGGTCCGACCCAGAGGCTGCCTCCTCGGAGGAAGGCAGGTATCCTGCCAGGCTGGGGAAGCAGGCCTGGAGAGGGCCCAAGAACTTCAAGGATGAGGCCCAAAGTCCTCAAAGGATGGCCAGTCTCTTGAGGGCAGCCTTGAAGGGAAGGGTCCGACCCAGAGGCTGCTTCCTCGGAGGAAGGCAGGTATCCTGCCAGGCTGGGGAAGCAGGCCTGGAGAGGGCCCAAGAACTTCAAGGATGAGACCCAAAGTCCTCCAAGGATGGCCAGTCTCTTGAAGGCAGCCTTGAAGGGAAGGGTCCGACCCAGAGGCTGCTTCCTCGGAGGAAGGCAGGTATCCTGTCAGGCTGGGTAAGCGGGCCTGGAGAGGGCCCAAGAACTTCAAGGATGAGACCCAAAGTCCTCCAAGGCTGGCCAGTCTCTTAACCCTATCTGGTGCAAGTTGGGTCCGGGTAGACCCACCCTACGGGATTTTTTCATTTTTAGATAATTTTATTTAATAACCGTTTTTAGTTGATTCTATGATTACCAAAATATTAGAAATTATTAATTATTTTCATTTTCATTAGTTTTGTATGTCATATTAAAATGGTTTTCCCAGAATAAAACCGAAATAACATCATGTCAGACGAAACAATAAGAAACAGAGGCGAAATTATTTGAAAAGAAATGTGTTACACTTCTGCCAGACGTATGACTGAACTACAACATTGCACCAAGCAAATGGCAGAACCTATACCATAAAATCATGATACGAAACTTTCATTTGTGTCTACAAGAGTTTTCAAAACCTTTTTTTTAACAAAGAATATGAAAATTAACAGACTGTTTGATCAAAAGCGGGCGCAATCAGATTATCGAAGACTAAACGCTCATCATAGATCTTGCGTGACAGAGTCAGATGTGGGTCTTTTCTCACGCTGTTTCATAATCGTCTTTTCTCACGCTGTTTCATATCGTCTATGCAGATAAAAAAGAAACTGTAAGTGCTGATTGAGATAAGGTTAATTTATTCGTGTATGTTGCTATAAGTGCTTTCTTTTGTTGAAGCCCATTACTCTTCGGGTAGATGAACTATGAGATCAAAGATTACCCACCATAGGTCTACTAGTCACCAAGCTATGGACTACCTGATCTAGTGTTGTAGTACATATAATCACTAAATAACAACATTGATTGCCTATAAGGCTATCTGTAGGCACTAGGAACTCTACTGAAGTTTAGTGTCAGAAACAATGTATAAATGAACAGTGTACCTGACCTAAGCCCCATTGTACCGCAACAGTGTGAAAAAGTAGGCCCATGCTGTGCTTTCCTGGCGCAGAATATTTAGTATTCAGAACTGTATTCTGAAACTCATTCCCGCGAAACTCATTAGGAAAGCTTATTCAACACAAGAAAATATCAATGAAACATTAATAAATAACAATGTGTAGTCATAGAGTAAATTTTAGTAATTAGCGTGACAGCAGGTGCAATCTTTTGTCTTTGCTATTCAAACAAAATTCATCCAACTTACATTAGTCCTGAAAAGAGGTCATGCTGTAGGTCTGTCTGCTTTATATTATATATATATATATATATATATATATATATATATATATATATATATATATATATATATATATATATATATATATATATATATATATATATATATATATATATACATATATGTGTATGTGTGTGTGTGTGTGTGTGTGTGTTTGTTTCAAGAATATTAATGACTAAAGAGCAGACTAGGCCTAGGCTGTGTGAAGACGGTAAAATCAATAGTGTCAGACGTATTTCCCTTTCATGACTGTAAATGATAACATGTATATATGTATGTATACATATAATATATATATGTATACGTGTATATATGTATATATATGTATATATGTATATATATATATATATCACACATTACCACAGGTGAAAAATAAGAAACGGGGTGTAGGTCCTGACCGGTTTCGACTTTATTTCCAAGCCATTGACGAAGGACTGATACAGAGTGTGAGAAGTCACAAATATATATACTACAAGAACAATACTGACGAACATACACAACCGTTAGAGGCTCCATATCCCCACTCAGGCCGGTGTCAAGGTAGGAGTGGCCTTTAAAACTCATTTGGCTAAAAATCACAATAGACTCTCAGGGGACATTGCTGATAAACAGACCATACCCCACCTGTCAGGTGTGGATCTGAGGTGGGGTATGGTCTGTTTATCAGCAATGTCCCCTGAGAGTCTATTGTGATTTTTAGCCAAATGAGTTTTAAAGGCCACTCCTACCTTGACACCGGCCTGAGTGGGGATATGGAGCCTCTAACGGTTGTGTATGTTCGTCAGTATTGTTCTTGTAGTATATATATTTGTGACTTCTCACACTCTGTATCAGTCCTTCGTCAATGGCTTGGAAATAAAGTCGAAACCGGTCAGGACCTACACCCCGTTTCTTATTTTTCACCTGTGGTAATGTGTGATAAATGAATCACGTACAAAAGTGATAATAATCATATATATATATATATATATATATATATATATATATATATATATATATATATATATATATATATATATATAAAGCAGATAGACCTAGTGCATGACCTCTTTTCAGGACTAAATGTAAGTCCGAAGAATTTTGTGAGGGAGACAATGCTCGCCTAGCTACCGATGTTTGAATAGCAAAGACAGAAGATTGCACTTGCTGTCATTCCTTAGCAAGATCCATAGCAAGTGTGTGCTATGGATCTTGTCCTCTGAACTGCTCATTTGTAGATAAACTTTACACAAAAAATCTTAAAATAGAACCTCTCCCCCTGGCAAAACCTCATTCTTGGGAAATAAGGATGCCAATCTTAATGTTTCATTACTGAGTTTTCCATATTTATCTCTCTCTCTCTCTCTCTCTCTCTCTCTCTCTCTCTCTCTCTCTCTCTCTCTCTCTCATGGCAGAACACAACCTGGTTTTCCACGGGGCGGGGGGTGGGGAGGAGTAAAGTGCAGTTGAAATTGAAAACGTGACAACGAGGAGAGTGGATCGCAGTATGAACCTCTCACCGGACTGGAACTAAAATTCAATTTACCGGCATTACTGGAAAATGAATTCGATGTTTCGTATACCTCATTTTCATTCATGAATTCACTGTATTTTGACCGATGATTATGTATAACCCGCTCAAGAACATTTCACATTCGAAATCTTCATCATTCATAAAGGCTATGCATGTATTTCACAAGCAATTATCACGTTTTGTATTGAACAAAGTTATGCCATTTTCAGACTTCTCACATAAGTTATGTATTTCGAGAAACCGTTCAAATAAAAAAAATATGGATTTTTACGAGACTTCCCGATACTATAATCTTCCCCTCAACACGTAACCCCCCCCCCGGCACCCCCGCCACCACAGGGCTCCTGGAAACAGCCTTATGGCCTGTCCACAATAGCGGGCATGCCCGTCGGGCACTTGCAGCTCTTTATATTTTCTCTTGCTTCTGAAGCAGGGTTACCAGACAATCGCATCGCTCTGGCTCCATACTCAGCCGGTCAGTATAGTGGAACGGGTTATGGGAACCGTGTTTGCCTGTCGGGCAGTGCCCGCTAGTGTGGACAGGGCTTTAGAGTGCTCGTTCATTTTCAAAATATATACTTCCATCACTGCTTTGAATAAACTTGGAAAACTGCAATTAACAAATCACCTTGTTTTGTCAACAGCATTCAGACTTCCACAGATTGTTTGACCAATAAAATAAAAGAAAAAAACGTGGATTTTCTTCGCTAAAGTACAGATAAGAACTTGTGATACCATTTTGACTTCTGCTTCACTTGTCTGGCTGTACTGTCATCATGACCTTTACAACTGATTGGAAATCCAGCCTTTCTTGTTATTTCCCTTGAATTAACAGAGAACATTTCGAGACTCAGGGGCTACTTGTACGGATGAAACTCCCCCCCCACCCACCCACCCCCACCCCCGTCTGCACAAGGCCATCTTCTCCTTCTCCACTGAATAGTAAGAAAGAAGGAGTAGCCTTTATGAAGGAACCTAACCTACTCTACAGACTGACGTTTCCTGAAACAGGACAAGTGACCTTGAGTTGAAATGTCTTCAGACTTGACAACAAAGGTGAAACAGTTTTTGACCTATGCAGTACGTCATCCTCCTCCTCCTCCTGCACCCAAAAAAATTCTTTCTAAAACTGAGGGCCACGATGGGTAATGATGGCAATGATTGATTGCTAACTCCTTTTAAATAAAATGGTACCTTTTCTGTCAGAAAAGCAAAGTTAGGTTAGGCCACAGTTTTCCGAATTGAATCCCAGACCCTCTTGGCACCATGAACAATCTGGATGGACAACGAGGAGGATTAGCCTTTTCAAATCCTAAGCAATTAATTAATTATCTTGCTGTTCTCATCCCCTCCCCCGCCCCCAAGAAAAAACTACAAAACATTGCTTGATGGCTTAGTACACTAGGTTACAGTGAGGTACCACAAACCCATAGTCTATGTCAATGTAGAATATTCGTCACTGCATAAGCATTTCCGGCTTTATTGCATTGTACTTAAAATCAATATAGTGTGAGTTGAGCCCATCTTCATTCACAGTATACTGGTTCCATGTACACTGCAATAAAGCATCGCTCTTCAAGTCAAGAACTGAACATAACCGGAGATACAACAACATGACTGAACACCTAACTTGACTCACGCTATGCTGGCAATCTCCTTTAGGCCTAGTCTTCGGATCTGATGCTCTGGCATTTATCTCTTGCAAACGTAAGTAGTTTAACAGTTCAGGTCCTCTCATATACGGGTAACATGCCTCAGCAGAGGCCTTTGGAAAGCAACGTTTACAAGTCTTCCACGGCCTGACACACCTCTAACTAGGCCTGTAACCAATCACAAATTTCGTGGCGACCATGAAACTCTGATTCAGAGGTGTCCATATTCATGGAGTACTTATTCTTAGCCTTAATAAATTAACTTACCTCAATAAACAGCACTGAAATATTGACTGTAGACAAACAAACATGGCTGAACGGAGTTCATGCTACGATCCGACTGAAAACCTACTAGACTGATTTAGGCCAATCACAATGGTCCAAGAAACTCCCTTCGAACAAAGGAGGTAAGAACGACTCCTGATTGGCTGAGAGAGAGAGAGAGAGAGAGAGAGAGAGAGAGAGAGAGAGAGAGAGAGAGAGAGAGAGAGAGAGACTCATTTACTGTAAGTTATATCTTCGGTATCCTTTTATAAATAAGGGAAAGGGTAAAAGAGACAACAGTCAACTCCTGGAAGTCTCACTTTGCCTTGATTTGATGTCTCCGCCTTTTCATCTTCCAGACCCTCGGGTCAGTTCCAGAAACCACTGGACGGACGAACATGAAAAGGTCAAATGTCGGTAGGAAAGATACCAAAGATCTCCCCTTCCCTCTGGTCTGGCAGCTGCACCTTCAATTTTTTTTTTCTTTTACCAAACTTCTCATTCTCTCGCTCACGACTCTCTGCTCCTCTTGACGGGGTTTACAAGTAAGGTCACAGGCGACAGTAATAAAATTTTAGGTGTAGAGAGAGAGAGAGAGAGAGAGAGAGAGAGAGATGAGAGAGAGAGAGAGAGAGAGAGAGAGAGAGAGAGAGAGAGAGAGAGAGAACTGATAAAAGCTCAGTACTTGTACTTTCAAGTAATTAGGTAAACAAACACGAAAGCCAAAATAAAATTTTAAAAAGCGTACTTCTGAAGAGTCCTGAAGGGTAAGTTTAGCCGCCTCCCGCCCCCAAACCCACCTTTACACACACACACCTTAATGCTCCTAGGAATTGTATCATCTCCACTGTTTGTTTATTTTAGTCTGCCCTTAAACGCTTACAGTGGGCAAAGGTCATAATGTGTGTGTGTGTGTGTGTGTGTGTGTGTGTGTGTGTGTGTGTGTGTGTGCCCGAGTAAAAACAGTAGACAAAACCACTTTTGATAGCCCACTGACACTTTCCGGCCTCCCTCCAGCTACTCAGTGTGACGGACATTTGAACCAGGATTGATACAATAAAAAACCATTTGATTTAAGCGAGGGTTGAAGGTTGGGGTGGGGGGGTGTTCACTCATTATCCTCTGAAACTCGCCTCCCCCCTAAACAAAAACAAAAACACACGCACATAAAAAGCCCAGTAGCGAAAAATCAGTCCATCTATCGTCGGATAATTATTTTTCCATGTAACTAGACTGCATTAAAAAAATCTTTCAAATTGACAATTGTTCACTGGGAAGGAATTGACATTGTACATTATCGATATCACAATCAGCAGTGAAATTTCTAATGACCTTGACAAGATAATTCAGATGCTGGTATATCAACAATTTTATTTAGCGATACGAGATAGTCTCCATCCTAGCCTTGTAAAGACCGTGCATCTGTCTTCTCGCCGATTCAAAATACAGCAGCAGATTCGCCATCATACACTGATTGATAAACGATCCTTCCTAATTCTTCGTGGTATATCTCTTGGCCCTAGCGCCATCATACTACCCAAAATATAATCATCAGTACTTATGCGATCAAGATTTAGAACCGAACTGGCCAAAGTTCAGCTGATTCTTTAAGAAAAGAAAATCATTAGCAACCGGTATGACTCATATAAACAGGATCTTCAAGGACACTGGTAACTTCCAGGATCCAGCTTATTTACTAGAGAGAGAGAGAGAGAGAGAGAGAGAGAGAGAGAGAGAGAGAGAGAGAGAGAGAGAGAGAGAGAAAGAAAGAAAGAAAGAAAGAGAGAGAGAGAGAGAGAGAGAGAGAGAGAGAGAGAGAGATTATTTTATGATCAACTCGGAGACACACTAACGTTTTTCTGTCAGCTCACTGCGTCTGCCATTACTATAACAATGAACTAGATTAAGATGGCCATATGCCAGCATTGGCTCTTTCACCTAGGCATCCCGTAACACACACAAACATGCTGAGGAGTAAGAGAAATAACACCGGAAATAGAGAGGAGGATATCAGAACAGACTACGAGAGCCGGGGCAGTAAAAGAAAGCGTCATTGCAGCGAGTTTCAGGAGGAGATGAGGTTTTAGTCAGAGAGAGAGTGAGTTTAGAGTTTGTCTTAAGAAAATGGAGACTGAAAAGAAAAAGGGAATGATTTGAGAATAAGAAAAAAACAAAAACGTGGTATATAATAAACATGTATTTATTTAAAATGACGAATAGCAGCGTAGGAGTGAGGTGGAGCGACGAGGGAGAGGGCGAGAAACATCGAGAGGAAACAAACTGGAGGATTAAAAATTGGCGAGAACCCACATCGCTGGATACTGTTCACGAACGCCCTCCTCCCTCCCTCCCTGCCCACCTCAGATCTGTGCAGGCAGTTTTTTTTTTTTTTTATTGACGCGCTTGTTAATTATTCAGATAAATCTCACGAAGACTCATCCAAAATTCAACCCGGAAGGATAGGACAACCTACAGTATTCACTGCACACCAACTGTAGGCGCACTCAAATTTCTTCTGCAAGAAAAAACAAATGCAAAGGGAATCTTTTAGAAAACACACATCCACAAACATCAAAATTCTTTATCGCCCACATCTAAATGAAACCTCAGATGTTTGAAGAATCTATTGGGATTTTGAATGGGTGAATCTGACATCAAAATGGCCTTGTCATTTGTTTCACAGGAACACAAAAAATTCTTTTCTATGTCATTGACAACGAAAATGAGAAATTTCAGAGAGAGAGAGAGAGAGAAAGTTAAGTATATCTTGGTTTTAACCAGACCACTGAGCTGATTAACAGCTCTCCTAGGGCTGGCCCGAAGGATTAGCTTTACTTTTACGTGGCTAAGAACCAATTGGTTACCTAGCAACGGGACCTACAGCTTATTGTTGTAATCCGAACCACATTATAGCGAGAAATGAATTTCTATCACCAGAAACAAATTCCTCTAGTTCTTCACCGGCCGGTCGGAGATTCGAACTCGCGACCAACAGAGTGGTAGCTGAGAACGGAACCCGCTCACCCAGCGAGGAACTAGAGAGATTATTTTCAAAAGAGAAGCGAGGTCAATGTTGAGAAATACTAAGCCATCACTTGACAACTATCGCCCAGGCTTCAGTATATTGCAGTAGCCCCAGTCACACCACACACACATCCTGTTCAAAAGCATTCATTCTGGGTGAATGGAAGAGTGGATGAATATGAATATTTTTATTTTGTCGCGTTCAAGGCAACGACCAGTATAATGACAACTTATGAATTTGTCAATGGTACAAAATTTATATTATTTGTAATGCCTCGCAGTTACAGGCAAGACTGATACCAAACGTGGTGCCTTCCACCTGGTTTTGTATCACCACCCTTTCTGTATCTATAGGTATTAGGGAAAACTTTTTACTTTTGAATGATGTCTGTTTACAACTGGACGGAGAACTAACTAACCCCTCGTAGAAGCCTACTAACAACGATGATCCTAAACTGCGTAAGCCCAGGGTTACCATAATCCTTCACATACATAAACAGAGCATGCTTAGCAATGAGGCTTTCGCACTGCACACTGATACAAACCGCATGAAAGTATAATATACTTTGATTTTCAGTACGGATGGACAAACCAGCTTCATTATAAACTGGGTTTAATCCACGGCTGACCGGACACGTCAAAAACAAATATTATTTACAACAGACACGACTTTTGTGACAATGGTTAAAAAAAAGTGACGAGGCGCCTTTGTCGTCTCTGCATTCTGCTGCTGCTGCTACTTTGGCCATTCCGGTTTCCCTGGGATGAAGACATCGCCTTTTCAGTATTCAGACTGTCACTTTTGTCTACCCCACTGCAGAAGAAGAAGAAGAAGAAGAAGAGAGGTCTCATGCTCACTATTGGGGAGGCAAAGCTCATGAAAAACTCTACTAAATAATCGTTGCCAAGTTCCATTGGATGCATAATTCTCTCTCTCTCTCTCTCTCTCTTTGGCAGCGAATCATTTTCTCAAACCCGTGTGTGTGTGAGGGAGGTAGGGAGCCGGTGGGGGAGGGGGAATGCCTGTAGTGATAGGTAGCGATTTGGAACTCTCGCCGCCAACCCCCATCATGGAGCGAATGTGTTCTCTATCTCGATGAAGATATGGATTCTTTATTTGTTGCAGTAAAAAACTGAAGAGCACCGCACATAAGGAAGGGGATGAACTATAAATGTCCCGCCATCTTTAAATGAAAGCGTGAACTATAAGTTCCATCAACTGGGCATCACTGAAGACAAAACGGAATGAAGATAAAAACGAAACTGACGATGATGGAAGAAGAAAAAGGGAAACCAGCAAATGTTATTTAGTATTAAGAGCCCAGTGAGGGGAGGGAGGGAGGCCACCACAAACACCAATCTACATTCAAGCTGACACTACCCAGTCATGAGAGGTTTCGAACTGCAAAATCTTGCATTGAAGGTCATCAAAATATCAGTCAGAATCTGACCTGGAATAACCTTTTCTGGTGAAAGCAATCAACCAGGAACAAAGCAAGCACGATTTTGCGGATGGCTATTGTTCAGATGCACAAGTGAATCGGGTGGATCTAGAGCAAAATAAATAAGATGTTGTAGAATCATACAGGTCTTAATAGAATCTCAGATTAAAATACACCACGAAACGACCAAGCAATAGCACACTTATGTATAGCTAGCAGAATCAGGAGTATCTATCAGGCAAGATGGCATTTTCAAGATCAGGACAACTATGCCCCACCATCCTCTTACGAAGAACTCGAGAATGTCCTCTTGACTACAGGCCTCCTCACAATCATTCGGCAGTAAGCGGACCCATCAGCTGGTAAGAAGCACCCAGACAGAAAGACTGTCTCGAGTAGAACTCGATTGATATCAGGGGCCAGAATCAAGGCAAAAAACAGATTGTAATTGTGTTTACAGCGAATATTCAAATTGTTTAAAACCTAAGAATAAGGACGAGTATCGAAAGGAAGGAATTCTATCATCAGTCACATTAAGCAAATGAATATTCGTACAGGAGTTAAAAATATTATCTACGTCACCTCGCCAACACCAATACATAAAATAGAATCTCGAAAATAAATGTTGAAGTAATTAACAACAATCAAAAGACTGCTGAGGACCTTGAGGTAAATAAGTATCTAAAAAATTGCCGAGGTGCCAGGAGGCCATCCATCACCTGCGCAAGATATCAAACGCCATGATGGAAAACTCGCAAAAAACAGCTTAAGATGGAATGAGCTGCTACAAATGATGGTACATACCAACTACATTACTTCCTGTCTTTTAATTCTCTTTGAACTAAACTATGCAACTGCTTCCATATTGCCTTTCTTATTTCCAAAACCAAATCCAGAGATGATAATGAAGCCCTGTCCCACGATTTCTCTTGATCAATATCATACAAACTTCGTCCACTGGAAAAATGATCAGTCTCTCACACTGGAAGATGAATTGTTATACACGATATCCCTTTCAACGCGATTGTTACGTCTCTGCAAGCCTACTACCACTACTGCTACTCCCGTGCGATTTCCTGAGTTGAAGGTCATCCAATCAAATGCTGAACACTTCATGGCTTACTCAGTGACCCAGATAAAATTCGTTCCTGCCATTTGGATATTGTGGACACAGGAAACTTCAACCTTAATCTCAAAGAGTATTATCCTGAACAGAAAGGATTCTCTATTCGTCTAATCCTCCTCATTTTCTAATCAGAAATGAAGCAAGTATGGCAGGATTCGGATGAAGACCAGTAGGAACGGTCGGGAAATAATGGAAATAGCGTATGAATAAAGATATAGACCAGATGGCAAGTCTGGAAGAAGGTACACTTAGGACGAGAGAGAGAGAGAGAGAGAGAGAGAGAGAGAGAGAGAGAGAGAGAGAGAGAGAGAGAGAGAGAGAGAGAGAGAGAGAGAGAGAGAAGTGTATGAAGGATTCTGACAAGTCTAATCATTGCCCACCAAACTTGTAGTTTATCAAACATCGACGACTTACCACACATAAAAAACTGCTATAAAACCTATGCGATCAATCAAGTCAACTCCAAAATTTGGACTTAATGGTTACCTACTCACTATACTTGTTCACCTAATAAGGGCAAAATTATCAACGAAATATTTGAAATGAACTTTCATTCGAAGAGCAGCCCATCTACACAAAGCATTTAACAAGGAATGCAATCCATACATTAACAGGTATACTATAATATGCGAAATGTCGAATCCTCTAATGTTCCCTGAGAGAGAGAGAGAGAGGGGGAGAGAGAGAGAGAGAGAGAGAGAGAGAGAGAGAGAGAGAGAGAGAGAGAGAGAGAGAGAGAGAGAGAGAGAGAGAGAATCACTTCCTTCGGTAAACTAATTTTGGAACTAGGTAGGGGACTGGTTCACAGGTTCAGTTGGTGCATAATGGCGATGTTTATCGGCAGCTCTCTATTCTCTGTCGAGCTTCTGTCATTCAAAAGTAACATAATTCCATCTGCGTATTTTATTCAGTTCTCGAAATAAAACGCCAACTCGATTCATTCATAAATAGTGTACAGTCAGCTTATGTATTCTGCCAGTGAGACAGGAGGCAGAAAGATAACTACTTTTCTCTCCTTACTGTTGAAGCCTCCATCTCGTTTACTGCAATTGTTCAAATATATCTAACCTTTTAACCATAACACAATATCATGTTATTAGGTCAATGAAGCAAATAAACCACCTATCAATCGATTAACTGACTGATTCAATGTTCTCTGGCATCAGGACAACTAAGGTCATTCATGCCTTTATCATTTGTTGAGAATGACGAATGTTTGTGTAAAACCTATGGAAATAAGGACTAGATTATATATATATATATTATATATATATATTATATATTGTATATATATATATATATATATATATATATATATATATATATATATATATATATATATATATATATATATATATATATATATATATATATATATATATATATATATATATATATATATATATATATATATATATATATATATATATATATATATATATATATATATATATATATATATATATATATATATATATATATATATATATATATATATATATATATATATATATATATATATATATATATATATATATATATATATATATATATATATATATATATATATATATAAATATATATATTATATATTTTCATGATGTTGCCTTGTAATATGTATATCCTCCTATAATTTTGACATATTTACTTTTTTCATGTGTTATGTTTAATGATAATGGTTGTTGAAGTGTCATATTTAGTTTGGCATCAGATCTCAAAAGAACTTGATTAAGTAACTTGATAGCGTAATTTAGAATTGTTAATACAGTTTTAATAGTAACGTAATTTAGAACGAATATCTTTCTTGGTAAAAGCGTAGTATGTGAACACGCGTGTGTCCACCAGGGCTTGTTTCATTTCAGTTGTCATCAGTTGAGATAAGAGGGAACGCTTTGTTTTGGGTTAGCGATGACAGATTTGCAAAACAAACGCCGATTCGTCCCATACGGGCTCAAGACGAGTGATTTCATGTTGTTGCATGTTCAAGTCACGTACGCCACTTGGAGAGAAAGAATATGTCCTGATCAATTAAGTCATGTTTTGTAAGATTGCATTCAAAACGTTTTGCTGGGATGACGTAACTTCCTTCTAGAAGCTTCTTTAGTATCTCGCACCCAAAATGCTTTAATGACGCCACTTCCCTGCTTCTAGAAGCTTCTTTAGTATCTCACACCCAAAATGCTTTAATGACATCACGTAATTGTTTCACTGTTACTGGAATCCTAAAATTTGTTTCATTCTGATTTCTGAGACCAGTCGATTTGGTTCCATCTCTCTCTCTCTCTCTCATTCCTAATTAGGAAGAGATTACTTTTAACGTAATTTTTTGTGGTCACTTTTAACATTAACTTTTGAGATCTGAATTTAGCAAAGTTATTTAGTTCGTAACGGCGCCTGGTAAAAAAGTGTGTATTGTGTAACACAGCTGCAGCAAGTGATTTACAGAGGTTTTCACAAGTTGTGTAAGGTAACGTGAAATTTTACTTATTGATACCATGGTATGATAAGTTAAGAAGTTGTGGTATGATAAGTTAGGAAATTTTGAACAAGTGAAATCATTATTGATAAATCTTATGTGTATTTTTGTGTGTTTTTCTATTTACAATTTCTTTATATTTTCACATTTTTTTATGTTTGTGATGTAACATTTATTTACATAGCATTGTAAATATTTCTTGGTAATTTAACATTGCATACTTAATTTAACATTGCATACTTGATTTCATTTATTGAGACTTTCTTTTTAAATCTTGAGTAATTCTTGATAGTTTAAATTTTTCTTGATTAATTTAAATTCTTGATAAAATTTTTGTGAATTAGATTTGTTTCATAATTTAATTCAAGAATTTATTGACTTTTGTGTTATTTTCAACTAATAGTAAATTTTTCAGATTGTGAATTCTAATTAATAGTGAATTTTAATTATAAACTTTGAATCTGAAAATAAATTTTTGTATTTAACATTTTTAGAAAAACAGTGTTTCATTTATTGACCATCAGTGAATAGGATTGATTGTGTGTGCATAAGGCAAAGTGATAAACATGTTTTGTTCTTTTAGTTTTGCTAAAGTGAATTAAGACCAGGGAGACAGAGTTTTTGATGGAGTGATGCCCTTTTACTCTAGAAGATTTCTAGTTTAATTTTTGATACCTCACACATATTCTGATAGACTTAGTTTGATTTTTTTCAAGTGATATATAAGTTTTTTCTTAAGGGATCACTGTTACCTTTAGAGTACTCAGTCGTAACAATTAATGTTATGAGAGTTCAGGTATCTGGCTGAAGTGAGGTATATTTTTGAATCTTGAAATTAGTTGTGTAATAACCAGGTACTTGATACGCATCGTGACAATATACTATATATATAAATATGTATATATATTATATATATATATATATATATATATATATATATATATATATATATATATATATATATATATATATATATATATATATATATTGTAAAGAGTAGCGCCAAAATCCGCTAGGAAACTCTTCTCCTTCCCTGCTTTGGGTTGGTTTGAACCTTTGAAGGTCGGGGTAATAGGGGCTCAGAGAAAATATAATAGTTTGGGGACAGTAAACTGGCTTTGCACTGTTTTCTTTGGTACAGGGAAAGAAAATCGTTTTCTATGATATCCGGGTCGGCGACCTGGGTCAGGACATCGCCCCCCCCCCCTACCCCTGTCCAGAAGCAATAAAAGGTCAGGGCCAGGACAGCTCTCCCTCACACGCGCTCGCTAGTTTAAGCCAAGCAGTCACGCCTCTGCGGGCCGTTGCTCGTGCCCTCCTCTTCCGCTCGCCGCCACGTGGATCCCATCGCCGCCCTGTGTGCCCCGTGTTCCATTCCACGTGGCCTTAGAAGACTGCAAGGGGGATTGCAAGTCTTCCAAACGCGAGCTGACATTAAACGGCGGCCTTTTCATCATCCCAAGGGCGCCCTTTTCCGCCCCAATCTACGACTTGAAGAAATACCTTGGAGAGGGAGGCTACCATTTGTCCACGCTTCCACACGTGTTTCTCGGCAGAAGACGTCGTCAGCCCTACGCCCCTACAAATGTGGTAATGTACCCAAAACGAGTTGCTAGTCACGATTACTTAGCCCTTTTGCATTTATTAATCTCTGGGCCTATAACTTTGTGTTCCCTGATATTCCTTGGTTCAAGCCAGGCCCACGTGTTCATAGCTTCTTTCCTCTGAGTCACAAGTAACGCCTCGGGGAGTCCTTGGCGCCTTCAGTGCACCCCCGAGTAATTCAATCCCCAAATTCCAGCATTAGATGTGTAACGTGGGTCCAAATATCGTTTCAGAAAGACGCCTGTAGCAGAATTATCCTTGGTCCGTGTTCCTGGCATTCCCAAGCTCCCCCCCCTTTGGGAGGACTTCTACGGCAGTAATTTACCGTATTTTCAGTTAATTTTCCTTTTGACCTTGTGTGCTATCAAATATAACTATTTTTATATCCACGTGTTTCACGCACTTCCCCTAGTGAAGAGCCCTCCGCTCCGTGTACTTCCTTTTTTTGTTTGTGTTTTATATGTCCTGGGTATCTTACAAGGCCATTTTCGAGTAAAGTAATAATTGTGGAGTCATAAGATCCACCTGCACCAGGAAACATATAAAAATGGCGACCTGACCAGTGATTCTCGTAATGATTGCACGCCCCCCCCCTCTTCCCCTTTGTTGTTTGTGTTGCAATTTGTGAAATCAGCAATTAGCTCAGCTAAGCTGGATACGAGACAGATTACGAACCTTTGAAAAGCCAGCGCAACAGGCCAAGGAAATTCTGCGTAAGTAAACTGTGTTTATTTAGCGTAGGACGCTGTAGAAAACGTGACTAGTCCTAGGAATTTTTTTTTATAGTAGGGCGCATGTCCGAGGAAAACGAGAGAGAATCGCCGAAAACTTAGCTTTGGAAGCCTTTGCACGCGGCTTGCATGCCATTCAATTAGGTTATACAGGTGATAAATCATTAAAGGAATAGTGTGCATATTCCTCCTGTAGAAACGAGTGATTTCGAAACCGAATCATTAAATATAGGCGCGAGACCTCGACGTCAACCACGTGTTCGAAAGTCAGATTAGCATTGCTGACGCATTTTTACCCTCTCTCTCTCTCTCGTTTTAGAAATAGGAGCGAAAGCGTATATTATGGCGCAGACGGCCTTGACCGTCCATTCCGTGGCCCAGTTAGGAAAACATTTGTTTGTTTGATTTGCTTCGCTATACCAAATTGTTTTGCATTATTGGGGGTCTGGCATTATATGTTCTGTATTGTTCTGTTTTTTTTGTGTGTGTTTGTTTTGTGCTGTTACTACGGCTGCGTGTGTTGCCTATCTGTTGTGAATGTGGGATGGCCACTCACCTAATTGCCCTTGAGAATTACACTTCTCCCATAAGTCAGTAAAACTAGCGCCCTCGCTGATCAGACGTCGTCTGTGCGGAAATTCCCGGGCGCCCATATATTCTATTCTTGTCCCCAATAAATCCGTGTCGTCGGTCCGTTGGTGAGACCAATTCATTTTCCATTCAGTCCCCAAGTGAGCCTGTTTCGTCGGTAATTCGGGAGACCTAAATATATATCCCAAACTAGTCCCCAAGTAAGCCCGTTTGTCGTTACCTTGGGAGACCAATCGTTGCTAAATTCATCGTCCCCAATCAGCCCGCTTCGTCGGTAAATTGGGAGACCAATCATTGCTAATTTATCGTCCCCAATCAGCCCGCTTCGTCGGTAAATCGGGAGACCAATCATTGCTAATTCGTTGTCCCCAATCAGCCCGCTCCGTCGGTAAATAGGGAGACCAATCATTGCTAAATTCATCGTCCCCAATCAGCCCGCTTCGTCGGTAAATCGGGAGACCAATCATTGCTAACTCATCGTCCCCAATCAGCCCGCTTCGTCGGTAAATCGGGAGACCAATCATCGCTAATTCATCGTCCCCACTCAGCCCGCTCCGTCGGTAAATCGGGAGACCAATCATCGCTAATTCATCGTCCCCACTCAGCCCGCTTCGTCGGTAAATCGGGAGACCAATCATTGCTAACTCATCATCCCCAATCAGCCCGCTTCGTCGGTAAATCGGGAGACCAAGCATTGCTAACTCATCGTCCCCAATCAGCCCGCTTCGTCGGTAAATCGGGAGACCAATCATTGCTAATTCGTTGTCCCCAATCAGCCCGCTCCGTCGGTAAATAGGGAGACCAATCATTGCTAAATTCATCGTCCCCAATCAGCCCGCTTCGTCGGTAAATCGGGAGACCAATCATTGCTAACTCATCGTCCCCAATCAGCCCGCTCCGTCGGTAAATCGGGAGACCAATCATTGCTACTCATCGTCCCCAATCAGCCCGCTCCGTCGGTAAATCGGGAGACCAATCATACGTCCTTTGGAAAAGGGTCCAAGATTCCCACAGCTCTGGGAAATTAATTCTGTGTGCTACTAGCGTCCCCTCCCGCCTGCAAAATGTCGACAAGGTCTCAGCAGAGCGAGGATTTCAAGTTCTTCATGTCCTCAGGGAAGGAACTCGGCCTTTCCGGGAGAGAACTAAGAGACTGGGTACAGGAGAGGATGGACGCCATACAGGCAGAACGACAGGCTCAGGAGAGACGAGAAGAAGCCACAAGGCAGGAACGAGAGGCAGAAAGACAGGCTCAGGAGAGACGAGAAGAAGCCGCACGGCAGGAACGAGAAGCAGAGAGGCTGGCTCAGGAGAGACGGGAAGACGCAGAGAGACAGGAACGTGAGGCAGAAAGACTAGCCCAGGAGAAACGAGACGCAGCAGAAAGACTGGCCCAGGATAAACGAGAAGAAGCCGAGAGGGAAGAAAGGGACAAGCAGCGTGCCCATGAACTCGCAATGCTGCAACAGAGTGGCCCTTCGCCTCCACCTACCCCCCAGGGAATGAGTGCCTTCAGCCAGGCTATCGCTTGTATGCCAAAGTGGACGGAGGCCGAGCCCGAGGTGTGGCTCGACAGCGCCGAGACAGTGTTAAGGGCCTGCCCCCTGAGTGCCGCCGAACTCTCCCTGGTGTTGGGCAAGTTCCTTGGAGGGAAGGCCCTGATTGCCTACAGGGCCCTCCCGCCGGAGGAGCAGGAAAATTGGGAGGTCGTACGCCAGACTATTGCCAAGGCGTACGAGATAACCCCTGAACGCTGGAGGAGGCGCTGGCGCGGGCTAGTGAAGGAGGCCAATCAAACCTGGGCAGACTGGGCCTACAAGTCCGAGCGTGCCCGTGCCAAATGGTTCGAGGCCGTGGGGGTTACGACCCTCAACGATGCCATCGAACAAATACAAATAGAGAACTTCCTACTCTACACCCCGCCGGCCCTCACCACGCACATTGCCGAGAAGGAGCCCCCCACCTTAGCTGATTGCTGCCGAATAGCGGATCTATGGGACACCCATCACCCCCAGGAGAGCTCGCTGCAGCGCAAAATTACGCCACCCGCCTACCTATCGGGTGCCCCTCCGCCGAAGAATGGGCAATCACAGAAGCCCGTCGTATGCGGGTTCTGTAAAAAGATCGGGCATGCCAAGGAGCAATGCCGCAGTAAACCACCCGCATCTCTCTCTCCCGGACAGCCCCCTAATAAGTCGCCTGCGCCCTCTGCCGGGGCAGTGCGAAGAGATTTCAGCCAAACCTTTTGCACGGCATGCAAGGTTTATGGCCACTCTTCCTCATGGGCAAAATGCCCTAGAAATAATAAGGCAGGAACTCCCGCCGTCGCCCTGGCAGTAACGAATCCCGAGTCCTTAGGCCCTCCTGCCGAGGGTCCCATCTATGTGGCACCTCCTCGAGGTAAATACTCAGCA
Organism: Macrobrachium rosenbergii; assembly: GCA_039081455.1. Taxonomy (NCBI): domain Eukaryota; kingdom Metazoa; phylum Arthropoda; class Malacostraca; order Decapoda; family Palaemonidae; genus Macrobrachium; species Macrobrachium rosenbergii. Next base: position 27,082,575 of record JANJGK010000032.1, read on the forward strand.
CGCCAGGTCAAGGCATTTGACGACTCTGGCGCGCAAATTTCCCTCATAAGGAGGGACAAAGTTCCCTATGGAGCTATAATAGACCGACGCAAGCTCGTCACCATTGAGGGCATTAACAATTTTAAAATGATCCTCCCTACGGTCCAACTGAGGGTCACCCGACCCCACAGAGCCAGGACCCTTCGTCTCGCCGTAGCGAAACACATTCCAGGAGACTATGACGTCCTCCTGGGCCAAGACTTTACGTCCCATTTCAAGCCACCACCATTCCGGGGTCCCCATTCCCCAATAAATCATCCAAATCCGAGTCCAGTGCCCGGCACGGCATCAGTGCCAGTGCCGAGGCCTCAGCCAGATCTCCCTTCAGGAGAACCTCGGCCTTCAGCTCCTCTGCCAGTGCCCCTTCGGCGCACTGAGCAGTGCCAGTCTCCGTCCGTCCAGACAGACGAGACCACCACCACATCGCCACCAGCACCAGTGCCAATGTCAGTGCCTGAGCTGGTCACCCCTGCAAGCAAGTCGACCCCGCCCCCTCCGGCCGTCCCCTCTCTCTCGCCGCCCGCCGCAGATTCCTCCGTGAGTCATGATTCTGCCCCGCCTTCCTGGGCCGATGAACTCTGCGATCTGCGCCGGTTAATGTCCGAGATGGCGAACAAAATTCCTGGGTCAGTTGTCGCAGCAGCTGACCCAGATGGCACCCCTTGCCGCCCTTTGGCCTCGGGCCCTCCGATTCCCCGGCCAAGGACAACGGTCCAAGGAGGAGAGGTTCGCGGCGGAGTTACCACGGGTGTGGGCGATCGCAGGTAGTCCACAAGGAGCCCCGAGCTCTTCTGGCCCCTGTGCAAACTTGGCATAGGGCCCCCTTCTTCATCTTTGAACGTCTTGGCACCTTTCATCCAGGAGAGGATGTCAAGGCCTTCCGCTATCTTCTTCCTTTCCTTTGGAATCTCTATCCCTCATCCTTCTCTATCGATCTTTCCTTCACACTTTCCCTTACTTACCACCGCAAGCGGCAGTTAATATATGGGATATCATCCCCTTTTGAAATGTATAAATCATTTTATTTTGAAGCAGTAAGAGAGGCAGAGTGGGAAGTGGCACGCCCTTACGCCCGTCCTTTGGCACAAGGCAGGCGTGTCAACTCTTCCTGAAGGGGTCGCGCCCTTTGGGTTTCTTTTCCCCGCCCTTGGGCTGAGAGTTAGCTCTGACCGTCGTCTGTTGGCAACGGAAGTTAGAAAAAGAAGCAAATCATAAATACCTCACTCTGTTATCCTTTATTTTCTACGTATATTATTTACTTTTGCATTTAATCTTTTCTTTTTTTTTACGAATCTTGAGTCACAAGACTCCTGCCCTTACGAATTTTAACGTTGCCTTTTAATCACCGCGGTGCGGCCTGCCCTTTAGTATGAAGTAATATCCTTCGTTGTTGTTCTGTGTAGTTTCCTTTATTTTTATTTACATTTCTTTTTTTTTTTTTAATTATCCCTGTGGAGAATGTTAACCTTGTCCATTTTCCCCTTCATTTGTTTATCCTCCCATTCATAAGTCGAGTAGTCTATTTTTAGCTTACACCCGAGTTGTAAGCTGCAGACGTAAAAATTTAGCGTCATTTAAGTTGGCGAATTAAAACCCGCGAATAATCTCTCTGCCTCACAGCTGTCAAGTTCTTGTCCCTTCAGATTAGCGTTCGTGGGAAATATTAGTTATGCTCGTCGAGCTTGTGAACAATTGGAGGTCGATTGAAAAGAAGAATTGAATTCTATTATTACAATTTTGGTAAAGGGGATATTATTTAATACCTACAGTGTATTGTCACGAATGCCGCCTCTTCAAGGCACAACTAATAGCATGCCTGTAATTCAAGGATAGCATTAAGGAATCAGTGGGTTTACATTTGTTTCCTTTTAAATTCTGCCTTGTATGTTTTATTTTGTTGTTGTTATTTTGAAATTTTGAAGTGTTCTTTGTTTATTTTCTTTTGAGCGCCTTATTACCCCAGTAAAGTAAATCGAATAAAGAATGGGTAGAAACAGTACTTAGGAAGTATTTGAGCAATAATTAATTGGCAAGCAAGTTTACCCTTTTATTGTATATTCTAAATTGCACTCTGCTCCTAAAGTAAACCTTCAGTTTGTTATTGATTAGTGTGGCATCAGAGTTTTACAAATAAAGTAAAGTAAAGGTTGTAGCAAAGTAAAAGATAGAATAAAGTCGAACGTTTTCTTCGCTCATTTTTGCTTTTGTCAATATTCGCACCCGTTTATAGGTGTGAATATTATCTTGCCAGGGGAGCTGTAAAGAGTAGCGCCAAAATCCGCTAGGAAACTCTTCTCCTTCCCTGCTTTGGGTTGGTTTGAACCTTTGAAGGTCGGGGTAATAGGGGCTCAGAGAAAATATAATAGTTTGGGGACAGTAAACTGGCTTTGCACTGTTTTCTTTGGTACAGGGAAAGAAAATCGTTTTCTATGATATCCGGGTCGGCGACCTGGGTCAGGACATCGCCCCCCCCCTACCCCTGTCCAGAAGCAATAAAAGGTCAGGGCCAGGACAGCTCTCCCTCACACGCGCTCGCTAGTTTAAGCCAAGCAGTCACGCCTCTGCGGGCCGTTGCTCGTGCCCTCCTCTTCTGCTCGCCGCCACGTGGATCCCATCGCCGCCCTGTGTGCCCCGTGTTCCATTCCACGTGGCCTTAGAAGACTGCAAGGGGGATTGCAAGTCTTCCAAACGCGAGCTGACATTAAACGGCGGCCTTTTCATCATCCCAAGGGCGCCCTTTTCCGCCCCAATCTACGACTTGAAGAAATACCTTGGAGAGGGAGGCTACCATTTGTCCACGCTTCCACACGTGTTTCTCGGCAGAAGACGTCGTCAGCCCTACGCCCCTACAAATGTGGTAATGTACCCAAAACGAGTTGCTAGTCACGATTACTTAGCCCTTTTGCATTTATTAATCTCTGGGCCTATAACTTTGTGTTCCCTGATATTCCTTGGTTCAAGCCAGGCCCACGTGTTCACAGCTTCTTTCCTCTGAGTCACAAGTAACGCCTTGGGGAGTCCTTGGCGCCTTCAGTGCACCCCCGAGTAATTCAATCCCCAAATTCCAGCATTAGATGTGTAACGTGGGTCCAAATATCGTTTCAGAAAGACGCCTGTAGCAGAATTATCCTTGGTCCGTGTTCCTGGCATTCCCAAGCTCCCCCCCCTTTGGGAGGACTTCTACGGCAGTAATTTACCGTATTTTCAGTTAATTTTCCTTTTGACCTTGTGTGCTATCAAATATAACTATTTTTATATCCACGTGTTTCACGCACTTCCCCTAGTGAAGAGCCCTCCGCTCCGTGTACTTCCTTTTTTTGTTTGTGTTTTATATGTCCTGGGTATCTTACAAGGCCATTTTCGAGTAAAGTAATAATTGTGGAGTCATAAGATCCACCTGCACCAGGAAACATATAAAAATATATATATATATATATATATACATATACATTATATATATTTATATATATATATATATATATATATATATATATATATATATATATATATATTATATATATATATATATTATATATATATATATATATATATATATATATATATTATATATATATATATATATATATTATATATATATTATATACATATATACATATATATATATATATATATATATATATATATATATATATATATATATATATATATATATATATATATATATATATATATATATATATATTCATTTTGTTATCATTACTGTGCTTGGCGTCATTTCTAATATGCTGTATGATTATGAGATCTGTCTGGTGCTACTTAAAATAAATTCACATGTGCTTCGAGATTCGATATAATTTTCTGACAAGATAAAAAATAAACAAAATGCCGTGCTATCATCTTAGAACATAGAATTTAGGCCAAAGGCCATTCAGCGCTGGAAAGGAAACTGGGTGTAAAAAGTTGTTAATTAAAGGCGTAACAGAAGGAAACCCTCAAAGCAGTTGAAGCTCTATGAATCGATTGTTAGGAGAAAGAGGGTTAAGGAGAGTAAGATGGAAGAAAGAGAATATGAACGGAGGTACATTAGTGGAATGAAAGGGGGGGCTGCAGCTAGAGGCCGAGGGCACCCTGCAAAAAACCAAGAGTAATGCCTACAGTGCACCGCGTGAGGTGCACTGACGGCACTACTCCCTTACGGAGAACAAGACGCCGTGTACAGAAAACATTAAAAAAAAAAAAAATTGCAAAAATACGGGTGTCATTTCTAGGAAGAAGAATCTCGGTGTCTCTTGCATAGTTATACATAATTATTCATAAATTCACTGAATAGAATGAATTACGAAACACTGTATGTGTATGATCATCATACACAGTAGGCTGCTAGTTTTAAAAAAATCACCAAGATTTTTAAAATACTCAGATAGTTATCAGGACGGTACGTGCTACCTTATTAATATGGCTCTCTCTCTCTCTCTCTCTCTCTCTCTCTCTCTCTCTCTCTCTCTCTCTCTCTCTCTCTCTCTCTCTCTCTCTCTCTCATATATTAAGTTTAAGTGACTGTGTTATGCAGTGAATAAGTATGAGATTCACTGATCGGGATTATGAAAGAGAGAGAGAGAAAGAGAGAGCGAGAGACGATGTTGATAGTTTAAAAGTGATGAGCCATGATACCAAGTAAATTGAAGTGTAACCAAAACAAACCTCCAAGATGTGGGAAAGGAAGGAGGCGCTAGAGGAATCAAAAGGTCAGCAAAATTGACCTGATTTGTCCTTGCCAAAAGTGGGAGTTAAGATTGAACCATTAAGAGGAAAGTAGACGTCCTCAAGGAGGCGGAGTTTTATTCAACATAGGTCCAGAGTTCATTCTGATCAATTTTTAGCGAGAGTTACTTGAAAACCAATTTGAGTAGGATTGTGTCACTCGCTCCTCTCTTAACATCAAGAAATTTCTAAGTCCAGGGTGGCTGGCCGTGTGAAATAGTAGTGTTAGAATAAAACTTATGAAAAACCGAAAAAAAAAAAAAAATTATTTTGTTATGCGGTGCAGTTTTTCTTTGTATTGCGTTGCACCACATATGAATGACTCTGTTTCTGTCTGTTGACTTTCACTTGATAGTAACGCAGGGGACTCGGTAAGTTAGGTTGAAATTGTCTATTAATATTTTTCACTTTTCCCGGAGGGGGTTAAGAATTCACCGGGCACGGTTTCTCATACATATTAGTCTTAAGTATACAATTGTTTGGGTTCCACTGCAAAATGCTGCGCCAAGTGTACAACAATAAAATTTATTAGGATAGAATTATTTAAACAGAATTGTCTCTATCACCAAGTGAACGAAAATTTCTATTTCGTAAAAAAAAATTACTAAACATGAAAGAAAAAAATTATTTCCTTCGTACAACAATAAGGAAATATTATTCAGAGCATCATTCAAAAGAAAAATAATTTACTTAAATAATTTATGTTTAAAAAAAAATTATTTGCGCACTGCAGGGAAAAATAATATATAAAATTTCACGCACACACAAAAAAAATTTTTCTTCGCCAAATTCAGCAAGTACGGACTGCAAGTCGACCGAGCTGTGCCGAATTATCGCTGGATGCTAACGACAAATTGCGCTCAAGTGCAATCAGCGCGATCTTCAAGTGCAAGGCGACACACGAAGCTAATTGAATAGTAAACATTCATTCCTAGTATCGGGGAATTATCAAGAAAATTTTTTTTTGTGTGTGCGTGAAATTTTATATAATTATTTTTCCCTGCAGTGCGCAAATAATTTTTTTTTTAAACATGAATAATTTAAGTAAATTATTTTTCTTTTGAATGATGTTCTGAATAATATTTCCTTATTGTTGTACGAAGGAAATAATTTTTTTCTTTCATGTTTAGTAATTTTTTTTTACGAAATAGAAATTTTCGTTCACTTGGTGATAGAGACAATTCTGTTTAAATAATTCTATCCTAATAAATTTTATTGTTGTACACTTGGCGCAGCATTTTGCAGTGGAACCCAAACAATTGTATACATAAGACTAATATCAGACTTTTTCAGATTGAGAGAGTCCTATGAAGGAATGAGTTAGGAAAATTTTGATTTTTTTTGTATAGAGGGATACAGTCAACTCAGCAAACATGCAATTGAAGTAAGTACCTGCTTCTCAAATTAATTTTTTTTTTCAATTTTTCATTCTTGGAATCATTGAATATTTTATGAATTAATATGAATAACACTTTGGACGAAGTTATCGCCCGACTGCAACAGACAAGAAGCGAAGACCAGACTCCATATAACCTAAGACCTGTACCTGAACGACTTTCTAGACCAATTGATCCTAGTAATACTAGACCCAGACGTTCTCGTAGTCAAGGTCCCCCACTTAGTTTACCGAGTGCGCCTAACCCTTCAGTTGTAACCACTAACCCAATAACTTCCATTGTACCTAGAAATCCCAACATGGCGCAAGCCGCCGTAATAACCCAAGCCACTAGATTTTGTGGAACGGTAGACCCAAGTAATGTAGATAAAAGTAGATTAGAAGAATATGGTGTAAATCGATGGATAGCAGACACAGAAAGCAGAATTTCAGCTGCTGGTATCACAGATGAGAGAAAGAAAATAGATGAAGCACTCTTGTATGTTAGTATGGAACATGGTAATGCACATACAGTTCTTCATTCAGTACTTTTTAGGAATATTACTCTGTTTAACGAATTCAAGAAACAGTGCTTACAATTTTGGCAACCAGAAGCACAGAAAGATCCATGGTATAACATAGGAACTTTCCATCATCAGAAATATGAGGGTAATCACTTAGTTTTAGCCACTAGAGTAGAAGAAGCTATAGATAGAGTGACGACAGATATGAAAGCTGTAGGAATTGTTGTTGGAAGGAAGGATGAATTTGATGATGATGAAACAGATTTAGCTAGTATATCCAAGGTACTTAGATATATGTCATTAGGACCAATCTACGATGCTTTGGGTAAGGAAGAAAGAGTAGCCTTAAAGAAGTACTGTGATAGGAAGCCAAATGATGGAATTGTACAAACTTTGATGTACATAGAAAGGAAAGTAAAACAGAATTCATCAAGTAGTAGTGCAGATTTTACGGGAACCGTAGCTAGTGGAAACCCTAGAAATAGTAGCAATCAGTCCAATAGAAACCAATCAGGGCAAGCTAGGTCTAGGTATCAGGGAAATAGAAATTCGTTTGATAGAAATGGTGGGAACAACAATAGGAGATTTAATCAATCAAATAGAAACAATCAAGGTAGGCCGCCAAATAGAGGTAACAATGGGAATACCACTGGAACTAATGGAAATAACAGTGGAAATAACAGGACTCCTGGACAGAGGGGAGCTAGTCAAGGCCAAAATTCAGGGAATAATAGGCCACAGTTCAATAGGCAGAGACAAAGTTGTGGAAATTGTGGTTATAACAACCATACAACCCAGAACTGTAGAAGAAACAAATGGTGTTCGAATTGCAATAAGACAGGACATTTAATCCAGAACTGTTGGTACAACAAACAGGGAAATTCTCAGGGGTCTCAAAATAACCAAAGTACTCAGCCTAATAATCAAAATACCTCCCCCAGTAACCCATATCAAGGGGATTCTCAGTGACAATCACAGAGAGTGCAGCAGAAAGGTCCATCCTTACAGAGAGAAATAGTGACAGTGAATAAGGATGTGTCTCCAACAGACATTACTCAAAGTAATGAAATAGTGTTTTCTGTAAAGAATTTTAATACGTGTCAGGAAGAGTTGCCAATCATACAAGTACACTTAGAAGGTGTACTGAGTTCCATATTGTTGGATACAGGCAGTACTGTAAGTATCATAGATAAAGGCACTTTAATAAAACATATAGGTTGTGAGCTTTCCCAAATGAGAGAATCCTATAGGACCATAAAGGGGATCGCTGGAAAGCAAATAAGGGCTATAGGCAATGTCAATTTAGAGATAGGAATTCTAAATAAGAAATACAGGGAAGAGTTTGTGGTGTTGGAAGAGAAATATTTTCCAGCTCAAGCTCTATTTTCCTTCCAGGCTATGAAAAGATGTGGAATTACACTAGATTGTAGCAATGGAAGAGTAACTATCAAGGAAATTGATAGAGGAAATGTTTGCTCTCTTGAAGAAGAGGAACAGTTTCAGATAAACTTGATCACTTTACCTGAGACAGCCTCATCTGAAGAAGTAGACATCCAACAGATAGAAATAGAATTTAATGCTAACCCGGGTAGGACAGTGTGTAGAAATTCAATGATAGAAGAAATAGGAGAAGATAGACAAACTACTTTTAAAAGCCTAGAAGCCACTCAGGAGGAATTCTCAGATAGCAGGTATGAACCTGATAACTCAAGTGCACGACAAGTAGATACCTCCGAAGAACTTAGTTCTTTTTCCCAACCTGACGATCCTGACACGCTAATAGATTGTAGTCACTTAATAATAAGAGAAGATACGGAAGAGAAGTATCTCAATGAGGTGTTGCTGTTATTCAACCTAAAAATGACAGAGATAGGTTCTGTGATACTACAAGATGAAAATTCAGATGATACTGATGTCTGTTACACTGCCGATGCACAGAATGCAGAAGAGATCTGCTTAGTTAGTACTGCCGATGATAATCTTGTAAAACTCAAATTAAACAATAGCGTTATACTGCATCCACAAGGTCTGACAAAGGTTTGTCTTAGAATTGTAACAGATAAAAACCTAGGTGATACAGATGTGTTATTAGTTAACGAAGACTTACCAGACTTTGTGAAAATGGACAATTCCCTAGTAAGACTTAATGGTGGAAATTGCACGACTTATGTGTATAATTATTCTGACAAGAGACTAGAATTGCATGCCGGCATAGAATTCTGTAAGGGAATTGTGATTACTAACCCTTTACTAACCATAAGTGAAAAAGCATTTGTCTCTGTAGCTGACACAAGAGTTAAATTAGAAGGGGAAGTAAATAATACAGATTTTCCTCATTGTAGGGACAGGTTAATACAGATATTAGAGAAATATAGGAGTGTTGTAGCAGTAACAGGAGATAAGTTAGGAAGGACAGATGTCCTGCAGCACAAAATAGTCATAGAAGATGGTGCTAGACCTTTTTATATACCTAACTACAAACTTCCAATAAGTCAAAGACCCATTGTAGACGAGATGGTTGAAGAGATGAAGGAAGATGGAGTTGTAATACCTTCTAAGTCACCTTATAATTCACCTTTACTGCTAGTTCCAAAGAAAGACGGTACATGGAGGATGGTAATTGATTACCGTAAATTGAATTCCCACACCGTCCCTGATCGAATGCCAATGCCAGTCATTAATGACATGTTAGCTCAATTAGGAGGTGCCAAGGTTTTTTCTAGCCTCGATTTACTGAGTGGATATTGGCAAGTTCCTCTCGATGAAGAATCCAAGCATCTCACGGCATTCAGTACTCACAAAGAACATTTGCAATTTGAGGTAATGCCGTTTGGTCTTACTTCAGCTCCTTTAACGTTTGTACGTTTAATGCTGCAAATCTTGGGAGATGTTGAAGACGTATCGGTTTATCTTGATGATGTAATAATTGCTAGTAAGGATGTAGAGAGTCATTTCAAGACAATAGAATTAGTATTAGATAGGCTCAGAAAGGCCGGTTTAAAGGTAAAAATTAAGAAATGTCAGTTTCTGAAGAAATCTCTAGAATATCTAGGACATGTTATCAGTGAACATGGTTTGAAAATGCAAGAAGGAAAGATTAAGGCTATTGTAGACTATCCAGCCCCAAGAAATTTGAAGGCACTAAGAAGATTCCTAGGTATGGTAGGATATTATCGACCTTTCATAAAGGGATTTGCTACCATAGCAAAACCATTAACTGAGTTAACTAGGAAAGATGCTAGCTATGAGTGGAAAGATGAACAGGAAGCAGCGTTCAAAACACTAAAGGATATGTTGATAACAGATCCTATCCTAGTTTATCCAGACTTCGAGAAGGAATTCTACTTAGCCTGTGATGCTTCAAGTACAGGACTAGGTGCCGTCTTGATGCAAAAGGATAAAACAAGGATGAGGACTGTATACTATGCCAGTAGAGTTTTGAATGCAGCTGAAAGAAATTACAGTACAACAGAAAGGGAATGTTTGGCATTAGTCTGGGGATTACAGAAATTTAGACACATTTTGCTAGGACATAAAATTAATGTTCTTACAGATCATAAACCCATTTGTGATCTTTTCAAGAAAAGGGCTTTTACCAATAATATGAAGTTCAATAGATGGTTCGTTAGCGTATTAGAATTTGCCCCAGAATTTAGATACATACCTGGTAAATATAACACATTAGCTGACGCCTTATCTAGATCACAAGAAGAGAACGAGAAACAAATTACCACTCATAATTTCGCCTTCAGTTGTCAAATCACAGACTTAGATTTAGACAAAGTTCGTCAGGAACAACAAAAGGATTCTAGAATAAGGGAAGTAATTGGTAACCTCTTGCAAGGTGAGAAAAATTCAGAGTTTCAATTGATAGATGGGTTATTGTACAAGACTTCAGACGAACCAAATGCTTGTTCACGTTTGTACATTCCTAATACACTAATACAAGACGTTTTAGAACTAACCCATTCATACAAGTTATCAGGACATCCTGGAATTAAGAAAACATGTAGAACAATCACTAGAAACTATTTTTGGCCTCGATGTAGTGAAGATGCTACTCGATTTGTTCAGAATTGTACCCTATGTAATATACATAAGGGGAATGTCAACGTCAAGGC
>JANJGK010000032.1:27093455-27133491 GCA_039081455.1 Macrobrachium rosenbergii
GTTGTATATGAACACGTGTGTGTGTGTCCAGGAAGGACTTGTTTCATTTCAATTGTCATCCATTGAGATAAGAGAGAGCGCTTTGTTTTGGGTTAGTGATGACAGGTTTGGATAACAAATGCCGATTCGTCCCATATGGGCTCAAGAAGAGTGATTTCGTGTTGTTACATGCATTGTTCGAGTCATGTACGCCACTTTGAGAGAAAGAATACGTGTCTTGATCAGTTACGCCATGTTTTGTAAGATTGCGTTCAAAACTTTTTGCTGGGATGACGTCATTTTCCTTTTAGAAGCTTCTCCATTGTATCTCGCACCCAAAACGCTTTAATGACGTCACCTCCCTGCTTCTAGAACTTTTGTATCTCGTACCCAAAATGCTTTAATGACATCATGTAATTGTTTCACGTGTTACTGGAATTCTAAAATTTGTTTCATTCTGAATTCTGAGACCAGTTGATTTGGTTCCTCTCTCTCTCTCTCTCTCTCTCTCTCTCTCTCTCTCTCTCTCTCTCTCTCTCTCTCTCTTCTCTCTCTCTCGTTCTTAGAAAGAGATTACTTTTAACGTAGTGTTTTGTGGTCATGTATTAGCATTAACTTTTGAGATCTGAATTTAGTAAAGTAATTTAGTTTGTAACGGCGCCTGGTAAAAAAGTGTGTTTTGTGGTAACTTAGTTGCAGCAAGTGATTTACAGAGGTTTTCACAAGTTCATGTAAGGTAACGTGAATTTTACTTATTAATACCATGGTATGATAAGTTAGGAAATTTTGACCAAGTGAAATCATTTTGATAAATCGTATGTGTATTTTTGTGTGTTTTTCTATTTACAATCTCTTTATATCCTCACATTTTTTATTTTTGTGAAGTAACATTTATTTACGTAACATTTTAAGTATTTCTTGGTAATTTAACATTGCATACTTGATTTGATATCTCATTTATTTAAGATTCTCTTTTTAAATCCTGAGTAATTCTTGATAGTTTAAATTTTGCTTGATTAATTTAAATTCCTGATAAAGTTTTTGTGAATTAGTTTTGTTTCATAATTTAATTCAAGAATTAATTAAGTGTTGTGTTATTTTCAAGTAATAATAAATTTTTCAGATTGTGAATTCTAATTATAAACTTTGAATTTAAAATTAAATTTTTGTATTTAATGTTTTTAGAAAAACAGTTTCATTTATTGATCACCAGTGAATAGGATTGATTGTGTGTGCATAAGGCAAAGTGATAAACATGTTCTGTTCTTTTAGTTTTGCTAAAGTGAATTAAGACCAGGAAAACAGTTAGAGTTTTTTTGGTGGAGTGATGCCCTTCAACTCTAGAATATTTCTAGTTTAAATTTTGATACCTCACACGTATTCTGATAAACTTAGTTTGATTTTTCAAGTGATTGATAAATAAGTATTTTTCTTAAGGGATCACTGTTACCTTTAGAGTACTCAGTCGTAATAATTAATGTTAAGAGAGTTCAGGTATCTGGCTGAAGTGAGGTATATTTTTGAATCTTGAGATTATTTGTGTAATAACCAGGTACTTGATACGCATCGTGACACTATAATGAACGAGTCAGTAACTCAGTGTGCATTTTCTTTTTAAGGTCTGGTATCATTATATGTCTTTAGCCTACTGTGTAGAGGAATCAGTGTAGCGGATATGTGAGTGTTATCTGTTTTGTAATAAAATATATGACTGTAGATGAGGTTAGGGCTAATTACGTCTTTAAACTTCAGAGGATTATTATTTTTAAACTTACTGATAAAACCTTTCTGTGTAAGTCGTCATATTACACTTTTCAATGCTATATTTCATATTGTTGTATTACTAGATAATTGAATATAATCCACTGACATTACCTTAAATATTCTTGAGGAATTACTTGTAATATAATGTATTAGTAGTGACGAATTTCAGCTTACGCGTTTGACAACCTTTTTTGGCTAAAATGTATTGGCGAAATTTGAGCAGACTCATCACAGGAGATTGATATTCACCTGAAGTGTGACGTTGAGATTCATACTAAAAATATGTTAGGCATTGATTTGTAACGTGACTATTATAGTTAGAGAGAGAGAGAGAGAGAGAGAGAGAGAGAGAGAGAGAGAGAGAGAGAGAGAGAGAGAGAGAGTAATACTATATTCATAAGCCATCAGTGCCTCTCAGTTGATGCATTGTAGTTGTTTCTTTTCCCCGTGACTGCATCCAATTATTAACCTTTTACTTTACTTCCGTTCCCACTTCCTTTCTTGCTGTCCTGCACCTCTTTATATTAATCTTCAGGCAAGTGTGGGGGTTTCTCCCAGTTCCCTCCCTTACATCCTTATACTTCATCTTCCTTTTGTTCTGGCTCTATCTCTTTCCTGTCCAACCACCCCATCCCACTCTTTTCACAGTATTAAGCGCTGAATGGCCGAAAACGCCCAGTGATTTGTTTGACAACCTAAATTTCTTAAATCTTACTTTTCAAAGGCTAATGCTTTGAGGACAGGATTCTTCCTTACTTTCCAGTTGCCTGGTTTAATTTTCCTACAAAACAATGGTTCCACCTGTATGGCTTCGCAGTTCCATTTGCGGAGCATCACATCCGCGTTCTGTTGAGGGGTCACTTCGTCACATTGTCATCATTTTATGCAGCACTGTGGAAAGGTTATTATTTAAAGGCTCCACTCACCGATGTCATCACCCTTCTGAGAGTTGTTCCTGTTAATGTATGTATAGAACTCTCTGTTTACGGTTTCATCTTTGTTTCACAATATTTTACTTTGTTATTTTCAGTGGAAGCTTTCTTTCGGAAATAATTACCTTTCAGGTTTGCTCTGGGAATTTTTTTTTTAAGTGTAAACAGATTTTTTTTTTTTATTAGTGACAGGATATCTTTCATCTCTGTATCTGAGGATGCTTCTCATCTTGTGTCAATGATAATCTTGCTCTAAATTAAGCAGTTTCTTACTCCCTCCTTCCTCCCTTTGGCACAAGGAGACGACTTGTAGCTGGATTACCTCAATGGACGTGAAGTAAATCTCCCTCTCTACCCGTTCCCATCTCTCTCTCTCTCTCTCTCTCTCTCTCTCTCTCTCTCTCTCTCTCTCTCTCTCTCTCTCTCTATCACAATTTTTATATAAAAATTACTGAATTTCGTCAGGTATCAAAAGTTAAAAAATAAATTGGGGTCTAGTCCTTTATTACGATGCTTTACGACATTGGGAGTACTGCTACTTCTCCCTCCACTCCTTTATTCTCTCTCTCTCTCTCTCTCTCTCTCTTCTCTCTCTCTCTCTCTCTCTCTCTCTCTCTCTCTCTCTCTCTCTTTCTGTATTCGTTTGTTTTCTCTCTCGTCTCTTTCATAAAATCATTTGTGTGTTCTCTCTCGTGTCGTTCCTCCAGCATTATTCTCTCGCCTTCTGTCTGTGGGACAGTAGATCCCACAGTGTTGCCATGACCACCTGTCAATGGATCTTAACTTTACGGTGACAGATGAGGTAAAACATAAAATTCACGCCACTATTTTGAAATCTAAAGCTAATAAGGAACTCACATAGGACTTAAATATGATATCAAAAAGCAATTGCAAGAATGAGCAAAACTAAAAGACAAATTTGAGAAACATCTTTCTCTTCCTTAGTTCTTAAAATTCATTCCTTCTACATATATGTTTTATTATTTCGATTTAAGGATCATTATTAATGAAGGTCTTAATGATCAATGAACTGCGCGAGAGGAGATTTAATAGGCAACCAGAAGCAAAGATAAAAGTGCTGATTAGTAAATCACAGCGTTGAAAAAGAATGCATTGTAATAAATTTTAGTGCTGTGGCCTGCATTTAATTACTTGATTTGGTTTTGAAGATATAAAAGGAACAAGGAAGTAAGACATCAAAATGTCAGCTAAATCTCTAGCATTGCTCGTCTTTAATCTTCTAAATATGCTGCTGTGCCGGGTATGTGGAGGCCACCTTTGAATATTGACTTGAAAAGTGAAATCTTATATCAAGACAAGCTAGGTACAGTACCTTTAGTGAAGAATTGTCGATGTCCTCTCTTGCAACTGGTCTGTGTTGACGATGCACCTGTCACGTTACTTCAACTTAGACTAAAGAAGAAGTTTAATAAAGAAAGAAGTATCACTCATTTTTAGTTTTCTGTAAAAGAAAACTATTGTGCCGGCGTTGTCTGTCCGTTCGCACTTTTTTCAGTCCGCACTTTTTCTGTCCTTCCTCAGATCTTAAAAACCACTGAGGCTAGAGGGCTGCAAATTGGTATGTTGATCATTCAACCTCAAATCATCAATCATACCAAATTGCAGCCCTCTAGCCTCAGTAGGTTTTATTTTTATTTGAGGTTAAAGTTAGCCATAACCGTGCTTTTGGCAACGATACTTGCCAGGCCACCACCGGGACGTGGTTAAAGTTTCATGGCCCGCGGCACATACAGCATTATACCGAGACCACCGAAAGATAGGTTTATTTTCGGTGGCCTTCATTAAACGCTGTACAGAAAACTCGATTTCGCCGAAGAAATTTCGGCACACCTTTTACTTGTTTTAAAAGAAACGAAAGTTATTCATGTTCTAAAAAAATATGACATATTACGATTACATATTTATGAGAAAACGTTCACTCAAATTCTTCCAGAATATTTATACAGGTATTTATTGGTGCATTATGATGATGAATTACATGTCGAGGTGATACGTAAACAAGGTCACATGAATTCCTTTAAATAAGTCATCCAGGATATTGATTTCAAGGTACAACACTTGAAGGGAGGCTGCGAGTAGTGTCTGCCATAAAACTTGTTATAGTTACAGCATCGTACCAGGATCATACTAGTATATAAACTTGTTATAAATGACAAATTTCTTTTGTGAATGAGTTTTTTGACACATTCGGGTCAGGTATCAAGAACAATGTTTTGTCAAGTCGCAAGGAAGCTTGCAAAGAAAAGAACGTGAAAAAGTAATATATCGTAGTTGCTAAACTGACGCACTATGAATACTACAAGAGGAAATATTAACAAAGCCGGATGATGTATAATACAAAAATCGTACAGATCTAAAATAGAATGTTTGGTATCAATACTTTATGTGGGTAGTGAGAATTTTCATTTAATATTTGCAAATTTCTGTTGTAACTTGCCTGAGTCATACTTGCTGAAATTTAATGCACCTTTTCCAAAACAAATATTTATTTGTTTTCCTTAACTTTGTGCTCAGCATTAAAGAAAAAACTATTCTTCCCAACTGCGATAAATTACGTTCTGATTATGATTAACTCTGAACTTTAATGGCGTTACAAAGCAAAAATTGCTCCGCATCAATTTCTCATGCAAAAGACGCCGTTTTCGCGACTTGTAAAATATGAATGATCGAACAAAGTTGACATCGGTGCCTTCTTATTCAAAGGAGCCGGTATTGACGGATATAAATTGTTATGCACAAATATGCCTCACATGATGGCCTTACCATATGTCATTATAGGCCAAAGATTATTTGCAATAGAAATCTATCGGAAGTGAATCGAGTAGAATAACTAAGTGGTAGGGGGATCAATAGCTTTTGAGGAATGTTTTATTTTTTCTAACGCACAAGATTTAAAATTTCGCGAGAGACCATTTTCTCCCTCTTTGTCAAGTTATACCTCTTGCTTCTTTAACTCCTGCTTTTTACCACGTTTAACCATTCTTCTGTGAGTTTTATAATACCGACCTCAAGAATAAAATGATAAAGGTTTTTTGGATGGTAATATATACTATAGTCACATAACAGATAATTATTTGTATGTCATAAAAGATATCACCAAAATTTGATTTGCAATGCATCTCTTGCAATTAGAGCAAAATTTTATTGGTTTCGTTCTTGATTAATATAAATTAAATTCATTGTTGTTTATATGAATACAAATACAAACTGATTACCTGAAATTAATGACACATTAATACTAAACGAGGTATTATGAACCTGAACTCATTGTCTTCCTCAGTGCGTTTTATTGGGTTAGTAAATTTTATAAAATCTATTTGTCTTCTCCATTCCCAGATATATTTCCTGGAGTTTGTGCATATTGCAACAATAAGAAAAACAAGCCTTTGACACAAGTTCACCTCGAATCTTAATGTTTAACCGAACTTTCGGCCATTTTTTGCAATCAGTGGTCTTGTTTTCTATCCTAAGTTTCTTCTGGCTTTATTGTAGTTCTTATTAATTGTCCTTCTTTCTGTCATTCCTCGCCTACGTCATTATTAAAATTTCAGTTGTCTTCTACGTAAAAGGAAAAGCTATAAAATGAAAGAATAAGAAGAAAATCAGATCAATTAAGCCAACACTTTGAAGGAAAATGACGACGATGCCGTCTTCCATCCAATACTTGTTCGTGAATTTTGTTTTGTTTTTCATAAAACGCCTGCCATTATATTGTTGTTTCCTCCATTTTTCTGAGCAGATTTTCAAGCCCATTATTTTATTCCCAGTTAACTAACTAGCAGTAGGCAGCAAAAAAAAAAAAAGATCTATCTCACCCATTATATGTTAAGTGAAGTTATAAACAATGGGCAAACGTTCAACCCTCGAGCTACGAGATCAAACAGTTCTGTCTTGAATATTGGCTTGCCAGACTAGAAAAAGGCAAAATTTCATTATTAGAAAACATTTAAATAATACATTAATAGCTGGTATGTTTATTGAAAGTCAAGCTTTTGCCTCTCTCTCACACCCCATTCAGTGCATCAGGTGATGAAAATTGGCACACTCAGAGCACATAAGAAAGACAAAATAACTGAGCAAAACCCAAAATTTTATGGAAAAGGATTAGTTGAAAGAATGCAATTTTTCGTGCAGCATTACACTACACCACATTTGCAGTAATATCCTCTTTGTCCTCTAGCCCAACCCCCCCTCACCCCAAGCCCTTACTCCTCGAAAGAACTTAAGTACCTTTCCCCTCCAAGTATTGGATGGAAGATGGCATTGACATCTTTTTTCACTAAGTCACAGTGTTGGCTTAATTGATCTGATTCTCTTTACATTCTCTCATTTTTGCAGCTTCTCCTTTTACGTAGAAGACGACTGTGATTTTGATAATGATGTAGACGAGGAAAGACAGAAAGAAGGACAATTAGTAAGAACTACAATAAAGCCAGAAGTAACTCATGATAGAAAACAAGACCACTGATTACACAAAACAGCAATTTTCGTCTAGTCACAAAAGTCCCGAACACAAGTAGTACAATTAATTCGCTAAATTTATTTGCATAAAAAGCAAGATGCTGAGAGAGAGAGAGAAAGAGGGAGGGATAAATGTCAAGGAAAAGGAAGTTTGAAAGCCTCTATATTCCCGAAGTGAAACATTTTCCGACTAATGAAAAGGAGCGACCTGGATGGAATGTTTCTTTCTTGTCATTTGTGTCTTTTGGGGATAAGAGGCTGGTAATCTTTAGGCTTTCGATTGCGTTCCACAACCTCTTCATCATATGCAGAGAGGAAGTTCAAAAGAAATCGAGCTGTTTGATAGGGAGAGTCTGCGCATACAAGTTCAGGCTTATGCTTACTTATTACAGCTTTCTCTCTCTCTCTCTCTCTCTCTCTCTCTCTCTCTCTCTCTCTCTCTCTCTCTCTCTCTCTCTCTCCGTGATCCCTTCTATCTCCTCTCATTTTCTTCCTCACCTCTTTCATGGTTAATTAATTGACTTGAAAGCTCTAGGGAATAAAAATCATCTTCGCTGTAATTACTTTTCCCTGAATAGTTAGTCAGAAAGTTAAAAGTGTCAACCTCTAAATATCAACATTAAAAGCTACAGTTGCTCTGGAGTAAAAGCTTATTATCTTATTATCACTGTTACTATTACTCTTATTTCAAGTGGGCGCCATAGCTCGGTTGTACTGTATAGCTCTAGGCATCTTTTGCAAGGCTCACGTTCGACCTCGGGCTATACAGTGCACCAATCAGCACCGCTGTGAATGGGGAACGTTGTCAGTTTTTCCTCACGAAAGGGGGAAGATGAGTCTGCTGAAAAATTAGATTATAATGCCACGAATACGTCTCATCCCTCAGAACAGGATAGCTACAAAAAAAGGCAACACTGCTGTCTCAGTGGTGAACCCTCTGTGCAGAAATTTTCTTTAAAACACTGCAGATAATACGACTGGCGTATTGCCGATAAACATGAATGCTGCAAAATAAGACGGAAGTTGCTGAGATAAATTGTTGTCCTTTAAGGCTGCGTAGAGTGACAACAGTCAGATAAAATGAAAAAGAACAAGATAGAATATATGAATAAAGAAAAGAGACAAGAAAAATCATGAGAAATAGTGGATATGCTTCTAAGAAAAAAAAGAATAAAAAGCAGGAGATAAAAACTTTAAAGAAGTTGCCCTCCATCTATGAGATGGATCTCGAGATAAGATTTTGCATAAAGTTTTAATTCCTTGAGCTCTGTGGTGTTCCAGCCATGTGTTATAAAGAAGGTGGTTGAATTCTCATAGCCATCCAGTGCAGCTGAGGATTATAACTTCAGTCATTGGGTTTTAGACCACTGACTGTATACTCTTTACCTGAAAATCTTGAGGATTTTAGATTATAACACTGGGAAGATAATTTTTGTGGGCAAAATATCAGTGTAGAAAACATGAAGAATAGTTTTAAGCTTTATTAGAAATTTAAAATTTACCGTAATTTACGTATCTTCACTTCAAAATCAATAGGCATGAGAGATTTATACAGTAAGTACTTATTTCAAGCTCGAAATGTATAAGCATCTCAGGTCTCCAGTTATCACGGAAAATAGCATTAGGGAAACCTTTGGCATTTATGGTGGTGTTATTAATAAATAAAATGCTCCCGTAAGTATTCAGTGCCCGCCCCCCCCCCCCCCCCACAAAAAAAAAGAATGGATAAGAAATTAATTTTTTTTTATAAGATTACTGAATTTCTCTTAAAGGTCTCCATTACTGTTTTAAAGAGGAAACATCTCATTTTGGAACCAATTCGCTCTTGTAAAGACCTAAAAACAAATGTGTTATTACGAAAATACTTGGTATTTAATGGGTTTAATAACACTCATTATATCTCTCGGGAAAATCATCACCTACTTCGGCAAAGCAATTGTGAGTAGCTCGACCCATTAAATAACATCCAGAGGATATTCACAGGGGAACATCGCGCACGCTAAGCACCTATTTAGGGAAATTTAGGGAAATCATTCACCAAATGGAAGACCCAAATTTCCTTTTGAAAATCGCTAATCAACTTTGCTGTGGAAATGACTGAAAGCTAAATTAAATGAAACCCCCTAAAACGATATGATGAGGTTTTTATTTTTTTAAAGGAAAATTTCGAAAATATCTAAAGCAAAACCTAATGTAATTGTATTCAGTTAAAAAATGTGATGGTTTTGTTTAGCACTGATTATATTTCGAAGAAAAAAAAATATATAATATTTGTCGGAGACGTCCGTCACCTTCGATCCGAGAGAAGGTCATTTTATACTTATTTTGGAACAATAGTTTTCCCTGCAGAATTTCCTTCTTTCATCAGCAAATGATCAATTGACATAACTAAAGGAATTCAAGTGCAGTAATTAAATGAAAAAGCTACCCGCACTGCCTCTTAACATTAGTGAGAGAGAGAGTGAAAATAATAAAAAAAAGAAAAACAGGGTTAAAAGAAAATGTAACATACGCAAGATGAATGTTGACCCCAGACTCCCCACATATAGTGGAAGGCGTTCCAAGGACAGGAATTTATTTCGTTATGCAGATGGAGAGGAAGCACATGAGTCACATGCAAAATCTAGTTGACCGTCTGGGAAGGATAATGCTCAAGATTTTTTCTCACCTGAATGATGACGCACATACAGTGACACAAGAATATATGTACAGTATATATATATATATATATATATATATATATATATATATATATATATATATATATATATATATATATATATATATATATGTTTCCTGGTGCAGGTGGATCTTATAACTCCACAATTATTACTTTACTCGAAAATGGCCTTGTAAGATACCCAGGACATATAAAACACAAACAAAAAAAGAAGTACACGGAGCGGAGGGCTCCTTCACTAGGGGAAGTGCGTGAAACACGTGGATATAAAAATAGTTATATTTGATAGCACACAAGGTCAAAGGGAAAATTAACTGAAAACACGATAAATTACTGCCGTAGAAGTCCTCCCGAAGGGGGGGTGGAGCTTGGGAATGCCAGGAACACAGACCAAGGATAATTATGCTACAGGCATCTTTCTGAAACGATATTTGGACCCACGTTACACATCTAATGCTGGAATTTGGAGATTGAATTACTCGGGGGTGCACTGAAGGCGCCAAGGACTCCCCGAGGCGTTACTTGTGACTCAGAGGAAAGAAGCTGTGAACATGTGGGCTGGGCTTGAACCAAGAAATATCGGGGAACACAAAGTTATAGGCCCAGAAATTAATAAATGCTAAAGGGCTAAGTAATCGAGACTAGCAACTCGTTTTGGGTACATTACCACATTTGTAGGGGCGTAGGGCTGTCGTCGGCTTCCAGCTTCGTCTTCTGCCAGAGGTACACGTGGTTGCGTCGACAAAAGGGCCTCCCTCACCAAGGTACTGCTTCAAGTCGTAGATTGGGGCGGAAAAGGGCGCCCTTGGGATGATGAAAAGGCCGCCGTTTAATGTCAGCTCGCGTTTAGGAGACTTGCAATCCCCCTTGCAGTCTTCTAAGGCCACGTGGAATGGAACACGGGGCACAAAGGGCGGCGATGGGCTCCACGTGGTGGTGAGCAGAAAAGGAGGGCAGGGGCAAGGCCTGCAGAGGCGTGACTGCTCGGCTTAAACTAGCGACCGCGTGTGAGAAAGAGCTGTCCTGGCCCTGACCTTTTATTGCTTCTGGACAGGGGTAGGGGGGGGGGGGGGGGGATGTCCTGAACCAGGTCGCCGACGCGGCTATATCATAGAAAACGATCTTACTTCCCTGTACCAAAGAAAACGGTGCAAAGCCAGATTACTGTCCCCCAACTATTATATCTGAGCACTTATATCCCGGACTTTCACTGGTTCAAACCAACCCAAAGCAGGAAAGGGAGAACAGTTTCATAGCGTATTTTGGCGCTACTCTTCACAATATATATATATATATATATATATATATATATATATATATATATATATATATATATATATATATATATATATATATATATATATATATATATATATATATATATATATATATATATATATATATATATATATATATATATATATATATATATATATATATATATATATATATATATATATATATATATATATATATATATATATATATATATATATATATATATATATATATATATATATATATATATATATATATATATATATATATATATATATATATATATATATATATATATATATATATATATATATATATATATATATATATATATATATATATATATATATATATATATATATATATATATATATATATATATATATATATATATATATATATATATATATATATATATATATATATATATATATATATATATATATATATATATATATATATATATATATATATATATCGTATATACCCAGGAACCTGAGTACGATGTTATGTGTGTGATTGTCCCTCCTCGTCATCCTTCGCCAGAGACCCGCTTCCCCTAAGGTAAAGTGCGAGTAAATACTTTGCAGTCATGACTGTTTGCCCTTTTGAAGTGTTACCGAGTGCCATTATTATTTTTCATCCTTGTGTCATTTGTTCAGTGCCTTTTCAGTGTTTCGTATTCCAGTGTAAAGTGCTCAGTTATTCCTTGAGTCCTTGACATTATCAGTGCAGACTCGAGTCATATTCTGTGTTATATTTTCATTTTCTGGTGCGTGATGTGTAAATCTCTCTTGCAGAGGGACCTATTCACAGTAGACTCATCTTGGAATGTGCCTTGCCCTTAGTCAAGACTCCAGTAGGAGGCTCTTCAGGCGTTGCAAGCCTCTTAAGAATTCAATTACCCATTTTCCCTTCTCATGCTTTCTTTTGTAAATATAATTCCTTAATTTACCCCAAGTGTTTACGTAACATTTCCTTATGAAGTAGAGCCTTCAGCTCCTAAAATCATCCCTTCTTCTTTGTTTTTTTACGATTTCCCTTTACGCAAGTCAGAACTCCAACGCCAATTAAATAAAGTTTCCATCGCCGAACTGTAAAAATCTCTAAAAAACACATAGCCCTAGGGAAATTCGTAAAAATGGCGACCTTCCCATAGATCTCGTTTAGCAGTTGCATTTTCCCCTTTATTGTTGCTTCATTGCATTTGCAACTCGCCAGATCAGCTATTAGCATAGCTAAGCTGGATGCGAGACAAATTCCGAACCTGGTACCAAGAGCGCAGGCCAAGGGAGTTCCATGCAAGTAATGCGTTTATCTTAGCAAATTTTTTTTTACAATCGGCACTCTTCCTAGGAATTAGGAATAGGGATGCATGTACTCACTAAGAGAAGAGAACCACCACATTAGATTTGTTAATGCGTGCCTTTCAGAATAGGTATTAGGAAATAACCAGTGCTAACCATTCTTTGCTTCGAGGAATAGTGCGATGTTCCTCAGTGTTAAATTCTTTGCCATATTTTTTGCTTCGAGGAATAATGTGAAAAAAATTCCTTTTTTAAATTTTACTTCTCATTCCGGAATAGCAAGATTATTTAGGCACGGACGAATTCCCCCGTGGGATAAGATCAGCTTGCATTGCTGAAATGCTCTCTCTCGCTTTAGATAAAACTCGAATTAGGTGTTAGGAAATCGAAATTTGAACTCCGCTCGTAGGGAAAATTGCCAGGTCATTTTTACTGTTATCCGCTCATCCCGGGAAATTCCCCAGAGTCCCAGACTGTTTATAAATAGACGGGTTCATTCACACAGAGTCTAAAAATAACACCGGTGAGCATCAGACGACCTTCACCCCCACCCTCCCTCCCCGCATACCTACATTCTCAGCAAAGAAATTTTTTTTTTTTTTTTGGTCGGGGGCGGGTTATCCCATTAGTAACTTTCAAGTCCTACAGGACAAATCCTATTTTCAAGTCTTGCGAGACCAACCCAATTTCTCAGTCCTAAGGGACGGATCCCAATTCAAGTCTTAAGAAACTCCGCTTGAAATTCTAAGTCTTACGAGGCAAGAATTTTCAAGTCCTATGGGTAAACCAAATTCCAAGTCTTACGAGACTCCACTAAATTCTACGTCTCCCGAGGCGAGAATTTCCAAGTCCTATGGGCAAACAAATTCCAAGTCTTAGGAGACTACTAAATTCTACGTCTTACGAGGCGAAAATTTCTAATTCCTATGGGAAAACCAAAAGCCAAGTCCTTTTGAGACCTTATATTAGTTTATTTCACACACATCCAAGCCCTTACGGGACTGTGATCATTCCAGTTCATTGAAACAACGCCTTAATTTCACGCTACAGCCGGCCAAGTCCGAGCATGACATAAAATCCAGTTTCGTCTTCCGAGACGCATATTAAAATTAGTTCGCCACGAACGACCACGTCTTACTCAGACATATTAAATTTAAACAAAGACTTCTCAGAATTACTGATCAATTGTTTTATTCATACAGATCCATTCTCATTCAGTCTGAACAATTGACTGTTTCAGATTCTTGCAATTGAGTCTTTTCAGACAACCTGAGTCTTCTCAGACATATTTGATTCGCTAGCGGGTCCAGTCCATATAACCATTATTTTAAGATGGCTACTGCCAGAACCCAGGAGCATGAGGACTTAAAATTTTACATGTCTGCTGGAAAGGACATGGGACTATCAGGGCAAGCACTGAGGGAATGGGTTCAAGAGAGAGTGGACGATGCCAAGGTGGAAAGAGAAGTCAAGAGGCAAGAGAGGGAGATCGACTTTGCGTCGATTTCCAAAAATTGAATGAAGCAACGGAGTCGGAACCTTACCCACTTCCCCGGATCGTGGCTTGCTTAGATAGCCTTGGGAGTGCCCCTATCTGAGCAAGATTGACTTGGAGAAAGGCTATTGGCAAGTCCTGCTGTCCGAGGAGTCACGCCCTCGGACAGTGTTCATAACTCCTGGTGGAATCTATCAATGCCAAGTTATGACATTCGATTTAAAAAATGCTCCCAGCTGTTTCCAACGTCTGATGAACGAGGTACTGGCAGGCATAAAGAACTGTGTGGTATACTTGGATGACATCATCACTTATGCCAGCGCCTGGGAAGAACACTTAGAGATATTAGAGCAAATTTTAACTGTCCTGGGAAAAGCCAATTTAGTAATTATCCTGAAAAAGTTCCAGTTCGGAGTCGGGGAAATTATGTACTTGTGCCATCAAGTAGGAAATGGGCGACTAGAGCCAAAATAGGCAAATACAGAAGCCATAAGGAATATGGCCTACCCGCGAACCAAACGGGATGCCCAACGCCTCTTTGGAATGGTGCAGTACTTCCGAAGATTTATTCCAAACTTCGCAGATGCTGCTGCCCCCATCACAAACCTTTTCCAGGGAAACCAGTCCTTCAGGTCATGGAAGAGTGCAAAAGGGCATATGATAATTTGAAGGCATCTTAATCACCAGGACGGTAATGCACACAACCAACTATGAACGGCCCTTTTGCCTAGCAGTAGATGCCAGCAATGTCAGCATCGGAGCAGTAATGTTCCAGGAGAAAGAGGGAGTTAGGCACCCAGTGGCGCATTACGCCAACAAATTGAAACCTGCAGAAACCAGTTATAGTACCATCAAAAAGGAATTGCTAGAGATGGTACTGGTGATGAAACACTTTGAGTCATACCATGCCAACCACACCTTCCCACTAACGGTGTATATTGATGCTAACCCCCTGCAGTATCTAACTACATTTAGGAATCAGAATAAACATTTAATGGGGTGGTGCCTCGATCTCCAGGACTATAACTGGAGAACCAAGCACATCAAAGGCACTGATAACAAGATCGCTGACATCCTATCCCGGCATCATAGCGAGTAATACCCCAGGGCCTTACTTGTACCCAAAAATCCATTTCAGGGCAAGAAAACCCAAGGGCTAAAGCCGTAAAAGGTGGGTCTGAGCCAGTACTTCTTAAATACAGGAGGCGTGGCCCGCCAGCCAGGTGGTGGTGGCACCTTCCCCTGCCTTCAAGTAATCCCAGGAACTTCATTCCACGCCCCCCCTCTCTCTTTCTGTTTTAGCTTGCTCAATTACATGTAAAGTAGAAGCCCCTTGAAACCTTTGAATAAAAAATAAGCCATCGGGTGAGAAAGAGTTGCTAGGCACGACCCACCAGTACTTGAAAACAAAAGCACGAGATGTGTATCATAATGTTAGAGCCTCTTAAAGGCAAACTAACCGCATGCCTCTGTTTATTTAGAATTAAGGACACATGTATATGAAATTTAATTACTAATATTTTGACACCCGCCTCGAATTACCTTGTAATCTTAAATAACTCATGCTCTTAGAATCAAATTAAATTAATATGCTTTGGTATTAAAGTAATATAATTTTGTGTTGGAAGGAGTATCCTAGTAACGTAAAGTAAAGCATCTTTTCCGCCTTCTTGATTATCAACATTCGCACCCAAACGAAGGTGTGTATGTTATCTTCCTTGGGGAGCTATTATAATTAGCAAGAAATTGCAAAAAGCCGAGATTTTAGAATGTTGAGAGTGGGATTGTCACTGCATAGCCGACCCAAGTTGACCCAGATACCAACACATTAAACTTATCAGTATTCTGATCTGTCCCTTCCCTTTACCTGGGACACACATTTGGATAGCACAGTCAAAAGGGGCAAGGATAAGAGGTTGAGTGGCACACCCTTAAGCAGTTTAAATGAACTAAGCTGCTTAAAACAACCATTCTATGAGGGAGAGTGATCGCGCTGAATTGTCTCTCCACAGGACACCTGGGGAGATGCAAACAGATGGTCAAGACACCTGGAAGATGACACATCTTGGGCACGGTCACCATACGGGCCCGACATTGGTGCCCCTACCCTCGGCAGATGCCTTGAAAGGAGCCAGGACAGGAAGATCTTTGCAGTTAGCCAGACACACGCTGGAGATCACTATGAGATGCTGAGAGGCCCTCACCCCCTGTCACCACCTAACCCTCCTGACTCGGGATCCACTTCCTTCGTCACCATGTGAACGGACATTCCATGTGAACTAGTGTATAGTGCCACGAGTGCGATCGCCCATCATCATTCTTTGCCAGAGACCCGCTTCCCCCGCATGAGGGACCCATTTGCCGTGGACTCTTC
Organism: Macrobrachium rosenbergii; assembly: GCA_039081455.1. NCBI lineage: Eukaryota > Metazoa > Arthropoda > Malacostraca > Decapoda > Palaemonidae > Macrobrachium > Macrobrachium rosenbergii. Next base: position 27,109,747 of record JANJGK010000032.1, read on the forward strand.
TTAGACTGTGCCTTGAGACCATTCAAGTCTCCAATAGGAAGACCTCCAGCATTTGCAAGCCTCAATATTATTTACTTTTCCATTTTTTTACCCTTTTATTGTAAATAAAATTACTTTAGTTAACCCCAGTGTTTACATAGCATTCCTTCATGGAGTAGAGTCCTAAGCTCATATGAAACATTCCTTTTTTTTCTTTTTAAGATTCCCCAGATGTTAAATTCAGATTTTCACTCCAAGAGAGTAAAATTCTGCTGCTGACCTGTTAAAGTGTTCTAAAAATCCAGAAAAACAGGAAAAATCATATATACATACATATATATATATATATATATATATATATATATATATATATATATATATATATATATATATATATATATATATATATATATATATATATATATATATATATATATATATATATATATATATATATATATATATATATATATATATATATATATATATATATATATATATATGCATGTATGCATGTATGTCTCTCACAAGATCAAGTTTATTATGCCAACGTTTCACATCACATGATCCATCCTCAAAACTGGAAAATTACAGACTATAAATACTAAAAACGGCACTTATACAACGGGCAAAACTTCTTTGGATCTACCCGTAAGGACGACGAGTTGATGGTGTTAGAGTTGTTTTTTTATAAAAACTAATGTACCAACACTAAACACCCAATCATCGTCCACACAACTGTTTATAGCATAATTGCCTGTTTGTTTACTCTCCACGTTCGTTATAAGTTTTTTTCTCCCTGTATTTTTACTCACTTTTTAGCTCTTGCCCTGGTAAGTGTTCCTTTCAAGTTCTTGTTTTAATTATTTTTATTTGTAAATGTTTAGAATTTTTAAAGAACTTTTTACCCGTTGTATAAGTGACGTTTTAAGTATTTATAGTCTGTAGTTTTCCAATGTGATGTGAAACTTTGGCATAATAAACTTGATCTTTTAAGAGACATACATGCCTTTACCCCTTCAACCAGAGATGTTTGTCGGGTCTGTTTCCCCTGCGATTCTTATATATATATATATATATATATATATATATATATATATATATATATATATATATATATATATATATATATATATATATATATATATATATATATATATATATATATATATATATATATATATATATATATATATATATATATATATATATATATATATATATATATATATATATATATATATATATATATATATATATATATATATATATATATATATATATATATATATATATATATATATATATATATATATATATATATATATATATATATATATATATATATATATATATATATATATATATATATATATATATATATATATATATATATATATATATATATATATATATATATATATATATATATATATATATATATATATATATATATATATTAATTTCGTTGGTTACCTTTCTGTATGTTTGTCCCTTCCACTTTCCCTCTCCCCTCCTCCTTCCCCTTCCCCTCCCGATCCCCTCCCCTCCTACTCCACTCCCACTCACCTCCCTTCCCTTCCCCCACCCGTCCCCTCACTTTCCTCCCTACCCTTCCCCTCCCCTCTCCCTCCACTCCCATTCCCCTTCCCCCTCCCCTCCCATTCCCCCTCCCTCCCATTCCCCTCCCCTCCCCTTCACTTTCCTATTCTTCCTCCCCTTCCCCCTCCCCCCCTCCTTTCCTATCCTCTTCCCTCCCCCTCCCCCTTCCTTCTTCCCTTTTCCATGTTCTATTATGAAATAAAATGTGTTGAGATTGAGTAGGCTACTATGAACAAAATTTTTTATAGATTTGTAAGGAAATAAATATTTTTCTAAAAGTAATATAATTTGCTTAAATTTTAAGATTTGCGAAGTGTTTAACTAGCCTTATTTGGTAACTGTGAACCACCTGCATTATGAGGATCACAGTGAATACTGCTCCTGTTATACAATTGGGTTCTTTAAGATTTAATAATATGTTGTAATCCAATGGGCGTTTCTCCAGGAGGTGGAAAAAATGATTCTGATAGATTCTGGATTTCTTCCATAAAGGGGAATGGATCCGACAGGAATCCATTTACAAGCTGTAGATGGCTTCACAGGATCCTGGAGTCTTTAAAAGACATTATAGTCCAAAGGGCACTTCTTCAAGACTGCTTCAGGAGCTGAAGACTGCTTCAAAGGATCCTGGATTTATGACGACGTCTTTCAAGAATAATATTTTAATAAAAAATAACCGTCCAGAAATTTTCAACATTAAGTGACCTAACAGTATGTAATAAAGGATTTTGGGCAGAGCTTTGTTATTTTCGTTTTGAAATGGAGTCAGTGGGTAATTCTAGAACAACAGCCTGCACTACTGGGATTGGTCTGGAACCACCAATGGCATCAGCATTGGTGCAAAACCCATCAGCAGCTGCTCCTGCCCCTACACCAAGATATCGCAAGTTGTTTGTATATGACCAGAAGGTAAACAGGGTTGGTGCTGCCCGTAGACTTTTGCTGACTATTATTAGTTGGGTTGATTTAGCTGTGGGTATCGGTATGGTATGGTATGGGTATGGATATGGATATGAATATGGAAGAATATGAGTATGGGTATGGATATAGGTATGAGTATAGTAAGGATATGGGTATGGGTATGGGTATAGGTACTGGGATGGTACAGATACTGATATGGATGTGGTACAGAAATGGGTATGGATATGGTTATTGGTATGGGTATGGAATGGATATGGGTATGGGTATGTTTATGGGCATAGGTATGGGTATGGTACAGATATGGGTATGGGTAAGGGTATGGTATTTATATGGGTATTGGTATGGGTATGATGCAGATGTAGGTATGGGTATGGTACAGATACGGGAACTAGCAAATGCGAGCGATAGCGAGTATCTGCTAGCGTGCGTGTGTGTGTGTATGTGTGTGTGTGTATATATATATATATATATATATATATATATATATATATATATATATATATATATATATATATATATATATATATATATATATATATATATATATATATATATATATATATATATATATATATATATATTCAGTAATGTTGACACGGCTAAGAATTGGTCACACTAAACTGACACATGGTTACCTGATGAGTAACCCCCATGCCCCTATACCTATGTGCGAAATATGTAATATACAAATAACAGTAAAGCATATTTTAAAGGTATGTCCAAAATATAGAATCCAAAGAGACATTTTATTTAGAAGATATTCCTTTAAAGATATACTGTCAGAAAATGACAAATTTTCACTTTTTAATATTTTAAAATTCCTTAAATTTAATCATTTATACGATAAAATATAAGATTTATAGAATAATTTATGATATATTCCTAATTAACTTAATTAGTTCTTAGATAAACATATGTCGCTAGGTTTAATTAAATTATTAGGGTTTAAATAGCTTGTCTAATCCTTCGGGCCAGTCCTAGGAGCGTTAATATTAACTCAGTGGTCTGGTTAAACTAACGTAAAAAAAAAAAAAAAAAAAAAAAAAAAAAATATATATATATATATATATATATATATATATATATATATATATATATATATATATATACTATATATATATATATATATATATATATATATATATACATATATATATATATATATATATATATATATATATATATATAATATATATATATATATATAATATATATATATATATTATATATATATATATATATATATATATATATAGATATATATATATATATAATATATATTATATATATATATATATATATATATTATATATATAGTGTGTATTATTCGTGATTCTTTCGATGTTGACTTCGCTGTACATTTTCCTATTGAATCCAGCCAGGGAATGCTGCACTTTTCAATTATAATTCCCTTAAAGAGTCAGTTATTCTCACTGTATAGTAGTTGAATATTAAATGGCCTTTTTTGGCATAATACTCTAAATGTATAAAATGTCATTCGTGTATGTGACAAAAAATTCTACTATTAATTCATATATACAGGGTGTTTCGAAATTAGAGACTCCCCTATACAACATAAACTAAAGTCCATTTGGACAAAAACAAAAGTAATTCAGAACATGTATTTATTTAAGTTTCTCTCTGAGTATTTGATATTTTGTGTGGCCTCCATCTGCCTGTATCACAGCCTGCATTCTTGAGGGGTATGGTTTCAGCAAATCGCAAAAAAGCTGAGACTCAAACTCCATTTCCCTGAGCACTTCAGTCACCTCTCTTCGCAGGTCGTCGAGGCTTGGTATACCATCATAGTTCACTGTGTGCGCTTAAACACGATCCTTTAAGATACTACCAATGTTTTCACACAACATTAAGGTCAGGGGAGCTACCTGGAAATTCACTTGAAGAGAAGAAATCGATACCACTGTTTTGAAGCAGCTCCTGTGTCTGAAGAGCCTTGAAACATGGCGCCTTATCATGAAAAAATGTGACTTCTTCAACAGATAACACATTTTCAGGATCTTTGAGGAAAGGAAATACTCGATCAGTAAACACAATTTCTCTGAAGTATTCACCATTCCATGACTGTCCTTTTTCTTTGATGATCTACATTAACTGTTTGGCTGTGAAACAGAAAAATTCCCAAACATTCAGGAAATTTCACAACTTGGCAATAGTGCACGTCATCGCTGATATCATCCAACTTTGCAGCCTAAATTATGTAATTTTTATGATTTGGGTTCCTGACTGTGTAAATGAAGAATTCATCTGATGTGGCAACATGGAGAAAGTCAGCTTAAATCCAGTCTTTAAGAAATGAAACACAAAACCATGCACGGTCTTCTCTCTGTTGCTGAGTGATGTTGTTCTTGCTGATAACATGATACGGCTTGATACCAGATTTTTTCAACTCACAATATACAGCACTATAACTTCTCTTCTTTCCCCTTTTGTTTCTAGTTCAAGTGCCAATTTACGTAAAGACTTTCTTGGTCTACCCACTGCCTCAGCTATGATGTCTTTTGACTCCTGGGAAAGGACTTCAGGCCTTCCTAGATTCTCACTCTTTTCACGATGATAGTCATATGGATTTTTGTTCCAGTTTCTTTTAAAACAGGACTAATCTCTTTCAATGTATTTAGCTATCCAGGAACGTGAAATGAAGGATGCGCCAGCATCCCTGGCCTCTCTGAAGGTTATAGCCCGGATTCGGTCAATCCATCTGATTTCCTCCGAGTCGTTAGCCATGGCTGTGTCTAACCCCGTCACTCAGTCTGAAAATGCAAGAAATGTAAAATGAAAAATAGCTTAATAGAAACTTGAAATGATGTACTCGGAGATAGGCTATAGCAGAAAACTTCATAACTTTCCATTTGTTCTGTGGAGGGTGGTCTCTAATTTCGAAACACCCAGTATATATATATATATATATATATATATATATATATATATATATATATATATATATATATATATATATATATATATATATATATATATATATATATATATAAAAGGTCCTGTTTTACTAAGAGGGGGAGAGAAAGAAATAGAGAACTGCAGTGTCGCTTTTAATAGTCCCTTCCGACACACCAAATGAAATCGTCGGCTCGTTTTACACGCTGAAGGACAAGATAGAGATGAGAGCGTCTATTTAAAGACGGCAGTGTCCTGTTAATCTCTCTCTCTCTCTCTCTCTCTCTCTCTCTCTCTCTCTCTCTCTCTCTCTCTCTCTCTCTCTCTCTCATTCTTAGTGCACATCTGCTTACTGGTGTAATCGCCCTGTACTGTCTACAAAATTTATTATCTGGTGAACATTAATACATCAATCCATGTCACTGAAATTTTTCCATTAAAAAAAAAACTCAATTTATGGAATAAAGTGACGGAAATATACTGTACATAAAATCTTTTTCTATGTTTTTCTAAATATTCTATAGTGGCATGAAAAATCAATGTCATGATATTTCAACACTGAAGGATATGAGATTCATCATCGTTTTTAATTTAACCTTCTAAATTCTTTCTCTAATAGTCATTAGATTCTGAGAGAAATTAAAATTAAAATTAAAACTAGTGAACCCTGTCTATAGCTCAAGGTAACTTATTTCTAAATACATTCTCGTACTTGGGCTTTTTCTCCGTCTAATATTCATATGGAAAATCTTTTATGAAGCCTCCTTGGTCTTGAGTATGTAAAGAAACCGAGGTTCCTCTAAAAATCCTAAGCATTTAGTTTAACGAGCTGTTTCCTTCCATCTACTCGCGGGTCTTCTGCTTTCTCATCAGGATCAGATCCCCGTGTCGCACTCAGTCATTCGTCTTGGATGTAAGCGATTGTAATAAATCAACGCCTGCTTTAGGTAAAGTGTCAACGGGCGAAATAATGGAATCTCGACCTTAAGGGTACGCTTAATATAACTCATAGTGCTTTGGTTAACTCTTCTCAATACCAGAGCGAACGGTAGTCGGTCCTCCCCAACCCCCTTGTTACATCAAGCTTGATTACCTCACCCCGCGTCCCAAAAGAAAAAAAAAAAATCCCGCTGATTATGGTTCGGTTTCCAGATCTATTTCACATCGTCACTTTTGATCTGTGGGCACGATGAAAAGTTGTCGAGGCGAGATTAAAGATTGTGTTCCCTTTTTTATTTTTTTTTATTTTTGTCTGGTGAGAGAACTGAAAAATAAATAGAGAAAAGGAATTCTAACCTCATCATGGGGATATGGTTGATGGTGCTACGTACGTGTTAAAGAAAACAGACTTCTCAGTTAAACATTAAAATATTCCCTTGTAGCGAAGGAGCGAGTGAGTAAGAGGCAGCGTCTACAAACTTACTAATTTATTCAAGGCAACAAACAGAAAGGTCAAGGGCTCAGAAACGTAGTGCTTGACACGAGGCGAACAAAATAGAGATTAATATACAGTCAACTGTGTTTGTTTGAGAATGGAAAGTGGTACATAATTCTATATACAAGTTGCGATATCTGGAATACTGACATTGTATCGTACCCTACACCTTTATATATTAGTTGAAGGTAATTTTCCTGATTTCTTGTAAGTTGTTTGCTCATACATTGAATTCCGTGGTTGTTAATTTAGGTAACTTAATATCATTATTCAATATTAAGGTCTAACTTCGAAATATTGATATGCAATTCCTCAAATATGTAAAATTAACGCAGAAAAAATAGCACTGAAAATCATTTTCCTAAAGGTCAAAAGCATAGCAGGGTTACAAGAAATTAATCATAACTTTTGTTCGCCTCCTGATCTGGACCGTGAACAGCTTGAGTAATTTCGAAAGCTGAACTTTAGAACTGGAAACAATAAGTTCTGAAGAAGGAAACAAAATTTCCTATAATCTGTGTCAGCTGACCTGTTCTCGAAATTTTACTTGGATAGACATTTTGTTATGGCAGCACTACTAATGATATTGGCTGTTGGTTTGCTTAATTCCATCTTATTCGGATGTACTCAAATAGATTTCGAATTCCTACCAAAGCACTTTTCTAGTTTGTAAGACACAAGATTATGTAGAAAAAAAGCAAAATGACTAATAATATATAAATTCTTTTGAGTTACTGCAGACACCAAGGGCAATAATGACATAACACCTAAGTACAAGGAAGAAATACAGCTGAACATATATGAACTACCGGGGTGTGGTGGGGCAGATAAGAGTAATTTTTTAAAAGAATCGTGCAAATGATCACACAAGCATCAAATTTAGCAGAATTGTTCTCCAAGGGATACTATTCCAATCTGCCCGATTTGCCAATAAAAAAAAAAAAAAACTTTTTCAAGATGGCCGCCAAAATGACCACCCAAAGTTGATGTTTTGCTTAGAAATATTTGTAGTTGTCCGAATTGCATGATCTAAGTGTGGATCCCTATGTTTTTAAGCCTGCTGAACCATATTTTCTAGTTTATAACATGGTTAAGGCACTGTATTAAAGGAGTGATTGTCGGGCACTACTAAGGCACATTCGTGACACTGCTGTGAAACTCCGCATGGGGTTCAGTGTCAACTAAGTAGGAAATTTATGTTGGCATCATACTGCAACAACCTGCTAGTATCCCAAATGCTGCCTAATCAGGCCCAAATCAGTTAGGCAGCCGCACCTGAATGGACAGGACCTGCCAGCGTGGGAGAGCCGAACCAAGGATAACAGAGTTTTAGTTATCTGGATGGTGTACAGATCGCACGGGACTTATGACACTGGATGAACGATCGGACTAGGTGTATGGCACAGTGCAAGAACCTAGTTGTATCCCATACAGGAACACGCCTATTGTATATTACAGGACATAAGAGGCCTATTATACTATTACATATACAGGGTGGTATAAGGATAAACCCTCGACCCTGAATGTCATCGTAATCATCGATGCGAACTCTACTGGATGATCATGGAAAACAGACTGGACCAAGTGTTGCCTATGTCAGGAGGTTAAAAAAGAAGGTCTAAAATCACCCCAGGCCAATCCTGTCAGAAGAGGGGATGATGGATATACGAACCTGGCAAAGAATATTCCTCTGTTTCAGTCACTCAATGCGCTACCAATCAAGCTAGACCCTGTAAGGCTTGACGAAGGTTCTGGGATAGTAAACGAGAAAAAATAAGGCACAATCTGTTCAACAACACAAAGTTACACTGAGCTGAAAAAGAGCAAGCCATGTAGGTACTAATGATGAGGGCAGTAGAAGTAAGATTCCACGAAAGCTCCAAGAAACTAAAACAAAAGAATGCTTCTTCTGTGAAACTGAAGGAGGGGAGCTTAGAGAAGCAATGATAATGCAAGTGGATAGGAGAATAAATGAATGTGCCAAAACACTCAGTGATACAAAACTTCTCTCCAAACTAAGTGCAGGAGATGTCGTAGCCCAAGAAGTGAAATATCACCACGGCTCTTTGGTGGCATTGTATAACCGAGAACGGGCATACCTAAAGGTGCGGGAGCAAGAAAAAGCACAGGAACACAGGAAGGATGCATATCCAATTGCTTTCTCTGAATTAGTCACCTACAGCTGCGAGATGAAAAATGCCAGTGAGAGGCCACCGATTTTCAAGCTTGCTGATTTGACCAAGCTTTACAAGCAGAGGCTTGGTGTTGACTCGACTGATGTTCATCCTACTCGACTCAAGGATCAGCTGCTTTTGCACATTCCACAGCTGCAAGCTAATCGCCAAGGACTAGAAGTTCTGTTGGCTGTTGAAACTGATGTAGGTTCAATCCTATCAGAAGCATCCCGTTATGGTTAAGCGATCCATATAGCAAAAGCTGATGGGATAATGTGACAAGACATGCTCTGTCAGAAGTCGAATTTCAGCAGCTACTTTCATGACAAAGACTTAGAACAGGCTGTGCACCATCACTGCTTCAGTTTGTATGCATGATCGAATATGGTGCAGACATCAAGCCCTAGCTCCATCATGGAGCATCGAAATCAGACTTTGCTATATCACAACTTCTATGCTAGGGATGCAACGACTGACTGGAGCAAGTCTATAATCATCAAGGTTAATGACACAGATGTGCTAGTCATAGCAATATCTGTACTGCCATCCTTCCAGAAACTAGGTGTTCAGGGAATGTGGATTGCCTTTGGCCAAGGAGCTCATATGCGATGGATTCCAGTCCATGAGGTAGTTTCTGCAATTGGGCTTGAGAAATCTAGAGGGATCCCTTACTTTCACTCATTCACTGGGTGTGACATTGTGTCTGCCTTCTGTGGGAAAGCGAAGAAATCTGCATGGCAGACTTGGAATGTATTTGATGATATTACTGAAACATTCATCAATCTCAGCCAGCATCCAACATTGATTCGTGATCTTGACATGCAGAGGCTGGAAAGATTCGTTATCTTCATGTACGACAGATCAAGCACAACCAGTGGTGTGGACAAAGCAAGACTAGATCTGTTTGCCCTCAAGCAGAGGCCGTACAACTCAATTCCGCCAACACAGGCAGCCCTCAGAGAACATGCAAAGCGTGCAGCCTACCAGGCTGGGATCATCTGGGGCCAGGCAACCCACTGTAATCCACACATGAGCAATCCAGCTGAATGGGGGTGGACACAGAAAGGAGAAGCATGGCAGATACATTAGACAACACTAGCACCGATTGCAGCAAGCTGTCAAGAATTGACAAAGTGCTCCTGTAAGAAGGTTTGCAAAGGAAGATGCAAGTGCTCTCAGGCAGAGCTTCCCTGCACATCACTCTGCAGCTGCATATGTGAACAGTAGCAGATCGAGAAACAGCAGCATGGTATGCATAACTTTGAAAATGTACTATCCGGGACAAAACTTATGTAAAGAAAGACAAACATCTTGGTGGTCATCTTGAGAAATATGTCTCAGAGTGCTTTTTAAACAGGAAAATATAGTTCAGCAGGCTTCAAAACATAGGAATCCACACTTAGATCATGCAAATCAGACAACTACATATATTTCTAAGCAAAACATCTACTTCGGGTGGTTATTTTGGCGGCCATCTTGAAAATGGCCACCATCTTGGATTTTCAATTGGCCAATCGGGCAGATTTGATTAGTATACCTTGGAGGACACTTGTGACAAATTTGATGCTTGTATCATCATTTGCACGATTTTTCTGTTATCTTGCCCACTAGTGGGAGGAGGGCCACAGGAAATGATCTAACTTGACTTTCGGATTCAGAGCTTCAGCTGAAATGAACGGCTATCGCTTCTATCCCAGTGTGGCATCTGCACTTATTTAATGTAAAACTTATTTTTTTTAATAAGGCAATATATATAACGTAAGCATCTTTTTGAATTGTATGAAACTATTGTAAATATACCAAAAGACCCTTTGTAGAATATTTTTGTTTTAATGGCGATTGTTATAAGCAATTATAACCGACAACTTACATAACAGAAAACAGTATTACGGGATATATACTTACAAGTATATATCCCGCTATAACTACCAGTATCTAACATACATGTTTCAGTTACGATTTTTTCCTCAATATTTTTCACAGATTGATAAAATTCATTATGTCAACAATGATTAAAAAAAAAGAAGACACGAATGACCCTGTCAGAGCTCATAAAGTTCATCTAGTCTGAATGTTGCATACTCGTTGTTGCCTTTCTTTCATGCTGATCTCAGTAAAAACCTTCTTTTTATTGCTTGCTTTATGAAAGCGAGTAGAAATCACGTCGTAAGAATAAAATGGGTTAGACCTACAGTGTTCTGGGAGGGAAAAGTAATGCTACAGTACCTATTTAAAATTCCGACGGGAGAACAATAGAGAACTCATTATTCACAAAGCCGGGCTGTATTTTATAGAAACCATGTGTTTATCGACGTATTAAATGTTACAAAAAGATGTATTTAAAGTGAAAAGATCATGTATGGTTAATGTACTTGTCGTATGTGAGCCTAATAAATCTAAATATTCAAAATGCGGTCTCATGATAGTTGTTTTTCCAGTGACGCTAACAGGAGCACTTCATCACTAATTTTATTTTATTTTATTTTTTTTTTTTTTAAGTAATTTTCACATCCAGTAATTGACGGACTGCAGACCTGGAAAACCATACAACCACCGCCGAGCGCTGACTTTGAGTATCAGTCTATTAATTAGTTGACCTTGATCATAGTAGGACAATGATATCTGAAGGTGTTGTCTGCATACTAGTACTAAGTAGTTCGGTGTTCTTCCACCAAGGCGGTGCCGCAGAGCCTTGCTGCCGTCTTGAAAAACCATAAAACCGCAAATATTAAATAGACGATTAGCTTGTCCTGAGATTTTTTTGTATTTCTAAATCATTATCTTTATGATTGTACGTTATGTAGCTTCTTATTCTTTAGGTGAAAACAGAAGAACATCTCACAAATAGGCGAAACATATTAGAATTTTCCTACTAATAACAGAGAGGACCATAGAGAGGGCCGACTTCCTATGTGCAGCGTTATTTGGCCGCCATTTTGATTGTGTGTAACTGGAGCTGCAGTTGATAGTAACGTTTTGTAAACAAACATGCTCTGAGTGCACTGCAACCCACTTTAGGGCCAACACTTTGTCTTTATGCTGGAACACAACAAACTGCCAATGTTTATTTATTTGACTGCTGTTATGATCATTTTATGGACGCATATCAGAAAATAAGGGTACAAATAGGCCTATATAAGTATGTAGCAGTAAGATTACCACTCAGATACATCACAGCCAAATGTGACTAGATCAGCAGAACAGATTTTGCTCCAAATAATACCTATTTAGGTAATTCCTTAGTGGGATAAAAATTTTATTCTTCTCAAATATATTTATAAACAAAAATAACCCATAAATGTTTAAACATTTTTATTCAAAGTTCTGTAAAATAAAATAAAAATAACCATTGGAAAAATGTTTAAATGATTTTATTCAAAGTTCTGTAAAATAAAATAATACAAATTTAAAAAAAAATTAGGCTATGTAAAATTACCTGTGAAAGGACTGCGTCTGGAAAAGTAATTATTGAACTTCAATGTCATTAAATGATGGCAGATATAATAGGCCCTAGGAGAAGAACATCCTAGCAAAATGTCAAGCCTTCGCAAATACCATGCCTTAGCAAAATATGCACAAAATGCTATGACTGTGCACAACCTATTGGAAATAGGTAGTTTTTAATTATTAATCACGTACCACCACCAAAGGCATCAACACATACACATAGCACACATTGCTTAGCATTAAAATTGCCACTAGTCCACCACCAAAAGCATTAACACGCACCAAGCTTAATCGAGTTAGAGAGGACTATACTTATCTGTCAGTGTGAAGACTTGTTAACAAAATACTCATTGGATTAATATGAATTCATTTATGGGAAATTTTCGAGTTTTCTGTTTTTACGTAATTTATTTTCTTTGGATACTTTGTTTTTGATTTTCAGTTGATATTTTAGTCTCATTGTAACATACAATTGCTTCATAAACTGAACACTTTGAGAACAATAATGAATAGTGCATAGCAGCAAACAAGCTGCTTACAAGCAGATGGGCTGATACACCAATGTGCTCACCTCATGTTGTCCTTTGGAAAAGAGTAGAAGGCCACTTCTTTGTTTGTTTTTGTATACTTTGTACAGTTAATGGCAGAACACTCACTCTGTTCCTTTTGATCCAGAGGTTTTCTTGGTGTGGCCTGTGTAATGTAAATGATCCATGGAGAAATATTTTGGTGTAGACTCGGCTGCTGTGACGGAATGATGCGTCTTTAGCAACCTCCAGTTACACGCAATCAAAATGGCCGCCGGCGCTCAGCCAATTACAATGCAGCACATAGGAAGTCGGCCCTCTCTATGGCTCTCTCTGCTCACAATATTGTGCTATAGCAGAGTCCACCCAAGTTTGCAGCTAAGCCCCGGCCACTGCACGCCAGTGATTGGCTAGCTTTCGAAGGGGGAATGACGTCACACTAGTTATTAGTCCAAATGATTACCAGTACGGATTTTACTCCGTTCGATCACGTTGCGTTTCGTGCATGAATCATGACACCACAGATTTGAGTTCCCGGAGCTGCAAAATATGCAATTGATATCTCCGATAAAAGATATATTAAGTTATATATCATCATGGAGATCTTGGATCATTTTGTCTGTCATTTTTTTTTATAATGCGCAGCCTAAACTCACAAGCATCTAGCTTTTTTTTTTTTAATTGACGTTGGCCTACATAAGCGATCTCTCATAGACCACATTAATTGAAATGAAGCACAGCCTTATGGAGCCAGTTTCGATAGTAGGTTATTAATTCATCATAATCCTGCATTTCAAATGTTAATATCATTGAGAGATTAGGCCTACACGTCAATTTCTTATATTTTGAGGCAATAACGGGGCATAGGTCTAAATGTAAATGTATTAATATTTTGAGGCAATGGCAGGGCAGTGGCCTACACGTCAATTTCCTATATTTTGGGGCAATGACAGAGCATAGGCCTACACATCAAATTCTTATATTTTGAGACAATGACAGGGCATGGGCCTACACATCAATTTCTTATTGCAAATAGTTTTCTACCCGTATCCGTTGGAAATATAGTAGCTTTTAATTAATATAGTAGCTTCAGCTCAACGATATATATTCTATATGCATAAAGTGGAATGAATACGTATAAATAAGTGCAAATATAAATACATGGGTGGATGGCCATAGTAATTGTAACGCCACTTATACCACAGTGAATAAAAGTAAAACTTGTGGCCAAGCAGCCGATGGCACACATCAATCACAGGACTGTCTCAGCCTTACACACAATCAAACTGCACTCAATGAACTAACTATACCGAAAAATATATTTACAAATGGGATAACAAATTATAATACTGTGATGAGTAAACATAAGGCTGCTGTAGCATTTCTATGAAAATGAAGGCTATGGTAGGAAGGTATAATAAGACACTTAACGAAATAAAAGACAAATAAATGATAGCTGAAAAAGTTATGTATGAGATGATCCAAAATAGTCTGCGAGTAGCCCATCATTCATTTGCTTTTGGGGGGCATTCTTTAGATTACCCTGTTGGACATACCCTATATATATATATATATATATATATGTATGTATATATATGTATATATATATATATATATATACTATATATATATATATATTTTTTTTTTTTTTTTTTTTTTTTACGTTTTTCCGTGGTTTTAGTCTGAAATATGCTCTGTGAGACAGGTAGCAACAATTTAAGGTAATTTAGCCTTGTGATTCTGACTTCGTGGGTACAGGAAAACGTAAAAAAGAGGAAAACAAAGGAGAATTTCATATGAGCATAGGGCTCTTGTCACTGAGGGAAATATTACGTAAAACACGTGGGCAAATTTAAAGGAGTGTATTTACATAAATGATATCAGTACGGAAAGAGGAACTCAAGTAGATTACTATCCTGAAGGAGATTCCTACGGGATTGAATGAAACTGGGGGATTCCAGACACAGTCCGAGAAGCTTCCACGAAATAGGATCCCTCTGAAATGAGAGATATGCACATTATACGCCAGTAATGAAAATAGACAAAAGAATAATGAATTCGAAGCTGCACTGAGGGTGCCAAAGGAGTAATAAAGAATTAATACTGCCGATGCAAGAGGCGCACGGACATTAGACAAGGGAGATTTCTGGCATTCTCTTTAAGAAAATATTACGAGACAGAAGCGTGACTGAAATGGGGCTCTCCCAGGGCACTTTACCTTAGCAGATTTCCCGAGGGCGCGTAGAAGGCAGTCCGTGGATGACTTGCGATTTCCGAGGGCGAGTTTCTTCCACGTGGTGAGATGCAAGGGCTTCCGTAAAGGGGCAAGGCGATGGGGACTCCTCGAAACTCCATGCAGTGGCGTGTGGGCTCGAGGAATACGGTCGAAGGGCACGAGGAAAAGTATACTTTGGAAAGGGCCACGTGGTTAGGATGCAAGGGCATCGATGGGGCCAGGTGTTGAGGACGTCTTCATTCCATATCTTCCAGCCCGCGTGTGTGTCGAGACCTCGTGGGCTTTTGCTTTTTATCCCCTCCTATGGGGCAGGGGGTGCATCCAACACAGATGTTTTGACTCATTGCACCTGCTGCCCGCAGGGAGGTTTTGGCATGTAGGAGAAACACCCAAGCCAGATTACTTTTGCCTCGAAGGAAAGATCTTTATCAAAAATGGGAGCGCATTTAATCTTTTAAACCCTTGTTTTTAAGTCGATAGACAGATGGTCTATCGATCGGCCGGCTGGCAGTAAATGAAACACAATAGAACAACCAACAAACACAAAGGAGGGGGGGGGGGAGGCAGTTTGCTAGCGAATTCTTACTAATCATAATACCTCCCCATACAAGATGATGTACATACCTCCTTCGGGTGTGTACATCGATATTCAAGAATGAGCGGCAAGTGCTTTACGTTACTCTACATTCTGCCTTGCAATGAACTTTACTCCTAAGGGTTTTATGAAGCTGTGACATTACTTTTAATAACACATTGGGACAATTTTCGTTAACAGAACGCAAAGTGATTTAAACACTTGCAAAAGAATAATTACTTTAGATTTGGTTACCACTGGTAACTTTATAATGTGACTCGAACAATTGTGAATTAATTAAGATTATAGGACCACGTATATGAGGCTATGGCCAACAAATGAAAAGAAAGGTTATTGTTCAAGAATTAAAATACACGGTTACTTAATTTTAGATAAAATGCATGCGGTTAGTACAATCTGCCTTGAAGAGGTTGTGTAAATGAAAAATAGCGTTTATTTTTGTAAATGACATCCCCTTTTACGCGATACTGTAATGACTATACATATTCGCATTGATAATTTATCTTCATTTTAACGTGCTTTGCTCAGCTATCGTTCAACGCGAGCTGAGGGATGACCCACACACCGGGAATTTGACAGTCGTGTGCGGGCGAGAGTATTCGCGAGGTTTTAATTCGCTAACCTTAAACTACGCTAATTTTATGCGTCCACTGCCCACTCGAGTACTCCATGTAATGACGAGGCGAGCACACAAAAGATGTGGGGTCTTATAATGGAAGGGGGAAAAGGGATAATAATAACAAAAGGAAAATTACCAAGACGTTACGAATGAAACTTGACCGCATATGAAAGGCGGGACACGTCCCTCAGAGCTTACGAAAGGGGCATTTAAATCACAAGGGCAAGAGTTTATGACTCGCGATTCATTAAAATAAAGATAACTAAATGACTAAAAGAAAGTAAATGATATTGGCAGAAGAGCTAAGGGAAAAAGAGTGAGGGTTTTATTGTGTTAGGCGGGAATTTATCGTCCTACGCCTATAAATTACGGCCCGGACTATCACTTCAGTCCCAGGGCGAGGAAAGTGCACCCGAAGGGCGCAACTCCTTCAGGAGGGGCTGACACGCACGCCCGGTGCCAAGGTATGGGCGCAAGGGCGTGCCACTTCTCACTCTGTTATTCTTAATGACTTGTACATTGAGTGGGGAATGGTATCCCGTATTTAATTGCCTCTTGTGGGGATAATTTAAGGGAAGATTAGTAGAGGATGGTAAGAGATAGCAGTTCCTGAGGAACGGAAGAAGATAGAAGAGGGTCTGACATCCCCTTCTGGATTAGGGGTGCCAAGACCTTCGAAAATGAAATGGTGGCACAGGTGCCAGGGGAGCTCTAGAGCTCTTTGTAAACTACCTGGAAATTCCCACGCCCGTGGTAATTTCGCCTCGAGTCTTTGTTAATGGGACAGTCGTCCTCGGCCAGGGAAGCGGAGGGCCCGCGACCGGAGGGCGGCACGGAGTACCACCTGGGCCTGCTGATGCGACAGCTGACGCAGGAGTGTTCCGTGCGGGTTCTACCATGATCCGTCGCGGCTCTTGTAGTTCATCGGCCAAGTGAGATATGGCAGAATCCTGACTTGCAATTGCGTCGGCGACGGGATGAGGTAGAGAGGAGGCGGTCAGGGGTGGCGTGAGCGGCACGCAGGTAACGTTGACCAGCTCAGGCATGGGTTGCGAGGCTGCACCTGCAGGTGAGCTTCCGCGGTGGTCGGGAGGAACCGTCTCTCTGACCGACCCTGGTAGCGGTGCAAGGCCGGGGGAAGAGAGGGGGTCCTGAGTTGGATCCCATGAATGGAGATCGGCGTAGCGCTTTGGCGCTGGCACTAGGGCAGCGTCAGGCGCTATCAGAGGTTTCTTGGGCTCGTTGGTCAGGACGGACGAAGCTTGGCCCTGCTCGGGGCATGCAAGTGGCACCGGCAGGAATTTGGCATCTCCTGAAGGGAGATCTGGTTGGGGCCCTGGCACTGGCACTGAGGCAGGGCCGGGCACTGGAATTGGATCGGGAACCGATCGAGGGGGCCACTGTACATCGTACTCAGGTGGCACTGGTGGAGACCGCACGTCCTCCTGGTACCCAGGGGGCGCCAGTCTTGGCTGAGGAAGAAGCGGGGGAGAATTACTCGCGCCCGCGGAATGATTCGGGGAATGGGGACCCCTAGATTGTCGTGATTTCGGTGGGGACTGAAAGTCCTGTCCCAGGATGACGTCATAGCCTCGGGAGATGGCTTGCTACTGCAAGATTGCAAATTTTGGATTGGTGAGGTCTTGTGACTCTCAATTGGACCGTAGAGAGTATCATTTTAAATTGATTTATTCCCTCGATCGTGACGAGTTTTCGTCTATTGACGATAGCTCCGTAGGGAACTCTGTCCCTTCGGATGAGGGAGATTTGTGCGCCCGAGTCCTCGAATGCAGTGACTCGGCGCGTGGGCTCGCTACCTCGTGGAGGAGTCACGTATACAGGCCCTTCGGCGGGAGGGCCTAATGACTGGGGATCTGTGACGGCCAAGGCGACGGTGGGAGTATTTACTTTATTATTGCGTGGGCATTTTGCCCATGCGGGAGAATGGCCATAAACCTTGCACGCCGTGCAAAATGTCTGGCTGAAATCTTTCCGCGCTGCCCTGTGGAGGGCGCAGGCAAGTTACTTGTCGGTTTTCCGGAGAGAGAGGAGCCGGTCTCTTGTTCCGGCACTGTTTGGAGGAATGCCCCGTTTTCTTGCAATAATGGCAAGTTAGGGGCTTGCCCGAGTTCCCATTTTTGTGGGAATTTGAACCTCCGAGGAGGTTCGGGGGATTTATCTTCCGCCCCATGGATCCTTCTTGAGGGTGGTGAGTTTCCCACATATCTGCTATTCGGCAACACTCAGTGAGTGTTGCTGGGGCTTTTTCCACTATATGAGTGGCGAGGGCAGGAGGGGCGTAGCGCAGGAAATGCTCGAATTTAAACCGCTCGAGTACCTCGGCGGTGTTAGTGGCTCCTTCGGAATCGAGCCATTTTGTCAACGCCCGCTCCGAATGGTACGCCCAATCAGACCAAGTCTGGCCTGCTTCTCTGGGCTGCTCTCTCCAACATCTCCTCCACCGCTCGGGGCTAATCTCGTACGCCTTCGTAACTGCTTGGCGTACGGCTTCCCAGTTTCCCCGATCGTCTGCGGGAAGGGCGTGGTAGGCAACGAGGGCCTTTCCGCCCAGGAATTTAGTGAGAACAAGGGAGAGTTCCGCGGGGGAGAGATCGCAGCACTCCAGGACTCGTTCGGCCCTTTCAAGCCATACTTCGGGTTCGGACTGACTCGGTCCATTTTGGCATGAACGAGTGAGCTTGGCTGAGGGCACTCATCCCCGCGGCAGGGGGCGGGGGGGTGGCGGGCTGTCGTTCTAGCATCTGGAGCTCGTGGGCGCGCTGTCGCTCTCGATCTTCCCATTCTCGTTCCTCCCTTTTCTCTTGGGCGATTCTGTCTCTCTCTCTCTCCTCACGTTCTCTTTCTCTCTCTTCACGTTCTCTTGCTCTCTCCGCCTTGGCATCGTCCACTCGCTCTTGAACCCATGCTCTCAGATCTTGCCCCGATAGTCCCATGTCCTTCCCAGCGGACATGTAGAATTTGAAATCCTCGTTTTGTTGGGCTCTGGTATTAGCCATCTTGGAATAATGGGTATAGGATATGTCTGAAAAGACTCAGGTTGTCTGAAAAGACTCAATTGCAGGAATCTGAAACACTCAATGGGTCAGACTGCTGGAGAATGGATCTGTCTGAATAAGACAGGTGATTAGTAAGTCTGAGGAGACTTTTTGTTAAAATTTGATATGTCTTGGAAAGACGTGGTTGTTCTTGGCGAACGAATTCTAATATGCGTCTCGGAAGACGTAGTTGGATTTTGTCACGCTCGGACTTGGCCGGCTGTAGCGTGAAGTTAAGGAGTTGTTCTAACGAACTAGAATGATCAGTCCCGTAAGGGCTTAGATGTGTGTGAACTACACTATATAATGTCTCAAAAGGACTTAATTTTGGGTTCCCGCAGGAATGAGAAATTCTCGCCACGTGCGACGTAGAATTTTGTATGAGTCTCTGAGGACTGGAATTTGGAGAAATTCTCGCCACGTGCGACGTAGAATTTTAGGAGTCCCTGAGGACTGGAGTTTGGAGGAATTCTCGCCACGTGCGACGTAGAATTTTAGGAGTCTCTGAGGACTGGAATTTGGAGAAATTCTCGCCACGTGCGACGTAGAATTTTAGGAGTCTCTAAGGACTGGAATTTGGAGAAATTCTCGCCACGTGCGACGTAGAATTTTAGGAGTCTCTGAGGACTGGAATTTGGAGAAATTCTCGCCACGTGCGACGTAGAATTTTAGGAGTCTCTAAGGACTGGAATTTGGAGAAATTCTCGCCACGTGCGACGTAGAATTTTAGGAGTCTCTGAGGACTGGAATTTGGAGAAATTCTCGCCACGTGCGACGTAGAATTTTAGGAGTCACGTAGGACTTGGAATTTGTGGAATTTGGAGGAATTCTCGCCACGTACGACGTAGAATTTTAGGAGTCACTTAGGACTTGGAATTACGATTCGTCCCTTAGGACTTAGAAATTACTAACGGGAAACCCAAAGAGAAATGAATGGGGGAAAAAAAAAAATGCTACACACGCGGGCATGGGCGGGGGTTGGGGGTGCAGGTCGTTTGGCCAACACCGGAGGTATTTTTAGATTCTGGGTGAATGAACCCGTATATTTATATACCGTCTGGGATTCCGGGGAATTTCCCAGTCGTCTGAGAGGATAACAGTACAACGGCCTAGTAATTTTCCCTATAAGCGGAGTTTAAATTTCGCTTTCCTAACACCTAACTCGAATTCTAACTACACTGAGAGAATTGTCAGCAATGCAAGCTGACTTCGTCGTGTCCCACGTGGGAATTTTATTCGCGCCTAAATAACAGTTCGCTAATTCGAAATGCGAAGTAAAAGTTATCACAGAGGAATTTCTTTCGCACTATTCCTCGAAGCAAGAATATGGCAAGGATTTTAACACAGAGGAATTTCGCACTATTCCTCGAAGCAAAGGATGGTTAGCACTGGTTATTTCCTAACTACCTATCCTGAAAGGCATGCATTAACGAATCTAATACGGCGGTTCTTTTCTCTCAGTGAATACATGCGTCCCTATTTCTAATTCCTAGGAACAGTCACGATTGTAAAAAGGTTTTGCTAAGATTAACATATTACTTACGTGGAATTTTCTGGATCTGTGTGCTGGTTTTACACATAAGGTTCGTAATTGTCTCGTACCCAGCTTAGCTTTGCTAATAGCTGATCTGGCAAGTTGCAAATGCAATAAAGCAACACTAGGGGAACTGCAACTGCAAAACGAGATCTATGGCCAGGTCGCCATTTTTACGTTTTTCCGTGGTTTTAGTTTGAAATATGCTCTGTGAGACAGGTAGCAACAATTTAAGTTAATTTAGCCTTGTGATTCTGACTTCGTGGGTACGGGAAAACGTAAAAAAAGAGGAAAACAAAGGAGAATTTCATATGAGCTTAGGGCTCTTGTTACTGAGGGAAATATTACGTAAAACACGTGGGCACATTTAAAGTAGTGTATTTACATAAATGACATTAGTACGGGAAAGAGGAACTCAAGTAGATTGAATGAAACTGGGGAATCCCAGCCACAGTCGAGAAGCTTCCACGATAGGATCCCTCTGAAATGAGAGATATGCACATTATACGCCAGTAATGAAAATAGACAAAAGAATAATGAATTCGAAGCTGCACTGAGGGTGCCAAAGGAGTAATAAAGAATTAATACTGCCGATGCAAGAGGCGCACGGACATTAGACAAGGGAGATTTCTGGCTTTCTCTTTAAGAAAATATTACGAGACAAAAGCGTGACTGAAATGGGGCTCTTCCAGGGCACTTTACCTTAGCAGATTTTCCGAGGGCGCGTAGAAGGCGGTCCGTGGATGACTTGCGATTTCCGAGGACGAGTTCTTCCACGTGGTGAGATGCAAGGGCTTCCGTAAAGGGGCAAGGCGATGGGGACTCCTCGAAACTCCAAGCAATGGCGTGTGGGCTCGAGGAATACGGTTGAAGGGCACGAGGAGAAGTATACTTTGGGAAGGGCCACGTGGTTAGGATGCAAGGGCATCGATGGGGCCAGGTGTTGGGGACGTCTTCACAAGTTCACTCCATATCTTCCAGCCCGCGTGTGTGTGCTGAGACCTTGGGCTTTTGCCTTTTATCCCCTCCTATGGGACAGGGGGGGTGCGCCCAACACAGATGCTTTGACTCATTGCACCTGCTGCCCGCAGGGGAGGTTTTGGCCTGTAGGAGAAACGCCCAAGCCAGATTACTTTTGCCTCGAAGGAAAGATCTTTATCAAAAATGGGAGCGCCTTTAATCTTTTAAACCTTGTTTTTAAGTCGATAGACAGATGGTCTATCGATCGGCCGGCTGGCAGTAAATGAACAACCAACAACAACAAAGGAGGGGGGGGGGAGGTAATTTGCTAGCGAATTCTTGCTAATCATAATAATATATATATATATATATATATATATATATATATATATATATATATATATATATATATATCAAGATGGATAGATGAAAGGGTGAGATGAAAGGAGGGAGGTTCTCTGTCAATCTGTTTGTGTGCAACCCCCTGATCTCTCTCTGTCTCTCTCTCTCTATACGGAAATCGACATCAAGACAAGTAGATGAAAGGGAGAGATAAAGCGAGGGAGATCTTCTCTCTCTCTCTCTCTCTCTCTCTCTCTCTCTCTCTCTCTCTCTTCCCAGCCTATCTAGTGTCTACCTATCTATCCAACACGATAAACAGAAGGAGCGAGACTTTCCCTTTTTCCTTCGTCTCGGTCTCCCTGTCTCTTGCGTATGTCTGTTTTAGGCTGACGGATGCCACTCGCCATATGGCACCCTCCTCAGACGTGCCCCATTCATTAGATCAGCTTTAATGAATTCTCCCTCTTACAAATCCCTCATTACCGTAAGTAGCAGCGGAAAGAAATGCCTTTTTCGCGAGCGTTATGGCTCATGGTAGGTCCTTTCTCTTAATGGTAATTACCTTCCTTGTAAAATCTGCTCGGTTTTTGAAGCACATTTTTCGTACTGCTAATTCTACCACTGAGGGTTGCTTGTTTTCTGAATTGCTGCACCTGGAATACGGTCTTTATTAAGAGACTGAAATCTTTATTTAAATAACAGACATTATATACATACATACATACACACAAATATATATATGTATGTGTGTATATACTGTATATATATATATATATATATATATATATATATATATATATATATATATATATATATATATATATATATATATATATATATATATATATATATATATATACATACACGCACAAATACACACACACACGCACACATATATATAGATATATATATATATATATATATATATATATATATATATATATATATATATATATATATATATATATATATATATATATATATATATATATATATATATATATATATATATATATATATATATATATATATATATATATATATATATATATATATATATATATATATATATATATAAGTAGGGTAAAAGGTGCCATTTGGCTTCCTCAAGAGAGGGTGTCATTTGGCATCCTTAATTATTATTATTATTATTATTATTATTATTATTATTATTATTATTATTATTATTATTATTATTATTTATTTTATTTTTATATTTTTGCTGAAGAAAATAACATGCATATATAAAAAAAAATATATAGTAGGGTAAAAGGTGCCAACGCTCCGAACTGATATGAGAGAGACCCACTGTGTGACTCAACAACGTCTGTATGACTGATAAGAGTTGAACCAATATAAGCTATCTGTTATTAATCCCACTTTATCGATAAGAGTCTGATTAGGA
>JANJGK010000032.1:27133591-27136091 GCA_039081455.1 Macrobrachium rosenbergii
AACTCTCCGAAGCGTAATGTACTGATCTTTTGTGCTCTGTTATTCTTTGCGAGAGCGATCTACCTGTCTCGCCTATGTGAATGTCATTACAATTGCTACACGGTATCTTGTAAACTCCGGCTTCTTCCCCCTTGCTATTTAAGTATACGTTAATGAGCGAACTCCCGATGGATCTGGGATAATGAAAAATGAAGGGATTGTCAGACCTGAGTAACTTGTTCGGTGCCTTTTTGGATGTTTTCGTCGTACGGAAGCTTTATTTTGTTGTTGAAATCTATTTGTCTGTTGTGAGTGGGACCTCTATAGTATATTTTATTCGCTTTGTTAATAGCCCTCTCGATAATGTGTGGTGGATAGAGCAGTTGCGTTAGGTGTTGGCGGACCGTGTTGAATTCTTTATCTAGGTACTCATTTGAACATATCCTAAGTCCTCTGAGGAATAAGTTGCACCCTACCATGATTTTTACGGAGACGTCGTGGTAGCTTAAGAAATGAATGTAGGAAACAGCGAAGGTGGGTTTTCTATATACTGTAAATGCGTAGCTGTTCTGTTTTCTTATGATTAGTACATCTAGGAACGGCAGTTTTCCGTCCTTTTCCCATTCCGTTTTAAATTCTATGGTCGGAACTAGCGAATTTAGCCTATTAAAAAATTCATTAAAGTTCCCCCAGCTATTATCCCAGAAAGTAAAGATATCATCTACGTATCTAAGCCAGATCATATTACAGGGTTTGATAGACGACAAAAGTTCTGTTTCGAAATATTCCATGTACAAGTTTGCTAGAAGGGGTGATAGGGGACTTCCCATGCTACAGCCAAATTTTTGTTTGTAAAAATTACCATTGAAAGAAAACACGTTGTTAGTTACACAGAGGTTGATAAGTTTTAAAGTTTTATCTATGCCAAGAGGAAAATGGTCTTCATATAGTTGTAACTTTTTCTCTAAGAAAGACAACACGTCGGCAATCGGGACTTTAGTAAATAATGACTCGTCGTCTAGGCTGAGCAATTTGATGTTGTTTGAGGGGATGTTTAAACTATTAAATTTTTGTATAAAATCCTCAGCATGTTTGACGTGGGAGGATGAGAAGGTTCCTAGAAAGGGTGATAACAGGTCTGCGAGCCATTTTGATAATTTGTACATGAAAGAGCCCCTGCTCTATATATATATATATATATATATATATATATATATATATATATATATATATATATATATATATATATATATATATATATATATATATATATATATATATATATATATATATATATGATATAAATGTACATTTGTATGCATATATGTGTGTGCGCATGTGTGTCTGCTTGCAATATGCGAAGGAAATTATTCTCTAAGATTTATCGTGACTGTGTGGAGATAAAGGAGATGAATAATACTTTTCTGACCTTTAGCACAAAGGAAACATCAATGCTTGGGACGCCCATCGGGAGTACCATCAACAGGAAGCTAACGAGGCGAGAATAATTTCATTTCTCACCTCTTCTCTTTTTCAAGCTTACTCTCTCTCTCTCTCTCTCTCTCTCTCTCTCTCTCTCTCTCTCTCTCTCTCTCTCTCTCTCTCTCTCTCTCTCTCTCTCTCTCATACGTATGAAAGCACGAGGTACTAAAGCAGAGGCATAAGGTGAAAAGTTTTCTTGCAATCGCAAAAACAGTGTTTAAGAGGGTCAATATCTCATCTTATAAAGAAGTTGTTGATTTAAAGCTCATTACAAATATGCAGATTATATAATATGAGCCTTACTTCAGGTTTTTTTATAAAGTAACTTCCTAGTTAATTTGTGTTAGTCTTATTTTCTCACTCCTTTCTTGTGCATTCCTTGCTTGTTATCGATGAATACCTTCGTCCTCGAAAAGTCCACAGATTATCATCGGCACTCCTCCACAAAAAGCAGCTTTTCTCTTCGGCAGGCTGGTATTTCCAGTATGAACACGCACGTAATTTTTGCAGCTCAGGTCATCTGCCACAGCGACAAGTTCCGACCTGACCGCTGAAGTAAAGAAAGACGACTGATTCAAGCATTACGGAAGAAATACGTAAATAAACAAGAAAAAATGCGTCGAAGTTTCTTTGGCACAATGAGTTTGTGCAGCCGGTAGAGCGTATAATCAAGGCCACAGAAAATGGATCTATCTTTCGGTAGTCTCGGTATAATGCTCTAGGAACCGCGGCCCATGAAACTTTGATCACGGCTCGGTGGTGGCCTATCCTATATCGTTGCCAGAAACACGATTATGGCTAACTTTAACCTTAAATAAAATAAAACTATCTAGGCTACAGGGCTGCACTTTTGTATGTTTGATGATTGAAGGGTGGATGATCAACATACCAATTTGCAGCCCTCTAGCCTCAGTAGTTTTTAAGATCTGAGAGTGGAGAGAAAAAGTGCGGACAGAAGAAAGTGCGGACAGAAAAAGTGCAGACGAACAGACAAAGCCGGCACAAAAGTCTTTCTTATCAGAAAACCAAAAGGAATTAA
>JANJGK010000032.1:27141091-27163591 GCA_039081455.1 Macrobrachium rosenbergii
AGATTTACCGTGAATGAAGGAGGTTATATGCAGTTGCCAGACCTAGCGTCTGCTGTTGTGAGTATATATATATATATATATATATATATATATATATATATATATATATATATATATATATATATATATATATATATATATATATATATACATACATATATATATATGTGTGTGTGTGTGTGTGTGTGTGTGTGTGTGTGTGTGTGTGTGTGTGTGTGTGTGTGTGTGTATTCTGTAATTCTATTTGTATGCACCAATCGTGCACATGCTTATAAATGTATGAAATATATATTCTATTACAGATTTAGTAGGAAAAAGTTGGAGAGTTTATTTCGAAATCTGTTTTGTATCAGAAAAAAAGGGTAATGAGTAGGAGTTAGACTTCGAAACCACGTGAGGATAATCTCTCGCCGTTAAAATGATGAGTTGTTCCTACTGACGTTCTTTCCTTTGGAAATATCACCACACACGAGGAGACGCATAAAGCCTTTTATGTCCGCGTTAATGAACTCATAAGAATCAACTCTTATATTCTCTCTATCGTATTTACTCCTTCTTCTCGAGATTTATATTCTATTCTTAAATCGTTTTTAATAGTCTTTATGAATACTGCGCCAACAAAATGTATAAATTCTAACAGTCGTGGTGGATGCAAAGCGAGAGGTATTGAATCAGCTAGTATAAGATTCTGCAATAACAAAGAAGAGTAAAGTAGCAGAAGGAAAAAAGGAACAACTGCAAAAAAAAAAAAAAAAAAAAAATTAACTGAAAAATGAAATATGAAGAACTGAATTCTCTTCAAAACTATTAATACTTTTTAACTTTGCAGATAAACATTGTTTAGATAATGTTGGAGATGAAAACTTGAGACATTGCGCAATGTTAGCTATTTTACAAAAAGAGATATCTGAATTTTCTTTTAGACATCTCCATCATTATTCTAAGCGAACAAATAAATGGGAGAAGAATTTCGCGGTGACATCTTGTTTCAGCTACATTATTTTTCAGTTCTTTAGGGAACAAAGCCAAAGTCTAATATGCATTTTCTTCAATACACAGATTATCAATAAAAACAATCAGCTTAACGAGAAGGCTAAAGGTTTACGAAACCTCTTTTCCACAACACATGGCTTTCTCTTTCTCAGTTTCCTTTACCTTTGACCAAACATCACCTGTGTTAATATTTATTATAATTTTGATTGTAATACAGGGAAATAATAACCACAGATAAACTCACTGTTAAAATTAGAATGTACATATTCAGGAGAAATGACAAAGATGTAAAATTGACGATAGCTCAATTTCAGTGAAGGAAAATATAATAAAAAAAAAATTCTTAAGGGGTCATTATTCTGAGAGAAAAATTGTAAATGAGAATTTTTTGAAAACCAAAGTCTTTAGAAGAAGACGCCATACAACAGAGCGTGGGAAAGAAATTCATTCTAGTAATGGACGAGGAAGACATTCAGCTCAGTTCCCTCCCCTTTTGGGTTAAGTGACTGTCTCTTTCATCACTACACCAGCAGTTCATAAGTGCTCACAAACTCTCCTTCAGTGACACCTCTGTACAGTACATAATTAGTTGATTATATTCTGTGAATTCTTAATTCATAACAATGATTCATCGAACAGTTTTACAATAAAGATTTGTATTGGTCACTGAAATGCCTAGATTGAAAGCTGACACATAATAGCCAAACTAAGGATAATGAATGGGTTAACTGCTGTAACCTTAATATAATATTCAAAATTCCTTACTTATATTTGTAAAATCATAAGGATTTTATAACCCGTGGTCACTTCTTTGAAATCTTTTAATTTTCTATTTAGAAAAAATATGGTATTTCATTATATAAATATATATATATATATATATATATATATATATATATATATATATATATATATATATATATATATATATATATATATATATATATATATATATATATATACACACACACACAAACACACACACACACACATATATATATATATATATATATATATATATATATATATATATATATATATATATATATATATATATATATATATATATATATATATATATATATATATATATATATATATATATATATATATATATATATATATATATATATATATATATATATATATATATATATATGCGTGTGTGTGTGTGTACAATGTACGATGCTGACATAATATTTACGTAATCTATGGTAGAGGAGTTTATTTTATTCAGCATCGCTTAGATTCATTGACATGAAAATAAGTTCTTATCACTCTGTACAGATTTTGCATTTACTGATAGGGAAATAAGAGTTGATTAATTTTTATCATTCACTAAATTTACATTCAATAATTTTACAGAAGCTAGATGGGAATTTCTCGCAAATTTATCGTTCAGCGAAGTAAAGCTTTTGGCAGTTATAAGTTGAATGTTCGAGAAAAACCTCCAGTCAATGCTAATAATAAAAACAAATAATCATAGTAACGTGAGTCTTATAAGGAAGAAACAAATCCACATTTATGTAACAGTGCAAATTTATTTTAAAAAAGACAACTTGCTGAGAGATTGTACGATTCTCTTTATCAATCTGAAACGAAGAAGAAAAGATAAAAAAAAAAGCAATAAGCAAAAATGTTTGCGAAACAAGGAAACTGGAATCAGGTAATGCCGTCGTTTTCTGAAGATAGATCAGCTAGCCTCCTGCTACATCTAAGTGGTACTTCTATAAAGCGATCGTTCTGAAGATGACCGTCAACAGAATGAACACCAACAGCAGGGCTTACCAAGAGTAACCGAGTTTCCTGAACGGGGAACACAAAAGAGCATACGATGCATAGGTTGTCGACTAACGTCTTTACTTTTACAGTAACTGATATATAATATTTTAACTTGGTATTATAGTGTTGTTTTCTTTTAATGTTTACACTTGAATCAAAGGACCGTGCTGTCAGCAGGCCATGTTATTTATTCTATGACCTGTTTTCTCTCTCGAAAAAGGCCTATTGAAAATTATTATACATATTTATTCAACGACAGCAGGAGTTTTTCTGCTAAAGTTTTCAAACAAAGGTACCAAACGTTGCCAGTTCTCTTGGGGTTTTCTGCTTGCAGTTTGTGCGATATTTCCAAAATATGTCTGATCCTTGAGCCATTTTACCTATTGAGGTGCTGTACGCAATGCCTGTGATTTATTCAAATCGACTGACTACCTGGCACGTAGTTCTTACGCTATTTTTTTTTTTTTTTTTTTTACCTTCTTTTTCATTCCAGGTGGCAACGTAAAAACTTTCAAAATTTATCCACTCGTCATGGAACTTTTTTCGAAAGGGATAATGTTTTTTTCAGTAAAGAACTAAAATATTTAGAATTTTATTTT
Organism: Macrobrachium rosenbergii; assembly: GCA_039081455.1. Classification (NCBI taxonomy): domain Eukaryota; kingdom Metazoa; phylum Arthropoda; class Malacostraca; order Decapoda; family Palaemonidae; genus Macrobrachium; species Macrobrachium rosenbergii. The sequence continues at coordinate 27,144,466 of JANJGK010000032.1, forward strand.
TAAAATGTTGTTCTTTGGAGAAATGGCTTTAACGTTTGATTAAAAAAAAATTAAGAAAACGTTAATATTTTATAAAGGTAAGGTTCTTTCTAAAAAGAAATTCTATAACATACTACCTAAAACATAAAAGATTTTCTTTATTCGTACTTTTAATGAGATATCCTTTCAGGAACGTTAATAGCAACAGAGGGAATTAAATTGTCTTCTATTCGTTGTAACATATCGCTTCTTTCTGTTTTAAAGGTCAATGACGGCACAAAGAAACATCGGTGCCCTTTACATCTTGGCAGCGGAGGAGTTTCATGCAGGAAATGTGATCACGTGTGTTCCCTTATTGAATCTCTAGTCAACAAGCTCCTCCACTTTTAAACAAAATGGTGTTTATCCTCTTTACATTGATTCTTTTTCTCTTTCTCTCTCTCACTCACCAAAATTTCAATGGAAAGGTGATGAAACAGTTTAAAACGCAATAGCTAGCACTGCTCTGCATGAAACGAAAATATATAATGTAAAGAAGGATAACGTATAGCTGTAACATAAAAAAAAAAAAAAAAACTGGAAAAGGGGAAGTTTTTAAGTAAAAATTGTCTTAAAAAAATGGGTTAAAAACCAGATCAAGTAACGATCAAGAATCATTAAAGAAAGGTTATTATAAGTTAAGTGTTAAATGATAGAAGGGTGAAGACAGTGGTTAATAACAATATCGAAATTCTGAAAAGATAGGTCACAAAATCTCATTATTTTCATTCTAGTAGACTGTTTGCCTCGTCGAGACCATTTGTATCTAATCATATGATGGAGTACATTTTGACGGGGGACGGATAGCTCAGGTCTTTGTCTCTTCCCGATGGTTGTTATCCAAAATAGTCTACTAACAACCAGTTACCCTATTCACTGCTTAGGCCAACGGAGGCAAATTTTATTTCCAGGAACAGTTCAGTGAACGATTCGTAGCATGAACTAGTTACTGGATCTTGATGCTTCTGAACGCAATACGGGAAGTTGTAACTGACACGTGTCTCTTTCTGTGTAAATATGCAGATATATAACGTTTTGATTTATTGTTGAATATAAGGACTCTCAGCAGATTCTTCAAGTCTCAAAAGGAGAGAGACAAAGTGAATAAATAATTAAGGAAATAAGATCCGAAATCGCTGTGTAAACAGATTTCCTAACCAAAATTCTTGCTTGATGACACCATAGCTTACGCTGATACAAAAGTTAATTTAGGATATAGTTGTCTGCCTAGCTCGAAAAACTTTATTACCTCTTCGTTACCTTCATTTTTTACTTGAGTCTCTCTCTCTCTCTCTCTCTCTCTCTCTCTCTCTCTCTCTCTCTCTCTCTCTCTCTCTCTCTCTCTCTCTCTCTCTCTCTCTCTCTATATATATATATATATATATATATATATATATATATATATATATATATATATATATATATATATATATATATATATATATATATATATATATATATATATATATATATATATATATATATATATATATATATATATATATATATATATATATGTATGTATGTATATATATATATATATATATATATATATATATATATATATATATATATATATATATATATATATATATATATATATATATATATATATATATATATATATATATATATATATATATATATATATATATATATATATATATATATATATATATATATATATATATATATATATATATATATATATATATATATATATATATATATATATATATGTATATATGTATGTATATATGTATATATATATATATATATATATATATATATATATATATATATATATATATATATATATATATATATATATATATATATATATATATATATATATATATATATATATATATATATATATATATATATATATATATATATATATATATATATATATATATATATGTATATATATATATATATATATATATATATATATATATATATATATATATATATATATATATATATATATATATATATATATATATATATATATATATATATATATATATATATGAGTGAGTGTGTGTGTGTATATGTGAGATTTTTATCACACCGTGATTTATATACACTCATGAAGCTACAAATGTTGTTTTATATCAAATTCACGGTACTAAGGGAATATCCTCGATGGGGAATTATCACCATAGGGGAATTTATAAGTGATAAATGGATTGGTACTGCCAAGTCTCGACAACTCGATACAATTACCTTCCAACAACTCCAGTTGATGGTCTACCCGCTGAGCCATCAATAGAGGTATAAGTTAATGCCGAATATGGTGTACTTGTTTACCCGTCGAGAGCAGGGAAATTATACTTAGCTTCGGCATTAACCCACCTCCACCATGGCAGCTCATTGGTATATTTGGAACACGCAGCTCTTATTATGAAATTTTTATCACACCGTGATTTATATACATTCAAGAAGCTACAAATGTTGTTTAATATCAAATTCACCGTCGACTGGAGTTGTTGGATGGTAACTGAGGGGTCGAGACCTGGCAGTACTGATCCATTTATCACTTATAAATTCCCCTTCGGTGATAATTCCCCATCGGGGATATTCCTGAAGTAGCATGAATTTGATATTAAACATTTGTAGCTTCATGAATATACATATATAAATATATATTGCAATGACTGGGGCCATTTTCTCGCAACCTCACCCGTTTTTACATTTGCAAAGTAACTGAGAAAGAAACAAAATTAATTTCCCTCATCAGTTATTACAACTGAGGTTTCAACTTGCCCCTTCATAAACTCTCTCTTTCATTCCCCAAAATGGATAAGCCTAAACCCTCTCTTTCTGTTCAAAGTGACTGCCTTTAGGCCTAATTCTAGGTACCCCTGTGTCCAGCACAGCAAGGGAGGAGCCAAAAGAGAAAGTTAGCCACCCCCCCCGCCCCCCCCTCTCCATTCTGAACATTCCACATGGATTGACTGATACTATGCGGTCAACATAGAAAACGTGACGAAAATTAACCTTTGTGCCATCTGGAAGAGACGCGTAGGGTAATCCTCGAAGGCTATAAATAGGCGCTGCAACAGAAATCGAGAGAGAACGCTTAGAACATGAACCGAGGACAGATGTCCTTGCCTTGCCTGTCCTTCTGAACCACGTATTTCCACCCCAGGGCTCGAATCAGCCAGTGTACTTTGTAGTGGCATTATAATTCCCTCCTCCATTGCTAGAGCCCTATTAACGAGGACATCGTCATCTTGACTAAGGTAATGTGCCGGAGTAAGGTCCTTTTTAGCCAGTCACGATTCCTGTCAAATGTTTCTTTTATTTTTCCATTCTGTGATCACCCTCAGTAACTTTTGTTGGAGTATTCAGTGTTAATGTAATTATGCATTAGTGTTGAACTGAGTTATCTGGCACCATTAGTGCATTCCTGAATTTCCCTTTGTGCATCCTACCATTATTGCAAGTAACCGTCTTGTATATATTTGCAGATAGGCTCGACTGTGAAATCTCTTGGCAGATCCATGTGCAGTTCCCCTTTCCACTGCGATGTTCCCTGTTACGATGATATCGTCAGCGTAGCATATTCATTGTGTAGGATTCATTATTTAAGCAGGCCCTTGTTATTACCTGCCCAGTAATTCATCATTCTTCTGATCTGTGTTGTTATGTAAATATAATTAGTTAGGAGAATCCTTGAGTTTACGTAATTCCCTCACACGAAGAAGACCCTAAGCCATAGATTTCCTTTGTTTTTTTATACGAATTATCCTAATATTGAGTCAGATGTGTAGTAAATAAAAGGAACTCCCCTGTGTATCCGTTGCAGCCCAGGGTCAAATAAGTATGCCCTGGACATTTGTAGCAACTGTCTACCTTGCCAAGGATCCGATTGCCTTACAATTATCAGTAGAATAGCAATTGCTAGCTGGTCTACATAACTGGAGACGATTTTCATATCATACCCCCTCCATTTTAAGCACATGAGAAGAGCCAGTTCACAGCGTAAGTATGTGTCAAAATATTTTTAAGTTTATGCTATGTGCGAAAAGTGACTGCAATCAGTGTTAGGTAATTGATAGACCAAGTGCATGCCAAATCAGTTCATGAGAAGAGAGAGCATGTTAACACTTCCACAAGAATTTTGTGCTCTTGCATTTTAGCTGCATGTTTTATGAATAGGAAGCTATGGAACAACTCAGTCAAAGAGATAATAAAAGGAATAAAGCCCCTATTCCTTCTTCCACATGTGAAGGACAATTTGAAGGTCCCGAATTAGCAGATAGGCACACTGTAGGCGACCACCAAGGCTTTGACCCCAGCTATTTTCGCATCGCTGGATTTATTCTCTCTCTCTCTCTCTCTCTCTCTCTCTCTCTCTCTCTCTCTCTCTCTCTCTCCATCGCTTGATTGATAGGAAAAGCTAGGAAGTATTTAGGAATCAAAATAAATTCTGACACGGAATCTTCAATTCCAGGCCACGTCGGTCTATCCCTAACTGTCCGCCATCATTGATTTGTGAGTTCTATTAGAAATTCCATTGTTGTAAAACCGCACACAGTGCGCATATATAAACCCCATTCTTTCACTAGCTAGTTTTTTTTTTATATCTCCGTACACCTCGCCGCATTTTTGAAGGCAATAAGCTTTAGCGAAATTTCCCTCATTCATTTATTACAAAATTGTAGGCCAGGTAGAAAGGCCGACACATGGTCATGAGACCCCCCACCCCACCACCCGCCTGACTCGCCCATTGATGGCAGACGTTATGTGACCAGAAGTAAACAATTTGTTCCCTCCCCAAGCACGTCCGCACTGCCTCCGTGCATGTTATGAGATTAAGCAATTCTTTTTTTCTCTCTCTCTCTCACCCTCGTGCGTTGGAGATCTTAAAATTCGATAGGATCGATGTACTGTTTTCATTACGGCACATTTAAAATTATGTAACAGAGCAAGAAAAATTTCCTTTACACACCATAAGTGTATAACACAGTAAGCTTTTTGTTTTATTAGCTCTGCAGCATCTCTCCACAAAATAAAATATACAAAAAAGCTTACTTTAGCTTGGGATAATTTTTCGTTCATTAAGAACCATTAAGTGTATTCAGACATATTAACAAATGCCCTGAATTTTGTCTTACTCAAACATATAAATTTCTCACTGTTGTTTTTCTTATTCAGACATATTAAATTTTAACAGTCTTTCAGACACCCTTAGGTTTCTTACTCAGACATATTTGTCTTATTTATTTATCTTATTCAGACAAACTAATCTTCATTCACTCTGAACAATTGAGTGTTTCAGATTTGTCTTCTTCAGAAGTATTAAATTTTAACTAAGTCTTCCAGACATACTGACTATTTGTCTTATTCAGACATATGAAATAACAGTCTCTTCAGACATCCTGAAATTTGTCTTATTCAGACATATCCTTTTATTTTCCTTCTGAACAACTGAGTCTTTTCAGACACCTGAAATTTCAGTCTTTTCAGAAAATCTGAGTGTATTCAGACACCTGAGTCCTTTGGGACACCAAAATTCCTTTGGGACACCCTGAGTCTTTCGAGACAACCTAAGTCCTTTGGGACACCTTGAGTCTTTTGAGACACACTGAGTCCTTTGGGACACCCTGAATCTTTCAAGACACCCTGAGTACTTTGGGACACCCTGAGTCTTTCGAGACACCCTGAGTCCTTTCGGACACCTTGAGTCCTTCGAGACACCCTGATTCCTTTGGTGCACCCTGAGTCTTTTGATTCACCCTGAGTCCTTCGGGACACCTTGAGTCTTTTGTTGAGACACCCCGAGTCCTTCGGGACACCCTGAGCCTTCTGAGACAACCTGAGTTTTTCAGACATATTGATTTTCTATTGGGTGCAGCCCATATACTCATTATTTCAAGATGTCTGGAATCTCCAGAGCCCAGCAAAATGAGGACTTCAAATTCTACATGTCCTCTGGAAAGGACATGGGACTATCAGGACAAGCACCGAGGGATTGGGTCTAAGAGAGAGTAGATGATGCCAAGGCAGAAAGAGAGGCAGAAAGATAGGAGAAGGAGAAAGAAAAAATAACCCAGGAGAAACAAGAAGAGGCAGAAAGATAGGAAAAGGAGAAAGAAAGAATAACTCAGGAGAAACGAGAAGAGGAAGAAAGGCAGGGTAAGGAGAAAGAAAGAATAGCTCAAGAGAAATGAGAAGAGGCAGAAAGAAGGCCCAGGAGAAACGGGAAGAGGCAGAAAGACAGGAGAAGGAGAAAGAAACAATAGCCCTGCAGAAAAGTGAAGAGGCAGAAAGACAGAAGGAGAAAGAAAGAATAGCCCAGGAGAAATGAGAAGAGGCAGAAAGACAGAAGGAGAAAGAAAGAATAGCCCAGGAGAAACGAGAAGAGGCAGAAAGGCAGGAGAGGGAGAAAGAAAGAATAGCCCAGGAGAAACGAGAAGAGGCAGAAAGATAGAAGGAGAAAGAAAGAATAGCCCAGGAGAAACGAGAAGAGGCAGCAAGACAGAAGGAGAAAGAAAGAATAGCCCAGGAGAAATGAGAAGAGGGAGAAAAGCAGGAGAGGGAGAAAGAAAGAATAGCCCAGGAGAAATGAGAAGAGGCAGAAAGACAGAAGGAGAAAGAAAGAATAGCCCAGGAGAAATGAGAAGAGGGAGAAAAGCAGGAGATGGAGAAAGAAAGAATAGCCCAGGAGAAATGAGAAGAGGCAGAGAGAAGGGCCCAGGATAAACGAGAAGAGGCAGAAAGACAGGAGAAGGAAAAAGAAATAATAACTCAGGAGAAACGAGAAGAAGCAGAAATACAGGAGAAGGAGAAAGAAAGAATAGCCAAGGAGAAATGAGAAGAGGCAGAAAGACAGAAGGAGAAAGAAAGAATAGCCCAGGAGAAATGAGAAGAGGGAGAAAAGCAGGAGAGGGAGAAAGAAAGAATAGCCCAGGAGAAATGAGAAGAGGCAGAGAGAAGGGCCCAGGAGAAACGAGAAGAGGCAGAAAGACAGGAGAAGGAGAAAGAAATAATAACTCAGGAGAAACGAGAAGAAGCAGAAAGACAGGAGAAGGAGAAAGAAAGAATAGCCCAGGAGAAACGAGAAGAGGCAGAAAGGCAGGAGAGGGAGAAAGAAAGAATAGCCCAGGAGAAACGAGAAGAGGCAGAAAGATAGAAGGAGAAAGAAAGAATAGCCCAGGAGAAACGAGAAGAGGCAGCAAGACAGAAGGAGAAAGAAAGAATAGCCCAGGAGAAATGAGAAGAGGCAGAAAGACAGAAGGAGAAAGAAAGAATAGCCCAGGAGAAATGAGAAGAGGCAGAAAGACAGAAGGAGAAAGAAAGAATAGCCCAGGAGAAATGAGAAGAGGGAGAAAAGCAGGTGAGGGAGAAAGAAAGAAAAGCCCAGGAGAAATGAGAAGAGGCAGAGAGAAGGGCCCAGGAGAAACGAGAAGAGGCAGAAAGACAGGAGAAGGAGAAAGAAATAATAACTCAGGAGAAACGAGAAGAAGCAGAAATACAGGAGAAGGAGAAAGAAAGAATAGCCCAGGAGAAATGAGAAGAGGCAGAAAGACAGAAGGAGAAAGAAAGAATAGCCCAGGAGAAATGAGAAGAGGGAGAAAAGCAGGAGAGGGAGAAAGAAAGAATAGCCCAGGAGAAATGAGAAGAGGCAGAGAGAAGGGTCCAGGAGAAACGAGAAGAGGCAGAAAGACAGGAGAAGGAGAAAGAAATAATAACTCAGGAGAAACGAGAAGAAGCAGAAATACAGGAGAAGGAGAAAGAAAGAATAGCCCAGGAGAAATGAGAAGAGGCAGAAAGACAGAAGGAGAAAGAAAGAATAGCCCAGGAGAAATGAGAAGAGGGAGAAAAGCAGGAGAGGGAGAAAGAAAGAATAGCCCAGGAGAAATGAGAAGAGGCAGAGAGAAGGGCCCAGGAGAAATGAGAAGAGGCAGAAAGACAGGAGAAGGAGAAAGAAATAATAACTCAGGAGAAACGAGAAGAAGCAGAAAGACAGGAGAAGGAGAAAGAAAGAATAGCCCAGGAGAAATGAGAAGAGGCAGAAAGACAGAAGGAGAAAGAAAGAATAGCCCAGGAGAAATGAGAAGAGGGAGAAAAGCAGGAGAGGGAGAAAGAAAGAATAGCCCAGGAGAAATAAGAAGAGGCAGAGAGAAGGGCCCAGGAGAAACGAGAAGAGGCAGAAAGACAGGAGAAGGAGAAAGAAATAATAACTCAGGAGAAACGAGAAGAAGCAGAAATACAGGAGAAGGAGAAAGAAAGAATAGCCCAGGAGAAATGAGAAGAGGCAGAAAGACAGAAGGAGAAAGAAAGAATAGCCCAGGAGAAATGAGAAGAGGGAGAAAAGCAGGAGAGGGAGAAAGAAAGAATAGCCCAGGAGAAATGAGAACAGGCAGAGAGAAGGGCCCAGGAGAAACGAGAAGAGGCAGAAAGACAGGAGAAGGAGAAAAAAATAATAACTCAGGAGAAACGAGAAGAAGCAGAAATACAGGAGAAGGAGAAAGAAAGAATAGCCCAGGAGAAATGAGAAGAGGCAGAAAGACAGAAGGAGAAAGAAAGAATAGCCCAGGAGAAATGAGAAGAGGGAGAAAAGCAGGAGAGGGAGAAAGAAAGAATAGCCCAGGAGAAATGAGAAGAGGCAGAGAGAAGGGCCCAGGAGAAACGAGAAGAGGCAGAAAGACAGGAGAAGGAGAAAGAAATAATAACTCAGGAGAAACGAGAAGAAGCAGAAAGACAGGAGAAGGAGAAAGAAAGAATAGCCCAGGAGAAACGAGAAGAGGCAGTAAGACAGAAGGAGAAAGAAAGAATAGCCCAGGAGAAATGAGAAGAGGGAGAAAAGCAGGAGAGGGAGAAAGAAAGAATAGCCCAGGAGAAATGAGAAGAGGCAGAAAGACAGAAGGAGAAAGAAAGAATAGCCCAGGAGAAATGAGAAGAGGGAGAAAAGCAGGAGAGGGAGAAAGAAAGAATAGCCCAGGAGAAATAAGAAGAGGCAGAGAGAAGGGCCCAGGAGAAACGAGAAGAGGCAGAAAGACAGGAGAAAGAGAAAGAAATAATAACTCAGGAGAAACGAGAAGAAGCAGAAAGACAGGAGAAGGAGAAAGAAAGAATAGCCCAGGAGAAATGAGAAGAGGCAGAAAGACAGAAGGAGAAAGAAAGAATAGCCCAGGAGAAATGAGAAGAGGGAGAAAAGCAGGAGAGGGAGAAAGAAAGAATAGCCCAGGAGAAATAAGAAGAGGCAGAGAGAAGGGCCCAGGAGAAACGAGAAGAGGCAGAAAGACAGGAGAAGGAGAAATAAATAATAACTCAGGAGAAACGAGAAGAAGCAGAAAGACAGGAGAAGGAGAAAGAAAGAATAGCCCAGGAGAAACGAGAAGAGGCAGAAAGGCAGGAGAGGGAGAAAGAAAGAATAGCCCAGGAGAAACGAGAAGAGGCAGAAAGATAGAAGGAGAAAGAAAGAATAGCCCAGGAGAAACGAGAAGAGGCAGCAAGACAGAAGGAGAAAGAAAGAATAGCCCAGGAGAAATGAGAAGAGGGAGAAAAGCAGGAGAGGGAGAAAGAAAGAATAGCCCAGGAGAAATGAGAAGAGGCAGAGAGAAGGGCCCAGGAGAAACGAGAAGAGGCAGAAAGACAGGAGAAGGAGAAAGAAATAATAACTCAGGAGAAACGAGAAGAAGCAGAAAGACAGGAGAAGGAGAAAGAAAGAATAGCCCAGGAGAAATGAGAAGAGGCAGAAAGACAGAAGGAGAAAGAAAGAATAGCCCAGGAGAAATGAGAAGAGGGAGAAAAGCAGGAGAGGGAGAAAGAAAGAACAGCCCAGGAGAAATGAGAAGAGGCAGAGAGAAGGGCCCAGGAGAAACGAGAAGAGGCAGAAAGACAGGAGAAGGAGAAAGAAATAATAGCCCAGGAGAAATGAGAAGAGGCAGAAAGACAGAAGGAGAAAGAAAGAATAGCCCAGGAGAAAAAAGAAGAGGCAGAGAGAAGGGCCCAGGAGAAACGAGAAGAGGCAGAAAGACAGGAGAAGGAGAAAGAAATAATAACTCAGGAGAAACGAGAAGAAGCAGAAAGACAGGAGAAGGAGAAAGAAAGAATAGCCCAGGAGAAATGAGAAGAGGCAGAAAGACAGAAGGAGAAAGAAAGAATAGCCCAGGAGAAACGAGAAGAGGCAGAAAGATAGAAGGAGAAAGAAAGAATAGCCCTGCAGAAAAGTGAAGAGGCAGAAAGACAGAAGGAGAAAGAAAGAATAGCCCAGGAGAAATGAGAAGAGGCAGAAAGACAGAAGGAGAAAGAAAGAATAGCCCAGGAGAAATGAGAAGAGGCAGAGAGAAGGGCCCAGGAGAAACGAGAAGAGGCAGAAAGACAGGAGAAGGAGAAAGAAATAATAACTCAGGAGAAACGAGAAGAAGCAGAAAGACAGGAGAAGGAGAAAGAAAGAATAGCCCAGGAGAAATGAGAAGAGGCAGAAAGACAGAAGGAGAAAGAAAGAATAGCCCAGGAGAAATAAGAAGAGGCAGAGAGAAGGGCCCAGGAGAAACGAGAAGAGGCAGAAAGACAGGAGAAGGAGAAAGAAATAATAACTCAGGAGAAACGAGAAGAAGCAGAAAGACAGGAGAAGGAGAAAGAAAGAATAGCCCAGGAGAAATGAGAAGAGGCAGAAAGACAGAAGGAGAAAGAAAGAATAGCCCAGGAGAAACGAGAAGAGGCAGAAAGATAGAAGGAGAAAGAAAGAATAGCCCAGGAGAAATGAGAAGAGGCAGAAAGACAGAAGGAGAAAGAAAGAATAGCCCATGAGAAATGAGAAGAGGGAGAAAAGCAGGAGAGGGAGAAAGAAAGAATAGCCCAGGAGAAATGAGAAGAGGCAGAGAGAAGGGCCCAGGAGAAACGAGAAGAGGCAGAAAGACAGGAGAAGGAGAAAGAAATAATAACTCAGGAGAAACGAGAAGAAGCAGAAAGACAGGAGAAGGAGAAAGAAAGAATAGCCCAGGAGAAATGAGAAGAGGCAGAAAGACAGAAGGAGAAAGAAAGAATAGCCCAGGAGAAATGAGAAGAGGGAGAAAAGCAGGAGAGGGAGAAAGAAAGAATAGCCCAGGAGAAATGAGAAGAGGCAGAGAGAAGGGCCCAGGAGAAACGAGAAGAGGCAGAAAGACAGGAGAAGGAGAAAGAAATAATAACTCAGGAGAAACGAGAAGAAGCATAAATACAGGAGAAGGAGAAAGAAAGAATAGCCCAGGAGAAATGAGAAGAGGCAGAAAGACAGAAGGAGAAAGAAAGAATAGCCCAGGAGAAATGAGAAGAGGGAGAAAAGCAGGAGAGGGAGAAAGAAAGAATAGCCCAGGAGAAATGATAAGAGGCAGAGAGAAGGGCCCAGGAGAAACGAGAAGAGGCAGAAAGACAGGAGAAGGAGAAAGAAATAATAACTCAGGAGAAACGAGAAGAAGCAGAAAGACAGGAGAAGGAGAAAGAAAGAATAGCCCAGGAGAAATGAGAAGAGGCAGAAAGACAGAAGGAGAAAGAAAGAATAGCCCAGGAGAAATGAGAAGAGGGAGAAAAGCAGGAGAGGGAGAAAGAAAGAATAGCCCAGGAGAAATGAGAAGAGGCAGAGAGAAGGGCCCAGGAGAAACGAGAAGAGGCAGAAAGACAGAAGAAAGAGAAAGAAATAATAACTCAGGAGAAACGAGAAGAAGCAGAAAGACATGAAAAGGAGAAAGAAAGAATAGCCCAGGAGAAATAAGAAGAGGCAAAAAGACAGGAGAAGGAGATAGAAAGAATAACCCAGGAGAAACGAGAAGAGACAGACAGACAGGAGAGGGAGAAGGAAAGTGCTCATCAGCTTGCAATGGCAGCTCACAACAAGTGCAACACATCAACATCCTCTCCTCGCTCAACCCTCAGCAGTGTAGGCACCCTCATAAGAAAATGTGACAAAGCCGAGCTTGAAGCTCGACCATGTTGAATAGGTCCTGACGACCTATCAGCCCTCTACTGAAGAAATTTCTCTGATCTTAGGATGGCACCATAAAGGAAAGGGTGCTATTGCATTCAATGCTCTCCTTCCTAAGGATCAAGGAAACCTTGACCTTGCCCGCCAAGCCATTATAAAGGCTTTTGAAATAACTCCCAACCTTTGGAGGTAAACGTGGAGAAATATGCCCAAGGAATCAGTACAAACCTAGTATGAGTGGATCTTCAAAAAGACCCAGGCCCTAAAATGATGGCTAGAATTGCTGAAAGAAACTAGTGTGGAGGAAGTCCTCGAACTTTTCCAGCTTGAGGACTTCTTATTTTATGCCCTGCCAGCTCTTGCCTAAGACAGTGGTCGAGTGCTGCCGTTGGGCTATCATATGGGATATGCATCATCCCCATCATAGTTCCCGTGGCCGAAAACTATATCCCTCCTCACCTGCCTCGACCAACTCCCAGTGACGCCTGAAGGCTGAAAATCAACCAGAAAGCCCCTCTACGTCCTCAAACAGGACAACATCCCGAGCCACACCTGGGTTGTGGATGAAGGGTAAAGAGCCAGCTCCCTCGTATGGGACAGGTCCAAGTAAAGATTATAGCCGGACTTATTGCCCCACTTGCAAGGTCTATGGCCACTCTGCCCAATGGACAAAATGCCCTAATAACAATAAATCTAGTACACCTGCCGTCGCCTTGGCTGTCACCGATCCAACCGCTTTAGGTCCTCCAGCCCAGGGTCCCATTTATGTGGCACTTCCCTGAGGTAGGTGCCCCGCCAGCTAGGTCAAAGCATTTGATGATTCTGGCACACAAATGTCCCTCATAAGGGAAGACAAAGTTCCCCATGGAGCTATCATCAACAGACGTAAACTAGTCACGATTGTGGGTATCAATCACTTCAAAACTACACTTCCTACCGTCAAGTTGAGGATCACGAGACCTCAAAGATCTGAAATTCGCAACCTTGCAGTCACCAGATATACTCCTGGAGGTTATGACCTCCTCCTGGCACAGGACTTCCAGTCCCCATCCAAGTTAGAGCAATCCAGGGGTCCAAATCCCCCAAATCATTTATTAGGCTTGAGTAAAACTCAAATGCCTGATTCAGTTCCACTGCCCATGCCACCTGAGTGCAATGTGCAGTGGCCCCCTCCTCCAAGATCGATTCCTGATCCTGTTCCAGTGCCCGGCCCTGCCCGAGTGCCAGTGCCAAGGCCCCAAGTAGATCCCCCTCTAGGAGATCCTACTCTTGATTCACAATCTCTGCCAGAGTCACTTGGGTGCACTGAGCAGTGCCAAGCTCCATCCATCCAAACCAACAAGCAAATTCCAAATCAGTTATTAATGCCTGACCCCGCCTTAGTGCCGGCACCAGAGCAGAGCCCTGATCCTAGTCCAGGCCCTCTCTCTTCTCCCTGCTTGGCTCCGCTACCAATGCTGGTAAGAGAGACGGATCCTCCTGACCACAGCAGAAGCTCACCCAAAGGTGCGGCCTCGCAACCTGTGCCTGAGCAGGTCATTCTTTCCTGCAAGCCTCTCATGCCACCCACGACCGCCTCCTCTCTGTCCCGGTCCTCTGCAGACACAGCAGTGAGTAAGGATTCTGCCATGTCTCAAATGGCAGATGAACTCCAGGAACTGCGACAGATTGTTGCAGAGCTTGTAAAGAAGGTCCCTGCATCAGCCATCAAGGAAGCCAACAGAGGTGGCATTCTAATACCGACGGGCATGGATGATTCCAGGTAGCTTATAGAGAGCTCCAGAGCTCTCCTGGCATCCGTGCCAACATGGCACAGTGCCATCCTTTTTCCCTGCGAAGTCTTTGGCACCTCTATCCAGAAGAGGATGGCAGGGTCCTTCACTATTCTATTTTCCTTATAACTCTATCCTTATTCTTCCCCAATAACATTTCCTTCCTTACTTTTCATTATTACTCACATTTATTTTATGCCTTACCAAGGCCACCATTTTACGTTAATCCCTTTTGCCCATGCAGAGTACCATTGACAGATATATGCCAACTGTTTAAAAATCCTATGAGTTCCTTTTCATATCTACCACAGCATGGGGTATTTAAAATACGATATGCCATCGACATTAGTTGTTATTATATAAGTGAAAACTTGGCACAGTGCCATTACCGTAGATGCTGGCAAATGATCCCACAGGAGGGGTCGCGCCCTCTGGCTACCTTTGCGGCTTTCTTGGGCTAAGTAATGATCCTAGCTGTCTTCCATAGGCCAAGGAATGTAATTTTGGCATATGTAGTCATCATCTTATTTTACAATCATTGATTACTCTGAATCTGTCATCTATTCTCTTTGTGAATCTCTGTAATAAATCTCGAGTCTCAGACTCACGGCCTTGTGTTTATAGTGCCCGAATGGCACTGAGCTGTTCCTCAAGTATTGTGAAACACCTAACCAAGACAATGCTTGCCTTATTGTAATGCCTCTTCAAGACAGACTAACTGCAGGTGTGCAAAGTTCGTAACTGATTATTATAAAGAGTGCTTGAAGTATCTCTAGAATTAACCTAGCACTGATTCATTGTTTTAACTATACCATTGTGTTGTGAAAAATATTCTGAGTAATGCTGCCTTAACGTAATAGGAAGTTACTGATAAAAATATGTCTTTTCTGTCAGCAAATATTTATTCTGTGTCAACATAAATGTCACAATGTTGTTTGCCTCTTGAAATTAATTGCTATGCAGAAGGTTAAGGTAAATTAGAAAACACCAAATGGAAATGAGAGATAATTAAGTAAAGCATCTAAGGGTGTTTGCGCGCTGGTAATCATTCTCACCCGATCTAGGGTGTGAAAGCTAACTTGGTTGGGGAGGTGCAACGACTGGGGTCGTTTTCTTGCAACCTCACCCGTTTTTACATTTACAAAGTGATTGAGAAAAAAAATTTAATATCCCTCATTAATTACCACAACTGATGCTTCAACTTGCCCCTTAATAAACTCTCTCTTTCATTCCCCAAAATGGATAAGATTAAACCCTCTCTTTCTGTTCAAAGTAACTGCCTTTTAGGCCTAATTCCAGGTACCCCTGCATCCAGTGCAGCAAGCGAGAGAGCCAAAAGAGAAAGTTACCCCTACCCCCCCTTCTGAACCTTCCACATGGGCTGACTGACACCATGCGTTCGACATAGAAAACGTGACAAAAATTGACCTTTGCGTCATCTGGAAGAGATGCCCAGGGTAATCCTCGAAGGTTATAAATAGGCGCTAAAACAGAAATCAAAGAGAACGCTTAGAACATGAACCGAGTATAGACATCTTTGACTTGCCTGTTCTTCTGAACCACGTGTTTCGACCCCAGGGCTCGAATCAACCAGTGGCATTAAAATTCCCTCCTCCATTGCTAGAGCCCTATTGAACGAGGACATCGTCATCCTGACTAAGGTAATGTGCTGGAGTAAGGTCCTTTTTAGCCAGTCACAATTCCTGTTATTTCTCTGTCAAATGTTTCTTTTATTTTTCCATTGTGCAATCACCTTCAGTAATTTGTGTTGGAGTATTCAGTGTTACTGTAATTATGCATTAGTGTTGAACTGAATTATCTGGCACCATCTGTGCATTCCTCAGTTTCCCTTTGTGCATCTTACTATTATTGCAAGTAACCGTCTTGCATATACTGCATTTGCAGATAGGCCTCGACTGTGGAATCTATTGGCAGATCCATGTGCAGTTCCCCTTTCCACTATGATGTTCCCTGTTACGAAGATATCGCCAGCGTAGAATATTTACTCTATGTAGGATTCACTATTTTAGCAGGCCCTTGTTATTACCTCCCCTGTAATTCGTCATTCTTCTGATCTGTGTTGTTATGTAAATATAATTAGTTAAGAGAACCCTTTAGTTTGCGTAATTCCCTCACATGAAGAAGACCCTGAGCCACAGATTTCCTTTGTTTTTTCTACGAATTGTCCTAATATTGAGTCAGATGTGTAATAAATAAAAGGAACTCCCCTGCGATATCCGTTGCAGCCCAGAGCCAAGTAAGTATTCCCCGATTATTGGTAGCAATATATATATATATATATATATATATATATATATATATATATATATATATATATATATATATATATATATATATATATATATATATATCTTCATTTTAACGTGCTTTTTTCCCATTTTTATGTGCGGTAAGCATGATGCCTTCTTTTGAAGGACTTTTGATTTGGCAGTGGGGTAGGCCGTAGCCTTGATCGGTTACAGTGCCTGACGTCGCTTAGACCCCGGTAACGAATGTGTACATGTATTGTACCAAATCCCCAGCTTCCTTTCTCCCAGCAGCGAGGAGAACTAGGCGGTTAGGTTGACAGTTCAAGATGTGTGAGGTGTCTGTTATGTTTTTAGAAGATGTTGGAGTGGCTTTGTTGATGTGTGTATTAGTCTGTAACACCCATTTGCCCTCAGCAAATCTATCTGTTGATTACCTACGTAATCCTGGGGTGTCTACACGGATAGCAAAGTATCTGCCTTCTCTGACTGGTCGGCTGGGGTGATTGAACCCTCGCCACAGACCTCTATGAAGTCTGATGTTGCTGCTCTACCGACCGAGCCATCGAGGCTCCATATATATATATATATATATATATATATATATATATATATATATATATATATATATATATATATATATATATATATATATATATATATATATATATATATATTATATATAATATATATATATATATATATATATATATATATATATATATATATATATATATATATATATATATATATATATATATATATATATATATATATATATAATATATATATATATATATATATATATATATATATATATATATATATATATATATATATATATATATACAGTGTACTTGAGGGGGCACAAGTATGTATTTATCGCGCTCCTGTTCTTTTTATAATCAATTCTTCTAATATGTCAGGAATCATTAGGCAGGCAACATTTATTCAAGTTACCAAATTGCAGAAAAGTTCGGGGAAGATATGCCATGGATAGAACATTTACATAACAAGTTTTGTGATAAGAACAAATCTTCGCTGTCTGAAGTTGCTACATGTTTTTATTTCTCATAAGGAAAAATTCTGTAAAGCTCAAATTGTTTTAATTTAATGTTCCTCTAAGACTCCTTCTTTGCCTAACTAAGCATCAGGCATTCCTCGTATTCTAGTGGCTCGTTCTTCTCCTGTATCCAATGGACTTCACTATACTGGTAAATTTTAAAGGAAAATAACTTTTTTTTTTTCAAAATGAAAATTCCAAGGTAAATGTCAGCTGTATCACGTTACTGAAAATTGCTTTTGAATCCCAAGAATCCAAATATACAATAGAGTAAGAATTAAATAATTATTTGTATCAACTATTTAACAGCAAAATCCAACGTATCACTCAAATAAAAGTAAGAATTAATTTCTGAAAGCTGAAGCTATTTCGAAAACCCTGGGTTTAAATCTACTTTTGATGAAGCTGTGGGTAAGAATATAATATTTTATTGGTTATGAAAATAATCAACTACTTTTAATTTTCCTTTGGGATAAATAGGGCTATTTCTTTGTTTCTCTACTTTGATTAAATTCACTTGGATTTCCCATTATTCCAGATTTCATCTGTGAGGATGGCAACGTCTGAAATACAATAAAGTGGGTCGATTGTCTATCCCCAGCTATTCATTCTGCGGGTACTTCCCTGGGGTAGAGTCATCCGCTGTGAAGAAAACGTATGTTTACAACATATTTTGTTTGTTCACCTTAGGCCCTAATAAGATTACACAGGATGCTTATGGAGTGTAATTCTCTCTCTCTCTCTCTCTCTCTCTCTCTCTCTCTCTCTCTCTCTCTCTCTCTCTCTCTCTCTCTCATAATACATACACAAACACACCGTATTCACTAAAATCAATACCTGGAAGGAAAAGAAAACGTCGTTTTAGCAGATTTTGGCTTTTTCTCGTCTCTCATTAGCGTGGGGCAACGCATTATTAGTGTACCTTCAAATAATGGCACAACATTTGAACACGAGTTTTGATGAGAGAGAGAGAGAGAGAGAGAGAGAGAGAGAGAGAGAGAGAGAGAGAGATGAGAGAGAGAGAGAGAGAGACGTATACCATGTTTTAGGCCTGCATTTGCTCAGTAAAACCCCTTCTTCCTCCTGTCCCCCCACCAGCTCCTTAGTTTCCTTTCACACTACTACGAACTCAATAACAATAAAGTCACAACTGCACACAGGAGAAATACCAATTAACTTCCCTCTGGTCATAATAAGTGTGGTCAATGTATGATAACACGAATATCTAGGTCAATTTTCTTAGTTATCTTCAAAAATGCAATTTCTGTGTGTGTGTGTGTGGGAAATGTCAGATTTCAGATAATTAGCTTCCTTTCAGGGGATTAACCAACTTTCCCGAGAACGATGCCATTTCTACTGTAAATTAAGACGGATGGAATATTCTGTTTGTCAGTGATTCTGACCTGGTTAGAAATTTCGTGCGTAACTTTCTCTCTCTCTCTCTCTCTCGTCTCTCTCTCTCTCTCTCTCTCTCTCTCTCTCTCTCTCTCTCTCTTGAGGGACTTGATTCATACAGTATTCCAATTCTTCGACAAGCGAGATAGGTGTGGCACTAATTAAGGCATAATGAATAATACTGAAAACTCTCCTGACTTTGGTTCGCTCTGGCTCACTGTGGAAGCCATTCTCATACTATTTTCGTACCGTTATTTCCGTTCTTTTGATCGTCCTTATTTCAGTATTATAACGCCACACATAATATCGGAAAACAAGGCAACGCACGAGTCAGTTATCGGTCAGTTTCTCTCATTATTCCCCTTTTTTATGGAATAAAGGACTAAATGGTTTCTATGATGATAACTTTAATTTGACAATACTGCGCAAAGGAAGCCAATTATCGTAAAGGTGTCAAGCAATAAGTGTTTTCGTAGGTTCATCAAAATCCGTACAATTATTCTTGGGGTAGCACGCTGGCAGTCGTCATTCGCAGTGAGACAAGCACTAGTGAAATCATAAGCATAACAGAGGCAATCATTTTCCATCCTCCGACGAGAGGCCAGCAAATCCCTAAAACAAAGGAATGATAACTGATCATCAAGCAACAAAACGGGAACGCTGTCCTATTAATCATTCTTTCGTTGTC
>JANJGK010000032.1:27171407-27234738 GCA_039081455.1 Macrobrachium rosenbergii
ATACATATATATATATATTATATACATATATATATATATATATATATAGTATATATTATATATATATATATATATATATATATATATATATATATATATATATATATATATATATATATTATATATATATATATATATATATATATATATATATATATATATATATATATATATATATATATATATATATATATATATATATATATATATATATATATATATATATGTATATATATATATATGTATGTATATATATATATATATATATATATATATATATATATATATATATATATATATATATATATATATATATATATATATATATATATATATATATATATATATATATATATATATATATATATATATATATATATATATATATATATATATATATATATATATATATATATATATATATATATATATATATATATATATATATGGTGTGTTTGGGGCTATGTAGGGAGTTAAAGAGATGGATGGTATGTTAAAAAAAATCCTAAAAGTCTCTTCCAGTACCCCTTCAGCCCAAGCCACATTCGTTTCTGCATTTTAGTTTTCAGCCGTAATATTCGCACCTTTCATGAATAGAGCCTTCCGGTCGTCCTCGTAAAAGCGTAGAGAGGAGCCGTAGTACTTTTCGTTAACTGACTTGACAGTAATCAGTCTCTCAGACCTTAGAGTTAGCCTGCTCATTAAAAGGAAAAGAAATACGATCTATAAAGAAACGAAGTTTTCTCTTACGCAGGTGCTCTTAGTCTGTTGCATAGATCAAATTCCTGGCACTCTGATATTAATCTTCCTCTCTATTCTTGTTTCTCATATCCCGAAATTTTTGTTATTTTGCATTACTGGCAGCTAAGTAACGTGTGCACACTACATAGCTTATGTAAAGAGCAGCAAATGCAACATTCATGAGTTTATCCGGTCCATCTCCATTTGCACTGGATTATTTGGATTATGGACGATTACCCTTTAAGTTTATGAAAAATTGTTCTTACGTAAAAGATATATAGGTGACATTTTTAATTTAGTCGGCTCGACTACGCAGTATATTTCTTTAGTTGCAGAGAATTTGCCAGATATGGTACCATAAAATATCACTGAAGTTAACCATAGCAGTGTCGCTAATGTTATGCAGGTTAGGCTAGACGGAGACAGACAGATATATGTAGATTCATTATCAAATGAAATTGTAATATAACTAAACGTGTCTTGATTAAATTTGTATTTTTTATGTAGAGTACATTATGCTTAATGTAGTGAGAAATATGTTTAATAGTTTAATTTGGGAATGATTTATGTAAAGCTAGAATACTTTATAATTTCCGGGATATGTTATTTGAAAACAAGTGATGTTCGTAAGTTCAAAAGGTTGGGAACTCCTGGCCACAGGTACACAGTCACTTTGCAACTCTCCCTCAACTATCACAGTTTCTATGACTATGAGCCGACCGTGCTATTGTGAAAGAGAGAGAAGTGCATTCTCTTTTTGTTACCACATTAAAGAACAAGGGGGGACAGTGTGGGTGTTATGTACAGTATGTGTGTGTGTGTGTGTGTGTGTGTGTGTGTGTGTGTGTGTGTGAGAGAGAGAGAGAGAGAGAGAGAGAGAGAGAGAGAGAGAGAGAGAGAGAGAGAGAGATTACTAGACTTTTACGTGTCTTGTCAATAAACGACAGGCAATAAAGTTAACAACACATCTGAGTATCCTTCAGAATACAAGTTAATTCTGTTATTTGTATAGAGTTGAGTCACAATAGGCAATGGTCTCTCTCACTCTCTCGTCTCTTTGCCTTTCGCGAGTTTAAAAATAGTTTGAAAGCGGGGAGACAGATTTTGAATGTTTAGAGCATTTACTCACTCTGCTTGAGAGTTCAGTCAGTATTCCTGCATCGTTTCTTAGTTGAGGAATTAACTTCAGAGTCTTCTCTTTGTCGCGTGTAGCTATTTGGCAGAAGGCGAATTTCACTTATAAATAGTAACAAAGAAGGTGAGAACTGCAGTCGCTTGATGCAGTTTTGCTCTGATTTTTTCCATTTTTAAAGATGAAGGCGATAAATCCTTATCAAAATATGCAATTGGAAAACAACAGATAACAATTCATAACTCTTTTTAAAGCAATGGAAGTTCTGAGGCTAACAATTTGCGGTATTTTACACTCCTTTGCAATTCACTAAGCGAGCTCTCATCATTTAGGCGATCATGTCGGGCTCCATCTTAATTTTAGATCAAAATTTTTGGGAACAAACTATCTCTCACACTCACGTAGGGTAAAATTAAAAACTAGTGCAGATTAGCTTTCTTCATCACGGTGCTGTGGATCTCATGAACATAATCTGATGTAAAGTGAAAAGAACCTTAGCATGCTAATTCATTCTGTTTCTTCACCAACAATGGGAACTACATTCTTTTATGATTAATAGAACTACTGAAAGGTATTGTACGATATGTGTTCCTTCATAAAGTTCACCGTTTTGTACGCACACACGCACAGACATACATACCAACAAATATATATATATATATATATATATATATATATATATATATATATATATATATATATATATATATATATATATATATATATATATATATGATTATTATCACTTTTGTACGTGATTCATTTATCACACATTACCACAGGTGAAAAATAAGAAACGGGGTGTAGGTCCTGACCGGTTTCGACTTTATTTCCAAGCCATTGACGAAGGACTGATACAGAATTTTATATACACACCCTTTAGTATTGTCATGGGAGTCCATCGATGGAAATGGAAATGGAAAATGATGGGTGCTTACCATTTTTGGATGTCCTCATACGAAGAAATAGTAGTGGGTTTAAATATAGTGTGTATAGAAAACCCACTAATATTTCTTCCTATGTGCATTTCTATTCTGGACAAAGCAATAAGGTTAAAAAGTCAGTGTTTTCATCTATGTTTTTAAGAGCATTACGGGTATGTAGCCCTGAATATATTGATGATGAAATAGATAAGATTAGGAATGCAGGCAAAAAATTGAAATATCCTGATAGTGTATTAAACAGTGCATTTGAAGCGGCAAAAAAGACTATGTATCAAAACCAGAAAGAACCTTACAACACAAAAAATTTGCTTGTTTTGCCTTATAATAATAATATGAAAGATATCCCTCATCTTCTTAAGAATTTTGGTGTTAATGTCGCATTTAAGAACAATACAACAATGAAAAATGTACTTATCAAGAACTCCCCAGACAATACTAAAGGGTGTGTATATAAAATTCCGTGTAAGTCTTGTGACAACTTTTATATTGGCCAAACCGGGAAAGCACTGGAAAAAAGAATTGAACAACATAAGAAATGTGTGAGGTATGCACAAGGGAACAGTGGTATATTTGTACATGTTAGTGAGAACAATCATGCTATCAACTGGGAAGGGGCAAAAAGGATTGTATATTCTAATAATGCACTGGAAAGGAACATCATTGAATCTAGCTTTATAAAAGAAAGTTACAACCATAATATGAATATCAGTCAAGGGATGTATAAACTTGATCCTTTAATATCAAAAGAAATTTGTAAATTGTTTAAACTTTAAGGTAGGCAGTAGAGATGTATGAAAATAGGACTATCATATTTGTAAACACAGTACGAGGGTAGTAATGTTAATGAGTTTCCAAACTGCGCCTCCATGACACCTGTCAGGTGTGGATCTGAGGTGGGGTATGGTCTGTTTATCATCAATGTCCCCAGAGAGTCTATTGTGATTTTTAGCCAAATGAGTTTTAAAGGCCACTCCTACCTCGACACCGGCCTGAGTGGGGATATGGAGTCCCTAACGGTTGTGTATGTTCGTCAGTACTGTTCTTGTAGTATATATATTTGTGACTTCTCACACTCTGTATCAGTCCTTCGTCAGTGGCTTGGAAATAAAGTCGAAACCGGTCAGGACCTACACCCCGTTTCTTATTTTTCACCTGTGGTAATGTGTGATATATATATATATATATATATATATATATATATATATATATATATATATATATATATATATATATATATATATATATATATATATATATATATATATATATATATATATATCAGGTAAGGGTGACGAAGTGAAAATCGTTCATGAATAGGTCAAACACGTATTACGCCAACGCGTTTCGTTACGACATTGTTACATTCTTAAGGCCAGAAAAAGAGAGAAAAAAAAAACGTACAAATTAAAGTACATGTCTATATTATATTGAGACTCTAAAAGAAAAAAAATGTATATTCTATGTATTTTTGAATTGTAGGTTTTTTCTCTCTCTTTTTTAACCTTGAGAATGTAACAATGTCGTTACAAAACGCGTCGGCGTAATAAATGTTTGACCTAATAATGAGCGACCTTCACTTCATCACCCTTACCTAATGTGTTGTGTGGTCCGACTGCAAAAACATCTTTCTTCTATATATATATATATATATATATATATATATATATATATATATATATATATATATATATATATATATATATATATATATATATATATATATATATATATATATGAATGTCTTTTCCTGTAATACTACAGTGTAATATGAAAATAAGAAGGCCCATAAAACACTATTTAAACGTTGAAACCATATATTTCGGGCACTTGTTTCTGTGCCCCTGTTCACTGGTAGAATATGGACAGGTGGAAAGTTACAATGGTATATATACAAAAACATGAAGGTGTGGCCTTAGGCCTCCGATGTTAAGGAGGTGGCGTTTCTTAAGAAGGAGGAGATTGACCAAATTCCCTAGTGGTTTTTGGCCTCATTAGCTCCCGTTTGGCGATGGATCTGGCGGTCGCGTTTCTTGGGTCATCTTCTTCAAAAGGGGTGCGAGGATTAAGGTGTCAATGGCGTCCGATTTCCAATGTCCTCCTGACAGGTTCATATTGTTGGTTTGATTGATGATAGCAGATTCCAGCATCTTTCTTTTGTACGGACAGCTACTCTTGAAAACCAACTCCGCCCCACTCCAGTTAATGACATGCCCTGTATTTCTAATATGTAGGAAAATTCCAAGCGTAACGTACTGATCTTTTGTGCTCTGTTATTCTTTGCGAGAGCGATCTACCTGTCTCGCCTACATAAATGTCATGACAATTACTACACGGTATCTTGTAAACTCCGGCTTCTTCCCTTTTGTTATTTAAGTATACGTTAACGAGCGAACTCCCGATGGATTTGGGATAATGGAAAATGAAAGGATTATTAGAACTGAGTTGCTCGGTGGCCTTTTTGGATGTTTTCATCGTATGGAAGCTTTATTTTGTTGTTGAAATCTATTTGTCTGTTGTGAGTGGGACCTCTGTAGTATATTTTATTTGCTTTATTAATAGCCCTCTCGACAATGTGTGGTGGATAGAGCAGTTGCATTAGGTGTTGGCGGATCGTGTTAAATTCTTGATCCAGGTACTCATTTGAACATATCCTAAGTCCTCTGAGGAATAGGTTGCACCCTACCATGATTTTTACGGAGACGTCGTGGTAGCTTAAGAAATGAATGTAGGAGACAGCGAAGGTGGGTTTTCTATATACTGTAATTGCATACCTGTTCTGTTTTCTTATGATCAGTACATCTAGGAACGGCAGTTTTCCGTCCTTTTCCCATTCTGTTTTAAATTTTATGGTCGGAACTAGCGAATTTAGCCTATTAAAAAATTCCTTAAAGTCCCCCCAGCTATTGTCCCAGAAAGTAAAGATATCATCTACGTATCTAAGCCAGATCATGTTATGGGGTTTGATAGACGACAAAAGTTCTGTTTCGAAATATTCCATGTACAAGTTTGCTAGAAGGGGTGATAGGGGACTTCCCATGCTACAGCCAAATTTTTGTTTGTAAAAATTACCACCTGTCCATATTCTACCAGTGTGTTCTACCAGTGAACAGGGGCACAGAAACAAGTGCCCGAAATATATGGTTTCAACGTTTAAATAGTGTTTTATGGGCCTTCTTATTTTCATATATATATATATATATATATATATATATATATATATATATATATATATATATATATATATATATATATATATATATATATATATATATATATATATATATATATATATATATATATATATATATATATATATATATATATATATATATATATATATATATATATATATATATATATATATATATATATATATATATATATATATATATATATATATATATATATATATATATATATATATATATATATATATATATATATATATATATATATATATATATATATATATATATATATATATATATATATATATATATATATATATATATATATATATATATATATATATATATATATATATATATATATATATATATATATATATATATATATATATATATATATATATATATATATATATATATATATATATATATATATATATATATATATATATATATATATATATATATATATATATATATATATATATATATATATATATATATATATATATAAGTAGGGCTAAAGGTGGCATTTGGGGTCCTGGCATCCTGAACATTTGGCGGCCTCAACAAAGGGTGTCATTTGGCGTCCTTAATTACTATTATTATTATTATTTTGATATTTTTAAAATTCACCACAGCCATCTCTATTTCGCAGCCTCCTCCTCCTCCACTTCGAATGTCTTCGTTGCACCTCCACCGCCGACCGTCGCACCTCCACTGAGTGAAGCAAATGCGATGGAAACCTCTGCAGCGAATGGTGGAAGACATTGTCGAGTAGGCGGCACCAAACAGCGAGTGCCCCAGCAGCAGGAAGCATCGTTGCTTGACAGGGAAGGAGAGGTAGGCAACCGGATTGCGAGTGCCATCACATATTCAACTGCAGTGGGAACGCACGTCGATGTGACAATGGCACTCAGACTTAACTGAATGCAACTCGCCAAGGAGGTTATAAGCGCTCTCAAAAATCTGAATGTAAATAGTGCCATGCTATACTTGTACATTGTCATCAGCAGAGAGAGGATGACGGGTGCCAGTGCCACTCATGAAACTGGTACTTTTTACCTTAATACCCTACCAGTGTTAACATTGGTGGACACTGCTCGATTTGATAGGCGAGGGTATCGAATATGTGACGAGCAATCTGGAAGATAGACTAAACTTGAGTGAAGGTTCAGGTTGGCGCATCACATCATTGCGCAGTGTACAGATCAAGATCTGGTGAGAATTGGTGAACATGGCCATTTTTCGAGAGTATCCTGCAGGAGTTGGGGGCGGTGGACAAATCGTTAACATCAATTCGGGGTACAACTGCGTCATTACAGTGCTAGAAGCATACAGCATACTCGAGGGAAATGATGATCCTAACCACAACCTCACCCGAGATGTGAAAAGACGAATAAACTTGAAACGCTTCGCCATTAAACACATGCCTGACATACCTGTGAACAGTGATACCTTCAAAACGTTAGAGAAGGATAACAACCTTAATATTTATGAATATAAATTGAGTGAAGTGGTCATAGGAAAGGGACAGAAAAAACATTGGACAATGCATCTTGCTAGAAAGGGGGGCAATAAATCGTGTCCCCGACGAGTTCCTCTACTGTTGATCACTGATGACCATGTCGCCCTCATCAAGGATTTACCAACCTTCGTCGATACTTTCCATCGTTTGAAATCAGGTAGGCGTGACCATGCAGCGGGCGTGTGTTACAACTACCTCACCCTCATCAAAACTCCAGCCATTTGCGATGCTCACACCCAAAGTTGTCCAACCCGAACCACCATTCTATACCCCAAACCTGGCCAGTTTAAACAGTTCACCAAAGTGAAAGCACTGAATAAAAGCTGACACATCACCTTCTTAGATTCTGAAGCATACAACAGACAGCCAGAAGAAGAAGATGAAAACCCGATAATCGTTTCGAAGCAGAAAGTTTACGCCTATTGCTACGTCATCATTGATGGCAGAAGCGGCGAATACTGCATACACAGAGTAGGTGTAGGTGAACAGTGTGTCGACGATTTTCTCGATAAAATTGCGAGAGATTGGGCCAGGTTATGTGAGAGGAAATTAAATGTGAAACAAGTTGAAAGATCCCTGACCGTTTTAGTGCATAATTTATCATACGATGCTGCCCTCATCTTGAAAGAAGTTTCCGCCAATCACAACTTCAAAATTTTGAAACGCGATGGGGGTACATTTTATGCATTGAAAACAGGTGACATCCGATTGATGGACAGTTTGAACAAGATAAGAGGATCACTTTCCATTCTCGCTTAGAGCCATATTAAACAGAAGGAGTCACTGGAAATCACACATCGGATGTTATCCAAATATCCTGACGAGTGCACCGAACTGGTTTTAAGTATGGGTAAACAGTATTACCCCTATGATTATGTCACAGGTTTCAACATGTAAAAAAAAACGGGTGTCCCACTTAAAAGTGCAATTCAATTCCTCACTGACGGGGAAAAGCATACCCGACGAAGGATACGAGCACGTCTGCAAAGTGTGGAAGGCTGCAAAGTGTACTAACCTGCTTGATTACACCATTTTATATTTGGTTATGGATGTGGGATTATTGAGCGATGTTTACTCAGCTTGGAGGAATGTCGCTTACGTGCAATTTGGATTAGACCCAGTCCATTATTTAACCTCTACCTCTCTCTCCCTCTAGATGCATTTCTTCACTCTTCACGGATGCACGTCCCCGTAATTTCTGATGGGGAAACTTACCATTTGATTTCCAACAACATTAGAGGCGGTTTCTGCAGTCTAGTCCAAAGACATGTCATAGCCAACAATCCTGAGTTAAATCCTAATTTTAAAATGGGTGACAAACAATCATATACAGTATATTATATGTTGATTTCACTAGTTTTTATCCCACAGCCATGAGCAGATATAAAATGCCTCTGGATGAAGTAACGGTGCTCTCCCCCGCCGAACTTGAGAGTTTTATCGCCAGCAATATCACGAGCATCAATTCGCAGGGAGAATACAGTTACTTCATCCTCCTCAATACCAAGAAGGTTAGAGACGGTGTCGCCCTCCGGACTGATGACTTCCCTCTGGCCCTGCACCATATGAACGTGACTCTCCAACACCTCTCCCCATACATTAAAAGTCTATTGGAAAAATGCAATGTGGAGCTGCCTAAAAAGAATGTCAAACTGGTGGGTACACATTTGCCAATGTGCACCCATCTGATCTGTCTTCCTCTTTTACGGACGCTGATAAGACTCAGGTTGGAAGTGGAGAGGATAAGGAAAGTTTACAAGGGAATAAGAAAAATAAGAAGAAGAGAATGATGAATCAAAGGGTTAAATCGAGAAGTAAATATAACAAGGATGTGTACGATCTTCTTTAATTCATTAACCTTTTACCAGTTGCTGTGCACGCACATATTCTCTCTCCTCTTCTATTTTTTTTTTTTTTTCAGGAATGGTGGGCATTGTTCTTAACGTGCCAGGGACGGGAAACAAGGTTCCTGTCTCCTCCTATACTGCGGGTATCTCAGAATTGTTCCCGAATGTAAACAGATGTAGGATTATAGAAAGCTTGATTAATTCGAAGGAAAGGTTGGATTTCACACCGAGTAACAATTCAGTAAATTGATTCCTGACTGACAGCTATATCGAGTTTCGTATTGATGGTATTAGCGGTTCCTTCTTGGATTTACCGAGTATAGCGTTGGAATTATACATTACAGTGGCCAGGGCCGGTGTGCGGCTAGTAGACAAGGTACATATTGTACTGGTTAATGGTAAAAGTAATACGCTTTTTAAATCTGTCTCTGTTTTCTTGAATGAAAAGTTGGTTGAATCATGTCCTGTTTTTAACTATCAATCATACATAAAAATGCTGGAGAGCATTAAAACCAGCGCACTACTGACTGTTGGTATAAGTTGGTTTTTCCACATTGACTTTATCTCTATGTATGGTGTTACAGAGACTTATACCGCTGCTCCTTTTGGACAGCTGAGTAGGTGGGAATCTCGGGTGATGAGCTCCGTTAAGACGGGGGGAGTTCACACGTACTTTAGACTCCTTATAGATCTGGCGAGTATAGACATGTATTTGCTGGATTCCGTGGATTTGAGAATAAGACTCAAAATGGCAAATAACAACTGGGTGATAGGTGCACACACAGACGGACACTTAAATGATCTGAATATAGAAAAGGCCAAGTTGTGAATTGATTTGGTTACCACTCATTATAACGCCATGTCCGCTTTAAACACCGCTCTAGCAGTTAACCTGATACAGTATATATTTGATAAGACTTTATATAAAATGTATGTTATAGGGCAGAATGAAAATTCCATTTTAATAAATCAACCTTTCAATACCTGTATACAGGAAAAGATTACACTGGCCATGATAAGCATGCAAAATTTTTTGGGGAATTATGCGGCCAATAGTTTATATTTTGGAGCTTATGACTTGAATAATGTGCACATCACAGTTAATGGGAATACGGTGTATCACATCAACTGTAATTTTCCTAATACTATCATGCAATTGTATTATGAGACTCAAAAGTCGTGAGGAGGGGGACATGATAACCTCATAACCTATAATAGTTAAAAAATGTGAGGGCCATCTATTGTTTCAGCTTCGTTACGGAAGAGGTGGAAGATTCCATGCCCGTTGAAATTTCTGCCAGTTTGAGAATATCTATAAAGCTGGGCACGGTCACACCACACTCTTGCATGATTTTACTGTTTGGTGACATGAAAGGTATTTTAACCATCAATTCGGATAATGTCGTTCAGTGCGATGTTAGGGGCTAGGTGTGATGGATATGAAAGAATACGAGACAGTTTTACAGGGTTCGCTAGGGAGTCGTATTAAATATTTAGGTGTGTTCGCTTCAGATGAAGTGGGCGCGTTTAAAATACCTGCGAATAGAATTAAACATCTAGTTTTTATATCTAATATTCTACCTTCAACTTCTAGTATTGACCTTGTCGGACATTGGGTGTATTTTTATATAGACTGTTCGCCTAGAGATACAATCTACTTTTTTGACAGTTACGGTATATACCCGCAAATTTATTTGGGTGGCTTCTTATCTTTTCTCGAAGCGCATTCGGATTTTACCCTTCGCCAGTCCGTAAGGCAGATACAGCCCGATGATTCTTACAAGTGAGGTCTTTACTGCCTTTTCTTCGTTCACTGTACAAGTCATAGAGGCTTAAAATCAGTTTTGTCGTTAATGAGTGTCGTCTTCTTCCTGAGTCGTTTGAAAAGTAATGACAGATGGGTGACGGAATACTATTTCAAATTTTTCAAGATGGTGCAATGTTCACACTGGAGTTTGGGCATTAAACGAGCTCTTACATACAAGGAGTGTGTGCATTCTTTAAATAAAAGGTGATGATTAATTCCATTTTTAAAAACGTTGCTAATATACATCACATAACTAATTTTTGCAGACTTTCGGTTTTTCTAAGACATTTTATTTTTCTTCCTTAGGATGAATGGTCAAGGAGGAGGAGGAGGAGGAAGACGAGTTCTTCCACCAGAACACTAACGGATGAGGGGGAGAAGAAGGGGGAGAGGAGGAATGTCAGGCTGTAAGGCATACTAGATTTGGAAGCTTATGGTCACTTATTGTAAAATTATTTAGAGGTTTAAGCTTGGTTATAACAACTCGTGGTGGTATTGCATTGGAATGTGTGTCTGGAGAATCCCAAGATTCATGAACTTGTTAATGTATACCGCTTTATCTAATAAAATGAGTGGATAGGTAGAATCTGTTTTTATTATCCGATTCATAGGTTAAACGACACGGACAAAGAGCGCGATCGAAAGCGTGTTAAAATGTGTGACTTTTAACAATCGGGTGGAGAGTTAAAGATATATATCTCAGAGAGATTTACATTGCAATGTCTGTATGAAGTCATACAGCTGTTGATGAGTCCCGCAGTGGGTCTCTCTTATATCAGCAGCTTATACCTAATCAGACTCTTATCAATAAAGTTTATATCTGTTCAACTCTTATCAGTCATACAGGTGTTGATGAGTCACGCAGTGGGTCTCTGTCATATCAGTTCAGCCATATCATTTCAGCAGGTGTCTCCTCCTCCTAATCAGACTCTTATCGATAAAGTGGGATTAATAACAGATAGTTTATATTGGTTCAACTCTTATCAGTCACGCAGTGGGTCTCTCTCATCAGTTCGGAGCCTTGGCACCTTTTACCCTACTACATAATTTTTTTTATATACGCATGTTATTTTCTTCAGCAAAAATATAAAAATAAAATAAATAATAATAATAATAATAATAATAATAATAATAATAATAATAATAATAATAATAATAATAATAATAATAATAATTGACGACGCCAAATGTTCAGGACGCCAGGATGCCAAATGTCACCTTCTGCCCTACTACCTAGTTTTTTTTTATATATGCATGTTATTTTCTTCAGCAATAATAATAATAATAATCATAATAATAATAATAATAATAATAATAATAATAATAATAATAATAATAATAATAATAATAATAATAATAATAATAATAATAATTATTGAGGACGCCAAATGTTCAGGACACCAGGACGCCAAATGGCACCTTTTACCCTAGTACATAATTTTTTTTACATATGCATGTTATTTTGTTCAACAAAAATATAAAAATAAAATAAATAATAATAATAATTGAGGACACCAAATGACACCCTTTGTTGAGGACGCCAAATGTTCAGGATGCCAGGACGCCAAATGGGACCTTTTACCCCCCTACTTATATATATATAT
This sequence comes from Macrobrachium rosenbergii, assembly GCA_039081455.1. NCBI lineage: Eukaryota > Metazoa > Arthropoda > Malacostraca > Decapoda > Palaemonidae > Macrobrachium > Macrobrachium rosenbergii. The sequence goes on from JANJGK010000032.1 coordinate 27,184,199, forward strand.
ATATATATATATATATATATATATATATATATATATATATATATATATATATATATATATATGTATATATATATATATATATATATATATATATATATATATATATATATATATATATATATATATATATATATATATATATATATATGAAAATAAGAAGGCCCATAAAACACTATTTAAACGTTGAAACCATATATTTCGGGCACTTGTTTCAACGTTTAAATAGTGTTTTATGGGCCTTCTTATTTTCATATTACACTGTAGTATTACAGGACAAGACATTCATATATATATATATATATATATATATATATATATATATATATATATATATATATATATATATATATATATATATATATGGAAATGGAAAATAATCTGTGCTTACCATTTTTGGATGTCATACGAAGAAATAGTTGTGGGTTTAAATATAGTGTGTATAGAAAACCCACTAACATTTCTTCTTATGTGCATTTCTATTCTGGACAAAGCAATAAGGTTAAAAAGTCAGTGTTTTCATCTATGTTTTTAAGAGCATTACGGGTATGTAGCCCTGAATATATTGATGATGAAATAGATAGGATTAGGAATGTAGGCAAGAAATTTAAATATCCTGATAATGTATTAAACAGTGCATTTGAAGCGGCAAAAAAGACTATATATCAAAAACAAAAAGTACCTTACAACACAAAAAATGTGCTTGTTCTGCCTTATAATAATAATATGAAAGATATCCCTCATCTTCTTAAGAATTTTGTTGTTAATGTCGCATTTAAGAGCAATAAAACAATTAAAAATGTACTTATCAAGAACTCCCATGACAATACTAAAGGGTGTGTATATAAAATTTCGTGTAAATCTTGTGACAACTTTTATATTGGCCAAACCGGGAAAGCACTGGAAAAAAGAATTGAACAGCATAAGAAATGTGAGAGATATGCACAAGGGAACAGTGGTATATTTGTACATGTTAGTGAGAACAATCATGCTATCAACTGGGAAGGGGCAAAAGGGATTGTATATTCTAATAATGCACTGGAAAGGAATATCATTGAATCTAGCTTCATAAAAGAAAGTTACCACCATAATATGAATATCAGTCAAGGGATGTATCAACATGATCCTTTAATATCAAAAGAAATTTGTAAATTGTTTAAATTTTAAGGTAGGCAGTAGAGATGTATGAAAATAAGGTTATCATATTTGTAAACACAGTACGGGGTAGTAGTGTTAATGAGTTTCCAAACTCTGCCTCCCTGACACCTGTCAAGTGTGGATCTGAGGTCGCGTATGGTTTGTTTATCAGCATTGTCCCCTGAGAGTATATTGTGATTTTTAGTTAAATGAGTTTGCAAGGCCACTCCTACTTCGACACCGGCCTGAGGGGTGATATGTAGTCTCTAACGGTTGTGTATGTTCGTCAGTACTGTTCTTGTTGTATATATATTTGACTTCTCATACTCTGTATCAGTCCTTCGTCAATGGCTTGGAAATAAAGTCGAAACCGGTCAGGACCTACACCCCGTTTCTTATTTTTCACCTGTGGTAATGTGTGATAAATGAATTACGTATAAAAGTGATAATAATAATCATATGTATATATATATATATATATATATATATATATATATATATATATATATATATATATATATATATATATATATATATATATATATATATATATATATATATATATATATATATATATATATATATATATATATATATATATAGTGAATTAAAAACAGCCTCTCTGCGGAAAACTTGTCTGTATGCTGTCATCAGCTTCATAACTCAGTTAAGTAGTTTCATAAGTAACCAGTCCAACTCCCTACGCAAAATGAGACACTTATATCTACCTCTTTAGCACTCAGCCTCTTTGAATACTGAAGTCCTTCTATTACAGCAATTCTGCTATATCGTCGTGAATGTAGTTATTTAATATGACTAGAAAAATTAAAATTGCTGCGAAATGACTAAAGGTTATCACTATAGGTATTCAGACCAAGGAAGAAGGTTTCCTTTGCAGATTTTCTTTCTTTGAATTTTTATTTTGAAACACCGGAACACAGGACAACCTTAGGCCACAGTGTATTTCACCAAAGCTCTGAGAATGTTAAAAGAATAAATGGAGAGAACGAGCTCCTCAGTTTCAGCTAAACTGCGGCTATATTGATGGCGCTTTAAAACCCTGGTCCTTCAGAATACTATCTTATGGTTTTGTCAAATTTGGAGGTTTGTCTTCGAAGTTGACGGTTAAAATGGTCAAAATAATTGAATGCCAAGATTCGGAGATAAATATTATAGATGAAAAACAATTATATTTTGAACAAAAGCATAAAAACTCCAAACTCAATATGAAGCACACTTTGTTATGTGAAATTACGCAAATAGGAATATGATGTGCACCGGTTAACTCTGTTGTTGTCTAAAATACTCGGAAATGGGTGAACCATCTTACTTCAGCCATTCTGCTTCTTTCTCTCTTTTCTTCTTAACATATGATTTACACGAAAATGGTGAAATAGAATTCTCTCTCCCTCTCTCTCTTTCTCTCTCTCCCGTCTACCCGCCACCCCACCCTCTCTGTCTCTCTCTTTCTTTTTGATCTTCTTAAGCGCATGAAAATGGTCAAACTCCTTTTTCTTTCTTTTTCTGATTTCAGGAGAGTAAGCAAGTTTCCTATCTTTTGGTCTGCCCAACTGTCTCAGTGACTGTCTATCTTGATGAAATCGTGCTTGGTTCAGGCACCCACTATTCTTAGGAGAAAATCACCGGTACATTTTGCTTGTTTGTTTTAGCCCTTAACGTAGATTCTTTGTGCTGTTCAGGGAGCTGAATTAACTCTGACATCTCTGATGGTTTTCCTAACTCGTACACATTATCAAACATAAACCTTCACTTAATTATATGAAAAGCGTAGAAAGGAGACAAAAATTTCATTTTGAATGCAGCCTTGTCTTTTCCAAACTCTACAACTCGGGGCAGGAAAATTTCATTGGTTTATAAACCAGTAGATCTCATTTGGACATTGGTGTTAAGAAAGAATATATTTTAAATTTTTTATCGCGAGCATTAACTCACTCCACAAATTTGTATGGAGTAAGGATAGGGAGCGCTACAAGTTCCCCAAGACTTTATTTTTATTTATCATTATATATTGTATAATGAAGCCTGATTATATATATATATATATATATATATATATATATATATATATATATATATATATATATATATATTTTTTTTTTTTTTTTTTTTTTTTAGTATTGTATGTTTAACTAAGGTAAATATTCTCGCTGATATTTATACCAGAACAGTCTCTCTCTCTCTCTCTCTCTCTCTCTCTCTCTCTCTCTCTCTCTCTCTCTCTCTCTCTCTCTCTCTGTCTTCCTCTCTCTCTCTGAAGAAAATGAAATATCTTTTGTGAACAACGGATTTAAATTAATTGTCTCCTGACCGTATGGCATTAACCATCATCCGGTAGATTGATGGTATTTGTATTATTTCTGTGGCTGTTTGTATCTTTGTTTACCTTGTAAGCTATGAACGAATCTCTCTCTCTCTCTCTCTCTCTCTCTCTCTCTCTCTCTCTCTCTCTCTCTCTTTCTTGAGGGTGTTTGATTATGTAAATATTCTCCTGAATGGGGAAAGTTGGCCAGTATAACTTTTCAAGGGTTTTGACATGCTCTCTTTTACTTTAGGATCTCTCTGATTGCCAGTATTTTCACCATTGTTTCCGTTACAACTATCGGCAATCAATTCAACCTCTTTGTTAATTTTGGATATAAATACTGGCTCCATTATTACGCATAAAATATAATTGGTCATTGGCTTATTATCTGTGTGAAACACGTATACCCAATTTCCCTGTATTTTTGGGCACATATTTCCTAAAAGCGTCTGGTGATCATATCTTTGGAAATGTCATCATTATGAAAATAAGGAGTGCAGCAAGACTCGAGTTTCTATCTACACTAGCATTAAATAGGTAAAACGTTACTGAACGACTCATCTTTATAAATCTATTTTCGTTTTTCTCTAAAATTCCGCGAAACATAGATGTAAAATGTTCGATAGATGTAAAATGATGACTGCATAGGGTGAAAAATAATTGAAGTTGCAAATTGTTCCAGAGCAGCTCAGCATAATATCCCGATCTCTTCCGACCATTTAGCGTCATCGGAGGTCGCTGCCGATTCCTTTTTTCATTTGTCGGTGTGGATTATTGCTTTGCCCTGAACACGTCCAGTTGCGGTTAAACACTGCCTTCCAACAACCATTCCACATATCACATAAAGTTTTCTCAATAGTCTTCTGTCATGAATTACTCAAGAAAATTATAAGTCAATGAAAGTTTTTTCCATCATCTTCCCCATCTTAAAAACACAAATTAGGTATCAAAATAAGTTTCAATAAAAAATTCCCTTTTTCATCTTTGCAAAGTTTACATTAAATGAATAAGTCCACGAAAATTTAGTGGAAAGTACAGTCATAAAATACGAGACTCGAGGGAATTTGACAGAAATGAAAAATGTCCTGGAAAGTCAAAAACTGATATAAAGCATAAATAGTTAATCAACAACTTCCACCGGTCAACAAATTTTTTCTCGCCTTCCGGTACTAATCTAAGTAATAGATTTCCTTTTCCAGAAATGCAATTTTCTTATCTGTCTTTCACAAAAAACAAGACAAACAACTAATATTACCTATATGTATATGTGAGTAATTTCAAAGTTAAGGGTTTAGGTTTCTATGGAAAATCATATTAAATATATCAGCAATTACTAATTATTTGACAGGCTTCATGTGTTCAGTATTTTGAATGTCAGATAAAAAAAACCATGTAAAAAATAACTATAAAATAGATGAAAAATCAGTTTCTTGAATCGGTTGTTATTTTACGGAATTTCTTTATATTGAAAACAAACTACTATTTATTTAAATTATATTTTGGTCAAAATGGGATAATGCACTTTGAGGGTATAACAGTTAATCATATTAAACGTAAGAATATATTCCATAAATGATTTCGCTACAAACTGAAAGTAGAACTTCTTAATTGTCTAGGAAGTACTTTTCATACTGTGGCGCGCGCCGCTGTGTTTTGGATGTTGCTACCACACAAAGAAACGTTTGCTAAATACCTCATACACTGTTTCCCAAGAGAGCATTTCAAGGCTCTAATAAAAAAAACTCTCTTAATTACATCATCTTTCATCATGACATTTGCCTGGTCGCCTTCCAGTTATTCCTTTATGCAAAGGCAACGCAACGTGGAGATCTTCACCTTTCTTCACAATGGCTCAAAATCCAGAAGTCGGTCACTGGTGTCAGTTCTTGTGGCATTTTCGTACGCTTCTTCTTCCTCGCTGGCTTTAGATGGAAATGAATCTAATCTGACCCCTCTCCAAGAAACTATTAGATAATAAGACCAAAATTTAATCATCAGCGACGCGAGTAGCAAGATCAACACTGCGTGAATATAATGTAATTGTACCTGCAATGACTTACATCGCACCATCTCTTAATTAAGAGTTTGTTGACGCAATCTAATTAAACTTAATTTAAAATGCTTTTATGCAGGGGATAATAAAAATTATGTGAAAGAGAAAATTACGCGTTGAACTAAGCAGAAAGAGGTATATACGTGGAGAGAGAGAGAGAGAGAGAGAGAGAGAGAGAGAGAGAGAGAGAGAGAGAGAGAGAGAGAGAGAGAGATCAGATTTTTAGGGATTTGCATTTAAAAAAGTGTCAGTTGCAACTCTGGTTATAAGGGAAGAGACGGCTTGTTTAAATGGTATTTGTAAACGTTACAACGAAAGGCAAAGCTTAGTATGGATGAACTTCAAAAGGAGTAAGTGGGGACAATGGAAGACAAAGATAACTGGCGAGAAACAAAACATGACATCAACCTCAATTGTGGCAAAGGTAAAGTATTCATAAAATGATGCAAAGATTTACAAGATGTCAGTGTAAACATAACAACTCCACTTATATGATAAGCGTCTTAATGCCAATATTAAAATACTGAACGCCATATTTTTTCGTATTCTATTTTGTCATAAATGTTCCCCATATTATTATTATTATTATTATTATTATTATTATTATTATTATTATTATTATTATGCGCGCTTTTACAAATAAAGTTGTAATTCTTACTCTTATTTTTCTTTCTAGAGCTTATTCATAATGAACAATTATCAGTTCCGAGGTGACCATATCGCTTAACCCCATTACCAGTGGTGTTGGCCTGCTTTTAACGTCACACATATATTATAGTTACCGACAGCATCCCAAGCTTTTAGGCTTAGGAACGTGGTTTTTTTTTTTTATTTCCTTTTTTTTTACCTTTGTGCTACAAAACGAACCAATAATGGCTACAGCTCCTCCTAATCGAAGGAGACTGTTTTAGAAAAGCATCAGCATAAAATGCCTTAGTAAACGTGCCCCGGTATTGTTTTGCGATGCATCCATGTCTGAAGGAATAACTTTTCCTTACGGTTTTCCTTATGGTTTCAGAGCTTACGTATATTTTGTTAGCTAAGGTTGGCAAAAACTAGCAGACCTTAAGCATCAGAGCAGTTAGCATTCTTTAATCTATTTTCATTAGCTTGTCATTCCTTACGTTGTTCGTATTTTCTTTATCTTCCTAATTATTAACTCCATCTTTCTCTCAAACGATACATTAAATTTCGTCCCGTGGTTTTAATATAGTATTTGACTTTTATTGACGTTACTCTTCGTTAACTCATCAATATCTTTCAACATGTGCAGGTCAGCAACGTAATTTTGTCTGAGCTCTCGTGACTTCTGAATTTTGTGCGGAGGATTTTCTTTCACCATCACCTAATCATTGTGTTTTTCCCTGGCAGGCATCCCCTGCGGTCTACAACACCACACTTGATACCGGAGTTATAGTCTGAAACATTGTTACAAACGTCATCTACTGTGGGTTCCTCCTCTGCACAGTGTAAAATTTTTCCTGATCTTTTTTAGCACTGACCTCCAATGTCAGCTTTTGCTTCTCATTCCCCGATTAATTCCTAGCCCACGTTTTCATGTGTGTATATATGTCTGTGGGTGCAAAGGAGAGAGTTTTTTCCCCTCCTGTACCAAGTTAAAATATAGGGTAGACCAATTAAATTATCAGGAACTCCAACAACCACAGCCATATAAATTCGCACAGTAGCCTGTGACCAAATACCACACAGTAAATTATGAAAATAACTGCGACAGTATCTCTTGCTAGCAAAACGGTTACAAGAGGCGTTTTATTTATCTATGTAAAAAATTATTGCAAATATTCTAATGTTTTTCCTGAACTTATATGAATTTAGCGATTTCGTGGCTGTGCTATGTTGCAAACGTTCTATTTTTTGTTATCTAATAAATATCTAAATGATCATATTGTGGTGTGTGAAGAGCTCTGCCTGCGGATATTTTGTATTGTTAGATGTTACATCTAATATAAGTGGCATAGAAGAACGTAACCTTTTTGCAGTCTTACAAGGAAAACTGTTCTTACAAGTTTAATTTTTGGCACATATCACTTATTTTCACCAGCGAATGTTAGAGTAACCCATGAGTGAACAAAGCGTAAAAATGAAATCAAACACATTATTGTTTATAATGCAAGGTCAAACTAAATTTTTTAAGCAAAAGGGCAATCTTTTCCAATAATTAGTGATTCCATATAATGTTTATCTGTTGTAGAGGCAATTTTAAACCCACAGTCTTTTCCCTTTCTATCGTGATCTGTTTACAGTTTATTTTAATAAAAAAAAAATAATAATCCCTCTCTTTCTCCTTAAATTACCTCAGTGGACTTCCTGTCTCCCAATCTAATTTAAAAGAAAACCTTTTTTTTTTTTGCTTGCAAATCTTCCTCTAATTCACATTTTATTTTTTGTAAAAAAAAATATCAACCTTGTCTACACAGTTTTTATAGGATAGGACTTCTCCTGGAAAGATGAACGTCATTCTTCTTCTCCAGGTCACGCCTCGATAACTCGTCTAGTGCTGGGGGCAGTAATAGCCCCAACACCTTCCATTTCGAATGAAGGAGCAACCTACAGACCCACTGGCAAAGAAACCTCAACTTCAGTGTCAAGTGTCTCTTTGGTATGTTATTCAAATCTGTCTCTGGACAAGAGAAATAGTCATCTTGACGCATATCTCATGTAAGAGGAAATGTTGTTTTCAAAATGATCCTTTTATTTTTAACTGTTGGGTTTCTCTAGGAACAGATGGCGGACAATTTCCCTGAAGCGAAAAAAAAGAGAGAGAAAAAAAAACTACAATTAATGTTTTCATGGACATATCGCGTGACTTAGTTGTATTTAATAAGTTAATATTAATAAAATTTTAAATGTAAGATATATGGGACTGAATGTTCCCATTAAACTGGTTGCTATGTCAAATGCAATACATATTGATATTTTAACCGAAAAAAAAATTATCCTTTATGAAAGTTTTTCAAAGTAAACATAACACAAGGCAACTTACAGCTGAAATCATGAAATGTATAAGAACACTAAAGAAAAAGTTCTGATAAACAACACAAAATAACTATTTTAAATAGAAAGGCTTTGAGGTTTTTAGAAGAAAAAAAAATATTTTGCTAGTTTTCGCATATCATAGAACTTTCTGTTTATATCCCTGCTTAAGTAAACGTGGTGCTCAATGATTATGATGAAAGTATTTGTAATCAATATTATTATTATTATTATTATTCTTATTATTATTATTATTATTATTATTATTATTATTATTATTATTATTATTATTATTATTATTATTATTATTATTATTATTATTATTTTTATTATTATTATTACGCTGCCTAACTTGACAAATAATCCTCATTTGTAGGCTGATATGGTTGACTGTCAGGATTATTTTTTATTAGTTTTTGACTGAAAGATGAAATGGAAGAGGGCAAAATAGATGAACTTAGAAAAATACGAGGAAAGAGACGAGGGAGACGAATGAAAGGAAAAGCAAGAAGGAATTGTACCGAGAACAAACAAAACCCTAGCGCCACCTGCAATGCGCACGGCAAGGTAACACTGCAGGAATCCTTACAATTAAGTCAGCGCATCGCTTTGCACAAAGTCTACGATGCCGCGATGTGAATGTGGCACTCTGAAATTGGTTTGTCATTTCTACAATATTTTCTGCATCTCTCACTCAGAGAATTTAATTCTGAAGTATAATATAAAGCATCCGGATCCCCGACCAAAATCTATTCACTAGAATGTTTTCTACTGAGGTCAGCTCTTCATCGATCAATGGCATCTTTTCGTCAACTCCCACAGAATTGAACACTGACAAGGAAAATTGCACTCCCATAATTCGGAATTTAATTATGTTCTATGTATTGAAATAAATATTAACGAAAACAGGTTTGAAATGAGTGTAGCATGTTTTTGGAAACTCTTATAATTAAATCGAAGAAAAAACAATAACTTTACCATCATTAGAATTTTTCAGTCTCCGAATTTTACTTTTTAGTTGCCACCAATTAATTATAAGAGTTTCCAAAAACATGTTACACCCATCTAAGACCGATATTCGTTAATATTTCTTTTCCGCCATAAGGACACAAATAAGTTCCGAATTATGGGAGTGCAAATTTCTTTGTTAATGTATTGCGTTTTCTCAACGCAAGTTTTGATATTTAATACCAGTATTCATACCTCCCCTTCGGGAAAAGCCTCGAATCAATAATTTCATTATTGTCTGTTATTAAGGATGATCTTTGACCGATTAATCAAAAGCAGCAGGCTTTCTGTAACTGAATTAAGCGGAAGATGTTAGCATTCCAACTCCCATTTCATTGTCTGCATTAACAGGCTTAAAGGCAACTCCCGGACTACCAGCGAAGCCTTCCTTTCTGTTTGGTTAAAAGACTGCAATGGCATTTAGCTGCACGGTTGTTCTCGTACTTTTTTTTCTGTAGATTCTGGGCAACAGGTAATCCTCAGCATTGGAATATTATGCAGACTTTAGAATTATTACGAAATTACCTTTCTTTCATACATAAATTATTTCCTTTTCTCTCTATCTATCTCTAGCTACTCTCACCCACTATTATTTATTTTGTACAGATCTCTAGAGTAATATCTGACTTTCTCCCCATTCCAGTTTGCGTAGTTGTAAGTGGAAAAGCAAACAAAAGAACATGGAAAATTTAACTTTCAACGAGGTTATTACTATTGTGGCTGACGCTCATGATGAGGAGATTGAAGTTATTAATTCTCTGACCTGATTCTTCAGCCTTTGGTGACGATTTGAAAACAAAATAATATATTCTATCGAGGATCTCTTTACCTTTTTATGTTCTCAGAAAATGTCATTCTGTAAAGGAACTTTATTTCAGCTCTTCTCTCCCAGTAATCTATACCTAATGTCAGAATTATTTAAATGCTTATACTGTATATACTTCAAGGTTTAAAAAATAAATTTTCAAAAATAAAATGCAAAAGTTAAGTTGATATCCCACATAGAAACATGGCAAGTGTTTTTAATGGCCAGATGACTTATTTTTTGTTTTTCTAATATTAAAAATCTTCCAGGGAATACAATAAATTAAGAACTCCCTCTTAATAAATAGATTAACTTTCTACTAGTGACCGACAGAGAAAAAAAAGTAGCCTCAATAAAGCACATTTGCCAAATAGGCGATATTTCTTATGAGATCAGACCACCATGACAGCCAGCTCAATGCCCTTTTATTAGCTCAACTCAAAGAAAACAAGTAAAAGGAGAATCAGATGGTCATGCAGGCTGTATTCTCTTGTATTCTTGACATAGACTCCTTGCAATGCCGGTATTAACACCTAAATATCAAACTTCTTCCTCAAGGTATGAAGTCGAAAATCCTTCGATCGTCCTGAACACCTTGACACGTTGCTTATCAGCAGCAGTAGGTGTAAGGGACATTTAAATCTCACAGACACTTGCCAGATAGCTGAGGCGCTGCCTGTAAATTGATGCCTTGGTGAGGGTCTAAGGAGGGCTAAATGTGAAATATATATACATATATATATATATATATATATATATATATATATATATATATATATATATATATATATATATATATATATATATATATGAATTAATCAAACCCTTTAAGCTTCTATATACTTATGGACCAAGCGGTTATCAGGGGTGATAATCCTGTCCACAAAACCGCTGTGGAAAAGTTCACTAGGGAGAGAAAATCATGGTGCCTTTGTTTAAAAGTTAACTTGTCCATAGTTAAAAAAGATCACATCTGCGAGCATCGAATATATATATATATATATATATATATATATATATATATATATATATATATATATATATATATATATATATATATATATATATATATATATATATATATATATATATATATATGACTATTTATCACATCACCGTGATTCATATACAATCAGAAAGCTACAAACGTCCTTTAATATCCAATTCACTCTACCTCGGAAGTAATATATTTTCATATATGTTACCGAAGGGGAATTTTTAGTTGATAATAAGTCCACCGTCCCGTGGGATCGAACCAGCGACGGACGAGGAGCCGACTGGTTAGTGTGTCACTGTAGTCCTGATTCCTCGTCCGTCGCTGGTTCGATCCCACGGGACGGTGGACTTATTATCAACTAAAAATTCCCCTTCGGTAACATATATGAAAATATATTACTTCCGAGGTAGAGTGAATTGGATATTAAAGGACGTTTGTAGCTTTCTGATTATATATATATATATATATATATATATATATATATATATATATATATATATATATATATATATATATATATATATATATATATATATATATATATATATATATATATATATATATATATATATATATATATATATATATATATATATATATATATATATATATATATATATATATATATATATATATATATATATATATATATATATACATATATATATATATATATATATATATATATATATATATATATATATATATATATATATATATATATATATATATACAACATTTTCTGGTAGTCTTCACTGAAGTAAGACGTAAGACCAACCTGCGGAGAGAAGGGGATCTCATTTGATATCTGGTTGCCTGGAGAGCTTTGGCCGTAAATAACCTGATAACATATCGCAATGTCGGCTGGGCTCTGTCACACACAACCTCAGGTGGAAGCAATTTCAAAATGGTCCCTTTCAATTCCTATTATCGCTCACGTTTCACTGACGACGAAGAAGAAAAACTTAGTCCTTTGCTTTGCTTTGTGATTGAGAACAACCTCTGATTACCTGTGGAAAGAAGTAGAATGTAGAATGTTGATACTGCGCAGCTGTGCATAACAAACTCATTAATGAGCGAGCAAGTTCTGTCAATAAATTTACTGTCCTTTGTCTCATAATTTCTTTAAGAGCACCATATAAATATGCATAAAAAAAACTCTATTAACAATTATTATCCATGAATTAAAGACAATATGAGGAAATGAATAGAGCCTAGAAACTGGGAGCAAAGTGGATCAGCATTTAAGGAATAAAAAATCCAAAGCCCCCTGAATGCTACGCCTTCGTTCTTTGCAAATTGCCGTTGTCACTGATTTTACGGCCTATAAATTCTTTTTCAAAATATCACGATACAAATTTCTATATTGCTTTTACAACACACCCTACACCGAAATTAGAGACATGGTGCAGAGTGAAACTCGGATCCCGAATTGGATTTTGTAAGATCGTTTCCCTATGTTAGTTTGCAAAATGTCTTTATCTATTCAGTTTGTTTTAGAAGCTATTCGGAGCAGTTATAAAGATTATATAACTGATTCGTAAATGGTGGAGATTACAAGGGACCATAGTACAGCCATTCCCATTAGTGATGCAACATGATTCTTTTTGTGTCGTCCAAAATCTCAGACTCAGGGTAACGATAGCCAAGCAGTGTTAAACTTCTTTTATCTTTATTTTCAATGTTATACATGTCGATAAGTTTGCGAATTCACAGCTAACAATACTTTCCTTGTGAGTATATGAATCTTTTTGATATGAACTATTTTTTCTTTTTTTTTTTTTCATTTGCTTTGCTAAAAGCAGGGTGTGACAAGGTTAGCACTCTCATCAGTGCCAGCTCGATTAACTTGCTACTCAAAGTGGCATTCATAACTACCTCTACAACGTATAGCAATAATCCTAATAAGCTCAACAGTAACAAAAAAATTTTCAAAATAGGAATATGAATTATATAAAAGTTTACTTTGAATTTTGAGGTTTTAGGCTACGCTCAAAGTGCTTGCATGTTGCAAAATGGTTTATAGGTTAAACAAAAAATAATGTAAGGCTTCTGAGATCTGATGTAATCTCGTTTTACTACAGTTCTTTGAAAAAAAAAAAGACGATCATTTAAATTATATCGAGACGATAACTACTAATCTAAATATCTATTAGCATTGATACCAAGGCCTTCGCAACACTTTTTTTTTTTAACTCAGAATGTTATTTTCTTGAAAACTGTACTTTCTTTAATTGTATATTTGACTCAATCATAAGGTAACTTGAAGTGTAAAAATATGTAGATAACTTAATATGCTTTCCAGCCATAAGTTGTTGATATAATAATATGCATGCTCTTATTTGCAAGTAACAGACACTAACACACTTAGGCCTAGGAAGAAAATCTTGGATTCTTTAACAAAAGTATAACTCCATGGGAGAATATTTGCTAGTAAACCATAAATTTGAAGTGGTTAAGAAATAGAACATAAATAATTTTTTTGTATTTTATGAAAACCCAAATATCCCAATAACAAACATAAAGTAAATGTTTGCAAGATGATTTAATCGTCTCTATTCTTTGTAGTCCTATGTTCCAGGTGCTTCATGTTTCCGCCACTTGAATGGTTGAGTCACACAGGCCTCGCCCACTCTTTGATATCACTGATTGCATTTTAGCTCAGTAATACCTTCGTATTTATTTGTTTATATTTCTTTCAGCGTTGAGTCATAAAAATAATCAAATGGGACCATTTCAAATGTATGTTTGTAATGCAAGTAATATTAATGTTTTGAAGAATTTTATTTTTATTTCTACTTTAACATGTGAACCTAGGTTTGGTGAAGACTTTTTTTTTTTTTTTTGTCGAATGAATCGGTGCTGGATGAACAAAAGTTTTGGAAATGTTTCTTCAGTGTGTTTTTTTTTTGGGGGGGGGTACACATAATATTTTCTTACAGTATTGGAAATGATAGATTTTACTCTTATGAAACATACTTTGGTCTTATTTTATAAAATAAATGTGTTTTTGCATTCAAATAACAGAATATGTAGAATGTTAGGTTACCAGTTCGTGAATGTTGAACGAAATTCTATGCAATCATTTAATATCACTTTTGAGTATGGCTGTACATGAAAAATCGAAATAGTTTTTATGTCGATTCTTTCGTAAAAAACTGTTATGATAATTCTTTAATAATTCCATTTTATGTTAGACGAACTGCATAATTTTTTTTGTTTTTTTTACGTACACAAATTACTTCAAATGTCGCCAGTACAAATAGCAACGCTAGGATGGGTTTTCATGCATTCGTTTTTCATGCATTTCATTATTTATTCCTCTTGCGGTAATATAGTAGCCCTTCATGATTTTACTTCATGAATATCTGATAAACTTTATGAAGCATTTTATTTTTCGTTTGAGATCATGAATATGTTGTTGTTTTAATATTTGTTATGTTTTGGTTCCTCTTTCTTTCTCCAAATAAAAGTTTAATGTTTAACGTCTAGTAGCTTGGAAATAAGCGGAGTTTTCCCATAAGTGCATAACAAGATTAGAGAAAACCCAAGTTATAGATTTCCAAACGAGATTAAGGCAACTAGAATGAGAGAGAGAGAGAGAGAGAGAGAGAGAGAGAGAGAGAGAGAGAGAGAGAGAGAGAGACCTTACCTTACAGACCTTACAGTTCGTTCGGGTTGACCCAGGTCCCTCAGTGTGAGGCACCGCTGATGTCTACCAGAGAATTGCTAATGCATCTTCCGGTATATTTTGCATATTCCAATCTTGGATGGTCTGGGATGCATTTTAGATATTTGTCGAGCTTATTCTTAAAGACATCTACGCTCACTCCTGTTATGTTCCTCAGATGAGCTGGTAGCGCACTGAATAGACGCTGCATTATCAATGCTGGTGCGTGGTGGATTAATGTCCTGTGTGCTTTCCTTAGTTTTTCTGGTATAGTTTTGGGCACTATTAATCTACCTCTGCTTGGTTTTCTGATATTTTTAGCCCCATCATATTTTCGGCAATTCCTTCTATCTGTTTCCATGCCTGGATTATCATGTAGCATTCTCTTCTCCTTTCAAGACTATATAAATTTAAGAATTGTAGTCTTTCCCAGCAGTCAAGGTCCTTAACTTCTTCTATTCTAGCTGTAAATGACCTTTGTACACTCTATTTGTGCAATATCCTTTTGGTAGTGTGGGTGCCATATTGTATTGCAATATTCAAGTGGACTACGTATGTACATTTTATAAAGCATAACCATTTGCTCGGCTTTTCTTATTTTGAAGTGCAGGAACAACATTCCCATTTTTGCTATGCATTTTGCCAAAAGTATTGCTATTTGATCATTGCATAACATATTCCTATTCAACATCACACCAAGGTCTTTAACTGCTTCCTTATTTGTGATTATCTCGTTATTAGGTCCGTTATATGCATATAGCATTCCTTTTTTATCACCATAGTTTATTGATTCAAATTTATCATAGTTAAATACCATCCTATTTACCTCTGCCCATTTATATATTTTGTTTAGGTCTCTTTGTAGCGAGTTCCTATCTTAATCACAAGTAATTTCTCTACTTATTCTTGTGTCATCGGCGAAACTTCTCACTACCGAGTCCTTAACATTACTGTCTATGTCTGCAATCATAATCACAAACAGCAGTGCAGCTAACACCGTACCTTGTGGCACACCGGATATTACCGTAGCTTCATCCGATTTCTCATCATTTGCAGTCACTATCTGTTTTCTGCTTTGCAAAAATTCTTTTATCCATATTCCTACTTTGTCCACATTGTTATGTTTTCTAATTTTTTTTGCTAATATATTATGGTCTAGCTTGTCAAAAGCTTTTGCAAAGTCTAGGTAAACCACATCTGTATCTTTTTCGTTTATCATATTTTTATATATGCTTTCATGGTGGACTAACAGCTGGGTTTGTGCACTTTTTTCCAGGTACAAAACCATGTTGTCCTATATTAAACAAACTATTTTTCATTAAATGTTTTATTATATATTTTTTATTACCCTTTCATAAACTTTCATAATATGAGATATCAGACTCACAGGCCTATAATTACTTGCTTGTAGTCTTGATCCACTTTTGAAAGTAGGGGTAATATATGTTAATTTATGCTTATCATAAATCTTGTCTGCATCTATACTTCGTCTCAATAATATTGCGAGCAGCTTTGAGATTGAATGAACCACTTTCTTTAACAATATGGCAGGTACGCCGTCTGGTCCTGCAGCTGATCCATTTTTAATTTCATTAATAGCCTGCACAATATCGGCTTCGGTAATATCTATGTCCGATAAATATTCACTATTTCCATCTCTTATTTCTGTATCATTATCTTCATTATCAATTGTAGGTGTAAATTCACTCTTATATCTTTCTGCTAATATGTTACATGTTTCCTTCTTTTTATTCTTTAATCGCCCTGCAATTCTTAGATGGCCTATTTCTACTCTTATTTTATTCATCTTTTTTTTGCATATGAGTAAAAATTTGTGGGGTTTTGCTTGATATTTTGTAGGGTCTTTTCTTCTAGGTCCCGTTTTTCTTTTCTTTTTTTTGACTGTATAATTTTTTGTTCTGCATTTTCTATCTTACTTTTTAGTTCCATCACTTTCCATGCATTCTTTTCTTTTTCAAGTCCTTTTTTCCACTTTCTGATATTCTGGAACAAGATCCTTCTTTCTCTTGGTATGTGTGACTGATGTTTACTTCTTTTCTTCTGTATATATTTTTCCACTATTTCCTCTAATATTTTATATAATATATCCTTATTTACCTGTATATTATCACTTATGAATATGTTTTCCCATTTTTTTAATTCTTCATTTATTTTTGACCAGTTTATATTCGTACTATAGAAACTGTATTTTCCATATCCTTCCCATTTTTTTGTCTCTTGCTTATCTCTGTTTTCATGTGCTTTGGAACAGACTGTTAATTCTATGACATTATGGTCCTAAATACTCGTTTTATACACTATTATTTCTTTAACATAGTTCACCTTGTTCACAAATAGTAGGTCTAAAATATTATACTTTCTTGTTGGCAGGTGATTTATTTGCTGAATGTTATGTTATAGTAGCATAATTAATAGCTTTTCAAATTGCCTCTTATCTTCTGTGCTACTCTTACTCTCTTTTTTATATGTTTGATACAACCACAGAGTCCTATTCATTCTTTCCATTCTACGAAAGGAAAGGTAAAGTCTCCGGATAGGAGTATAGTCCAGTCTTTGTGATTTCTACATATATCACCCAATTTGTCTATTATTATGTCAAACTCTTTAGTATTGGGGGGTCTGTATATTACAATGTTCACTAATTTTTCAGATTCAAATTCTACCACTATTAATTCACATTCTTTGTTACTATATTTCTCACAGATTTTTCCTTGATTGGCGTCTCTCCCATATTTCGCAGTTCCCCCTTGATTCTTATTTTTTCTATCTGATCTATAAGTTTGGAAACCCTTTATCTGGTCATCATTACCAGTCTCTTAGGAATACCAGGTTTCACTTATATTCATTATTTCTATTTTTTTTGGGGGGGGGGTTAGTTCTTCTCAGAACTCTATCTTTCTTTTTGAGTTACTCAAAACTAAACCCTGCGCATTCATCACTATGATGGTTTGTGTGTTATCTCCATTATCTAATATGGGTAATAATAAGGATTTTCCCATGTCTCTTTCCTGTTCTGATATGTTGTTCTTTTCTTCATTTCCAGAAATTCATACATTAAAAAATCCCTGCCTGTAACATCCTGATCTCTTGCTTATCTCACTTATTTTATTTTCATTCTGACTATCCTGCAAATGCACTTAAACTTTACATCCAAACACAGAGACAACCTCGATTTTCGCAGGTTCACTGCAGTTCCTAAATACCTTGACTCTCTGAATATCCAGAATTCAGGTTCCGGTTGTCCAGTGAAACTTTGGGTGTAGGAATTTGAACCAATTGAACCAGTATCTCGGGAAAGGGGAAAGGGAAAGATTTGACTTGGTTAGGTCTGAAGTTTGGCTTTCGAAATGAAATGGGTAAAAAAAAAAAAAAAAAAAAAAAGGAGCACTTATATTCCGATGCTCCAAAATTTGTATTCGGTGCTTTTTCATGTTTTAATGAAGCGATGATCTTATTGATTTGATATTTTCCAAAATACCATTTCTAGTTGTAAACTGCGTGTTCGTATTCTAGTGAACAAGATAAGAAGAATCTAATGTTCTTTATTTACCAAAGTTAATTTTCACTCCAAAAAGCAGTTTCTAATTGCCCAACAGACATTAAAATTTTACATTTTTAGTGAGGTTTTTTAAAATGATTTGGAGTTAAAGCTCTATGATTTAAACGGAAATCCATTAAGTTTTTTACTCATTTACAGCATAAATAACATTTTCACCTTGACAAAAATTTACTCGTTATGATTTTTCCACCTAAATTACAGTCCTTTAGTTACTATATTCATAGTTGTTGAAGCATCTGATACACACTGGCACGAGAGGGATTCTTGAGACCAAATACATACCTTTGGATATAATGATTTCCTGAGTGTGTAGTAAGTAATCTGACGAATTCTGTGCCTTCTTTAAAGTTTGTGCCTTAATTTTTACCTATTACAATAGGAGTTATAATTTTGTTTGATATTTCATCTTAAGCGTAGACTAATTCATAGAATTCCTGCGCCTCATCAAGGGTGTGACATAGCGCAGGTTGTTTTGGTTATTTTCTTTTAATTTATCTAACTCATTATATGACTTTTCAGAGACTGATAGAAATGTAGATTGCATTTATACATTGATCATCTGTTTTCTCTTTAAGTCTATATCCCTTTGAATAAATACTTATATTTGACACGATATCTACTGAATTAGTCCAAATATCCTCCATTATGTTTCTAAAAGATATGGTGGGTCAAAAATCAAACGCTGAAGTATCACTGTCCCCAGTTTTTTTGGAACTTCAATTCCTTTGAGAGATATGGTTCTTATTTAGTGAAGGGATCATCTTCTGGGCAGTTCAGAGGTTGGTTGCAAAACTCCATTTTCAACTTCTATGATGATCTCTTCAGGTCTTCCGTGCTGCCCTATTATCCAACACTTTATAACAATTATGCCAGCATTTCCGAATATACATACATACATACATATATATATATATATATATATATATATATATATATATATATATATATATATATATATATATATATATATATATATATATATATTCCATTTCTCGACACTTTTTGAATATGCTTTTCACTATAAGCCTTAGGTGTATGTGTAACTAATAAGTCCGGTAGCAAGATACGTACCCACATCCCAAGTATCAGCATGAGGTCATGTTGCCGACGTAACCACGAGAAGGACAAAGGTATATTGCTACACATACATACTGTACATCTAATTGTCGAATTCAGACATATTTATAAGAGTTAGAACAGACCCATCCTTAACTTCGTAGCCAAGAAAGCAATCGTTTTTATCGCCATTGAATAATGGGGCAAGCAAGAACCTGCATTTTCAATGTCATTTACTGAATGTACCACAGGTAAATGTTTCTAGGTAAGGGCCAAGGGCACGATGTATATAAGCATATCCTCTGATAAATGACTGTGGCTACAGTGGATAATCTAATAATCTAATTACGTGCATATTTATGACTTATAATATTATATATAGTGTAAGTTTGTATGTTTGTATTTTGTGTGTATGAATGTTTGTATGTTTGTTTGTTTGTATGCTATAGAAATCCGAACTGGTTGACTGATCTAGACTAAATTTGCCATGCAACCATCTTTTGATCATAGGATATGTTTCAAACCCGTACCCAGGCCCTATTCCCTTTCCCCCATCCCACTTTCCTTCATCCCTGCTTTTCCTTCCCTGAAATGGGCTAGTGCTACCCATAGACATAGTAACTAATGTAGTAAATAAATTCTACGAGTTTATCATACTTCATTTTATGTACTCAATACCATGGAAATATATTATTAAAAAATGCTTTTCTTTCTTGTGATTAATAACTATGTATCAAGGCTTTATTTAGGTTTAGTGGAGATGTGTTTAAATTTAGCAGGGGGTGTGTTTAGATTTAGCAGTTGGTGTGTTTAGGTTTAGTAGGGGTGTTTCAGTTAATTGAGGGGGGGTGTGTTTAGGTTTAATGGTGGTTAAATGGGACAGTCACCATAGTAATGTCTAGTTAAAATGGACAGTCAGCACAGTAATACCTGGATAAAAGGGACAGACAGCACAGCAATATCTGGATAGAACAGACAGTCAGCAAAGTAATACCTAGATAAAAGGGACAGTCACCACAGCAATATCTGGATAGAATGGACAGTCAACACAGTAATACCTGGATAAAAGGGACAGTCACCACAGCAATATCTGGATAGACGAACAGTCAGCACAGTAAAATCTGGATAAAATGGACAGTCACTAAACTAATACCTGGATAAAAGGGACACTAAGCACAAAAATATCTGGATAGAAGGTACAGACAGCACAGTAATGACTGGATAAATGGGACAGTCACCGCAGTAATACCGGGGAACAGTCATCACATTAATGTCTGGATACAACAGACAGTCACCACAGTAATGCCTGTATAAAAGGGACAGCCAGAACAGGAATACCTTTATAAAAGAGACAGTCACCAAAATAATATCTGGGCGACAGTCACCACAGTAACTTCTGGATAAAATAGACTCATCACAGTAGTACCTGGATAAAAGGGACAGTCAGCACAGTAATTCTTGGATAAAAGGGACAGACAGCATACTAATACCTGGATAAATGGGACAAACACCACAGTAATACCATCAAAATAAAAGGGAAATCTGAACAGTTATACCTGGATAAATTGGATAGCATCCACAGTAATACCTGGATAAATGGGACAGTCACCAAAATGAACAGTTACTACAGTAATATGTGGATAAAAGTGACAGTCAGCACAGTAATACTTGGATAAAAGGGACAGGCAGCACAGTAATGCCTAGATAAATGGGACAGTCACCACAGTAATACCTGGGGACAGTCACCGGAGTAATGTCTGGATAAAATGGACAGCCACTGCAGCAATGCCTGGATGAAGGTGACAGACAGTACAATAATGCCTGGATAAATGGGACAGTCAAGCACAGTGATATTTGGATAAAAGAGATTGTCAGTACAGTAATACCTGTATAAATGGGTCAGTCAGCACAATAATACCTATATAAATGGAACCGTCACCACAGTAGTATTTGGATAAAAGGGATAGTCAGAACAGTAGTACCGCAGTTAACAGATAGGGTAAAAATATTTCAGCCTCTATAAAACCTTTTGATCTCTTTGAATACAACGTTTTACCATTTGGGATGACTAATGCTCCATCGGTATTCCAAAGAATAGTGCATGAAGTCGTACTTAGTTTGGATGAATTGGACACATATTTGGGTGACAGAGTTATTGCTAGTAATACCTGGGACGAACACCTCAAGACCTTAAAAGAACTCTTCAAAAGACTTGTGAAAATTAAGTAACTATTAATTTTGCTAAGAGTTCATTTGGTAAGACAAAAGTTACTTATACGGGTCATGTTACTGGCATTAGTTTCATATTACCCAAGGATAGAAATGTTAAGGCAATAAAATAATTCCTTACTCATACTGATAAAAAAGAACTCAAAACTTTCTTAGGTATGTTATCATAACCCCACACCTGCTGCATCAAATGTTCCAATATCAAACATTAATTCCCTAGCCCCCAAGTGGACTGAGGAAGAACCAGAAGCATGGTTAGAGGAAATAGAGACTCTTCAAAAACTACTTCACCACCGAGACAGAGAGGCCTTAGTGCTTGCCAAGCACATGGAAGATGAAACTAAAGCAGCCCTCAGCTCTCTGGAGAAGAGCCAAAGAAGTGACATGGTAAAATTTCATAGGGTCATAGCAAAACCCTACACAATAAACCCTGAAGAAATGGAGATAACAGTTTCAAGGTCTTGCCAAGGAAGCTGACTGGTTCTGGACTGAATGGGCCTGTTACAAGACCCAGTCCAGTACACGCTGATTTGACTACCTGTAATGCACCACATTCGAGGACCTATTCAATATGACTATGTTGGAGGATCTTTTCCAATGTGTCCCTGGGCCCCTTGCTGTGTATCTAAATGACAAGCAGCCCGCTACACTTATGGAAGCCTGCTGCATGACCAATTCCTGGGAACCTATAACCAGTCCCACAGCACATCTCAACAGCACATAGTGCCACCCGGGTACCCCTCAGGCTCGACTTGCCTGAAGAATGAACTACCTAGCAAGCCTACATGCACCCACTGTAAGAAGGTGGGGCACACTGAATCTGACTGCCGCTACAAGTTGGGCACCTATAAGCTGCCTCCTACTAATAACCAAAACTCCTCTTCCTCTACTTCCACTCAATCTTCTCCATGAACAGTCACCACAGGTAACTGAGCCCCCACAAAGGGCTCTTGTTGATCCTGTGGTGCTGCCGGCCACTATAGTGCTGGACATCTGGCCAGCCCAAATCATGTCCCAGCGACCAAGTTTGTCAACCTAATAAGCACGTCATCTTCTGCAGCTGGGCTGCAGAAGATACCTCGTCCCAAGAGGGTGGATACCCAGTCCATCTCGGTGGCACCCCTTGATGGCTCTAGCCTGCCAGTGGTCCCACCGATTATGGTAGACACTGCAGTCAACATTAGACTGATTAACAGGCCCCAAGTGCCAGCCAGTGCAATGGTTGACGAACAAACTCGGTGGGACATGAAATGGGTAGAGGGCCACACAAAAACCATTCTCACAGTCGAGCTTCGGGTCACGACACCTTGGGGCACGCTACCTCACCGCCTTGGTGTAGTGAACAAGGCCAGCCAGGGGTGGAATTCCTGTTGGGTCGGTACCTCCAATGGGGAAGCCCTTCCCCACCACTACTTCACAGCCATGCTACCTCCACAATGGAGGCATCGACTGTACGATCACCAAACAGGAGCATAGCCACTTTGACTGGCATGCCACAAACAACAAGAAGAAATACCTTTTGTTCACCGAAGTGGTCAATGGAAGGGGCACGAGCAGCACAATTCTAGGCCTAGTCCTCCCTCTCTATGAAAGGACAGCCACCAATGAAGTCCTCTCTCTGCATGAAAGGACACAAAAGGGAATCAGTACCACTGTAGAGCATGTGCGGTGAAAGGCCATGCCACTAATTGGGAGGGCTGCCCTAAGCAACACCCAGTGGATGCCCCAAATCAAGAATCTCCAAGAGGCTCTGACCTCCAGCTGGGACATGAATCTCTGCTTCAGCCTAACTCAAGCCATCTACAAGATATTGCACCTCTGGACCCCTCATTAGGCATGCCTGACTATCAATCTCTGCCAGTGCCGCTTGCAAGCTCTGAGCAGTGCCATGCTCTCTCTGTCTCAGACGTTGAGCCACCACAAGAATTGGACCCTGTGCCAGCTCCAGATCATGAGACGGATCCTCCCAAGGGAGAGCCAGGCACCTTCAAAGCCTTGATTTTAGCAATGTTTGAGCCTCCAGCACTCGACACTTCTTCCTCACCAAATCCATCCTAGGGAATGAACTTCTGGTGGATCATATTGCTACACCTTCTCTGGGAGACCAGGAACTGGCCTCTACAGATGAAGAGGTTGAGACTGCTCTTTCTTTGGTTGTCACAGCAGTCGGAGTAGGGAGCCCTCCAGTGCCTTCTGAGGTTATCCCTGATTTCACACCTGCTATCCCTTCTGGTCTTTCCCCAGAGTCAGTGCCTCATCACCTCCTAGAACTGTCATAGGTAGGCCTTGGAGGAACCTAAAAAAGAAGAAGTACGGGCAGAAGAGAGCCAAGTAGTTGCAAAAGCCACAAGCTCACCCTGGCACTCGTGCCTCCTTAGCACAGTGCCTTTTCCATCTCAGACTGATCTTGGCTTCTGCCCAGAGGAGTTGGCCAACATGATCTCTGTCTTAGTAACAGCCTACTATGAAATTCAGAGCCTTTGTCCCAGTGTTTTTCCAGAATAACTTTTTTCTGTGCATTTGGCATAGATATTACGTAGCCATAGTATACTTTACATCCTTACCTAATTTTCAGCAGCATTCTTTGTTACTTATATTAGAAAAAGGTATATTCATAAGAGTAAAATGAAGCAGAACACTCTAATGTATGGGTTCAAAGTTATACGCGACGTTAACATATGACGTCCCAACTCCTCCCACAAGGTGATGACGACAAACAGCAGTTGCTGAAATTCTGAATTAATATTCGTACTTTGTCAAGGCTTCAAGAATGGCGGCTATGAAAAGTCATTGTCTCCATGGTTGCAGGACAGCTTTTGTGATTCGACTTGCACAATTGTTTAGAAGTGAGGAGTCCCGTGGCAAACCCTACGTAAGCTTGAACAGGTAAATGAATAATAGGGCAATTCACCTGGGCGGGCCTTCAGGCCAAGTTACAGGAGGCCAGGCTTTGCGCTAACCTGGAGGTGTGGACAGGAGCTATTTGTCAGTCTCATTGCTTTGAGGAGGAGTACTGGACATTGGATAATATCCATGAGAGTGTGGAACCTGTCACCATAAACATAGCCACTGATGATGAGGATGAAGACCTCTTCCTGGACAGCGATGGAGAATAAATTTTTTTTTCTGCATCGGATGTTTCATTTCTGTACTTGCAAAATATGTTCTTGAAACATATAAGCCTAACAATAGTTGTTTCATTATAAAAATGTATTATACATATTGATAATTATCAATAAATAGAAGTATTTTGATTTAATGATCCACTCTAAAAACCAACTCCTCTAACGGCGACAAAACTTACAGAAAATGCACCTTTATGGTATTCGAGCCACTTTTTTTAAATAAATGGCAAACTCCGTTTTAATTTCCCTATCACCTTATACTTGACAGGTTACTATTTTAAACTGGCCACTCTTCATAGTGGATTGGATTGATTTGGATCATGGAACTTAGGGCACAGCCTTATGGTTGAACCTATTAATGTCATTCAGGTCTGAGAAATAGTTGGTGTTGGAAAGCAAGCAAGGAAAAAGCAATGAGTAAAAAAATTACAGAATATTAGCAAGAAAAAGAGATAGAGGGTTGTTGGTCATTGTGTTTTGAGATCACTTACCAATCTAGTCCTATCATTTGTCTCTTTATTACAATGATCGTCACTGTCATATTAGGAAAAATATGAAAGGAGTTATGACAAATGCCAAAGTTTTCTTCACTTTGTTAATTGATTTTTAATTATATAATTTTTCAATGAAGTAGTAGTGATTAAGAGTAATTTCTTGGATTACTTGTGGAAACCCCTTTTCTTCAAGGGTTCTAGTACTCGACCTAATGGCATAAATCCTAGATACTACTACTACCACTACTACAATGTGTAAACAAGGAGTATTGGTTGTATTTCATTGTTGCCAGAGGTTGAGACTTTTTCACGAATAGCCAATTATCCATCGAGGAGGAGAGAAGTTAATGGCATCATAAGTTACGTTATTATATCTTCGAAAGACATTCCTCTGAGTTTGCTGGAGAAGTCTACAAGAAGTTGGTGTTGCTCTTATAAATGCCAGAATTATGCAACTTTCGTAATACAGAATACAGTAAAAAATTAGATAGGGATGTAAGATACCCTGTGAC
Organism: Macrobrachium rosenbergii; assembly: GCA_039081455.1. NCBI lineage: Eukaryota > Metazoa > Arthropoda > Malacostraca > Decapoda > Palaemonidae > Macrobrachium > Macrobrachium rosenbergii. Next base: position 27,210,179 of record JANJGK010000032.1, read on the forward strand.
AAAGTGTCATCTTTGTCAGGTACGTTGATAAAATTTTATTCCGGAAAAACATAGGGACACCGGATGTGAATCTCATAGTAAAGCAGATTCAGTAAGTAGTAATAGAAACCTTGTCATTTAAATCTTGTAACAAGCAGCAATAACTATGTAATCATAACTATTGTGAATAGAGCCATTGAGAACATGACATGCATGACATAATACCTCAGTTGAGGAAAGCATTTTCCATATAAGAAACTCATTTAAAAGAACTCAGGTTACATCTTTGTTTACTGTGATTGTAAATTCTAGTGTAAGAAATTGTATACTTAAAAGAATATTGTAACATAGCTAGTTCATTGTCATTTACATTGGTGTTACGGCAATGTTCTAATAGGTTATGTCATAAAAGGTACAATTAAATGTACCGTTACGCAGAATTTTATATACTATCTTATTTCTGAAGACTAAAGGAGTAAAATATATGCAAAAGATATAAAAGAATAACCTATATTTTATAATACATCGCTTCAGCACCTCAACAAATAAGCTCCCCAATGTACACTTCGTCTTGGTGTTGGAACGAAAACAATAAGGGAGACATCCGTTGCACTTCCAAGTTAAGATATTATAAGAAGTGCACCCAGAAACGGACCATTCCGCGTCGTCACCTGCACATAGAACGAGAGAAAAGCACTACAAAAACAGCAAACCAAACTTGTGAAAACATCCAAAAATATTACACTTAAATTATAAAAGTCTCGAGATTCCAAACTTCAACGCAAAACACTCAATTTACGAATCTCACCAAGTCAACGATAACTATCACTCAACCCAGCCATGATAATTTCGCTATTAAACATGGTAAAAACTGTAGCCAAAGAAATAGGCCAATCCAACGTTCTAAAAAAATAATATTAGCAGGATTTAAAAACTTAATTATGGTTTACTCGAATGGTTGAGGAATATAAAACACAAACCAATAAATAAGGCCGGGTAACCTTACAATTAGTTAACCTGTATCTTATATCCACCGGCAAGCTGTCCGTCTGCGATGTTATGCAGTAAAGTCTCCGTCCTGATGCGGGTCCCATGAACTATTTACTCTCGGTAAATCATCCTAAAGTGTTGCCAAAAAATATAAATAATCCCAGCGGCGGCGAAATCCGTCCTGCTCGAAAGGGCTGATATCTTAAAAAATGCTTATAGTGTGCACTTCTGGTCTGCCACTGCTTGAATTACGTAGCTCTCAAGAAAAAGAAAACTTTCACCTGTCCCGAAGATCCCAACACTATTCTGTAAAAGGGCAATTCTTCGGCAGTAACTAGTTAAACTAGCTGGTTCGGGGAGCTAAAAGGCATTACAGCTACTGTAAGGTAATAATGGCCTTTAATGAAGTTAACTGAAACCACTATCTAGAAAAAATGAAATTTTATATTGCTTATACTATTTTTTTAGAACAATTTTAAAATTAAAAGTTAGTAAAAAGAAATTATAACTAATATTTTGTACACTCCACCAAGAGGGATGCAAATTTTTAACAAGAAATAAAAAAAAATTGCATCAAAACGAAACTAATTTTTGAAGAATTAAGAAAAATATTAGCATAAAAAATATTTACAGGCCGGGGAAACCACGAGCCACTAAACTAGATCATTCATAAACAAATTCTGGGTTTTTCTTTAACTCACTAAAGCAGCCTTTCTTTTTGATCGAGGTCTAATATTGTTAACATCCTGTTTTATGTCAACTAACCTATCGGAGAACTCAGGGTCAACCTTTAAAATCGGAATAAGAGTAGAGGCATGTCTTTTTACAACCTACCTTGATTTACCCTTCAATACTACGGCTCCAGTTACTTCACCGTTATCGTTTTTAGTTATTTGTTTTACCATAGCCAAGGGGTAGTCATTAGGTTTAGTATGAACTTCCTTAATAAGAACAATATCATTCACTTGCAAATCAGTGTTAGTGACTGGAATATAACGACCCTTTCTATCAACTGCCTGAGAAATTAACGTTCCTAAAAACTCACCATGATAAATTTCAAATAACTCTGAACGAATTTTCCTTAATTTAGCATACTGATCCTGTATAGAAGTGGAAGGATTTACCTGATGCCCATAGTCAGGATCCTCGGATGGTATGCAATGCAAATCAGGAATTAAATTTAAGGAGGTTAATCCATATCCCCTAATAAGATGCTCAGGAGTTATGGGTTCAGGCAGTTCGTCAGAAATATCTCTTAAAGATTCCTTAAACGCAATGGGTCTCCTATTAGCTAAATGAATGATGTTAGCAACGAAGAATTCAAAATCAAAATATGATAAAACATTATTCTTAATAGATCCAAAAAGAAGTCTCTTAACCAATTTAACACATACCTCAACCAATGACCCTAACGCACTACAACCTTTAAAGTATTGCTGAAAAGATAGAGGTTTTACATTATTGTTTTCAAAATAAACTTGAACTTCTGGATCTTGTAAAAAATCAGTTAATAAATTAAATCCAGCAGTAAATTGAGAACCTAAATCACTTATACATAATTGTGGTACTCCAAATTCAAAACAATGCATCTGAAATGCGCGCAAAAATTCTTTCATAGAAAGATCATGAAAAATTTTAAGATTGATAGCTCGTGACCATGTACAGGTAACACAAAAAAGCCATACTTTCTCCTTTTGCTGATTTTCCTTAACATAAAATGGACCAAGGTGATTAATGAAAATATTAGCAAAAGGAGTGTGAGGAGGATTTGACCTGAATTCACGATATTGACTTTGATTTAACTTGATAGTTCTAGCATTGAATCGTTTGCAATGAACACATTGTTTTAAACACTTCTTTATGACAGAAAAATGGCATGGAATGTAAACATTTTTTCTAAGTTCAGAAAGGACTGCATAACAACCAGAATGAGCAAGGTGAACATGAATGTCTTTAACTATGATGTTTGTTAAAGCACTATTCTTTGAAAGCAAAATAGGAAATCCTTGATTGGAGTTCACGTGCCATTTTTTAAACTTACTCTTAACTCTAAGGACCCCTTGTTGATCCATAAAAACATTGAACTTTGATACCATGGTTGGAATATCATCTAAGGTTTTACCTCCAACTTGGAAATACCGAATAACATCAGAAAAATGTCTTCTTTGATCCTCTCTAATAATTTGACATGTGGCCTCTACCAATAAATTAGGTTTTTTATAAATAGGTATCTTAGCTTTAATTTTCCATAGTTGAAAATAATAAAGAACTCTACGTTGCAAAAGAACCAGTTTTCGGAAACTAGAAAAGTTACATGGATTCAACAAAGAAACAGAAATTTCTAAATTAGCTGACAAACTAGTCAAAGGAGAAACTGAACTAGGTTCGTCAGATTCTGCAACATTATTACTGCTATGCTCAACTAATGGATTTGGAACAACAACTTCGCTAAGATCCTGCCCAATTTCCTTAAGTAAATCAAGATTTGGGCCCACCAAAAAATTAGATTTCAAAAGTTGCTTATATGATAAACACCTTGTGACACAATCTGCAGGATTATCAATACCTGGAATAAACTTAAATGTAACAGGCTTAATATCGCACAACTTCTGAATAGAGTGTAATCTATTGACAACAAAGGTGGATCGTTTTTGCAGTTTGTCTAATTTAGCCACAGCCAAGTGTAACCAATGAATGCAACATAGTGAATCTGTATAAAGACTGAGATTAACTATAGCCACAGGTTTAATGCAAGAAGGACCAGACAAATCTCGGTAAATTTCCATCAAAGTTCAACACCCAAAGTTATGGCATTTAATTCCAAAGAAGGTATAGATTTATTCTTTAACTACAAATTAACCATTCGCTTTTTAGCGGTTACCAAACTTAATTTGCCAGTTTCAATACACTTAATATAAACAACACAACCATGAAGTGAGTGACTGGCATCAGTGAATGCAATTAATTTATATTTACATTTTCTAGATCCAACAAATCTAGGGATCTGAATAGTTGGTGCAGAATTTGCCTGCTTGCAAATGCTCCTCCACTCATGTTGCAAATCTGTTGACAAACTAGTATCCCAGCCTAATGACCTATTGCACTGAAGTTTATGTATAAAAAGACGGCTGCCATTCAAAATTGGCATATTAAAGTTAAATACATCAAACTGAGAAGCCAATGACTTTAAAATGAAACGTTTAGTGCTTGTTTCAACATTTAAATGAACAGGATTTGTGTAAATTGTATCCGTTAAACGATCCCACTTTAATCCTAAAAGTTTTACTTCTTCACTAGAAATGTTCCCATACTTCTGATTAATTTGACTTTGCAAGTCCACAAGGTTAGTATAAAGCTGTTGGATTTCAAATTTGTAGGGAGAAAAAATATGTGGTAAATTATCATATGACCACTGGAGTTCATCAATGGAATCAGTAGTAATGGCTCCATTATCCATATATAAAAGCCCATACATAAGATGCTTCAAACCCTGCAACATGGGAGGATCATTCTTTGACATAATTAATAAAATGTAGTAAAGTGAAATCATTAACAGAAAAGGGCTGCACCTGAGTCCAAAACTAAGACGAACATTTCGGTACACAACAAGAGAATAATCATGTTTATCAACGTTCTTGTACCAATAAAACAATAACTTGCTTTGGTCCACGTCACTCAAGAGCAGCTGGTTAAATGCCTTCTTCAAATCATATAATAATAAATAAGATCCAAATCGGAGATGCAAAAAAGCAGAAGAAAGTTTCTGATTAAGGGTGGGTCCTGCAAACATAGCTTGATTATGAGATACACTCAACTTTTTCTCACAATCTTTCTTCCATAAATTACTAAGAAATACAATACGACACTTCGTGGTCTCCCTATCAGGCTTAAAAATACCCATATGTGGTAAAAAAGAGTATCCAGGATGTTCTTCCAAATATTTCTGAACATCATCTACCTTAGCTATTATACCATCCCTAACCTGCTCTTTAATTGTTTGATCCATAAGCTGAAGGTGACCATTCTTCTTAAGCTTTGCAAAATTAGAGTGAAGTATCTGCCTAGAAAATCTCTGGTTTTTTGATAGGCAATGTGAAACCCTTTTGTTCCATAAAAGAGGAACAACAATCCTGCCGTCTAAATCTTGGGAGATATTATTCAATGAATAATTAATGAGGGTATCATGAACCTCAATGCTTTCCTCATTATAAACCTGATTATCATAGTAAATGTATTTTCCACATTCTTCTTCTAAAATTTCATTACTAGCTTGCTTAAGTTTGGACCCAATAAGTTTACCTTTATCATCTAAAACACAAAAATTAGATTGCGTGGAAACCGATGAAAAATCTAATTTTTCCAAATCTGGGTTATCAAGAGGTTCAACTAAACTAGAAATTAAAAATGCATGACTTTCTGTAATATTACTCGATACAAAATTATAGGATGCAGGGGGTGCTAAAGGCAAACTACTCATATCACTGTCTGAAGATGCATAGGTTGGCAGAGCTGATATATCATTTAACAAACTGTCTAAATTACCAACCAAAAGTACACCTACAGGAGAACAAATATGCAAAGAGCTATTACCAAAACATACATCCCTCCCTGCAATACATCTAGCTGCATCGGATCCTAAAATAAATTCAATGTTTCCAATCTCCCGACTCTCTTTACTTAGAAATGAATCTGCTAAAACATAGCCCTTATCCTCAAATTTTTGTACAATTTTACCAAGGTTAGGCAACTTCAAATGTACGTTAATATTAGGAACCACCAAAGCAGGGATTTTAAACAAATGCTCACCGAGTTGGAGAGGGACTTCCACAAGTTTACTTTGATATAACTGAGGCTTATTGAATCCTTTAATAGTTAATCTTACATTCATTTGAAGGACTTTAAACTCATGAGATGCCTGCAACCTTTCGCTTACAAATGAACTTTGTGACCCCCTATCATTTAGAGCACGGTAGCAGGAACTGCTGACGTTAAATGAAAAAGTGGGAAGCACCGAATCAAAACTTGAACTTTGCAAAACTACAACCCCACTACTTGCTTCCGCTTTACTTGCACTAGCACTATTTACATTGTCAACAGCTGTATTAGTATGTGAACCGGAAAAACCATGAGTACACAAAAATTGAAAATGCCAGCCGTAACAATGAAAACATTTCTTCCTAAACATAAATTTACATGAGTTTGCTTTTTGGTTTAATCTAGCACATCTCGTACATCCATTCAGTTTACCGATTCTATCAATCTTTGCTTGGGGAGTTTTATATCTTTTACAATGAGAAATAGAATGTCTATCAGCATCCGAACACAAAGGGCAATTCTCAAAAATATTACAAGACTTTGTATTGACTGCAGCAGCAAAACTAGAACTATTTGTTTCTTTCCCCCTTTGAGGGCTTTTAAACTTATTCACTTTATGTGGTTTATGCTGCACATAACGCTCATTTGCAGTGAAAAAATTATCCACAATTTCCTTAATGGAGGGCTTATTCTTACCAGTGACATGAACGAAATGAGTTTTAAAAGCACCGTTTAAACCATTCCATACAAAATACTGTAGTACTTTATCAACACTCAAAGATAAAGACTTAAACGATTCCTGAATCATTTTAGTTTTGGAAATGAATTCAAATGGATCGTCATTATAACCTAACTTAAGCTCAGTCAGCTTCCTGATAGTTTCAAATTTAAGATTCTCAGGAGAAGCAAAGGCAGCACTTAATAATTCTTTCGCATCCTTGTATGTCTGCTTATCTGCTTCGAGAGAGTTTAGAAGTGTCTTAGCATTACCAGAAACCTGCTGTAACAATAACAATAACAAATCCCTATCGGGGTAACTGTATGAAGCAGTAGTGCTCAAACTCTCTTATAAATTTTAAAAAATCTTCTCCCTCAGTGCTAGAATATTTAGGTAATGGCGCTACTGGCTGTTTCAAAAGACTACGTGCCTCATCTACCCTATTGTTACCTGATGGAGTAAGAGTAGCAGATGACAAACATTCCAACATCACTAAACATTGTTGTACCTTACACATGTAATCCTCACACGTCTCAACCTCTGCTTCAAGATCTCCATCCTCAAACCCTTGAGTGTCAACAAATTTACGAATCTGAATATCATTATCTAATTTAGAAAGCTCATTCTTGTACTCGTTTAAGCTCATCTTTACTACTGCTTGCTGAGAGCTGTTAAGCGTTTCATATGTACTACATTTGTTATGAGAAAGAGTTACACGGGCTCCGATGGTTTTTCGCCGTGCAATCAATAACTTTAAGTCCGACATTATAAATGCTAATAAATAATGCACAGGCAAAAAATTAATAATCACTATGCCTTAAAAAATGCAAGAAAAATTATAAATACACCAACACAGTATACTAAGAAATGCACTAAGAAAAGTGCAAAAAGGCTCTAATAACCACGCAAAAAAATGCAACAAAATCAGGTAATTAAATCACCAAAATGCTATCAAAAAATGAAATTAAGAATAATACCGCCAAATATAAAATACTGCAAAACTACGATATTAAAAAAATGCAAAACTTAAAATTTCTAACGTTCGAACAAAAATGTAAACAAAATGTAAACACGCAAGGGGAGGGGACCCAACACCAAGACGAAAACAAGATATAAACGGCTTAAACTCGAGTAAGTACCTGTTTGGGCGCCATACGCAGAATTTTATATACTATCTTATTTCTGAAGACTAAAGGAGTAAAATATATGCAAAAGATATAAAAGAATAACCTATATTTTATAATACATCGCTTCAGCACCTCAACAAATAAGCTCCCCAATGTACACTTCGTCTTGGTGTTGGAACGAAAACAATAAGGGAGACATCCGTTGCACTTCCAAGTTAAGATATTATAAGAAGTGCACCCAGAAACGGACCATTCCGCGTCGTCACCTGCACATAGAACGAGAGAAAAGCACTACAAAAACAGCAAACCAAACTTGTGAAAACATCCAAAAATATTACACTTAAATTATAAAAGTCTCGAGATTCCAAACTTCAACGTAAAACACTCAATTTACGAATCTCACCAAGTCAACGATAACTATCACTCAACCCAGCCATGATAATTTCGCTATTAAACATGGCAAAAACTGTAGCCAAAGAAATAGGCCAATCCAACGTTCTAAAAAAATAATATTAGCAGGATTTAAAAACTTAATTATGGTTTACTCGAATGGTTGAGGAATATAAAACACAAACCAATAAATAAGGCCGGGTAACCTTACAATTAGCTAACCTGTATCTTATATCCACCGGCAAGCTGTCCGTCTGCGATGTTATGCAGTAAAGTCTCCGTCCTGATGTGGGTCCCATGAACTATTTACTCTCGGTAAATCATCCTAAAGTGTTGCCAAAAAATATAAATAATCCCAGCGGCGTCGAAACCCGTCCTGCTCGAAAGGGCTGATATCTTAAAAAATGCTTATAGTGTGCACTTCTGGTCTGCCACTGCTTGAATTACGTAGCTCTCAAGAAAAAGAAAATTTTCACCTGTCCCGAAGATCCCAACACTATTCTGTAAAAGGGCAATTCTTCGGCAGTAACTAGTTAAACTAGCTGGTTCGGGGAGCTAAAAGGCATTACAGCTACTGTAAGGTAATAATGGCCTTTAATGAAGTTAACTGAAACCACTATCTTGAATAAATGAAATTTTATATTTCTTATATTATTTTTTTAGAACAATTTTAAAATTAAAAGTTAGTAAAAAGAAAATATAACTAATATTTTGTACAACCGTTTGTCTAGGACTGAATGTCAAGATCATCAGAGGTAACACATAAATATCCATAAGCACCTTTAAGTAGTGTTAGGATTCTGTAGAAAGTAAGTGATTAAAGCTCATATCCCATTCAAGAGTCCTTAGCTAGTCGCACTGCAAGGGCAAAATGTGTTCAGGGGAAAAGAGTAATATAATCGAGGTGAATAGCTTACTTAGTATAGACCTTCATGCCCGAAAGGGAGTGAAGGCCTTTTTAAGGGGGGAAGTTATTATAAATATTACCTGTTCGACCTTTCTTCCTTGCTTTAATTGAATACAAGAAATTTATCTTTGTTAAAGTAAGAGGGCATACGATGTAGAAAGAAGCAAGCGGACAGTAGATGTTTTGAACAGATCCTTGATCCCAGTTCTCTTTCCCTTTGACTGAAACTCTCATTTTACCTTGTTTAAGGTTTCCTCTCTTAAACAGTCACTGACCAAGAAAGCCTAGTAAAACATATTCCATTTACAAATTATCTATCAAGTACAATTATTGTTGTCTAATGAAGTCACATAATTTATCCTCCATGATGTTAAACATATTATTTTTGAACTAAGAATCATCACCTTGTGATTAGTAATGACATGTGAGAGTTTCTATAATACAAGATTGTTATCTGGATATGTCTTTTCCAGAATTAAGTACGCCTTACACATGCGCAACAACCTCTTTCTGGGAGAAGAATCTGCATCATGAGCATCAAGAAGCCTTAATTTGACCTTGCAGTAAATTCCTGATACAGTGTCTGAGAAGCATATTACCCTGTTGCATTCATTCTATGTAGCATCAAAGTTTGTCTGAATTTGGACTCAAGCTCTGAGCTGCTATTAGCTCCTGTAAATAACCCATTTCATGTTACTTTATTTTTTTTTATTATTATTTTTTTTTGCTGAAACTAGTGTTCCAGTAAGTTTGCTGACATAATTCATGTGGTTATGAATAAACCTCTATTCTTTGTTAACGAGTGTTAACTGACGTCCTGATCTATTCCCTATCTGTCCTTTAGAGGTAAGTTTAGCCTTAATTGACAGAATGCGTGGGTCTTGGGTAAAGCAAGGCAATATAAATCAAAGTAAACGATAATAAAACTCATTAGCCAAAGGACCCACGTAACATTATATATATATATATATATATATATATATATATATATATATATATATATATATATATATATATATATATATATATATATATATATATATATATATATAGAGAGAGAGAGAGAGAGAGAGAGAGAGAGAGAGAGAGAGAGACTTTTCCTCGCAGTGGTAATATAACGTGATAATGAGAAGGAAGGCCTATCCCCAATCCCCTACCATTTTATGCATCCTTGCTCGTTAAAAACAAACTTTCCTTGTAGACGACCAGTCGAGCAGCTATTATGACAGTCACTGTAGCCTGGTAGTTGTTACTGCTATTGTGGTGGCGCTGTTTTGTATATTTTGGCGATGTCTGCTAATGCCGCCCATTACGCTGGTTCTGGGGGAGACCAGTCACCTCAACTCACTTTATTTCTCATTTATTTCTAATGGGAAGCGCAACAGCTCGGTGATGTTTTGATGAATCTGTTTACCCTTCTGTGCCCGAGTTGTTGCAATCAATTGCCTTAAAATACATTCTTTCACCGGATTGTTTATCTATTTACTTGTAATTATATGATTAACAGTTATAGTTATTATCATTGTTGACACATTGTTGCTCCTGTTGTTTATATTGTATGTACCGAAATATCAGGCTTGCTCTTTTCAGGTACTATTCTACTTTTCCCTTCTTGAATTATTCTCCTCAGATACATTAAAGACCGTACAGTCCACTTTCAGGGAATACTATGACGATCATTCACTAGTTTGGTGGGCATATGGCTTGCAAGCTTCATTCTTCTCTAATAATGGATACATACACAAACATACTGTATATGGCGGAAGCCCTTAGTTTTCTATTTCTTGTGCTGATCTTATGTAAAAAATATTTTCATCAATGTCTGCTACAATAATACACTGAATATTGTCACACTCTTTAAATCATATCAGGTTGGTGTTAATAATTCTTAGCAAGAGTCTTTGTTCAAAGAATGTCCATATATAAGTTGAATTATGAAATGATAGGGAATGTAAATTTCCAATCATTCGCACTGAGTTTTATTATATTTTTTTAATCATCCTAATTAGAAGTTGTCTTTATAATAAACCAACAAGCGAGATCACTAATTCGGAATCATGCCACAGCTAATTAATACAGAGTTTTAATGAATTGGATGCTGTTTAATTTTTCACTAGATCTACTGAATTCTTAATAAATGAAACTGATATCTTCCTCAGTGAGGGTAGCAAATAATTTGTTTTGAAAAAATAATCATTGTTTTTACATATAATTTTTGCATAAAATTCTTTGGTCAAGAGGCAAGGAGACTTTGGCAGCGTGAAGATTAAGAGAATTTGAAAGCATCGCGGAAAGACATTGAGAGAGAGAGAGAGAGAGAGAGAGAGAGAGAGAGAGAGAGAGAGAGAGAGAGAGAGAGAGAGAGAGAGAGAGAGAGAGAGAGTAAAGCCTAACAATCGAAAATTATATTTTCTCTTGCAACATGTGAAGAATTGTTTTTCTTGAAATACCCAGATCCGAGATGTAGTACCGACAGAACAAGTAGCAAACAAAACTTCAAAGTAATTGGTTACAGAACCTCTGGAAAGGGGAAGGAAAAACGTGTCCTGGAATGGGCTGCACATTAGTGGCTACATTTCAGTCTGAAAAAAAGGACAGAATTTTTACTTTTGTTCAGTAAAACGCACAATCATTTATTCATATTCATATACATTTTCAGGTTAGGTATCAGGCACAAGCAGACCAACTCTCTCCTTCCATCTAAGTTTCAAGTCGCGGAACTCTGTCTGAAACTTAAAGAACAAGATTTCAAAAAAGGAATTAAAGTTTTTAAGAGGTTGGATGGACGGCAATACAGAAGAACAGTTATCGAGGCTAACTTAAGGGAAGTATAGATTAGGAAGTTTAAATATCTTTGATCTCCTGTTAAGCGGGTCGTGACAAGCGAAGAGTTTTCGGAACTCTTCTTCACTCTTACCAAATGGATAATTAGCCTTACAGCTATGTGTTGTAAATATAATTTTTGTCTCAACGGAGAGAGAGAGAGAGAGAGAGAGAGAGAGAGAGAGAGAGAGACGAGAGAGAGAGAGAGAGAGAGAGAGAGAGAGAGAGAGAGAGAACTACTAACAGCTCTATTGGATCCTTTCTTTTTCTGGCATGATTAAGTATCACCTCTTCTCTCTCACCAATATTTACTCCATTTTTACATTAGCGAAAGAGAATCAGGAATACAATCGTGAACGTCCTGTTTCTGTTATCATTCTACGCTCAGTGTACAGTTACTCATTTATTTCTCATACTCTGATTCTTTTTGTTTTCGCAGGTCTCAAGTCTTCAATAGCTTCCATAAATCTCAAATACGAAATACAGTAGGGGCGTGCAAAAAAAACACAACTTTCAAAACGTCACCTGTGTCATTGCAGCAGCCGACCCACACTCAAAACAAGTTGAAACTAACAGCCTATACAAAGCTCCAATAAACACAGCTGAAAGGGCTGCATTACTTTTTAGTTTTCTGAAAAAGAACACTATTGTGACGGGTTTGTCTGTCCGTCCGCACTTTTTTTCTGTCCGCCGTCAGGTCTTAAGAGCTACTGAGGCTAGAGGGCTGCAAATTGCTAAGTTGATCGTCCACCCTCCAATCATCTAGTCTCAGAAGTTTTTATTTTATTTAAGGTTAAAGTTAGCAATGATTGTACTTATGTCACCGCTATAGGTACCAACAATCCAGGCCACCACCGGCCCATGACTGAGTTTCATGGGCAGCGGCTAAGAGTTTCATGGGCCGTGGCTAAAAGTTTCATACAGCATTATACGCTGTACAGAAAACTCGATTGCTCCAAAGAATCTTCGGCTCATTTTTTACTCGTATTTTGTTATTATCTGACGTAAAGTCTAGGATACCTGTTGCGGATTACAGTATTTTCCAATTATTATTTAAGAGCATGCATATTTTTTCTTGTCTAAACATTGTTTTGGAAGAGAAATGATGAATATATATTAATAAAACTGTGCTTGTTAAATGATAAGAAATTATTCTAGGCATTACAGATGAACCTGAAGACTTTTCAATATAAGATTAGCATGGTGCAGAAGCCCCAACGGCTGAGCTTACAAAAGGCATTAATGTCTGAGGGACCTTGAACTTCTCACGAGCAATTCAGTTTTATATTTGCGAATTATGGATGAAATTACTGATTTAGGAACACCACATCATTATCACAGAATACAATAAAATCATTTTTATATACGCAAGTACCTCCGGTTGTCTGAATAAATATTAATATCTTCCTTTTCATCTCAGCAATATACCAGAGAGCTACGGATCTTTTTCGTGTTATGCAATTTTTTTGGCATTCGTATTTATTGCATTAGTCAGAGGTTCGTATCGGTGTAATTTCATAGGCTGGCAACAATCTAATGCTGACACTAAGTAACAATAAAAACTCTCATGATTTTTGTCATTCAAGTCTATGCGACTCCTATTTTTTTATATGCTGCCGATATAAAAAGAAAAAAAAAAAAGATCATATGTCCAATACTCGATATCGCGTAAACGTTCCGAGACGTTTTTCAGTTTGACTCCGAGCGTTATATTTCACTATTTGCAATTGACATCGAGCGGCAGCTGTGATAGCCGCCAGTCATCTCTATAACATGACGATCAGTACTAAATTGCCTTTAGTGGACTGAAAAACGACGTGTGATAATTCCTTCGTTGAAATTCAGCTCTCATGCATAGCTGACGTTGGCTCCACCCAACACGAAGTTTATCATTCCTTCTCGATTTGATTTTGATTATTCAAGCGAAGAAAGCGACGGACAACGGTTCATTCTTAGAATCACTTCTTGTATCTTTAGTTTCTACAGCGGCAGAAATTGATCAGGATGTAAATATTTATCGTTAAATTTGACGTAAAGTAAAAGGAAAAGGAAATATGAAAATAGGTAGCAATAGCTTCGGTTGATACAAAGCGTATTTTTATTTATGTCTCACATACTTTTTGTGGGGGGAGGGGGCGCGCTGAGGAGCAGAATTTCAAACAGATAATTATGGAATAATCTTATTTTCACCTAAAGTTGAGTAGACTTTGGTATCTGGAATCTTTATTAAATTTTTCTCTCTAGAGTTACAGAAAGGTCTCAGTTGCTTGTTTGAATGTCCCATCAGTAGTAAATGAGTTTTTATGAACTAATTTTCTATATAACTAAGCGTTTTTTTATTCGCTTATGGAATTATGAATGAATTATAAATCTACTTGATGTCACTAAAAGCCCGTGTAGAAAATTATTATATCAAATACCTTGTCATAAGAGGGGAAGACCAAGATATTGGTAAATTTCATTGATAAGAACAAAAGTTAATAAATGGTGAAAAAAAAAAAAATAGAAAATATTTTAAACATGCTTTTATTAAAATGCACTAAAAAGCAAAAAAAAAAAAAAAAAAAAAAAAAATTGAGGCACACCAGGATTTTCTTAAAATTAATCATGTCTACGTAAATAAAAGCGTGGGCCCCAAACATAGAAGGAAATGTTACAAAAAATAAAAAATTACATTTCTTTTCTTGTAGCACTTCCTTCCATGTTTTTGTAGACATGGTTAATTGTAAGAAGATTCTAGTGTGTCTCAAAAAAATATTTTTTTTACTTTTTTAGTGCATTTTAAATAAAAGCATGTTTGAAAGATTTTATTTATATTTATTTTTATTTTATACTCTTTTAGTTTTTACAGAAATTGTAATCAATTTATGATTGTAGTTAACGAAACTAATATCCGTTTACGGGGAAGGTAAGGGAAGGGGAAAGGGAGGGGGAAGGGAAGGAAGATTAATGGACGCACCAATATCAATAAATACTGAGACATCGACACCATGAACAGACCCTTTTAGTATTAGCTTCGGCTCTAAGGGCTCAGCCAGAGGTCCTATATAACAGGAAACATCCAGCACCTTTTCCCATTTTGTTGCTCTGCCCTCCAAAAATTCTGCCGGTCCCTAGAAACCCCCGAAAAATCCCCCCAGGGAGTTCTTCTATTAGAACCTTGAGGCGTACTCCTAAATTCATCCCGCTTAAGAATCATATAAAACCGCCAACCGTACTCTGAAGTCTTGCAGACACCACAGTATCTGACCTTGCAAAACTTTTCATTGTGACCCTGCCTATTACACTTAAAGCAACGGACCTGAGACATTGAACCCATAGAACCCGTGCTTTCCTCTGCCTTGGCACACAACCTCGCAGAAGGGAAATTTGAATCACCCTGTGGCTGGAGCAATGGAATAGCTCCGGAAGCTTTTGGCATCCCATTTATGAAAGTGCTATCCACAGCAGGACATTTCGACGGGTGTTTGCAAATCTACGAGAAAAGCAAGGCTCGAAGCATCTGGCACTAAACCTAACCAAAGACTCCTGACCCTTGCAAATCTTAAAGAGTGACCTAAGGTCTCAAACTGCATCCCCGGATTCAGCCGTCCCATATGCTGACCTCAGAAACTTCTCGAGATTGTCCCGTGTCTTACAATTTCTAAATTGATGACTCTGACAACGTTGTCTTATATCCCCCCCTATCCAAAATGGGGAATCCTCCTGCTTCATTCAAAGCCCCTACCCCATGCATAATTTTCTTGGCAACCAGGTAATTCAACACACCCTCGATAAAAATTTCGAAGGGTACCGGAAGAACCCATCACCCTACCCTGGAAGTGGCTGAACTCCGGAAGCAACCGACATAAACTTGTGAAAGAGAGTAGCTTTATCCCTATTTGCGGCACCCTCCGCCATGTTGTCAGGATTAATAAAATTCGAAGTCCCAACAACACAACCCGGTCTCAACTTCATACACTAACAGAAATTCCAAAAGAAAATCTTCGTGAAGACAAATAGGAAATTCTCTAAGAGAGAAAATAAAAGAGAAAGAGAGAGAGAAAAAAGAAAGTCCAAGAAATGTTTACCCAATAGCATAAGAAATATTTATTCCCAATGACCTGACAACCATCAAGCAACTATCAGTACAATAACCCAAGCTCCCCCAAAATAATCAAAATAATAAGAAAAAAGTATTCTGTAATCCCAATTAGTTCTTAATCACTAATGCCTATCGCAAAAAATACACAAGTCACAACTGGTAACCAACTAACCCAGTCTACCCCCCATACACAGAAAACGGGCTTTAGAGAGAATGGGAAGGAGGCGGGTATACAACGCTCATGTAACTATGTCATGAGTACGCCACAGTTAACCCAAATGTAGCAAAACATGAGCTCACTGCTTACGCAAACAGAAAAAAAACACTCGCTCGCCCTTGAACCGGCTTGTTCCATACTACGTCGCTAAATAGCTAACAAATATAAAAAGAAGAGCCATGTAAAAATATCCGCTTTCTTCTTCAAAACTCTCTGTGCTGCAAAAATACCTGGAAACAATTCCCTAATCTGAAAAGAAATACACTCCGCCGCTCTCATGACCCACAAACACACACACACACCAGAACAGGCTATTCATTACCAACTGACCGTGAATCATCTGACTCTCTTTGAGCAAAAAATGCCTGTCATCAAAAGTACTACCAACCACACTCCTCAAAGATTATAGGAACACACCCTATTATAGCCTAATTTTGTTGTTACCAGTCTCTTCATAAGCTGTCAGAAGTCGTAAGGTCGCTCCCACCACTATTATTCAAGGTCAAATAAGGTCATAACCTCTTACTACATTTGTTATAAGGTCAATGATGTAATTAACTTATATCTCGAAAGAACTCATGGTAGCATTGGCCTGCCTGCACACACGCTCAACTCCTCTCTCTCTCTCTCTCTCTCTCATCTCTCTCTCTCTCTCTCTCTCTCCCTCTCTCTCTCTCTCTCTCTCTCTCTCTCTCTCTCTCTCTCTCTCTCTCTCTACATCCAAGTCACTAACTGAACCAAGGAAGACCAGCAAAAACATGTCTACAATAATAGAGCTTATTCAGTAGAATAGTTTGGAATAAAATAGAAATGAAATGGGAATATCTACATCCCAGAACTGATAAGCACCCCCCCCCCCAAAAAAAAAAAATAACCAAGTAAGAATAACACAGTGCTATCGATTTCCACTAATTGAGTCTCTTCGACAGACGAGTCAAAATAAGTCAAACACGACTAAAGTAATGATAAGTCACATTCCCCTTCATTTATTTGACCTCTATTTCAAGACATCTGTGGAAACAAAAGGAAAAGCAAAACATTTAAAAATAGGCACAGAGAAAAACAAATGTGGGATATCTACCAAAAGAAATACACATAATTAAACGCGGCAAAATCTAAATTCAGAATAATTAGTAAAAATCAAAGAAACTTAGCAGATAAAAATAAATTGGGAAAAAGACATTCAAAGCATGGTAAATAGTGCAAAGAATCAGTATATGTTAAACAAAGTTATTAAAATCCATTCAAGTTTTTTGAAAACAGAGACTCAGCTCACCTCACAGGCAGTACACAAAAAAGTTAAATATATCTTAGTTTAACCAGACCGCAGAGCTGATTAACAGCTCTCCTAGGGCTGGCCCGAAGGATTGGATTTATTTTACGTGGCTAGGAACCAACTGGTTACCTAGCAACGGGACCGACAGCTTATTGTGGAATCCGAACCACATTATAGCGAGAAATGAATTTCTATCACCAGAAATAAATTCCTCTTATTCTTCATTGGCCGGTCGGGGATTCGAACTCACGGCCAACAGAGTGGTAGCTGAGAACGAAACCCGCTCACCCAACGAAGAACCAGGCAGTACACAATGTTTTCCAGGAAAGCAGATCTGATCACAAGGGAATCAAGTTCCAAAATGTCTAACCTGTACTTGAATTGGATAATTCAAACTTCCTATGACACGCCCATGAAAGCGAACTCGTGAACGAACGCTCTACCGGAACTTGACGACTTCCAGTGATATGGCCAGAGCATCACCCAAGGCATTATGCCCTTTGTCTCCATGGGAAGTCAGACTTACTTCAGGCCTTTGTCAGCATTGATTTACTGAATACGTAAGCACTGTTTCAATTTACCATTTACCTCTGCCCAGAATATCTAAAAAAAAAAAAAATGCTTAGCTAAAAGAAATGGAATATATGACATTATTCAAAATGTTTTTCATATATATATATATATATATATATATATATATATATATATATATATATATATATATATATATATATATATATATATATATATATATATATATATATATATATATTTATTTATTTATTTATTCATTTCTTTTTGCATGTGTATATAATTTATAAAATGCATTGGAGTTCAGTTTGGATAATGATGCTAAAAAATTAATAATGAAACAGACACCTGCGTTATTACATTGCGTGGTGTTTAATCGATATCTCTATTTCAGTTTCACTAAGGGGGAACTTTGATTAATTATATTTACATAACAAAAAAAATTGGTTTTTAGTCAGTGCCACACGAAGGGAACTTAATATTTATTTGTTCCGTTCAACTTGAAAGTACTTCATTATTATAGCATTAATCCCAGCAAATGTTGAAGCTTTTACTGTTATTCCTCAAAATCTGTGGCCCTCTTCACGTGAGACGAACCTGAAAGGTCATTAATCTCAAAGCATGCTTCATTGAGAAGAATCCCTAGGCAATGCGATCCCGTTATTATAAAATAATTAATTCTTTCTGAGGAGTGGTCAAACGAAGAAGTTGTGATCTATCTCATATCATTTAACTGCTCTTCCGTCCATGTTTTTACCAGTATACCTATAAAGTTTCTTGAACCTCCCAGCACGAAAACTTTATTCCTTCTAAACCTTTCTTTCGTTATTTTTGAACTACACCTATATATTCTTCGTCTTTAGATTTTTACTAACCGATTCACAGTTTACCATTCCGTATCGGCTCGTGGTTGTCAGCATTTCTGAACATTGGTGCCATTTTCTTCCAAAATTTTCTAGAAATTAGCGACCTTCTTCATTTAAATGGCAAATGTAGCAGAAAGCAACGATAGATAAAAATAAAGGATTGAAAGAGATATGTTAAAACCGAAAAGGAAAACCCGGCAGAAATCCAGAAAGA
The DNA here is from genome assembly GCA_039081455.1 of Macrobrachium rosenbergii. Taxonomy (NCBI): domain Eukaryota; kingdom Metazoa; phylum Arthropoda; class Malacostraca; order Decapoda; family Palaemonidae; genus Macrobrachium; species Macrobrachium rosenbergii. The sequence goes on from JANJGK010000032.1 coordinate 27,229,116, forward strand.
ACGAAGAAAAAGAGAAAAAACAATAAAATAGTTTTCAGAAAATAAGAAAACTCTCCACTGGGTGTCTCTCCCCCTTTTGCTTTTAAGGCTGAATTCGATCCAAGCTTTCAAAGCTTCAAAAAAGAGACGTAACTAAAGCTCCTCTCAGTACGATAGGGGAAAAGGGGTGAGGGAGGGGCGGTTGTTAAAGGAATGGCAGAGACCAGGTAGGGGGCAGGCGATACAGTGAGTTCGAAGGATTAGACATATTAAATTATTCCGAAATGATCGCCATTATTCTACTCGATTTCCAAAGAAGAGGGGTCTTCTCTTCAAGGATAGGCGAATTTCATAAATAGATGTGAACTGTTATATCTGACCTTCTCACGGTACCAATAAAGCTATCTCTGTGTAGTTGTTAACTCCCCCACTATAAAAATGCCATTTAGGTCGAAATTGGATACTTTGGAAGTGAAAGGAGTGAGGCCAAAACTTTCATATTCCATTGGTCCGAAAAAAAAGTTCACCTCAAGAATGACCAACAAGATCAGAAACGTCTCTTCATATAAAAAATAAGACACCGTAGTCAGTAGCCAGACTGTCCGAGTCCGTTCTCCTTTGAAATTTATTGAGCTTAATCGAAGGAGACTGAATGGGGCGACATACTAATCTTCCCGAATAAGAACGGGGATTGAATGCAAGGCGTTCTAATCATGTACATTGAGTTCAGTAACTGTATTTGGCCATTATTTTGAATGGTGACCACCAATGAATACACGACAATGTTGGCACACAAATTTCTATGACAACTACTATAACTAGGGTGACAAGACGACCCTCTTTGTGGGGGACAGTCCCGCATTTCGAATCTCTGTCCCCCAAAAAATCACTACCTTCCGGGGACGTAGTAATGTCCCCCTTTACGGAATTTGCCCGTCATGTATTCCCCATTGCATATGCAAATCATAATAAACTGCTAATTGTTCACAGATAAGAGTTAAGATATTTTTTTCTCGAAACCTCTAAGGCACTTGCTGCAGCATAGCTAGGTCGTAGACTGTGTGAATTGTGCTCCATTTTTCTTTAAACAAATAAAAGAAAATGAAAACAAACGCACCATTTATACACATATGATATGACTGGTAACCTCTCTTGCACTCGTCCATGTATGACTAAGTCCAGCTACTACGTGTTTGGTAGTCAATTAGTAATCAAGCAGCACTCAAAAGAGGACGACATCATGGCATCCAAAAGGAAGTGTACTTTCAATAAAGAATTAGAAAGTGAATAACCTTCCATAAATAAAGCAAAAAGTGAAAGTGATGTCCAGTGTTTAAAGTGCATGTACTTTTCGGTAACAAATGGTGGAAAATATGATACTGAACGTTATTTAAAGACAAGTAGGCATAAGAGTGCTGATGCCCCCCGCCTCTTCAAGCAATTCAGTGACCACATTCCTGCAGAAGGAAGGATTTGGAGAAAAAATAAAAGAATTTGGCAACAGCAGAAGGAACTTGGGCTTATCATGCAATGCAACACAACCTTTCATTCCGTTCTATGGATTGCACTTCCAGACTTATTAAAAAGTATTTTGACAATTCGTTTGCAAGCGCTCAAACCAAGACGGAGGAAATTTTGAACAATGTTTTCCTGCCTGACGCCCGAGAATCCTTAAAAGAGGATTTGTCTGAGATAAATTGTGTGACTTTATATTGTGACTGCTCTAATTATGTAAATATTAAATTGTATCCCTTATTGGTTAGATACTTTTTTGCCCAACCGTGGTGTCAAGGTAAAAATTTTGGAAGTTAAAACTCTAGGTGGAGAAACGAGTGAATACTTTCATACTATATAAAAGAAACTTACAGTTCTAATGAATTGTCCTCTAAACTGTTGGCTTTGTGCGCTGACAACAGAAATCGCAAATTTTGTGGAACATCAAGGGGAGGCAAAAATAACGTTTTTTTTACCGGATGCAATAAAATCTAGACTGTATGAAAGCTGCATCGGACTGTCAACCTGTAGATGTAGAAGTAAAAACAATGAAGATATTTTCATTTTTCTACATTTATACTGTTATAGTAGACCAACTGAAAGAAATTTGTGAAAATGTTGATGTAGACTATCAAAATTTTTTAGGATACAGTAAGAAAAGGTGGCTTGCTTTAAGACCAGCTATTGAGAGGATTTTGAAGTTATTCAAACTTTTGAAAACATATCTTTTGTTACAGGACAAATGTCCCAGCCTTCTTGAACAGTTCTTTGAGGATCCATTTGCTGAAATATAGCCTTTTTTTTTAAACAAAGTACAGTATTACATGATTGCACATTGAAGGCAGAGTCCCAAAAAGTTTCTATGATGGAAGTTTCTTGTATTTTAAGAGATTTGCAAACGAAGCTGTCAGAAAGGAAAAAATATGAGCTATTCACCCCAATCATAATAAATAAGATGCTTCGAAATTTAGAAGAGAAAGGATGACAGTGAACTTTTTGATGAGGTTACGTGTTTTAAGAAGGTTTTGACAAATGAAAAGATGCAATAATAGAAAGACAATGATTCGGAAGTGGATAAGAAATGGGTAGAGATTTTCTCTCTCTCTTTCGTAAAAAAAATATCTCTTTTTCAAACATTTCAAAACTTGCTGAGTTTTGCCAGTGTCTCGCTCCTGCAGAGAGAGTATTCTCTCGAATGAAAATCTCTTGGCCATCAGAGAAAGTCACTTGCAGGTAACTACATTGAGGTCTGCACTAATAGCGAAATGCAATTTCGACTCAAGTTGCTCTGACTTTTATGATTATCTTTAGGAAAATAAAAACGAGCTAGAAATACACTTAAGCGTAAGGGTTAATGTAAAAATTATTTTGTTTGTTTTACTATTCATAGAATCGTGTCTATAGTTCCTCTTCTATGCTATCAAAGCATATGTTTTACTATTGAGAGTAACTCTTGCTCTGAATAAATGCTGACTGGATCATATTCTCTCTTTTATTCAAATGTTTGTATATATATCTAAATATGACATTTTTTTATCACACCGTGATTTATATACGATCATGACGCAATAAATATCGCTTAATATCAAATCCACGCTACCTCGGGAATATCCCCGATGGGGAATTATCACCGAAGGGGAATTTATAAGTGATAAATGGACGGGCACTGCCGAGTCTCGATCCCACGACACAGACGCGCATCAAGCGAATCCAGTCGACGCTAACCACTGAGCCATCAAGAGAGTTATAAATTAATGCCGAGTCTGGTGTACTTTATTTACCCGTCGAGAGCGGGGTTAATGCCGAAGCTAAGTACAATTTCCCCGCTCTCGACGAGTAAATAAAGTACACCAGACTCGGCATTAACTTATACCTCTCTTGATAGCTCAGTGGTTAGCGTCGACTGGATTCGCTGGATGTGCGTCTGTGTCGTGGGATCGAGACTCGGCAGTGCCCGTCCATTTATCACTTATAAATTCCCCTTCGGTGGTAATTCCCCATCGGGGATATTCCCGAGTTAGTGTGGATTTGATATTAAGCGATATTTGTAGCTTCATGATCGTATATAAATCACGGTGTGATAAAAAAAATGTCATAAAAAGAGATGCGTGTTCCAAACGTACCAATGAACTATCATGGTCGAGGTGGGTTAATGCCGAAGCTAAGTACAATTTCCCCGCTCTCGACTGGTAAATAAACTACACCAGACTCGGCATTAACTTATACCTCTCTTGATAACTCAGTGGTTAGCGTCGACTGGATTCGCTGGATGCGCGTCTGCGTCGTGGGATCGAGACTCGGCAGTGCCCGTCCATTTATCACTTATAAATTCCCCTTCGGTGATAATTCCCCATCGGGGATATTCCCGAGGTAGCGTGGATTTGATATTAAGTGATATTTGTAGCTTCATGATCATATCTAAATATATAATTTTTTTAAGAATAAATCTCATATGTCAGGGTGAAAAAGATCAAGCAGCTGCAATTCTCTCTCTCTCTCTCTCTCTCTCTCTCTCTCTCTCTCTCTCTCTCTCTCTCTCTCTCTCTATAATATATATATATATATATATATATATATATATATATATATATATATATATATATATATATATATATATATATATATATATATATAGTGCGTCCCTGTAGTCCTGATTCCTCGTCCGTCGCTGGTTCGACCCCAACGGGACGGTGGACTTATTATCAACTAAAAAAATTCCCCTTCGGTAACATATATGAAAGTATATTATTTCCGAGGTAGAGCGAATTGGATATTAAGGGACGTTTGTAGCTTTCTGATTGTATATGAATCACGGCGATGTGATAAATAGTCATATATATATATATATATATATATATATATATATAGTATATATATATATATATATATATATATATATATATATATATAGTATATATATATTTATATATATATATATATATATATATATATATATATATATATATATATATTATATATATATATATATATATATTATATATATATATATATATATATGTATATATATATATATAGTATATATATATATATATATATATATATATATATATATATATATATATATATATATATATATATATATATATATATATATATATATATATATATATATATATATATATATATATATATATATATATATATATATATATATATATATATATATATATATATATATATATATATATAATATATATATATATATATATATATATATATATATATATATATATATATATATATATATGTAAATATATATGTATATATATATATATCTTGTATATATATATATATATATATATATATATATAATATATATATATATATATATATATATATATATATATATATATATATATATATATATATATATATTATATATATATATATATGTATATATATATGTATATATATATATATATATATATATATATATATATATATATATATATATATAAATATATATATATAATGTATTAGGGTTATGCTTATGCATACCATATACGTACTTGTTCATTTATACGGGTGTTCCCCTCTCGCATCTCAAACAATGGTCACCCTAAGTATAACCTTCAATTATAAGCCAGGAAGGGGCAATGGGCCACAATGATAAATGTACGCCCATAAGTGCGTGAATGAGGGAAATCATAACAAAAGGCGATGAGCACCTGAAGTCAAGTATTTCCCTTTCAAAGGAAAAGAATTATTTGTCGGTGACAGTAGAGCCACATGGACGAACTGATAATTCTCTATGTAATCAGGTTAGCATATATGAAGTAATTTTGGGGTATGAAAAACGCAAATAATGCAAAAAATTCAGGAGGCAAAAGCAGGAGAGGCCCCGAAGGAGTGCATTGATTAAGCCAGCCTTATGCCAGCATGACCCCTTCCAACAGCCAATAGATGTTGATAAGGTGTTGAAGTGAATGAAGGGCTTGGTGCAGAACCAAGTACTAAGTGTTACAAGAGAAGAGTTGCTCTTATGATGCTGATTAGTCTGCTAATTCACAGTCATTATTTAAAAATAGCTAAGGTCGTCGATACAAGGAAATATTACTGCTATTATTAAACAATTTCAGCTAAAAATATGATGAAATATTTCCTCATAAAATACTTTAACATTTTATTT
>JANJGK010000032.1:27234838-27247338 GCA_039081455.1 Macrobrachium rosenbergii
ATATATACACATATATATATATATGTATGTATATATATATATATATATATGTGTATATATATATATATATATACACACATATATATATATACGCGTGTGTGTTTGTGTAATAGGCCGATTCTGAGGCCTATACTTTATTTAAGTGTCCGTTTTAAGAACGGTGGTTGGTATCTCGCTTTTCCCGAGATTTGCATGATAGCGTGAGCTGACTTGCTATACCAGCTGATCTGTCATCTTCAAATCATAAGTTATTCATTGCCCCCCCGCCGTCCCCAGCTAAATTCTAAGGTGTACAGGAATGAGATACTATGTACAAAACTAAACCTTTATTAACAAAAAAACAAAAAAAAATAACGAAAAATAACGAAGAATGAAATCGAATGATTCAACATAACTATGAAAATCTTCTAAGGAAATAAGGTCCAAATCATAAAAACCCATTTATTTAAGGAACTACAGAAATAACTCATCTGTCATTCAAATCATAAAAAGGTCAATTAATACAATCAGGTCGTTTCATCATTAAATGTCACACCACTCCTTTGGAGGGAGGAAGAAGGAGGGAGGAATACCGGTAAAAAAAAACAAGCGATGCATTAAAAAACAGAAAATGTAAAAAAAAAAAAAAAAACAGGCAGAAACAAGATTTCACTGCAACAGGGCTAACGTCTTTTCCCATAGTCTGAAAGAAAAATTTAAAGTGCTTATGAGTGGTACCGACTTCACCATTGTCCTCTGTAAACACAGATTTGATCTGGGTGTTTTTTACTGTTACAACGAGCAAACAACCATGCCACTAAAATACGGATCCCATTGTCCGCTCATTCTGTGAAGAACTCGCATTATATGGGTTTGTCAACGCACATATGAACACACTCTCGTGACATCGTTCGAGGTCAAGGTACAGTAAGACACGCCTCTTGCAACACAGGGCGTCACGAGGTACACGTGCTCACACATTCCATTATGAAGTTCTCTTCAAATCCGGATTAATAACCGGATAAACCTTCTCGAAGGTTCTTTTGATGAAAACGCATTTCCCCTCTACGTGTGTTGTCACCAAGGGTTTTCTGCGAACATTGACTTTTGCTGCAGGCGAAAGAATCATCATTTTCTTACATGCTGTGTATAGTCATATGATTTTTTTGAACAGCTGATCTCATCTTTTCAAAGGTCACCATTGTTATGAACCACATCACAGTTCATCAGGTTCTATCATCAATTGCAGAGAAATGGACTGGAAAGACTGGCAGAAGCCGAGACAACAACAGGGGAAGGGGAACAACAAAACCAGCAAAATAACCTTAAAAATAGTTTGTTAACATTAAGATATGTACATATTTACAAATGAGTCAAGTTTGGTAAAAATCAATAAATAAATCAATAAACTACATCACACAACCACAGAGTCGGTCAAATAACAAAGATGTAGCAAAATTAGTTACTTTAAAATAAAACAATATCACAACAGCAAAAAGTAACAAATACCATAAAGAAAAACATTTAAGCTACATCAAACAACAATAAATAATACAGACAGCATAATAATTACCAGTAGCATCAGTTAAATAATGGTATAACCAAAAATACAAATAACTGAAAAATCATTAAAGCAGCACAAATAACAATAAACCAAATTATCATAAATACCAGTTAACATAAATATCTGTAATGATAATTAACAATCCTCCTACAGTGCAAAACATCTCCCAGAGATGTCAAGACCAATAACAAGTGTCACAGAGGATGACCATCAAAGGTCATCGAGGATGACCATCAAACTACTGCTGTGAAGTCGTCAAAACCGCCTCATGACGGCAAACAGGAACATCTCCATGAAACACCGACGTTCACAGCAGAGTGGATGTGACAGCCATACTGCTGTCCCAGAGGAATGCCTCCTCTCCACTGATGACTCGGGTTAGTCATCAACTCATCCTCGAACTCGAACGAAGTTCACATCCCCGAGCACTGTAGAGGCCAACAGGTAACAACTACCTGTCCATGCTGCTATGCTGTCTGGACCCTGACTCGATGATTACCCAGACTTGACTGTCACTACCAAAGCGAAGGCAACAGACATAAACTCTGTTTGCAAAAAAATAATCACCACCGGGAAAAGGAGTGCACTCAACAAGGGAACAACCGTTCCATAGACAAAACAGGCACTAAGCCTCACACCTTCGTGACCAGTTACATATATACACACACACACACACACACACACATATATATATATATATATATATATATATATATATATATATATATATATATATATATATATATATATATATATATATATATATATATATATATATATATATATATATATATATATATATATATATATATATATATATATATATATATATATATATATATATATATATATATATATATATAATGTTATGACCCTATACAAGGTCAATTAGGGTCATAATCTCTTATGGCATCTGTTTTAAGAAGAGCATCATATTATCTTACATCCCTAAGATTCTCTGGTAGCAAAGGACCGACGTTGGGTCAGCACATTCCTTCGTTCTCGTCAACTCCTCTGCATCTAACCTCAGACAAAGGCCTACTGGAATGAAATGTTGAGATACAAAGCTAGACTTTATTCGCAAATTTAACGTAAGTATTTCAGCAAAACCTACAGTCATGAAATGTAGTGACTCACACCATCAAAAGTGGAAACCATAACTAGCCCTTTAATGCCGACTGGATGTATTTTACACCGACAAAAGTTGTCTGTCGGGTGCCGAGTGGATGTAAAATACGTCAACTACAAAAAATGTTTTTTAAATATTCACGGAAAAATACTTATAGGCCTCGTTTGCGAAAATTTTTAAATCACGCGCCTTGAGGGATGCTGGGAGTTCACGGATCACGCTGTTGTTTTGTTTACAAGCGTGACCCAGCCGCGCATCCGCAAAGCAAATTTCTTTCTTCCCGCACTACAAAGCATCAGCGACACATTGTCAGAGAGCGATTTCTTGACGCATTCGTGTTTTGCCGAACTTGTGCAAGTGTTAGCGTGTTTGTGACGCAATAGGACATACACAGAGATGTCCCAACGTCGTCAGGACTCTGAAAGACACTTATTGCCTGTTGGGAGTGAGCATGTGCGACGCGTTTTAGACCTGGATGCTGGAGAGGGACCCAGCACCCAAGGTGATCCATCTCTTGAACGCCGTGTTATATGGCTACGTGTGGCCGAAAATGCACGTGGGCCCTAAGGGCCGTACCCTGTGCCTTTTACGACCCTAGAAAACATCAGGCTGTCCTGAGAGGCATTCGTAAACATTTGGGAGGCCTCCAACAAAAGGAAATTGATGAATACTTGTTGGAGCTCGATCGAGAGCAGGTGGAAAGTCCTCATTTTGATGGCAGTTGGTCATCTTGTGACGAGGACATCACACCCGATGTCAGTGATGACAAGTATTTTCCCCCAATGTCCGTACGAGAGCCAGAGCGTGAAAGTGAACTCAAATCAGTGGTTTCAGTGCTTACGAGGGAGTGTCTGAGGAGGAGGAGGCACTGATTGTGTCTGGTGGGGACTTGACAGAAAGTGATGGTGAAAGTGAAGGAGATGGGCCTGTGGTGGGGGGGGGGGGGTGAGTGCGAAGTCGTGCCCACGCACGTGCCCGTAGAAGGTCGCAATGTTGCAGCAGCGTAGGTGAAGGCCATTCGTTGTGTTCCGATAAGGATGAGGGTAGGTTGGAGGACCCCCACCCCTCCTAACATGCACCCACTCACAGCAGCACCTGGACTGACTGTCCCTGTGCCTCTCACTGCACTGGGGTTCATTCAACTCTTCCTTACGCGGGAATTGCTGCAATACCTCGTTGCAGAGACGGCAGATTACACTCGGTACTGCTGTGAGGAACTGCAGACGACGTTATCATATCGATGGCGGGGCTGCAACCTCACAGACATGGTGCATTTTTTGGGGCTCAACATTTTTTTTTTGGAATGATGCCTGCTGCCAACGTCAGGCAATATTGGAGGCGGAATTTTTTTTTAAGTACGCCCAATATGCTCGGCATTATGCCCTGCGATAGTTTCCTGGCGTTGGACAGGTATTTCAATGCCTTCAACCGAAGGGCCATACCCCAGAATAACCCAGATCACCTCATCTTAGTCTGTCCAGTCTTGTAGTACATTCGTGAACGGTGCCAGTTTCTCGTGGTTCCTTCCAAGAACCTTTCTTTGGATGAAGGGATGATGCCATACAAAGGACGTCTAAGCATAAAAGTGTACAACCCCAAAAAGCCAAAGAAATATGGTGTGAAGTTATTTTTTATTACGGAATCAAACACTGGATATGTTGTTGACTTCTCTGTGTATTCCGGGGTCTTCTCCACGCTGCGTGACACTGTCTTCGGTCTTGTGGATCGTTTCCGTAACCAGGGGTACCACTGTTTATGGATAATTATTAGAACTCGGTATCCCTGGCCCAGGAACTGTATGAAGCAGGTGTGCACATCAGTGGTACCCTTCGGTTGGTGCGTGGGTCCCCGAATGTCCTCAAGAGGTTCGCTAGCCACCCGCAACATCTGGCAAGAGGAGAGACAGAGTGGCGGCGGAAGGGAGATGTCTTCGTCATCTGTTGGAAGGGGGTCCGACTCATGCCCATGATTACGACCAGTCATGAGCCCATCCAAGAAGAGGTCGTTCAGCGGAAGAAGACACGTCGGCAGGGCCGAGTTACGTATGAGGAGTTTCTTGTCCAACGGCACATGGGAGGAGTTGATCTCTTTGATCAACTCATCCAGTATTATCCCTTCGCCAGGACAACCAGGAGGTGGACACAGAAGCTCCTCAAATATCTCCTTCAGTTGGCCCTCCAGAATGCCTACATCCTCTACTGTGGGTACAATTCGGACAACCGGAGGTTGTCCCACATCCAGTTTCTCAAGGTGGCCGGGAATGCCCTCATAAACTTCAATCCTGAGGAGTGGCCTTCCAACACCGCCCCCCCCTGCCCCGAGCTCCAGATCTGCCCCGAGAGAACAGGGCAGATGTCGCTAGGAGGGCCAACCTCGGTTGTCCTGCTCCTGCCGACGCCGTCCCTGCTGTCGCCGATCTTGATGATGCCACCCCTACTGCCGCTGCCCTTGCTGCCGCCGTCCGTGCTGTCCCTGTCCCTGCTGCCGCCTTCCCTGACATTCCAATGTCCCGTCGGGTAGTGGACCCTGTGTGTTGGCTGCAGGCAGGGGATCACACACTGGAGCCCCTAGAAAGGCGTAAGCAGAAACAGTGCCAGGTGTGCCACATGAATGGCAGAGGAAGAGACACCCAGTTCGTCTGTCGCACCTGCAAGGTAGCACTTTGCAGGATCGGGGAGTGTGACCGCATATACCACACTGCAGTCATATATTGGAGTGCGCCTACCCGAGGGACACTGGAGGGCGCAGCGGACCGCCAAAGGGCGGCCCATCTGCAGTAAAGACGCGCGTCTCCCTCCTCCACCTGTACCTCGTCATGACTATAGGAAAAAAATGCAAACCTATTCAATGGAAGAGGGAGAAAACAAGAATAGAATGAAGAGTGAGGATTACGAGTGAATATTCAGCATTGATTTTATATTTATTTTCATATTTATTACAAGTTTTTATACATCTGTATTTATTGGTGTTTTGTATATTATTTCGTTTCATGCAAAAAAAAAGTTTTTCACCTGCATTCCTTTTATTTATGTATTTTATACCAATATATATATATATATATTATATATATATATATATATATATATATATATATATATATATATATATATATATATATATATATATATATATATATATATATATATATATATATATATATATATATATATATATATATATATATATATATATATATATATATATATATATATATATATATATATATATATATATATATATATATATATATATTGGTAAGCAAAAAATCTTACATTCTAGTAATATTCAATTATTTACCTTTATTTTGCAACAAACGGGAAGCATCTAGCACAATATTTCGATTTATGGTGAATTTTTGAAAAAACTTTTTCCTTACATCCTCGCACGCTAACTCTGCTGAAAATCTCAGAAATTCTTTAGTCACTTTGTCGTAATTTTTGCACCGTTTTCTATAAGTCGTTACATAAAGTTTTAAATATGAAAATGTGCGCAATTTCATTTAAAATACAACAAAAAATAACTCATGGCTGTAGCTTTTATCAGTTTTGAAATATTTTCATATAAATCACGATAAGTGCCAAAATTTCAACCTTCGGTCAAATTTGACTCGACCGAAATGGTAAAAAAAAGCAATTGTAAGCTAAAACTCTTATATTTTAGTAATATTCAATAAATTATATTAATTTTTCAACAAACGAGAAGTCTCTAGCACAATAATTCGATTGATGGTGAATTTTTTAAAAACCTTTTTCCTTACCTCAGTGCACGCTAACTCTGCTGAAAATCTCAGAAATTCTTTAGTCACTTTGTCGTAAATTTAGCACCACTTTCTATTAGCCGTTACATTAAGTTTTATATATGAAAATGTGCGAAATTTCATTTACAATACAACAAAAAATAACTCATGGTTGTAGCTTTTATCAGTTTTGAAATATTTTCATATAAATCACGATAAATAGAAAAAAATTGACCTTCGGTTAATTTTAACTAGACCGAAATGGTCTAAAATGCAATTGTAAGCTAAAACTATTACATTCTACTAATATTCATTCATTTAACTTCATTATTCAACAAACGGGAAGTCCCTAGCACAATATTTCGATTTATGGTGAATTTTTGAAAAAACTCTTTTTTACATCCGTGCGTTACGAATTCATGCATCATTTTATGATAATATTTCCTGTGTTGCTTTGATCGTTTTACAATTTGTTATATACCAAAATCATCGCAATTTAGTTTACAATACAACGAAAAAAAATAACTCATTAGCTTTAACCGTTCTGCTCACAGCGTGATTTGTACACAATTATATAAGAAATTTTTTTTTGTGCTGTCATATATTCCAATATTTATATATGATAATGATATTTTTTTTTTATTTCTGATGTTTGCATACTAAACGTCAGGCAATGTAAAAAAAAAAAGGAGCCAAAAATGAACTCTTAATCTTGAAAACTAAGCGTGCTGTGATTTAAAAAAAAAAAACTTTCTTTCTGCTTCGGCGCTAACTCTCAAACACTGCCGGCATACGGGAGACACTTTTGTAAATAGACACTCGGCGTTTAAGGGCTAGAGGAAATTCAGATTCACAATCAAACGAATTAATGATTCTAGACTAACCACTACCAGTGACTAAAATTCTAGTCTTCAAAAAAAAAAAAAAAAAACGGTTCATAATTATTCTAGACCAAAATAAATGTCAGAGAGTCTGTTAAAAGTACACCACTTCCAAATTATTTGTCCTCACAGGACAAACGCAGAATTCCTGTTAAAAGAAACATATATATTAAAACCCGAAATGGTATTTACAGAAAAGACATTTAAAACAGAAAAATGCACGATGTAGAACAAAATGGGAAAATGCATAATGGAGAAAGGGGAGTTTCACCGCGACACAAAACTGGGTATTCCATATAATGTCAGAAAAAGATTAATTAGTTATCTTACTCAGTTCCTAGGGCCAAAAGTAACATATCTCACAGTGGCTGTTCTTTTCCATTACCATTGCGCAATGAACAAATCACACCCAGATGGAAATCGAAGTCCTTAGCTATTGTATATTCCTCTTATTATATAATATACCATTAGAGAGTGCACACATTCATGCACACACTTAATAACCCTTCCCCGAAAATGTGACGACACCAGTTCAATGTTTGAAGGATCACAGCGCTTCCATCAATCTGTCACATGATCAGAAGGCACAAATGAACGTGTCAGATACCTGCTGTATCTAACTGTGGAAACCTCCAATGTCAAAATAAATGCAACTGTACTGGATATGCCTTTCACGGGCCAGCTGATAGTTTGTCACAAGACTTAATAGGAGCTTGGTCCACCTGCCCCAGGTTGCCCCCGCCCAGGTACAATAAATATTTATAATGAACGTTCAGTAGAGGCCAGCTTCAAAAATCATAGCAAATCATATGCACTAGATACGAAAATTACTTGTCTCGTAGGCAAGATTGTTATCCCAATAAACAGTTCATTGTAGAACGCATCACTTCACATCTCGCATTCTTGATGATCTAAATATTCTGGACGGCTTGTGACTTTACAAGCCCATGCTTCTCATCACATCTTGAATTGTGACTGCACAAACCCATGTTGAATGCGGCACCCACGAATCCTTCGCGCCAAACAGACATCTCCCAGGAATGATGGCAACTTGTAGACGTCCTGCCCGACATCTCTCCAGAGATCCAATGATCATCGCATGAAGGCACAGACATAGAAACCTGCAGACATAATGTAGACGGCCCCCATATCTAACTTGTATCATTTGAGGCTTATAGAAGTCATTCCATAAGGTGCTGCTGCAATGAAGTGGTGTGCAACATAAGTCGGTCATATCAACGGTCAAGACTAAAGGTACCTAGTCTCCTCAGTATCCCATACTATTACTCAGCCATTAAAACCACTAAAGAAAGGTCATATGATAAAACTATGAAACAATTCCAAGTTAGTAACTGGAATTTCCACAGTCAACCCCCTAGGTACACTAACATTAAGATACTGCCCACACAAATTCTTCCCAGTAAAAATTACCTGAGAAATACAGATATAGTAAATTCATTAAAGACAATTCTAGACACCTGAGATGTAAAATATCTCCCAAAATTTCCCTTAGAAGCTGCAACCACTGCTTTAACCTGAGTATGAATTTTGAATGACGTATTCCGCTTCTTTCTGAATGTTCAACAAGGTAGTTTGACAGAAAGACAAGGCTACGGTACCATCTAAAATTCCACCCCCCAACCTATCAACTTGTGACCAATAACCCATTTAAAGAAGTACTTAAAGTTTAAAAACCTTACTGTAATTTCTCATAACTATCTCATACGGTCATCAAAGTTTTACCCTGGTTAGCAAATACTGCCGATTCCTGCTTAATTCCCAGCAAATTAGCAATTGACATACTAGCAATCTCTCCTATAATCAAAATGACTACAATTACCAATGACACAGTCCTCTTACTCCTTCTAGAAAAGAACTGAAAAATCTAAATTTGGAAGTTATATTAAAGTCTTCCTAAACCTATCCTGTACTCTAACTACTGTAGTATTAAGTTTGGTTACCCAACACCATAACAGATCAGACAGATTCTGTCCAATATTCAACTCACGCAAACACAAAAAAAATCCTAAGCAACAGAACTTTATCTTGAAACTCTATACTCAAAGACATTGTGTCACACGACAACTACACATCATAATATTCTTGAATAATAACAGCCAGGCCTAACCTCACTACGACCACAAGAGCCAAAAACTAAACTCGAACAATTAAAGATTTTATAACTCTATGGACCAACGCCCTCCCCAGTTAAAAAAAAACTACATGTCACCCCCATTTAAAAGCCATTAAAAAACAAAGAGAGAGAGAGAGAGAGTAAAGAAAAATAATATCAGAACCTCCAGTACAACATTGGAACTAACCCATAAGATTCCCATTAACCTATCTTTTTAATTTTAGATATATTTCTCAACCGAGACACTCGCATTCTCATCTAGAACAACAAATCTATTCCCATTCTTTACTTCTACAACACGAAAAGGACCTTCAAATTTAGGACCTAGCTCATAGTTCAACTGATTCCTGACATTTATTTTCACAAAAACCCTATCTCCCACAGCAGCTTTAACTCTATCCGGCTTTTCATTACTCTCTGTCCCCCATATCCAGTGCTTTCGTTTCAAGATTCCTAACAAGACGCGCATATCTCTATTTTGCCGTTAACACAAGCGCCCTAACAGTGTCATCCCTCGATGGAATAGGTAACAAATCGAACGCGCCCCGCGCTTGGTAACCAAACAGCGCTTCTTTGAGAAACATTCCAATGGTATCACTAACCATGGAATTAATGCTATGCTGCACCTGTGGAATATATCAATCCCAATTTACATCATTCCCACACCCTGTCCCCCACAGTCATTCAGAGAGCTTCAATGACCTTCCTATTTGCCCTCTCACACATCCCATTAGCTTCTGGTCTCTAGGGAATAATAGTGACTTTCCAAATGCCCATTATATCCACAAGACACTCTAACGTCTTGTTCACAAATTCTCCCAAATTATCTGCAATCAGCACCCCAGAAACTCCATAATAACAAATATACCCATTAAAGAATGCAGCCGCCACCTATTCCTTGTTTTATGTTTCAACGGAAAACTCCCTACAAACCCAATTAATTCATCAACATCCACCAACAGGTGCCTATGGCCATAAATACATTCACAGAAATTGGTTAAGAGATCCATATGGACCCTAGAGAATGGTCTACTGGTAATAGGAAATCAACCCTATTTACAAGAAACACATTACAAACTGAACAACCTCTCACAAAGTCTTCCACTGATGTGAGCATATTCTTCCAAAACAATTGTCCCCATACATTCTGATACATCCTCTCAATACCCAAATGCCGACTGCCAGACCTACAGTAAACAATATCCAGAACCGTAGGTACTAAATTCCTAGGAACAACTATTTGCGTCGTATCACCCTCATCCTCACTATTTCTCAGTCTGTATCTAATCTTCCTAACTAGCAAATTACCCTCTAATTCAAGCCCTGCAAAAGGCAGCTTATAACACTACCTAACTAATCCACCTCTAAAAAATGCTTTTGTGTCTGCCAAAATCTCATCCTCGTCCTGCTTAGCTTCTACTAAACTAATATCCCAATCTATGTAATCTCCAGATACATAACATGTATGAGTACCATCTGCATCAGAAAAACTTCCATTAAGGGAGTCCGCTACAACATTATGTCTAGCTTTTATATATCTGATCTTGGCATCAAAATCTCTGATTGTCAGACACCACCTAGCCCTTTTAGGGGAAATATCCGGTTTATTGAAAAGATCTAACAATGGCTTATGATCCATAAGAACCACCACTTCATTGCCCAAGGGCAACATTTTGAAATGCACTAAACTAGACACTACACAAAGGCCTCTTTGCCCACTGCTGACCATAACAGTTCATTACTACCTCGTGCTTTAAACTTCCTACTGTAAAATGCAATCAGATGGAGTCTTCCATCTAACTTCTGCATAAGGCATGCCCCTATACCATCATAACTCACATCTGTTACCAGTGTAAAAGGACATTCCAAATCAGGAAAGTTCAACACTGGGGGATTCACTAAGGAATCCTTAATCTTCTGAAAAAGCTAATTACTGTCCATCTCCCCATACAAACTGCACATCATCCCTCAGGACATCTGTCAAGGGAGATGCTAGAATAGTAAAACCCTTCACAAACCTATGGAAAAATCCTGCCATGCTTAAGAATGGCTGAATCTACTCATTCTTGGAAGTAGCAAAATCCACAATTGCCCGAACTTTATCCTCATCAGCTTTACTTTAACACTGTCCTTAGAAATGACATGACCAAAATATACTACCTGCCTCTTCAGAAAATTACACATAGATAACTAAAAACCTCCCCAAGAACCTCTAAAAGTTCCTCTACTGAATCCTTGGCAACTAATATGTCATCCATGTATAGGAAGACATTTTTCCCTAACTGGCCATGCAAAAATGTATTCATTAGTCTAGTAAATGTCATAGGACTACCTGATAAACCAAACGTCATCCGCATAAACTCATAATGCCCCTTTGGCAAAGAAAAAGCCAAGCACTCTCAACTCTCCTCGCTAAGCAGTACTTGCAAGTACCTTTGCATCAGATCAATTGAAGAATAAATATTATTGCCCCCAAACTCAACAAATAAATCTGGCAAACATGCCGCAGGGTAATGATCCAGAATGGTTTCCTCATTCAACTTCCTGAAGTGCACACAAACCCAGACTGAACCATCCTTCTTGGGCACTGCCAACAACGGGAAATTAAAAGGCGAGGAACTGGGCTTAGCAATGCCTTCATCCTCCCACTTATTATCATCTTGCTCTACCTGTTCTCTAATCTAAAAAGGAATCCTATATGAAGGAACAAAAATAGGCTTAGTCTTGTCCTCCAACTGAACCTTATGTTCTAACACATTTGTTAACCATATCTTAACCTCTTTAAGTGCTGCTATGTCCGCAAACTCAGCCAGATCATCTTCTACACCCCCAGCATATTCCTAAAACCTGCCTCCTAGCCTGTAAATCTGCTTCTGAAAAACTACAAAAATCCATGACAATAGCAACTGAATTATCTTCATTGACTAAGTCAACAAAGTTGATTGCATATGTACCTTTCTGATAATTGTGAACTGAATCATTAGAGTTTAGCAATTCCACCAAAGTATCCCCTGAACTTGACACCTTGTTTATAGATTCCGTACACACTACCCCATTAAGCTTTTCTCTACATTCAA
>JANJGK010000032.1:27252338-27276238 GCA_039081455.1 Macrobrachium rosenbergii
ACCGCATTTCTCACCCTTTATTATTTGTTTTGAAGACAGGTTCAGATTTTTCTCTTTCACGTTCAATATCCAGCTCTTAGAGGTAACTTGTCCAAGATGGGCCAAGATTATATCCTCGGCAGCATCAAACATCCAGAGGTTTTCTAGAGGCTGTGCCCCTCTTGGTCATAAAAACCACGAAAATAGTCAAGAACCCTGGAGAAGCATGATTAAAATTGTTCCATAGACACAATGACTGGATTATACAGACGTTTGTTCAGGACTTCAGTCACAGAATGCACACTACATATCGGGTTGAATTTATCTTTTTCGTTTATGGATATCCTCCATCACTAGTATCCATATCTAACACCATAAATGTTATCTGTGTTCATTCATCAATCGCCTATTGAACAATTGGAGCCTCGGCCATTTTCTTTAAAAGTTCGACATTTTATAACGGATCCTTTCTTATTTTTCAAGCTTTTATCCAAATTTTCCCTCAAGATCTACATGAATTCTTTTTCATGATGTATAGTAATGCTTTTGAACATTAAAAATCGGAATTTAGAAGTAGAAATGAAAAGAGCACTTATTTTCTGTTCTTCTCACCCTGAGCCAGAAGTGACCCGTAGGGGATGCTTACTTCTAATCTTTCCTTTTTCAAGTGGAAATCGACGTAACGGGCGAAACGATTGCCCCCATGTAAGGCGGGTTTACAGGCAAAACGAAAAAAAGTAATGAAGGACACTTTCCTGCATTAACGAAGAGGCTCATTCGAGAAAAGTATTCTATAACCGTCCCCCCCGCCCCTTTTTTCGCGTAAGGGCCATCTTGATAGGTATAGAATCAGCTTTAAATCTATGAGAATAATAAAGGGAGAAAGTGATGTGGCAAGTGGTGATTTCAAAGGATTTTCCAAAGGCCTTTCTCGAAGAGAGCTAATGGAAATTTATGACACCGTCTCATCATAGATGTAAAAAGAAAAAAATGAAACAATAAAAAAGAAAATAAAGCCATTCAGGACAAGCTATAATCATTCATGCCGCCTTTGTCAATTCGCTTCTTTGTTAGTAATCCAGCAAACCTATTTCGTCCTTAAACTTAATCGGCAATCCACTAATCATAATCCTTGTGTTTGTCTTTCACAATCGTCCGTCAGTTATTGTTTATCTTTGGACAGTGCTCGCATGTGATTCCCCATGACAAGCAATCCATCTCTTCCCTGTAACATATTGCCTGTGCTCTATCCTTCCGAATTCCTGAGGTTTATTGCTTCATCCCGAATTCTAGGCTGGATGAAGGTTCACTCGCTTCCTAAATTTGCTCCGGTTCTGGTGCCGGTTAATCAAAGGGAGGGAAAGCTACAGAAATGCTGCTATGTTGCTTGTTGCAATATTGTTATAAATAGAAACTCTTTAGCAAAATTCAGATCTGTTTACGAAAATATTCCAAGCATAAGAAAAGAGTATAATTCAATAGGGAGCTATATATATATATATATATATATATATATATATATATATATATATATATATATATATATATATATATATATATAAATATATATATATATATATATATATATATATATATATTATATATATATATATATATATATATATATATATATATATATATATATATATATATATATATATATATATATATATATATATATATATATATATATATATATATATATATATATATATATATATATATATATATATATATATATATATATATATATATATATATATATATATATATATATATATATATATATATATATATATATATATATATATATATATATATATATATATATATATATATATACACACACACACACACACACACACACACACACACACACACATATATATATATATATATATATATATATATATATATATATATATATATATATATATATATATATATATATATATATATATATATATATATATATATATATATATATTATAAGGTGATATAATTTTTATAACCATTTTGTAAGTGTTTGTAATGTCTCTGTGAAAATTTTAGATTTTTTGCTTGCAAGATTCGTCATTTGTTGTGAAGACGTGATTTTAAAATGTCTTTTCTTACAGGTATGTTGTGTGGTAAGTAAACTTGTAATTCTGTGGGATATCTTTCCCCTTTTGTTTAATCTTTTGAAATTGCATTTTGAAAGCTTATCAGGTCCCTACATCTTGTCTGCCGAGAGAGAGAGAGAAGAAGTTAGCTTTTGTATTTGATCAGGTGCTTTGTGTCCAAAAATATCCACTTTTGTTATCTGACGAACTGTCACCCAGTCGGCGAGTTAAGCTGTTATGTTTTTATCACTGTGTGCTTATTACGTCATTATTAACTCTGCCTATGCCTATTCTATTTGTAATCTAAGAAAGAGAATAGAGAAATAGCCAATAAGTGGTGTTATTTTGTATCTAATGTGTGCCCAGCTGCCCAGGTTGACAAAAGGTTTTGTGAACTCTGTCCAGGAAGTGTCAATCATAGCGATACGGCAGTTTCGCTTCCAAGCGATCGTGTGTTCAAGTATACTTGTATAGTGCGAGTGTGTATTCATACATGTGTATTCTGTGTGAACACCTATGTGTATTCTCAGCCTACGAAACTTAAAAACCAGTGTCTTCTTAGAGACAGATCAGTCTACCGGCAAGGGTCAATAGAGGCAGAACCAGATCTCTCTCTCTCCCCCTCTCTCTCTCGATAGTCCCGATATATTATAATGGGAATAACAGACGTGTCTGTAAAAGCTCTGTTAAACTCGCCCCAGGAGTGTGTTAATTTTGTAGAAGGGTTCAGGAATTAATATTTTGAACAAGTGTTGAAGAGGAGATATATATTGGTGTAATGTTTACTGAAGGTAATGTGGTGAATTGAGTTTTATTAATAGTCTTGGTAAAAGAGAATTGTTGTGTTTGAATACGTCTTAAAAAGAAGTGAGTCTGACTTTTCTTTTTATAAGAAAAGTTATATAAAAGATTGATGTAGTTTTTAAACACATTATTGATGATTGTGGTGTTTTCATTTTTGTGTGTTGCATTCTTATATGTCTGTGCTATCATATTATTGTGATTTTATTGTTGCCGTGTTTTGCTGGTAATTTCTTGGCATTTTATTAGTGCCTACCTGTTATAGAGATTTTTGGAGAATGTTATGTGGATTTCAATCAGTATTATTTTGGTGACTGTTTGTAATTGTGGAACCAGGTAAAAGCTTGACACTTAAGTGATAGTTAATAGTTTGATTCTTACATAATCAGTGTTTTCTTGATAAATCAAAGTTTTGTGAATTAAACTTGATTAAGAGATACTTCTATCTTACACCGTTGTCCATTAATGGTAAATCTTTTGAGATTGTAAACTTTACATATAACTTTTGAACTTAGAAATAAACCTGTTTGTTTAAAGTTTTTAAAACATAGCGTTTCATTTTGATTACCTGTACTTACAGACATTAATGAGTGTGTATAAGGTAAGTGATATTCCTGTTTGTTCACCTAAGACTTATCTAGGTAAAATAAAACCAGAGAGACAGCTACAGTGCTGGTTGAACTGAAACTCATATTCAATTAATCTGGATATAACTTAGTAATTGTTACCTCATCCATAACTTGATAAAGTTACATTGATTTTCTCCAGAGATAAGGAAGTTTATGGGATCATTATACCTTCAGAGATTCAGTCGAAGCTTTGTTATAAGGTTTCAAGTATCTGGTCGATGTGAGGTAACTTTTGGTATTATCATATATACAACAGATTTGTTGACCTATTTGTGTAATAACCAGGTGCTTGATCACTTCGTAACTATATATATATATATATATATATATATATATATATATATATATATATATATATATATATATATATATATATATATATATATATATAGATAGATAGATAGATATATATAAATTTCTGACTCACGTCGGGATCGAACCCAGGTCTCTCAGGTGGAAAGCAAGGGCGTTATCCACTGGGCCACACAAGTCTAAAAGAAGTTGGAACCTGAGAGCAACTGCACCCAAGGAATTACCTGGGCAAGCTAACTGCTTGCATACCAGCGAGTTTTCCCCAACTTCCCGACTCAGCAATGACCCAATAGACAACATTTCATTTGAATTATCCCTTCTGAGTGAATAAGATAGAAATCATCAACACACAATCACGTGTGGAACAGAAATAAATTTCTGACTCACGTCGGGATCGAACCCAGGTCTCTTAGGTGGAAAGCAAGGGTGTTATCCACTGGGCCACACAAGTCTAAAAGAAGTTGGAACCTGAGAGCAACTGCACCCAAGGAATTACCTGGGCAAGCTAACTGCTTGCATACCAACTTCTTTTAGACTTGTGTGGCCCAGTGGATAACGCCCTTGCTTTCCACCTGAGAGACCTGGGTTCGATCCCGACGTGAGTCAGAAATTTATTTCTGTTCCACACGTGATTGTGTGTTGATGATTTCTATCTTATTCACTCAGAAGGGATAATTCGAATGAAATGTTGTCTATTGGGTCATTGCTGAGTCGGGAAGTTGGGGAAAACTCGCTGGTATGCAAGCAGTTAGCTTGCCCAGGTAATTCCTTGGGTGCAGTTGCTCTCAGGTTCCAACTTCTTTTAGACTTGTGTGGCCCAGTGGATAACGCCCTTGCTTTCCACCTGAGAGACCTGGGTTCGATCCCGACGTGAGTCGGAAATTTATTTCTGTTCCACACGTGATTGTGTGTTGATGATTTCTATATATATATATATATATATATATATATATATATATATATATATATATATATATATATATATATATATATATATATATATATATATATATATATATATATATATATATATATATATATATATATATATATATATATATATATATATATATATATATATATATATATATATATGTATATATATATATATATATATATATATATATATATATATGTATATATATATATATATATATATATATATATATATATATATATATATATATATATATATATATATATATATATATATATATATATATATATATATATATATATATATATATATATATATATATATATATATATATATATATATATATATATATATATATATATATATATATATATATATATATATATATATATATATATTAAGTGGATTAAATCTAACCCCTGAAACTCCTGATCTGTACGACCCTATGGGAAACGTCTTTTAAAATTTAAATTATCAGACGAAATTACTCAGATGTAAGGTAAAATAGTGATAATAATGCTGGATAGTTGTGAGAAATATACTTCAGTGGACCATAAAAGCAATTCTCACTCGTCAGAAGATTATTTCTTCTTGAATGAGTAAAAAAAAAGCGTAATGCAGAAGAAGCTGGACAGTCGAGTAGGAAGATACCCAAAAGGAATGCTCGGTAAGGAAGAGTCAAAGTTTCACAGTGCTTA
The DNA here is from genome assembly GCA_039081455.1 of Macrobrachium rosenbergii. NCBI lineage: Eukaryota > Metazoa > Arthropoda > Malacostraca > Decapoda > Palaemonidae > Macrobrachium > Macrobrachium rosenbergii. Next base: position 27,257,797 of record JANJGK010000032.1, read on the forward strand.
TGTTGCATATATGAAGGCATATTGTAAGCAGTACCTTCCATCGGAGTGGCCCCCTACCAGGAAGTCCCTATCTTAATAGAGATTATTTTCTTGGTTAGTAAGTAATAATGTCGTAACATGTTTGTCCCAGAGGTCTATTGTAGAATGCGTTCAATCAAACAATCCGCACAATGTATCTCATGTTCTATATGTTATTTTTTTTTTTATCTTGCAACCTAGAAGTGTAACAAGATGATATTATCTCCACTATGCGGTTAAGAACAATTCTTTCAAGATGAACAGGAACAAACGATTTAAAAAAAAAAAAATAAAAAAATAAGCGGTAAATATTTTCATATTTTACCAACTGTGTTACATCAGACGAGAAAAGGTAAATTATTTTCACATGTGAAAATCTGATGCATTTCGCTAAAAATATATTCCTGGGACTACACGTCAATGATCAAGGTTTGATTCTCTTGCAGCGGATAACATGACCTGCTTTGGCCAAGTGACTGAATTATGTGGAATAGTTTCCAAAGTATTCATTTAGAACACTAATTGCCTGCAGTTATCCTGTTGCTCATTTTATTTTTCTGTAAAAGAAAACTATTGTGACTGCTTTGTCCGTAGTCCGTACTTTCTCTGACCACCCTCAGATCTTAAAAACCATTGAGGTTAATCCGGTGCAAAATGCTATGTTGATCATCCACCCTCCAATCATCAAACATACCAAATTGCAGCCCTCTAGCCTCCTCAGTAGCTGTATTTTATTTAAAGTTAAAGTTAGGTATGTTTCGTGCGACAGGCAGCGCTTTCCAGAGGCGTGCGAGGAACTTTCATTTAACTGCGCATGGGGTGGAACTGAGCATTACGAGGTCGTAACTGATTGCTGCGGATAGAATTATACAGCATTACACGCTGTACAGAAAACTCGATTGCTGCGAAAAACTTCGGCGCATTTTTTACTTGTTTGCTGCTTTTTTGAATTTATAAACATTCTAGTGTATTGAGTTTTTCTTATTATCTGTTTCATTCTCGCAACACATCCAAGCTCTCCTGTCCTGTTTGCGTTTATTATTCTTATAAAATTACATTTATTATTATTCTTATAAAATTACATTTATTTTCTATTATCAAATCCATTTAAAATTTGAGAATTTTTCATTAACATAAATAATTGAACTAAATTTCACATAAGCCCTGAATCGCAAGTTCGTCTCCCTAATTCCCATTGCGTACTTGACAAAGAAAACGTCAGATATCAGAGAGAGAGAGAGAGAGAGAGAGAGAGAGAGAGAGAGAGAGAGAGAGAGAGAGACGTGTCTGAATACTGAGGTTGGTTCGTTTTTTAGATTTGTGACCTCCGTCATACATCCAGACCAGGCCATTTCTCATTTAAAATTACAGGAATCTCGACGAGAGAGTTGCTCTCCTCTGAAGTTTTTGTTATTTGCAAATTAACATAAGATTCTATGCTAATTATAATATGACTTTTCAAATGCAAAATATAATTCTGTTCATTCAGTCTCTCTCTCTCTCTCTCTCTCTCTCTCTCTCTCTCTCTCTCTCTCTCTCTCTCTCTCTCTCATAGACATATAAGCACATACAAAGACGCCCATTTACATGTGGGTATGAGCTAGTTTTTTATGACAAAGATTACTGTGTTGATCTCTGAGTTCTTATTGATAATATTCTTATGGTTTTGTATCTTTCTTCTTGTTATTTATGTTTATCTGTAATTTTTATTTCTTTAAATGTACTTTATCAGCAAAGTTTAGAAAAAAATAGTTGACTCTGAGGAAAAATGAATACGAGTAAATTTGATAAGCCATAAACCAAACGATTCCTTCAACTAAGGACTCTTTACTTTTATTTTTACGAAGTAAATATCTTAATTACCGGAGAATTTATCAAGAATTTTATTCAAGTAAGTTATGGAGAAGGGAAATTACAGGGAATAGTGCAGAACGATGTGATTCTGACAATATAATACCTCACTGAATTGAGAGTATATTCTAAAAGGTGCTCACACTATTTGTTAAAAAAAGATGAAGGAAATGAGCTTCACATGCTTCCAAAACCACAAATATATTGCATTTAACTATTTGAAGCTTCACAGCCCTATCGTTCTTACTATTTCCGACACTGACAGGAAATTTGTGAAATTCGTGAAAAAAAAAAATCTGTCTTTTTACGATTATTTTTTACCATCTTTCAGGATTACTGAAAGAATAGGACCGTAATATTAAAATAATTTAAAAAATACTATCTATATCGAAATATAGATAGATAGGTAGATAGATAGATAGACAGGTATCTTGGAAATTTTTTTTTTTTTATTTCTAGCATGTGGCACAGCTCCTATTAGCTTTGCTTCCATTAACTTGCTTTCTCCATAATTTTACTTTTCCGTCTTTTTACATGACTAATATTTACACTTCCCAGTGTAGTTCTATGAAGATCATAAGAAATGGAAAACAAAGAGAAGAGGTTCTTTAGCGGATGAAAGTGCTTATGAGCAGGGAAGCGCCCTATGTTGCAGAAGTGATGTTTGATGAACATTGACGCTGCTTTCACTCAAATTATTTTTCTCATTATTATGATTTTTTTTATGAAGATGAGGAAATTCTAAGTGAAGTTTGCTCATTGTCCAAAAAGAAATACAACAGTCCACTGGAGCTAGACCCAGCTTTCCCCTCCAAATTTCGTCCGTTTATTCGTCTGTGATTATGGATAAAACATAACTGAAAAACAAATGCAGACAATAATGTGCATTCATCTTAACTTACATAGCAAGAAACGTTGTATAATAGCTGAGATTTACATCTGAAACTTTTAACTTAGCAACATTCGTTCATCGTCCAAGCAACCAACGCTTTATCTTTTAGTGTAATTGTAACTTCAAGCGGTAGTGGGATCCTTGGGGATTAGGGGCTTTGGGGGTTCCATTCAGCCCCACCGCACCAGTATCCAGAACATAAAAGATTTTTCGTTGCCGCCACAGAAAGAATCACAAAGAAATCAAAGTGGCTGTTAATCCAGCACATCTGAATTTTACGTCTTTTGATTTCGGAAAGGAAAAGCGATTTTACTGGGGGCTTCTTTCGGAAGTTTAATATATCTAGCTAGTTCAACTTGCATCATGAGATTGGTTTCTAGGGGACATTAACAATCTTCAAGTTTTCGAAATAGACCTATTTTCTCTTGCTCTCTTCTTGTGTTAGATGTATACATGCGCATGCAAAATTTGTAACATTCAAAATTGTCATATCTTGGTTCTTACATATGGGCACGCACAAACACGTATCATCATCAAGGCTAGACTTCTAAGTCGCAGGAAGTTAGGGGAAAGAGGGCCCATGAAGTTCCGACAAAGCCTGGAAGATCCTAAGGAATGGAAATTTTGTCCAAAAAGTTAATGGTTAATGTGACCTGGTTTCTTAAAGTTTGTTTGCGTTCCTGTGTAAACGTCCTCAGATTTATTTCCTCTCAGGTCCACCACCCCCCTACAAAGTACCATGTACAAGTGAATATTTGAATTGGGGGGGGAGGGTTTACTCATCGTGTAAACGAGTAACTCTGGAATCGATGTTAAAAGCAAAAGGATCTCTCTCTCTCTCTCTCTCTCTCTCTCTCTCTCTCTCTCTCTCTCTCTCTCTCTCATTAGGGTTTCTGATATTTTCTTCATGCATAGCACATTTCTTTTCGCCTCTCATCGAGGAGGAAAAATATATATTATAGTGATAAATCGCTTTTCTTCATGTAATCGGTGTATTTATGGAAAGGCATTTGCTCTATATTAAGAGAAATAATTCTTTAGGGTACATAGAAATAAGATGAGCATCAGTCTATGGCAACTAAAGGGATGACTCTAATATAACGAGAAACTGGAAATTTATGAACTCTGACCTTTTCTGTGACCTAGGACAGAGCACTGGGATTTGTTTTCCATTCTGCTGTGAATATGATACTTGGCTTGTCTTCCACGTATCCAAGCCATATCTGAAGGCTTAATGCACTTTATTATTGCTATTTCAAGTTATTCCATATGCAGATTTAAAGAAACAGAGCTTAGAAAAACATCCGGGGTGCATGCTACTTTCGTATTTGGTAGTCGAATTGTTCATCATAAATGATGAAATGTCTAACATCATTATTAATTTTAAAGTTTTTTCTTATATCAAAAAGAAGCATCCAGCATTAGGATAAAACTGCAAAAACTGATAAAAGCCTGTCTTATGACAGTTGGATAAGATATTTAATTATAATTTAAATAAACTGTAAGACTATCTTTGTTTTTCGTAGATTTTCATTGGCAAACTTACAAAAACATCCATCATTGCTAATTGGTTTATGGTACCGTCCTCAAGCGCCCAGACGTCCGTGTTGGCTGGTTCTCTCTGAGCTTAAATAGTTGTCACTCAAAAAACCGGGCTTAATTAAACAAGGGGGATCAAAGAGGACGAGAAATCTTTTTGGCTTTCCGCCACTTAAACCACCATTTTTCGTCTTCCTTTAAATCTCCCGAGGGGCAATTCTTCGTTTTATATTCTCAGAAGATTCAGCCTGAGAAAAGCAGGAGGGTCTTTTTAATAAATTTTTCTCTCCCTTTTTTTTTGTTTATTTATTTGGAAGGTTTGGGGATCAAGCAGAGCATGCATGACCACGCTTCAGGTGAACTATATACCTCGGCGAAATGGCAGAAGGAACTATATAATATTTCAAATGTTTAAAATATTTTCGTCACTTTCCACATGATATTGTCGGAAATAGTGACTGTCATTAATCATTTATCCGACTGCATTTTTATGATAATTTCATTCCCTTATCTTTTATAATTCCATGTCACGAATTACGAAATTTTTTTCTAAAGAAATATCTAATTCCAACACGGAAGCATAAAATCTCCAGTGGAATTGATTAAGTCAATTAACCTATTCGATATGTGTCTTATTGTTTAAGAAAACATGCCATTTTAATAGTTTTAATTAGAGCTTAACAAGATATATAAACCAGAGATACACCATAAAAGATACTACAGTCAGATATATCTGTTTTTCTGCCTGGACAATTGATCATTTGATGGCATTTTTATCGCTGGATTGATGGATATTCTATTTTGCACTTTCGCGATTCTTTTGTGCTAAGCTCCTCATGATCAAACTCGTCTGTCCAGCCCACATTGCTGGCAATGTCACGCCTTCCGTTTTCCTTCCTCCGAAATCTTTCGAATCGTTCCCACTATTCAGGGAAGTGTCGTCCTCCATTCAGTCTCTAGTAGATCAACAACCTTAAACAACAGTTTAAATTCGGTATATTTGGATACAATGGTATTTCATATTTGTTTTATTGCATTACCATTTGATTTAGCAGTTAGCGGTAATATGGCGATAAACCTTTGTTTGCATTTTTTATGAAGCCTCCATCTGTTAGATACAAGGACTTAAACAAGTAATTTCAGGCTAAATTCGCAATACCAGATGTATCTTAATGGCAAATTAATATTTTATTATGGATGTGGTATTATGAACAGCATGAAGCTTAGTCAGCAAAGTGAAAAGCTTCCGTACTAAGAAGTCTATAATTTGCTCTGCTATCACTCCGACTGCCGGTTCACGTGAAACCATTTAGTACCACAGGGTTTCTGGAAAATAAATTTTCCAAATGCAAATATGATATTGTATATGTGCAAAGCTGTTAAAATTAAAAGTTTGGTGAACTAAACAAAATAGAGGAAACAGGTCTTCTCGGTCTAAATTTGCTTGTTCTCTTGAAATTCTAGTTAATTATAGAAAACAAGAAAAAACTAAGCAATTACTCTGAACAGGTAATTATTTTCCAACCCTTTTTTTATAATAAGCTGGATAAAATAAAAACTTATCAAAAATAATTTCCGGAGATATTATTTTCCTGGTTAGTTTTATAACGAAGGTCCTTAGAAATTAGAAACAAGTTTTTCCAACACTCTAGTATTCCTTTTTCTTATGTCCTCTCCCCAGATTTCCCGGTAACCGTGAGTGAAAGCGTCCGGAAAGATAATGATGTCTATAATGGTTGCTGAAGGGCAGTTTCTATCCGCAGTCGGGCGTACTGAGGATTAAAGCGGTAATCAACACGGACCAACCAAGGTGATTAGGCAGCGACATCCGATAACTGTAAAGCCCGAGAGATCAGGATGTTATTCTGAACTGCTTTGGAAGAATTTGGGAGGAAGACAGCGGGAACTGGCAGTGACCGTGCCCCTGGATGACTATCTATCTATCTATCTATCTATCCATCCGGTAAACTTGATGAAGAAGTTTTAATAATTTTCCACCACGTATAGTCCTCATGTCACTTCTTGCCAACATTTTACATCTACGTTTTGTAAAGATTTAAAAGAACAAAAACCATATTTATAAAGATCAGTCTTTTTTGTGGTTTAACTGTTCGGCTTTTATTGTTAGTATAATTAAGTTTGAATCTTGCTGAAATTTTTTTTGCATAATATTCTTAAAAGCTGAATAATACATTCATGTTTTGTGAGATTCCACATATTAAAGGGTTTCACGAATTCCACCTAAGACTCTACACTGCTTGATCTTGATAGGGGCTTATATTTTGATAACAAACCTACTGTTTACTGTCAAAGAAAATTTATGTGACTACTTTGTTTGTCAGTTCGCGCTTTTTCTGTCCGACCTCAGAACCTTAAAACCACTAAGGCTAAAGGGCTGCAAATTGGTATGTTGATCATCCACCCCCCAATCATGAAACATACCAAATTGCAGCCCTCTAGCCTCAGTATTTTTTTTTTATTTCAGGTTAAATTTGGCCATAATGGTACGTCTGGCACCGCTATGTGGGTGTGTTCATATTATACATTAATTTCCAGTTTTATCATTGCATACTACGTGAAGCTGTATAAATCCTTCAGCTCATCATGACTTAAAAGTCGCCCAGAAACAGAAGGCAGGAAGGTCCCATCTCGCTTGGAAGGGTGGCGAAGGAAGGACGGCTAATTAAGATCTTCGAAATCTCATTAAGGGAAAAAGTTCCTTTGAAGCAATGAAATGCTCTTTTAATAACTCTTACGTTGAATTACTATCGCGCTTTCTTTCTATTTTTTTTTTCTGTCTATGTCTCCCTCTTCATTTAATAAATTCTGTTTTCCAAATTACACTTTTTCCATAACAAAATTCTTCTTATCTCAATTTTATCTCGAGATGATTTGCATATAAACGTATCACCTAGTCTGGTGTTATTACCAATTAATTGATATTTGAAACCATGGCTACAAAATAGTCTATATTTAGAAAAGAAAAAAGTTGATGGTCTCTGTGAGTAGGCATAGTACTTGAATCATATGCTTTTCCTCTGTATTATCGACAGGATCGAATTTTGTTTAGGCATTACGAAGGATCCTTCATAAAAGCAATGAAGAGATTACAATGACTATTTAAAAAAACACATAACTAGGAATAATAGCTATATCTTTCTATCTCTCTCTCTCTCTCTCTCTCTCTCTCTCTCTCTCTCTCTCTCTCTCTCTCTCTCTCTCAACCTCTTTTCGGGAGTGTGTATTTTCAGATAACTCTGTAAGGTCCAGTAGATGGAGAAGAGAAAGAGTAATTAGAAGAGCAGTTTTGTTCCTGAATGTAAAATTGTTTGTTGTGTTCAAGTTCTGGGAATCGTTCAATCCAAGTGCAGATAATCTTTTTTATAGAAATTAAATAAAGACAAAACACACGACCGTTTTAGACGAGTGAACTAGAATGATATTAAAGTTCTCATGAAAGTTAACAGCTTTCAGTGAATAGCTGATGAATGGCCTCATCTCGATGTCGAAGGAACTGACTTTCCGAGGTATTCCGTTTGTATTAAATTATAAACGAACCCTTTCGAGAAAAACTCCAGTATATAGCATGGTAAGTATCACAGGAAATGTTGCGTCACCTTTGCTGGTCGCCTTTCTCCTAAATTTCATGATGAAAAATAAGCAGGTTAGAGTTAGACTGGATTTACAATACAAACTTGATACACACAAAATAGTTTCAAACGTTTCCAAGAATATACGCAAGTCAACAAAGATTTTCTATTGCATTTTTTTTTTCAATACAAGGGGAAGATCTTAAAAGGAAGACTCGATATTTTTTTTTTTAAATATATCCCTACCTTCGTTAAATCCTCAACTAGTGAACTTTATTTTAATATTTCCAAATAAATGCTGTCCTAACGTCAAACATCCTGTGGATCATAAGGCAACAGAAAATATAATCATGATGGACAATATGTGGGTTTCTAGACAGACGAAAGATGCTTGACTGTATGTATATATCAGTTCACAGACGAACAAATGTTAAGATAGTAAACAAATCAGTGTTGTTTAGCTCTTTGTCATACGTGACTGCTGACGTTCCTTCCAATTAAGGTAAGGGCATCTCGGATAACAAGGGAGGCAGAAGCAGATTTTCTGGCATCGGGAAATTAGTTATTTCTGTGAATTTTCAGTGAACCTTGAAACAAGTTGCGTTCTAGATGTTCCCGTTTAATGAGCATCATAACGAATGCGTTTTGAGAGTCCCGTGCACAATAACGAGATTTTAAGAAACTTTACAAAGACCTTTCCTTTAGATATTATTCGTATGCATTTTTAAATAGCTAATATTACCATGCAGGGGAAACACCATTATACAGAATTTTTTTTTTATCCAAGTAGTGGCTCCATTTTTTCTTAAACAAATACAATCATGAAAAGAGAGGGTTGTAAAAGAAAATTATAATGATGACCATAGAGTTAACATAGAAGCCAATGAAATAAAAATTTAAAGGAGAGGTTGTTATCTCGGCTTGAAACAAGTCCTGAAAAGTTGCTGCTACGGAGTAAGATAATAAAAGACCAGGAGATCTGAATATGGAATAACATATCTTATTAAACACTAAGAGAGAATACCATGACGAGAACAACAACAACATAAATAACAAATTGGGGATTTTTGAAGACTAGAATATGAGACATGAAGTCAGAAGAAATAACTGTGCGAGAACAGCATTGTAACTATAATGAAATAGATGGGAAAACCATAAGATAACCATCACACGAATAATAACATTACTCTATATATATATATATATATATATATATATATATATATATATATATATATATATATATATATATATATATATATATATATATATATATATATCTTACTCAGACTTAATGGCAGCCTTGGTGTTGAAAAATAGCATCGTTCGCCAAATCCACATATATTGATCATGCTAGGACTACGTACCCTGAGAATGTGAGTGAAGTTCTAAAAAGATTCAGGAGACTTTCTATCAGCATCACACCGAGCGGTATGATAGGAGACCAACAGCAGATGAAGAAATACAAGCATCGACAACAAAATATTAGCTGTAGATTGGTGATTGCTGAAGCGGCATTTATAAAGTTATGGAACTCTCCCCTAAACGTCCAGTCATCAACTCTGCACGTCCTATCGTCCACCAGGAGGCAGATGACGTTGGCTGTGGAGGTCGGGAGCTAGGTAACGATAAGGGATTTACACAGACATTAAATACGAGACACCTGACTTACCTGTAGACGCGTTAGCCGCTCAGAACCAGCGCGCTCGATCATTGGGTGTTTCATTGGGTACGATATTTATGACATCACTGTAGTGCGTTTCTAGGCGCATGAAGCAATAACTAATTAAGTACTCGGTATGTAGGTTTAGGTATAATCTCACCTGAGGACGGTCTTCTTGATACCGAAATAAATATTTTCGTGGGTTAGTGAATAAACCAGTAACACTAAAACTTCGGATGCTCAGTGAACTTTTCAGTACTTTGTAAAGAATACCAAAAAGAAAAGAAAGCAACAAAGATAAAAAATAAATAATAGAATATGAAGATATAGAAATAACAATAAAGTAACAGTAGGAAAATATAAATCAAATTAAATAACAGATCGCTGGAAGACAATAACACAAAGAAAACGCCACATGAAATTGAAAGCTTACACCACAAAATTACTAGAGCTGAACTCACATTGCTATTCAACAATAACTGTATAAAAAAGAAAAACTGTGGCCCATATATATATATATATATATATATATATATATATATATATATATATATATATATATATATATATATATATATATATATATATATATATTATGGTGGACGAAGCACTTTATTTTATATATATATATATATATATATATATATATATATATATATATATATATATATATATATATATATATATATATATATATATATATATATATATATATATATATATATATATATATATATATATATATATATATATATACAGTATATATATATATATATATATATATATATATATATATATATATATATATATATATATATATATATATATATATATATATATATATATATATATATATATATATATATATATATATATATATATATATATATATATATATATATATATATATATATATATATATATATATATATATATATATATATATATATGGTGGACGAAGCACTTTATTTTTTTTCTGTTATTTTTTTATCATTCTTTTTCCACGTTTATCTGTGCTAAGTGCTTACTGTACGTGTATAAAAACAACACAAAAATTATTCTATCTCTGACAAATAGTGTCAATTTGGATAAAGAAAGCAATGTGTCGTAGCTGTTTCTTGATCAGTTTTTCCGAGAGGAAATCAATTGCTTTCATTAACTTTATCATTGATGATGAATGAAGGAAACTGCATGTGGGAGGTAACAACTCCATAAAAGAGGTGATATAATTTGCCCCGTGAGCTACTATTGCCATATTTGCTGGTAAATAAGAAAAATACTTTACATTTCCACAACGTCACTAATGAAACAATTTAGCTTTGGTGTAAGTGAGGAAAATTAGTATATACTTCCTTTTATAACTGAAACATTATTAACATTTTTCCCTGCAATAATGATGCTAAAATATGAATTCCCTACTAAACTGACAATCGTATGTGAGGAGGCAAAAAACCATCCGACTCGTAATGACGTTTATATCTACTGATTTTCAAATACCAAGACCAAAGGGACGGACAACCAAACGCACATGTCTAACCAAGACCCGAAGAAAGGAGGAGGAATGAACTATATACTAAAGGAAATGGGCGGTGATTTTCCACGAAAGAATCAACAGATCTTCCACTTTAAGGAAGGAAGTTCACAACCAAATTCCATAGCCTGGTGTCTGAGGATAGGATTAGGCTGTGAACCTTGCAACGCAAAGACATCTAACGTCAAGAATACAGTATTTGTGGTGGTGGTGGTGGTGGTGGGGGGAGTGGGAGGAGCATTATCAAACACCCCAAGATAATCAAGCAAACAACAGGTAAAATAGTCTAATTGATAGAGTGCATTCTGAGAGAAACCTAATCTCCTTGATATCGGGGAAATGTGGAAGAAACTAAATGAAAAATGTCAAACAGTTACGAAAAAGTTAGAAATATATTACAAAACTGGACATGGTGTCAAATAAAAAAAATGTACAACAGAGAAATTAAAGCGATTACCCAAAAGAAAATTACTTGAAAAATGAAGCAGGAAATACAAAATTCATGCCAATTAATTCTAAATTAAATAGGCAGAAATAAGCACTTCATAAACCAGAAATAGAATAAAAAAAAAAAAGTAAGAGAAAACTGCAAAAAAGCAGAAGGACAAAATGGTAAAATAGCTTGGTTATAAGGAAAAAAAACAAAGATGTGAACAGTAAAAGTTATATTTAACGATACTAGTTGGAAACTGCTAAGATCCCGAGACAAACTGTATATCAAGCTGCCAAAAATTTTTGTAATTCAAAGTTGTAAAACGAATTAATTCAACAAAATGGATAGGAACAGAGATGAAAAGCTGAAAATTAGCCTGTTGAAAGATGGAGTCAGTCCATAAATATGCCCTCATGACCAACTGAACCTTATATAGTACTGTGAGACATCAAGATGCACAACAAAAGACAAGGATTAAGATCCTGATGTCACAATGATCACTTACGGATAATTAGAGCTGCTGCTTTACACTGGATGTTGCTTGTATGGATTTTCAATCCTTAAGTAGACCCTCATATGTTTACATGCGATGCATTGTCTGAGTGTTGGCCTTTATATGTATTTTATGCATACAGTTAATATGCTAAATGCATTTCACGTTTGAGGACGCGGAAATGAGAAGAAAGGCTGTTTACTTTTCATGTTGAGTGATCCGTGGAAGAGGTTCCCGTTGCGTTTTCAGGTCAGTGCTGTTACGTCTTGCTCGCACTTCTCACCGGTTTCGTGTTTTGGATTTTCAGTTACTCTCTATTCTTATTTAATGCCGCTTTTTTGCCAAGTTTTCACGTGTATTTCTCTCTTCTGTTTATCAGTTTTTAGCAACCTTTGTCTTATTCTTTCTATATTTCATTAATTTGTTTCTATTCCTTTCATGTAGACAGGTTCCTCCCTCTTCTCCTATGTATAGCTTTATTTCCTTTTCCTTGTTTATTGCACGAAAACCTCCCAACAAAGTGCCCTTGGCTTTTTATTTTCTTTATTTCTTTACACTGTTCAGCTTTTCCCCGAGGGGGCCAGGGGTTGCTGGCAGATGAGGTACAGCCTTCAAATTCCACAGCAATTCTTTAGGGAAGAGGTCGCTGAAGCTGAAGATGAATAGATAAAGCAATAATCTGCAGATAAGAAACTGGCCTCAAGTAAGGAAACATGACCATCTTGACTGAGAGAAAAACTCAAAGCCAAGACTGGTGTGCTACGCATTTCTTTTCAGCCTTCAGTAAAGTCATCATTATTGGTAAGTTACCGTATGCATCTGGAATCCCCTCGCCCTTAAATAATCTCCGCCGCTTGCACTCTGTATTTTGGATGTTCTTTGATTTCAGTTAAAGCATTTCAGGCAATGATTAATATCTTCATTTTATTCAAAAGGTTGCGTCACAAGCTTTCATAACTGCGTGGTAAATTGAGAAACTGTTCCACTGTGGCCATTGCATGGATGTCATCACAGTGCAAAAATAAATCACAGTTACGTAATCAAGAGATTGCTTCAGCGCTGAGCATCAAATGAGCATCAAATCCATAACAAGATTAGAAAACAGGTGGGCGAACCGACTTTGGTTCAGATTTCTATTTAATTTCCTTTTTTCTAAGTTTCCAGTTAATAGAAATGTTATGAATGATCAAACGCTCCTGTAGCCGCTTTACTATTTTCCTACATAAGAGGGATACAAGACTCTTGATGTTTGGCAGCAATCTTTTGTTATTACTAATCTAGGAAAAAGATTCTTTTATCCCGGCCGTCTTGGCATTTAAGACAAAAATAACAGCAGCAGCAACAAAAGAATATGCAGCAATTACAAATACAATAGCAAATCATAAACAACAACAACAACAACAACAACAGCAACAACAACAACAACAACAACAACAACAATAATAATAATAATAATAATAATAATAATAATAATAATAATAATAATAATAATAATAATAATAATAATAATAATGTCGGGCCGTAGGAGTTTAAAATTAGATTATTTCGAGACATATTTCATTTCATGAACAGAACCTTTTCTGTTCCCATTTGTACATTACTGTATTGCCCCTCTTGCTTAATACTTTATTATCTCGCTGGCTATTATTTTCTGCCATATCCTCAGATTATTTATTTTCTTTTTAATGGTTTGATATTTAAAAGCATTGTATTTAAAACGGAAATACTTTGATGTGGCACATTTTTTTTAAATCATTGTGTCAAATCATACTTTATAGTCTAGTATTGTAACTAATATTCTTTAAAATTTCTGAGGAAATATTCGCAATACGTAAATAATTTTCAGTTTTTATTTTCCAGCGGAAGAGGAACATTAAGGAGAAAATATTTTGTTCTTGTAAAATGGTGTGAGTGAAGAGGCAGGAATTCGGAAGACCTTCAAATACTAAATCATGGCCTCCTTTCTTGTTACAGGTGGCTTGTGTATAAGCATGTGTACAAGAGTGTGCATTAACACTTTGACAGGCTGAGAGACATGTAAATTTTCGATGTGGCGTCGTATCCCTAACTACGAAGCTGCAGCCTTTTATGTTAAAGATGGAAGGCAGCTAATGAGAACCATTTTCAGGTTGCTTATTAATGTCCTCATACTTTCAATTCAGTCTTCGCTCTGTACAGCCAAGCCGCGTCTTCACGGTTACTCACACACAAACGTACGAACTCATACCAAACACAAGTAGACAAGTACAGTTCACATCTCTCACAAAAAAACAAACAAACACACGGCTTTTCAGGTAGTCATTAGGAAGAGAAGTTTTTCCACCACTGCGGTACAAAAATGACATCTTTCAATTAAAATAGCACCTGAAATTGGCGAAGCGATGGCACCGAAATATCTACACCTCTTGCAATGTTTCCTTTGACCTCGCACTTACGGTGCTATCATAAATTTCCAAACTAGAGCCAGAGTTCCCTCTCACTGCTAACTTTCTACATTTTGCAATTCTATTCCATCGTTACTACTAAAATATAACTTTACAGCAACGTTTGCAGTCTTACTAAAATCGTATGTAATTAATGGCACATTTTACTGCAAAAGTCTCTCTTAATTACTTACGCACGTAAATATGATTACAATGAATAGCCATAATTATAACAAATAATTCGTAATTGTTGATTCGCGCTTCGTCGAAGTTTTAATGATGAAATATGTAAATGATTCAATGTCATATTTAATTGCTTTATTTAGGAAAAGTGAGATGCAGTCCAATTATTGCTCGAAAGGTTTTGTATCAAACGATTTCAAAGGCCATTGCGAAGCTTGAATTGAAATCTGCAATTTAATAGCCAGTATCAGGAAAAAGTATTGGTCATTTCAGTGTTAATGTCATTTTTTCCAGAAAAAATTTATGTAACTTCCGTTTCAAAAAAAAAAATAATAAAAAAACTTTAGTTTAATGGCTCACTGTTAAGAAAGAAATACTTACGGCTTTTCTTTCTTGTTGTTCGTTTTCAAGTTTAATAAGTTTAAGAAGTACGAAATCTAAGCAATATCAGTTTAATACTGTCTTATTCTTTTGCGAGGTAAATGAGAAATGCTCAATTGCGGTCATGTCCTCAAGAGCCAATAATAAAATCATATTGAATATTGTCTTTGGTGAACGCTTCCATCAACTGAAATTATTCAGTGTTAAATGTTTGCTGTCATCACTCATAGTCTTTCAAGATAAATGCCTGCTATTATGAAACTGGATCGCTCAAAGATGACTGTGTTACTCTCTGCAATTGAGTTCATTCAATGATGAATGTTTGCAGCCATCATTTGTGATGTTTCTTAGGTAAATTACCTGTTCATACAGCGTATTTAGTCACCCGTTGTTTAATAATGCAAGTAAATGAACTCCAGAAGTCTCGCTCTTTCTCACTCACGCATAAATGATTCAGTAATACCTGTGGAAGAGAAGAAACGTTAATTTAAAGGAGAAGTTGTTTTACAGGGAAACGACGCGGAATTAAGATTTTTTTTTTTTTTTTCATTCTGCTGGCAGATAAAGATATCAGTATTGTTATGTTCGGACATTTATGTTAGAGAAATAACGTTATTCACACTAGCAGCCTTACTATCAGGAAATGCTTTGTAATAGTTTGACTGCCTTTGTTGTTTCGTTCAAATAGATTTTATTTTTGGAATTATTCCTGCCTGGTTTCCCTTTTATGGTTAGGCGCTCCTACTTCAAACTTAATTCAAAAGCATCATCAACATGACTTTATGTCGCTGGTAACGATCATTGAGAACAGGAATTCTATACTACAACAACTGTTGAATATGTATCTTTTTAGCGCAAGTATTTCAGAAGTCTCGTTTTAACGATGATGTCAGCTCCGAATAACGTTGTACTGGAGTTATTTCGATGAGAATTTCCAGCGTTTACTTTCGAACATTTGCAAGTAAATTGATCCTAGCAAGTCCTTTTTCCGGGGTATTGCAGGTTGCATCCCTCATTTCGGTGAATATCCGGTACACTGGAACTGGATTCAGAATCAAAGTTTCTTTAGTCCGTCGTAAGTTGACGATGTAAGATAACACCCGAAATCCTGGTTAGTTCTTTTGCATGAACCTCTGTATTTGGGTGCACCGGATGTCACGATTCTCGTTTTGTTCCTCCGGCAAAGAGCCGATGTTCGGTTTGTTCATATCTTTGTAAGCTGGATGATGCAAAACGTTATGTGTGTATATATACAAATTATTAATCAAATTTCTGGTTCATTACTTGCAACAGGTGATTAGATTTTGGGAAAGATAGGAAAGTAACTTTATCTATAACTACACAGTCTAGAATTATGTTCGCAATAGTGGATATGAATGCTACTACAAAATGTGCATCGTTAGTTTCAAAAAGTTTGTATCTATTTGTAAATAATAGTTTTCTCGACATTCAATAATTTTTTCCTTGCCTTCAGATATCCTTTGGTGAAAGTTGTGTTTAAGAGCTGCCCTGTAGTAGGTTTGAAAACCCTTTGACATGGTCAAATTATGGTCGTCAATAAGACACTCGTGAGATATTTGGAGGATATATGTTGTGGCTATGCTGCAATAAAGTCAAGATTAAAATTAAGGAAGGTAAAGACTGGCGGACAACGATGCCACCCGTCTCAAGTCTCTGCACGGCTCTTACTGACACTCTGTTTATGGATCTCATAGTTACTCTTTCCCACCAGTCACTCTGAATAACGGAAAGTGCTTCTCTTATACAATTGAGCTCCTTTTCTTGGTACTTTTCCATCAGTTGTCCGTTGCAAGGCGGTATGAGTCAAATATACTCATATTTTTACGAGTGTTAATATTTCAGATGCTGTATCAGATCCAGATCCCAAGAAGAAGCTAAATTCAACACATGGAAACAAAACGTTCACATGAAAAGTACACCACATTTGTTGAATCTCGACGTGCTGCAAATAGAATTTATCATAAAGCTGAGAGAAATTACAATAAATCCTTAAAATGGAAACTTGAAGGAATTACTCAGCCTTATCTGTGGTGGACCAAATTGGCATCATCTATCATTGGGTTAGGCTCAACTTCCATTCCTCTGCTACTAACAGACGATAGTACATTGGTTGCCGGCCCTGAGAAAAAAGCTGAACTGCTTCATTAATCTTTTGAAGCTAATCAATCAGCTAGGGATATCCCTTTTCCTAATACTTGTCATCCTGAACCTATTCTTACAAAATTTGC
Organism: Macrobrachium rosenbergii; assembly: GCA_039081455.1. Lineage (NCBI taxonomy): Eukaryota > Metazoa > Arthropoda > Malacostraca > Decapoda > Palaemonidae > Macrobrachium > Macrobrachium rosenbergii. The sequence goes on from JANJGK010000032.1 coordinate 27,275,043, forward strand.
ATTTCGCTCCAGGAATGTTAAGAAAATTCTTGATAATCTTGATAGCTAAGTGGAGAAGGTCCTGATGGATACTTCCATTTTTTAAATAAAAAGTTTCTAGTATGTTGTCTTCCAAGATTTAGGTTTAACATGCTTTTTGCAAGGGAACCTTGATAGGGGTTTGAGTATAGAGTAATTCAAATAGATTTTAGTGCTGCTTTCGATTTACTAAATCACAAGGCACTTATTTATAAACTTCAGAATCTTGGAGTGGGCGGATATGTTTTAGGTTTACTTCAGTGTTTCCTTACAGGTAGGCAGCAAGTTGCTGTTGATGGGATCTTTAGCGAATCAAGACTTATTGTGTCTGAAGTTCCAGAGGGCAGTGTTCTTGGCCCACTGTTATTTTTTGTGCATACAAGTGATATTGTTGTTGGCCAGGAAAACAAGATCATTCAGTATGTCAATGATGCGACACTTGCGGGTGTCGTAAAGTCTCCACTTATGGGAAATGAAACTGCCCTTAGTCTCAGTCGGGACACGGAGCGGATTAGTGAATGGTGTAGTCAGTGGTGTATGAGGCTGAACTCCAGTAAAACGAAAACACTGTTGTCTTGCAGATTTCGTACAGATTTTCCACCTCATCCTCCCTTCCAAGTCGTTGGGTCTCCGCTGAATGAGTCTGAACTATAACTATTCGAGGTGTAACTTTTGACTCACACCTTACTTTTGAGAAACATCTAAAGAAAGTGTCAGCAAATGCCTCACGAAAATGAAGTATTTTTCGTAAGGCCTCATGTATTTATAACAGCGATAAAATCAGTGCAACTTGTTGTAGGCCATTTGTGCTTCCTTTACTAGAGCACTGTTCTCCGGTGTGGATGTTTGCTTATGCCAGATATCTATCTCTTTTGGATAGAGTGGTTCGTAGTGGTAGGTTTCTGTTTCCTTATATTAGCACTCAGGGCTTGGACCACCGACGGATGGTATCTTGTTTGCCAATTTTCCGTAAATTGTATTTTAACAGAGATCTTTCACATTCTAAGCTGATTCCTGATCCCCTTTTCTTGCCCCGAGCAACCAGATTTGCTGAACTTCAGTACCAATATGCAATAAATGTGCCTCGCTGTAGAACTTCCAAGTTCCATAGGTCCTTTACTTCTCACACTGTTGGACTGTGGAAAAGTCTCCTTGAGGAATTTGTGCAATTGGAACTT
>JANJGK010000032.1:27276338-27308838 GCA_039081455.1 Macrobrachium rosenbergii
GATATTAAAGGACGTTTGTATCTTTCTGATTGTATATAAATCACGGTGATGTGATAAATAGTCATAATATGGGTACGTGCGACAAACGCACAACACGGTCAACATGGCAGAGGTGGGTGGATATCGTCTCCAAATGCAAAACACCTGAGTTCGACAGGTGAGTTGATAGGAGGCGATATTCACTTATAACCTCTCTTGTGGCCGAATGGGTTAGTGCGTCCCTGTAGTCCTGAGTCCTCGTCCGTCGCTGGTTCGACCCCACGGGACGGTGGACTTATTATCAACTAAAAAATTCCCCTTCGGTAACATATATGAAAATATATTATTTCCGAGGTAGAGCGAATTGGATATTAAAGGACGTCTGTAGCTTTTTGAGTATATATACATATATATATATATATATATATATATATATATATATATATATATATATATATATATATATATATATATATATATATATATATATATATATATATAGTGTATACCCATGCTGGCACATGAAGAGCTTAATCTAAATCATCATCATTGTCAAACCACACCAGTTTTTAATTATATCTTATAAATATGATATATACTGTAGAGAACGTTGATATTCATTATATTCACTAATGTAATTTATCTGTTATTTGTTCTTTTATATAAGTTAATGCTTTTGTTTCCAGGTCACTTTTACCTGTTTAACTTTAAAGCGATTTGGATCCTTGTGGAACTCTGGCTTAAGTCTCCAATGTGCATAACAATAATAGTTAATTAAAATATGCTTTTGGGTAATAAAGTTACCTCTATGGTGTTTGTCAAAATCATTCTTTAAAAATGCAGCTCATAGGCTATCATACAAAACGAAACCATTTTGGTGTAAATTTCTTTTCTGTTCTTGTCATTCCCTAGGTAACAGGCATCTTGCTCACTATCCACTTTAACGAATATTAACCAAAATACTGGGCTTAGCAACACGGAAGCGGCCGATCGCCGCGGTGTGACAGGCGCCATCCCCAGGCAAACCTACATAAATATTTTAGGGATTGGTAATTATTGTTATTATTTTAACCAATTCACATGTATTCTTCAACAACAAGAATATAATTTAATTCGTTGTTTTTATTTGTTCAATTTTCAAATATCCACACAATATCAAAATGGGAACTGATCGATTTCTCTAAAATGAGAAAACAAAATAAACAATTACTTATTCGATATATGGATGGAAGAGTTTATGTCCTAACTATTTATTTTTTTTAGTATCCGTCAGCGTTATTTTGTTTTGAAATAAATTTCGACGCAATAAAAAATCTCCTTTAGACACTGGAAAACTATCGCGGGAAGGAAAAAGTCTTTTGGGAATGGAGGAGTAACGAACAGAAGGAAGCTCAAGATGGATGGGGATTGATTAAGGTTGAAACAACTTGAACATTTTTTTTTCTTCTCTTCTTTCGCTCCTGGGTAATTACAGTGCTAATGGTTTTTGGTCATCTTATAAAGTTTGTGGTGAAATTTATTTTTCTACGATTTTCTGTTCGATTTAACAAATTAAGATTTTCCTTAGGAGTAATCTTAGAAGCACAAAGAAATGTAAAACAAATTTTTGCTATTATACGTAGATTTTTTTTTAGGCACCACTAAATTAACTACTACAGTATATTCAAACCTTTTCAAAGCGTAGAGGTGAAACCACATCGGAGTCCTTTGGGAATTGACAAATTACAGAAAAGTAGCGTTTCCTTTAATTAAGGAAGAATGATCGGCCTTCCAAGGACAGTCCTTCATTTACTCAGCTCAAAATAGAACCTAATTTCTGAACCAGGCCCTTGTCAGTGAAAGGAATTTCCACTCGTTTATAAAAAAATAAAAAGCTGATGAATGGGGTATGTGGAAGAGAATTTGGGTGTTGGGGCGGGCGGTTTGGTCATCAACTGCCAATGGATTCCATACTGAATGTTAATTATGATCAGAGCCCCTTCAAAGTTAAAATTTGGGCGTCCTAATATAAGGAGAAGGCAAATTTCACTCATGTTATCTCCGACTTTAATCGAGATTACTTCTAATTACTTGATTATCATCTTTCTTTGTCTGTGGTTTAACTTTAACTCAGTCATCTCACTAGAACAAGTCCGGATTGATATCAGGCGACAACTGGGCAATCAGGGCCGTATCGTTAAAAACCCTTGGCACCTCTTTTGCAAGGAACGTTGAATCACGTACCTGGTGGTCAGCATACTCCAGTGAATCGTAGGTGGTGTTGATCCATAGTCCATCATGGAAATCAGTTGATTTAAATGTATGCGCTCTCTGTAAACAGCAATTCAGTGAGCAATCATACGAATGTATTTCTGTCTGCTAATAAAACATAATAAGACCATAAAGAGTTAATTGCCAGACTGCCGTGACGTACAAGCTCATCAAAGAAATCAAACTAATTTGTAAACACAACAAGGAAGCAATAAAAAAAAAAGTAAAAAATGCGCCGAAGTTTCTTCGGCGCAATCCAGCTTTCTGTGAAGCGTATTATGCTGTCTAAAACTCTCAGTCACGGCCCATGAAACTCTCAGCCGCTGCCCATGAAACTCTCAGTCACCACCCGGTGGTGGCCTGTCCTATAGTGTTGCCAGACGCACGATCATAACTAGTTTTAACCTTAAATAAAATAAAAATTACTGAAGCTAGAGGGTTGCAATTTGGTATGTTTGATGATTGGAGGGTGGATGATCAACATACTAATTTGCAGCCCTCTAGCCTCAGTAGTCTTTAAGATCTGAAGTCGGACAGAAAAAAGTGCGGACGGACAGAGAAAGCCATTTCAATAGTTTTCTTTTACAGAAAAAAAGAGGACTCTCATAGGAAAAAGAAATATTCGAAATGGAACAAACTCCAATTTCCTACCCTCTTTGATTTTTTTTTTCTTGGTGTCTCAGTTGTTAACTTCCGATAGAAGGGAAATGTCTATGAACAAAGATTTCTAGAAAAATAATATATACCATATTTAGACATGGATTTCTGACCACCGTTTTTACGTTCCACATGAACAGTAACACACTTAAACACAAATATTAAGCCAGAAATATCGTTTAATACCGAATTCCTCTTAACTTTTTGTGCAAGTTAGTCCAAGTCATTGTGATTTCGATATTAAAGATAATTTGATTTTTAACGATACTTTTTTCCTTAATATTTGTTGATATAAAAAGGTCATATGTGTATAAGTGACAAAATTTCGTATTACAGTATAGACGTACATAAAGTAAGTTCAGATTAACGTCGTATGAGTCATGATGTATGGAATGAAGTCAGAGACTGCTAGCAGAAATAACAAGAATGCTTTCCTCATTATTGCACTTGAGGTAATGTCTACATATTCCTAAATGATGTATTTCCAGATCATGATTTAATTTAGACGATCTAGCCCTTTAACTAAATGCATGTTTTCCACTTAAGATCTTATGCGGGGTAAATGTTTAGACTACTGTACAGCAGCCTTCTTCTTCTTCTTTTTCCTCTTCTTCTTCTTCTTCTTCTTCTTCTTCTTCTTCTTCTTCTTCTTCTTCTTCTTCTTCTTCTTCTCTCTCTCTCTCTCTCTCTCTCTCTCTCTCTCTCTCTCTCTCTCTCTCTCTCTCTCTCTCTCTCTCTCTCTCTCAGATGTAGAGAAGAAACTAATTTTTTTCAATAATGACAAACCTCATTGCCTTTAGCATTAAGACTTTCCTTGAGGAGTAGAATAATGGTGATCTGTCATCATATCTTTATTAATAGACTTTCATGCTATTAAGAAATGGCCTTGGAAATAAATAAATCAAATTAACGGAAGCCATTACAGAAATCTTTATTTTACTTTTACATCATTCGTTCTAACAAACTCTCTCTCTCTCTCTCTCTCTCTCTCTCTCTCTCTCTCTCTCTCTCTCTCTCTCTCTCTCTCTCCTGTAGCGGCTGTCTGTATGGTGGGATGTTCCATTTCTCGCCGAATTTATTATCGCCTTTTCCTTTAGATCTTTGCTGGACTCAAAACACAATTCAGGATACAAACTCAGGTTAGACAAAAATCGTCCTGGGAACTTAAGGTTTTGCGCAGTGAAGGAATATGTAGGATGAAAAGATAGGAAAGCAAAGAATACCAGCTGGAATGTGGATATTGAAACATTTTACATTTTCGTATCAGACAACCGAGGTTGACGTGAACACAAAGATCTAGAGGAGACATATTTATCTTATTTCAGTACTGATTTATTTAACGTTCCAAGATTAATAATTGCCACCAACGCGGACACACAAAAAACCTACATTATGTGTATGTGTGCTGTAGAACAATAAAACTAAGTTCATATATCAAGTATATACTGTATATTGGCTTGCGTGTGTGTCATAATTGATTCTACTCTTCAACATGATACAGTTATGATTTTGAAGCTGAATTATGTTTCGGATGTCAAGGGATGAAAGAGAAGAAGGCCTTTGAAGTGTCGCTCCGAAGGAGGAACCAAATATCACTGTAGAAGAAAATGCTGTATGACCCATGACACTCATTTGTAGGTGCAAAATGGAGTTGGATGGCACAATGCATGTAAGAATGGCGATGTCAACCGAAGATTGTTAGGTTTAAGTAAGTGGCAGAGAGTTTTGATTTTTTAGACATAATCTTTATAATAAATCCTGATTCTTTAATCAAGTAATGACGGGGCTAAGATGCGTCCTTCTTACTTTTCTTTTATTTATTTATTTATTTATATATTTATCTATTTTTAAGGGGGAAATCATGTCTCCAGTATGTTCACTAAAACACTGATTCTTTCATAGGAAATAACGGTGGAATCATCGCTCCATTGACCCATCAGCTGCAGAATCTATGATGGATTAATGAACAAAAACTTCCCCACGAGCAGCTGCGTCCTCTTAGTACACAAAGGAGTCCTCAGCAGGAATAGTAAATAGAAATACCGTTCTTATTTTCTTTCTTTTGCTACATTATCAGCACACATATGATTGCATTTTTTTTTCTTATTTTCTACTGATTACTGTCGTTCACTTTTTGATCAATTAAATTATCTTTGGCTGCATATTGGTTAATTAAACTTTGCAGTCATATACTTTAGTCTCCAGGACTTATAGGAAACATTTCAGCAGCGATTGTTTACGGGAATCGACAGACCTAGCTTCTGACAATGTTATTTTCTGATGCAAAAGAGATTATAACCTTAAGTATATTTCTTTCTCACCAACAATGAAGGAAAAAGAAAAAACTTTTTCATTTATATCCTTTAATCAAAATGTATTGAATAAAACGGAAACCGTGTGATTATAAGTGCACAAGAGACGATGAGAACGTAAACTCTCCCGGATACCAGAGGACCGTTCCAGCTCTCTGGCGTCAGAGGCTTTGGAGCTGCCTTGGCGAATACCATTCAGCACTACATAAAGCTTGGATCTGCATTGTAAGGTTGGTATATAAGGCGGACGTGTATTGTGCAGCTGCTTCTGGTAAGAGACAATTAAGGCCAATTATAATCCACCTCTCTCTCTCTCTCTCTCTCTCTTTCTCTCTCTCTCTCTCTCTCTCTCTCTCTCTCTCTCTCTCTCTCTCTCTCTCTGTTCGTTGTACCGAAAAGTGATTTATGATCGGACTGTGGATGGATAAAGTTTCATGAAATAAAGAGATCTGATAATTTCATAAACTTAGATCTCCTTCATTTGTAAACATTGTAATTTTTGCTCTTTTTTTTATAGCTTTTATACCTTCAATGTGAAGCATGTAGACAGAAATATAATCTTAGTGTATTCTTGGCGTTTTCATGCAGCGCTAATGCCGAAATAGGCACAGAACCGGGTTCTCTCACGAAAGGCGAGTGTCTTACTCCCAGGAACATCCTTCTTCATGGCCATGAACATCTTAGTATTTCAAGTGAGCTCTTTATCTGTTTCCTAATTGCGAGAATTTATTTGACTGAAACTATAAATATTTTATAAGGACTATGAATTTCATGCAGGAGGCACAGGGTCCATAGAGTCTTTTCATAAGGGTAAAGAATCTGTATGAAATGCCGAAAAGAGACATGAACTCCTTGAGAGGCGATGCTGTTTTTGGAATGATAATCAATTCCCTTAATGTTTCAGGCAAAGGGCATATGCCAATATTTAGCAAGTGGTATCTGGAAACTATTCGACATCCTTTTCCCCGTCAGAAGCACAGAGCGTCAATAACACTGAGTGGCTATCTTCCTGTCAAGTGTGTGACCTCGGGCGACCATATTGAATCCCGGTCCAGAATTACAGAACTATAGTGTAGAGGAAAAACACTAAAACAGAGCATAGCTTTTCTCCAGTAATTTAATTATTTTTAAGAACGTTATTTTATCGCAGGTAAGTTTATCATTACTGTACCATATTGTTACTGTTCTGAGGTCTAAGAAATGTATTTTGCGTTGTTTCTGTACTTATCTGGAATATTAGAAAGCGTCTTCTAAACAAACCAGCGACAGAAAATGCTCGAAAAGTCATTTCTTCCTGTTCGAAGGCTTTGGAAGGGTTGAGAACTGATAAATAAGGGCTGCCATGAGAACGTAATTTTGACATAATTGGAATATTATTGTTTTTAAAAGAAGGAAAAACCAATAAAAAATCCTGTCGAATTAACAGGCACAAGTCTAGCGTTCGCTTGGCCAAGATTCTTTTCCTTTTTGTTAACATCCTTTTTGAGTAATTTTTTCCTAGGATGATGATTCGACAACTTTTATCATATACAGAAATTATTTGTATATATTCGAAAATCAGCTGTACTTAGAAAAAAGGGGTTGGGGCCCTGAATGATACAGCACCTTACCAAATGAATAGTTTGAGTTGTAGGTCCAACCAAGGGGACAAATAAAACCAGGATTTGTTACAAATGAAAAAGCACAATTATTTTTACTTTAATCTGATAATAAAAGTTGTTTTCTTAGTTTTGTTTACGTCGTCCTGAGTTAGTGTGCCGAGTGTGACGCTCTGGCATTTCGCAGTTTCGTTGAGAAACCACGTTTGGTGATGTTCATTTTGTTTAACAACTCTAACATTGCCTCTGCATGCCTAAAACTGAAAAGAGATGGCATAGACAGTATCCTACAGGCTGTGTGCGGCAGGTAATTCTTAGTGACTGACCAAATACATCAGGTGTCCGTATGCATCATAGTAACACGTCTAACAGTCGAGACTTGCTGATTCAACTAGCGTAATGCCTATAGGCCCACTTACTACTGAGCATTGTTAATAAAGAGCGAGATATTTCTTGCTCTGCATTATGTTGCACATACAGTATGAATGATGCTCTAATATCAAAACTTAAACCGCCATTACATTTACATGCTGAAAATATAAGAAATGTCAACAGAGTAAAGGTATATACTGCTAACAAATTATATAGGTTATCTGATCAGTCCAAAATAATGGGTAAATAAATTCAGTTATGGTTTGTTCACCTGTGAAATGTTATTTCACTTTCTCTTGACGGATTCCTGTGATCATCTTGGCAATTACAAGCTGCGCATTGTGCCATTGCTGAGATAAGGAACGAAAAAAATCACAATCGCATTAAGCCCTGTTCAATCTGTGTAGTTCCTGGGTTTTTGAAGACGACCACAAGACTTTGTAGCGCTGGGGATGGAGGAGGAACACCAAACTGCATAGTACTGCTGTACAGATAACACCTCCAGATATTGTTAATTTTAGCACTCAAAATTGTAACCCCATATCTTTTGCATATACAGCATTAAGAAACAAAACTTTTATTGCCTTTTATTTCTTTTTGTTTATTTATCATAATCAAAATATAAAAAGACGTTGAATATTAACCAATAAAAGTTGGGCTAGCCCTATTGACCCTTGCCTGGTCTGTGAAAAGCGGAGTATATTTGTAATAAGAATTATGATTTTTGTTATTAAGCCCATATATGTGTTGTGGGTGGACGTATTGGAGGTCTATCTCGCGTTTTTTACCAAAGAAGAAGGGTTTTTTTTCTCCTAGGTGACTGCACCTCTCATAGAAGGCAATGTATTTATAGCATCTCTATGTAATACCCGGCGAGTAAGCAGGATAGTGTTGTGAAATTGCAGTGCCTTTGAAATCTTTAAAGTTAAAATTCTCGAGGCCTATTGACCCTAGGAAATGGGTAGAAGAGTGCTGTGTATGTGTCCAACCAACCTCCAATCATTGCGCCAGCGACCCTGGCACCTAACGAGACCTCTTCCCCTCACACAAGTTCCATACTCGCGAACAATTGTCTTTACATTATACAATTCCAATCGAACAGCTCCAACATCAAGTCTACTCTACAATCTGTAAAGGTGGCTTTCTCTGATGAAGAAATTAACGTTGCATATACAAAATGCAAAGACCAGATACCAGAAAACATTCTCTAGGAGCGATATGTGAAAACTTAGCCCCTCTCAAGAAGATATATCTCACTAAGTGGCTAAGGACCTACACATTGAAAATCTACGCCGATGACCCTTACTGTCTACATCCAAAGGGGCCTGCTAATCTAAGCCTTCCTGCAGTGTACCATACAGTAGAAAATGTCTTCTAAACGCAAAATCCCACTCAGAAAATAAAAATAAAATATAAGAAAAAATTGACGAGTCAAATGTCAAATTATCACGGATTTGGGACGTGATCAAAGGATTACAGGAAGCAGTCGACAGTCTTAAAACTGTGGAAATAAATAGCAAGCTCTCGCTGATGTGGGATGAGATCAAAGGAGTGCAGAAATCATTAGACAATTGTACTGCAGGACACCAGACTCCTTTGCAAGAGGCAACTGTTGTTTCCTCGCTGCCAAACAGCAAGAGAGAAGTTGTGGTGCCACATGAAGTAGAGGGGACCATTCCCTCCCAGGTGGGTAGTGCCCTCTCTCCCTCAGACAAACCCAAGACCTTTGATAAAGCACCTGTAACACTCATAGACCTATCAAAGGAGACCAATGGTCTCCCAACCTCCTCCCCCTCCCCAGGGCATCCAGCAGAAGATGGCTCTGTAGTGAAGTTCACCAGACTCTGTGAGTCTCTCGACCCTACCTCCAACCGGCCCCCACCAAAAATCCCCATTGTGGGTGATGATGAGAAGGATCATGAAGGGAGTGGCGACTGGCAGACTAGAACCAGCAGAAAGAACAAAGGAGCCTCTAGACTGCCGGCCAGAAAGATCCCCAACAAGCATGACACCACGCCCAAAACCTGAGAAGAAATGCCACATTGTGAGTCACAATTTGTGATGTACGGTGAAGCGAGACAACATAGTAAAGAGATTCAAGCTTCTCATGGGCTCCAAACCTCTCATCTCCCACGATCTCCCATGCAAAATTAAGCATAAAGTTGCCTACATGATTACCTACTTATTTCGTCACCTCAATGTTCTGAAAGGCGAGAATTTTGGTCCTAATATAAAGTCTCAAGTTATAACCTAATCCGGGACAAACCTCCCACCCGCCAGGGCAATTTATTGACACCCCTAGCAGGGGATAGGAGAAGGCTCACCATCTACCACAAGTGCCAGCCATTCCCGCCTCCCCGCTGCGAGTGTCTGCTCACCCCAGCCAGACATCGCCCCATCCACCCAAATGTTCAACTTACTACTTTCCCTATTTTGTGATTAGCCTTGGATACATTAAAAATATTATAATGGAATATTTTTGACCTCAAGCAAAACACTCCTTCCCTAAACAGGTTCTGCAACAACTTCAAAGTCATCATTGCAATGCAAGAAATGCTCCTCTGGCCTCATGACCTTGCCATTTGTGACTCAGTGATGAAGACTTCAGAGCTTTCTCGACCTCATCGATGTAAGCTACAGATCACATCATAGCCAGTCGCCCAAGAGGGGCTTTCCTTTCTGTGGCACAAATCTTTAGACAACATAGTAACTGTGATGACCTACAGGAGTGATAGATTTCTGGGTCTACAAGTGACGGTAGGAGACTCTGAGATCCTATTAAATAAGGTGTATATGCCCTGGGAAAATAACAATAATTTTGATTAATACTGCATGATCCTAGGTGAGTTACACAGTATTATCCATGATTCTACTGCCGATCATATTCGTGTAATTGGGGACCTTAATTCTCATTCTGCAAAACAATTTTATAACAAACACACTTGCTTCTGTCAAAATCACACTCTCCAAACTAGTGATGTAATGCCCCTCCCAACTCTTCCTATACCTATGAACAAAATAGACCAGACACAATTACAACCTCCTGGCTGGACCACTGCATCACATCTCCACACTTCCATAATTCAATTGTGTCCTGCAACTTTTGTGATGATCTTGCAACAGGCTACAATCACATCCCCTTAAGGGTGTCATTTAATACTCCATCTCTCCCTACTGTGAACACCCCTAATTGAAAGCCCGCCTGCTATAAACTGGGACTTTAAAAACCAGCAGAAAACCAGATTCTTTAGAGAGACCACAGAAAATAAATTGTGGTCAATAGCTCAACCAGCAGATACCATACTCTGTACCAACCCAAAATATAGATATGACCACCACAGGAGAGATCTTAAAGAAATCTGTTTGAATGTAACAACCACTATGCTTGCCTCCTGCAGGGACACCTTTAGCTTTCGTCAAGGCACCGCTTGCAGCATACTTGGCTGGAATGACTTGGTTAAAGATCTGTATACACACTATGAGAAATGTTTTTACTGTGGAGGCAAAATGGTAGCCCGAGGAAAGGACTCTTTGCATTGCTAATGAGGCAGGCGAGAGCACAGTTCAAACTTGCCCTTAAACACTTTAGACTGAATGAAAAGCAACTAAGAGCAGATGCAGTGTCTAGAAAATTTAAATTGGGCAATTTTCCTCATCTTTGGAATGACATTCTATCCCTAAATCCCAAAACTAAGAAGTTATCACAGAGAGTAGGAGAAGCCATCAGCAACGAGGTTATTGTAAGATTGTGGGGCAATCGCTTCAGCGCTATTCTGAATTCCATAAACGATCAAGATTCTCTAAGGGAAGTAGATAACCTACTTAATGATAACATCCAATTTCAATTCATCAATCATATTACATCAGGTAGCATCAGCGATGCCATAAACAACTTACCCAATAATAAATCACCATGCTATGATGGTCTTCCTGCAGAAGCTTTCAAATTCTGCTGCCCAATAATCTACATCTTGCTAGCTGCCCCATTCAATGCATGCATAATTCACCAGTTTCTCCCAGACTCCCTACACATACTTTACTTAATACCATTAATTAAATCAAGCCGAAGGATGCAGCTGATGCTGACAATTATCGCACGATTACAACTACTATAATTGCATCAAAGATACTACATTCCATTCTTCTAGTGAGACTTCTTCTCTTTCTACACACCACAGACAATTAGTTTGGATTTAAAGCAAACCACTTAACTGGCATCTGCATCTACATCTTGAAAGAATTGCTGAACTATGGCCTATCATCAGCCTCTCCTCTATTCCTATGCTTTGTAGATGTGAGGAAAGCATTTGATATGGTAAATTACCTGAAGCTGTTCCTGAAGCTGCACAAAAGAGCCACACCCCTGTATTTAATTGGCATTTTATATTGTTGGTTTTCCATGCACTCTTTCTGTGTCAGATGGGGTAACGTATTGTCATACAACTTCAGCTCCCTAAAAGGGGCTCAGACATGGGGGCATTCTCTCTCTCCATACCTCTTTAATACATTCACAGATCCCCTGAATGTCATACTGCACTTACTTCCAATCGGATGTTCTATCAACAAAACAACAATAAACAACCTCTGTTCTGGCTCCCCATCAAAGACTAATTGACACTTGCTGCCAATATGTTCAGCAATCTGATATCCTATGCAACAAAACCAAGACCCAGTGCTTGTTGGTGCTTCCGAGATCGCTTAAGCATATTGCAGAACCACAAACTTTCCTCGGAAATCAGGCTGGAATTCGTGCATGAATTTCTGTATCTGGGCCACGTCCTCACGGACAACCTAAAAGACACGGCAGACACAGAACAGAGGCACCGTAAACCATGTGCAACTGGTAACATGACTGCAAGAAGGTTCGCCTTTTGTCACTGAGACACGAAACTGCTGCTCTTCCACTCGCACTGCTACAGCATATATGGTTGTTCCCTTTGGACGAACTATACACGAAAAACGAAGAGACGTATCACCATGGTACACAATGACATTCTGAGACATCTTGTCAACACACCCTACTATCACTCTGCGATGCAGATGTTCATGGAAAACTGCCTGGATGATCTAAAAATTATTACAAGGCAAACATGTCCAGTCTGATCACCCAACTGAGAAACAACCGCAATTTGCTTATTTGTTGCATATGAAGTAGTGAGTTAAGAAAAAGACCAAAATTGTGGGAAAGATGGGATAATGAGACGTAGGTACCATAAGTTGGGGTTACCTTCCTTCTCACTGGGATGGCCTAGGCGTTGTCTATTCTTATTCTGTCTTTGGAATTCACTAAAGTGTCTTGCTGATTCTGCTATTTATATTGCTATATCATTATTGTTATTATTTTCATACTATTATTATTTTAACGTTGTTGCTTTTTATTGCATTATATTACTATGTGTACTAATATGATTACTTATTATTATTATCTTTAATGTTGTTATTATCTTAGAGATTTGCTTTTTTCACTTTTTCGTATTAGCCCTCTGGACCTGACTTTTGTATTCCACCTAAGGTCCTTAGCAGGAAATTAACTTGTAGGCAATCTATTTTTAATTGTTATCATATTTTATTATGCTTTATGTCAATATTTTTAACATAATTCTCAATAATAATACTGTCACTACCAATAATATAATTAAATTTTTTTTCTAGTACTACCTCAGCAACTGTGTGGATATTGCCAATTATCATATTTATCACGTGTATCTAATTGGCGTGCATCTATTGCAATGCTTCTACAGTACTTTGTATATTCCATGTATATGGCCTCGTGCTGAAAATAAAGATTGTCATTATTATTATTATTATTATAGAAATCATCAACACACAATCACGTGTGGAACAGAAATAAATTTCTGACTCACGTCGGGATCGAACCCAGGTCTCTCAGGTGGAAAGCAAGGGCGTTACCCACTGGGCCATACAAGTCTAAAAGAAGTCGGAACCTGAGAGCAACTGCACCCAAGGAATTACCTGGGCAAGCTAACTGCTTGCATACCAGCGAGTTTTCCCCAACTTCCCGACTCAGCAATGACCCAATGGACAACATTTCATTCGAATTATCCCTTCTGAGTTAATAAGATAGAAATCATCAACACACAATCACGTGTGGAACAGAAATAAATTTCTGACTCACGTCGGGATCGAACCCAGGTCTCTCAGGTGGAAAGCAAGGGCGTTACCCACTGGGCCATACAAGTCTAAAAGAAGTCGGAACCTGAGAGCAACTGCACCCAAGGAATTACCTGGGCAAGCTAACTGCTTGCATACCAGCGAGTTTTCCCCAACTTCCCGACTCAGCAATGACCCAATGGACAACATTTCATTCGAATTATCCCTTCTGAGTTAATAAGATAGAAATCATCAACACACAATCACGTGTGGAACAGAAATAAATTTCTGACTCACGTCGGGATCGAACCCAGGTCTCTCAGGTGGAAAGCAAGGGCGTTACCCACTGGGCCATACAAGTCTAAAAGAAGTCGGAACCTGAGAGCAACTGCACCCAAGGAATTACCTGGGCAAGCTAACTGCTTGCATACCAGCGAGTTTTCCCCAACTTCCCGACTCAGCAATGACCCAATGGACAACATTTCATTCGAATTATCCCTTCTGAGTTAATAAGATAGAAATCATCAACACACAATCACGTGTGGAACAGAAATAAATTTCTGACTCACGTCGGGATCGAACCCAGGTCTCTCAGGTGGAAAGCAAGGGCGTTACCCACTGGGCCATACAAGTCTAAAAGAAGTCGGAACCTGAGAGCAACTGCACCCAAGGAATTACCTGGGCAAGCTAACTGCTTGCATACCAGCGAGTTTTCCCCAACTTCCCGACTCAGCAATGACCCAATGGACAACATTTCATTCGAATTATCCCTTCTGAGTTAATAAGATAGAAATCATCAACACACAATCACGTGTGGAACAGAAATAAATTTCTGACTCACGTCGGGATCGAACCCAGGTCTCTCAGGTGGAAAGCAAGGGCGTTACCCACTGGGCCATACAAGTCTAAAAGAAGTCGGAACCTGAGAGCAACTGCACCCAAGGAATTACCTGGGCAAGCTAACTGCTTGCATACCAGCGAGTTTTCCCCAACTTCCCGACTCAGCAATGACCCAATGGACAACATTTCATTCGAATTATCCCTTCTGAGTTAATAAGATAGAAATCATCAACACACAATCACGTGTGGAACAGAAATAAATTTCTGACTCACGTCGGGATCGAACCCAGGTCTCTCAGGTGGAAAGCAAGGGCGTTACCCACTGGGCCATACAAGTCTAAAAGAAGTCGGAACCTGAGAGCAACTGCACCCAAGGAATTACCTGGGCAAGCTAACTGCTTGCATACCAGCGAGTTTTCCCCAACTTCCCGACTCAGCAATGACCCAATGGACAACATTTCATTCGAATTATCCCTTCTGAGTTAATAAGATAGAAATCATCAACACACAATCACGTGTGGAACAGAAATAAATTTCTGACTCACGTCGGGATCGAACCCAGGTCTCTCAGGTGGAAAGCAAGGGCGTTACCCACTGGGCCATACAAGTCTAAAAGAAGTCGGAACCTGAGAGCAACTGCACCCAAGGAATTACCTGGGCAAGCTAACTGCTTGCATACCAGCGAGTTTTCCCCAACTTCCTGACTCAGCAATGACCCAATGGACAACATTTCATTCGAATTATCCCTTCTGAGTTAATAAGATAGAAATCATCAACACACAATCACGTGTGGAACAGAAATAAATTTCTGACTCACGTCGGGATCGAACCCAGGTCTCTCAGGTGGAAAGCAAGGGCGTTACCCACTGGGCCATACAAGTCTAAAAGAAGTCGGAACCTGAGAGCAACTGCACCCAAGGAATTACCTGGGCAAGCTAACTGCTTGCATACCAGCGAGTTTTCCCCAACTTCCCGACTCAGCAATGACCCAATGGACAACATTTCATTCGAATTATCCCTTCTGAGTTAATAAGATAGAAATCATCAACACACAATCACGTGTGGAACAGAAATAAATTTCTGACTCACGTCGGGATCGAACCCAGGTCTCTCAGGTGGAAAGCAAGGGCGTTACCCACTGGGCCATACAAGTCTAAAAGAAGTCGGAACCTGAGAGCAACTGCACCCAAGGAATTACCTGGGCAAGCTAACTGCTTGCATACCAGCGAGTTTTCCCCAACTTCCCGACTCAGCAATGACCCAATGGACAACATTTCATTCGAATTATCCCTTCTGAGTTAATAAGATTGGGTGCAGTTGCTCTCAGGTTCCGACTTCTTTTAGACTTGTATGGCCCAGTGGGTAACGCCCTTGCTTTCCACCTGAGAGACCTGGGTTCGATCCCGACGTGAGTCAGAAATTTATTTCTGTTCCACACGTGATTGTGTGTTGATGATTTCTATCTTATTAACTCAGAAGGGATAATTCGAATGAAATGTTGTCCATTGGGTCATTGCTGAGTCGGGAAGTTGGGGAAAACTCGCTGGTATGCAAGCAGTTAGCTTGCCCAGGTAATTCCTTGGGTGCAGTTGCTCTCAGGTTCCGACTTCTTTTAGACTTGTATGGCCCAGTGGGTAACGCCCTTGCTTTCCACCTGAGAGACCTGGGTTCGATCCCGACGTGAGTCAGAAATTTATTTCTGTTCCACACGTGATTGTGTGTTGATGATTTCTATCTTATTAACTCAGAAGGGATAATTCGAATGAAATGTTGTCCATTGGGTCATTGCTGAGTCGGGAAGTTGGGGAAAACTCGCTGGTATGCAAGCAGTTAGCTTGCCCAGGTAATTCCTTGGGTGCAGTTGCTCTCAGGTTCCGACTTCTTTTAGACTTGTATGGCCCAGTGGGTAACGCCCTTGCTTTCCACCTGAGAGACCTGGGTTCGATCCCGACGTGAGTCAGAAATTTATTTCTGTTCCACACGTGATTGTGTGTTGATGATTTCTATCTTATTAACTCAGAAGGGATAATTCGAATGAAATGTTGTCCATTGGGAAGTTGGGGAAAACTCGCTGGTATGCAAGCAGTTAGCTTGCCCAGGTAATTCCTTGGGTGCAGTTGCTCTCAGGTTCCGACTTCTTTTAGACTTGTATGGCCCAGTGGGTAACGCCCTTGCTTTCCACCTGAGAGACCTGGGTTCGATCCCGACGTGAGTCAGAAATTTATTTCTGTTCCACACGTGATTGTGTGTTGATGATTTCTATCTTATTAACTCAGAAGGGATAATTCGAATGAAATGTTGTCCATTGGGTCATTGCTGAGTCGGGAAGTTGGGGAAAACTCGCTGGTATGCAAGCAGTTAGCTTGCCCAGGTAATTCCTTGGGTGCAGTTGCTCTCAGGTTCCGACTTCTTTTAGACTTGTATGGCCCAGTGGGTAACGCCCTTGCTTTCCACCTGAGAGACCTGGGTTCGATCCCGACGTGAGTCAGAAATTTATTTCTGTTCCACACGTGATTGTGTGTTGATGATTTCTATCTTATTAACTCAGAAGGGATAATTCGAATGAAATGTTGTCCATTGGGAAGTTGGGGAAAACTCGCTGGTATGCAAGC
This sequence comes from Macrobrachium rosenbergii, assembly GCA_039081455.1. NCBI lineage: Eukaryota > Metazoa > Arthropoda > Malacostraca > Decapoda > Palaemonidae > Macrobrachium > Macrobrachium rosenbergii. The sequence goes on from JANJGK010000032.1 coordinate 27,293,070, forward strand.
AGTTAGCTTGCCCAGGTAATTCCTTGGGTGCAGTTGCTCTCAGGTTCCGACTTCTTTTAGACTTGTATGGCCCAGTGGGTAACGCCCTTGCTTTCCACCTGAGAGACCTGGGTTCGATCCCGACGTGAGTCAGAAATTTATTAATTATTATTATTATTATTATTATTATTATTATTATTATTATTATTATTATTATTATTATTATATCTCTCATTTTCCATGATATATTCTTTTGTAGTCGTCGTGCAAATTTATAATTGATCATTACATTGTTGTTGACTGGCCTCCTAGAATTATTGTTTGTCTGGACTCATTCTGAGCCCGTGTGCTTAAGAACTGAATTATTCACGCCTTGAGAGAATATTGTTACACTCTTCATGGTGAGGTAAAGCAGGAAAACAAAAATAATGGATTTCCATATATAATTAACATCAACAATAGTTGGTAGATAATACTGATAATGAGTAAGAAGTCAAACTGAAACATGGCATTAAAAAATTGCTATCCACCTCGGTACGGGCAGACTCTTCAGGCAATCGGGAACACAGAGGCATGGCTACATAGGTAATTTACACTGACAACACTCCTGGACATGAAACCATTCTAGGTAAGACTACTACCGAATTACTATCTAGAAATGAGTTAATGCAACAATTGGAGAGAATACTTTTACTCTACTCACTTCTTGGAAAGAGGCATGAGTTACTTTATGCTCTGTCTGAGGGATCACATACTGGGTATAACAAGTCCCTGTTCAAGTCAAAGAGACAAGGAATTTACTTGAGTGATGAAATGCGAGAGAGAAGTAATAAAAACGAGTCAAAGAAAAAGGACACTTGCCAACCAATTCCCTTCCAGGCCATGTACTGTCTTTGATTCCTGTAATTGATGACATGCAACTTTGCATTGGGGTGATCCAAGTTTTATTGGTAGCATCTAGAAATGGCACGATGAATCCAGTGTGAGAAAATGAGTCCACAGACTACGGCTTGGGGCTCAATTGGGAGAGATTCCTTGTGGTTGAGAGTCAACTGAACTTATGTTGGAGGCAGCTACCACCTTATAAGTCATCACTTCGAGTGGCATCGTCGTTGCATACCAGATGATTAAGAGAAAGGTCTATGGCCACTAAAACCGAGGAAAACTCAGTGAGAGCTTATTTAAATTTGGAAATTTAGACAGAGTGAGCAGCTATCTGCCCTAAGTGTGTTCCTTGGGGACATATAAAGCCCAATCCTTGAAGAGGGTTGTGTTGGACAATTCCTAAAACTCTCCTTTCACTCTAGTACTAATGGAGCTACCTACACCCCCTACTGTCTGATATTTTCCCCCCAAGATCCTTATAATTTGGCAATCCAGCACCATAAAACATAAAAGCTCCCCCTTCAAGCAGACATTTCACTCCCTTTCGGGCATGAAAGTCTTCACTAACAAGCTGCTGGTATCGGTTACGTTAAGTACTTCGCCCTACAGGGTCCTTGCCCATGCAAATGGAAATAGGCTAAAAGATATAACTCTAACTTATCCCCTGAAGAGGAGTGAGCTTCCTTGCTAGCTTAACTTAATGTCCCTTACACTTAACTTAGGGCGAGTGTGGATATTCAATTGAGCTGTCTCTAATGAGAGTAAAAAATGTGATCTTAGCATAATTTAGGATTCAAGTTGCACACTACTACTGATGCTACAGACTCAAGCTACTGCAGCACTGTATCAAGTGACAATGAGCTAAATACAGGAAAATACAGGTAATAATATTGAGATACCCAGGAGTTAAATACTCTATGTTACATACTAACAAAATACAATCAGTGAAAATGCAACAATTGTAACAAAGAATGCAACAAAAACGCTAAAATTGCCAGGACATCCTTTTCGGCTTGTTGGGGCTAAAGAACAGACTTAGTGCAATCCAAAATAAATTTTCTCAGTACAACAATACTGATTAAGGTAGGAGAAAACCCAAGACATCCTTACTGGATCAGGGGCTAGGATTGCTCTAATAAGATGAGTCACTGTTACAGCAATATGAAATGAGTGCCATGGGAGCGTGGTGGCTTAGTAACTACTTGAACTTTCCACACTTCCAACACGCCTTAGGCATAGGTCTTCTGGCTGGCACCTGAGCACTCAGCTTCAGAGGAGGTTGAGAATATCCTTGGGCCAGGTCTGAGGCTGCAATAGCACTACCGTCACGAACCAGTTTTGGTTCTTGCGGATTCTTGATAAAATTAGGATCAGGACTGAAGTGACCATGAAGAACAAGGACAAGACAAGGAGGAGGGAGTAAAATAAACGACCAAAGTATCTTAAACCTAAGTTCTGTACATGTCAGTTTACATATTTATAGGTGAGCTAAGGGTTTACCAAAAAAACATAATCAAGATGAATATTACAGCAGCAGTCGAAAACCAAAACTAATAATGAAATAATAAAGCATAACACAATTACACAATCAGGGCCATACACTAGCTCGACACCATAAAAAACAAAGCATGTCACAATCAATTTACCAGGGCCATACACTTGCCTGACATCAGAGCCATACACTTCCTCACCCTATCACATAAAGACACGAAAATATCCTGAGCTATACACTGCTCATCAACATCATAACTAATGAAAGGTAAATAATCGGAGTCCAGCAGCATAAACATAATCAACAATAATAATTACAACCTCAACTGCCACAAGGATGAATCCTCCACCGATGGCTATGGCTTAACCATCCTCAATCCTCGAACCATAGACTTCAAAAATCAGCAAACATCTGCTACTCCAAGTAGCAACTCCACACTGAAGACCCAACTGGTGCTCTCATCCTCGACCTGCAGCAGCCAACAGGTAACCATCACCTGTCGCTATCGAGATGTTGATCTAGTTCCTTTGTTGGGCGAGTCGATAGAGTTGTCGGCTAGCACTCGCTAGACCCGAGGTCGATTCTCCGGCCGGCTGATGAGGAATTAGAGGAATTTATTTCTGGTGATAGAAATTCATTTCTCACTATAATGTGGTTCGGATTCCACAATAAGCTGTCGGTCCCGTTGCTAGGTAACCAATTGGTTCTTAGCCACGTAAAAATAAGTCTAATCCTTCGGGCCAGCCCTAGGAGTGCTGTTAATCAGCTCAGTGGTCTGGTAAAACTAAGGTATACATTTTTTCTAACCTTAACTGAATCTAAAAAAGAGCAGGCAGCACAAAAACACAGGAGGGCAGGTAAAGCAACCAAACAAGCCACACATGGCTGTTACAAATTCAAACAATAGAAATACTGTAATATATATATATATATATATATATATATATATATATATATATATATATATATATATATATATATATATATATATATATATGTGTGTGTGTGTGTGTGTGTGTGTGTGTGTGTGTGTGTGTGTGTGTGTGTGTGTGTGTGTGTGTGTGTGTGTGTGTGCACACCTGTTCTTGTATAAACTTATGTATGCAAGTATGTACAGTATGTATTCATGTATGTATGTGTATAAAAACTTTGTTCTTTTTTTATCGTCAAACGTATAATAATTGCTTTTATTTGATAATTCATTACTGAATTTTCACTGTCAGTTATAGCTTGCAGTTTCCACATTTCATTATCTCGCCATTCTTTTTCCAGTGCTTTATATTCTGTTTTTTATCTCATGTCCCTTTATTTTCCCGCTTTTTATTCTTTCCCTCCTGTATCTCTTCATTACGTAACTGATGGAAGCTCTGGCGTTTTCATAAATAAAAAGACGAAAAGCAGAAGCAAAAGATTGTATCATTTCATTTTTATTTTATTTTTATATATTTATATGTTTGCATTTTATTTCCCATACGGCCTATATGACGTCTATGAGATTTTTTATATTAAACTTTCTTTACTAGTTAAACCCTGGTCAATAATTAGACATAATTTGAATGAGAAACCTGCATAACCGACTTATGTATAGAGTCATCATATCCATGCAGTCTGATTTTATTTCGGATATACAGTAGGTCTATATGCATTTGGAAATTATTTTAATTTCCTGCTTGCACTGTATTTTGAAGAAAGGGGCAGATAACAGTCTTATCAAATCGCTAATCGGCCTATCTACAGTTTTACAATTTCACTGAGGCCTAGGCAAAACGATACGTGATCTGCGCGAAGGAAGAAAATCCTAGATTAGAAATCTCTCGGGTGGTCTCCCTGAATCGTCACCGGGTTTGTGTGTTGGACGGATCAGCGGCTTTAAAGTGGAACATTGTTCATAATGAAAAAGGCTCCGAATATCAGAACCAAAAGCGAACTCTCTCTCTTTTGTGCAGGGATTCCGCAGTAACTAACTGACAATTTAGCTATTGGGAAATTGTAGTTCTGGGAATTGTATATGGGGCAGGATGCTTGTAATGAGCGTTACCTTTCCTCATTAGGCTTTTGGAAAGGCTTTGTTATCTATTATATAGGCTTAGCTTTAGAAAAGTGAGTAAAATGGTAACAATGAAAATATCGAGAGTGGCTGAATTAGGACGCAAATTTGGTTTTAGGATTAAGGACAAGTAGATATAAATAAAGGGAACACGAAGGGAATGAAACAGGACGGAAAACAAGAGGACGTATAATTGTGAGCAATAATTGTTGTAGCAATTCTAAGCGAAAAGTTGGAAAATATTCGGTTTTTTTATACTCCAGTATTTCACTGGGTCAAAAGCAGAATTTTTCAAGCGTAAAAGAAGTAAAAGAGATTTTCTTGTAGTTCCTCTATTTATTTACCTTCTGAGAAAGATATAAAAACTTTAAGAGGAAAACTCAGTTGTTTCTTTTTCATCGATAATGACTAATATTAACTTTAGCTCTTTTCTGGTTCAGTAAGTCAAACACATGTTTGCGTAGGAACACGGAGCAGATTTTTATTGTTATTTTCGTCTGTGAGGAGAATATCCTCTTAGAAGAGAAAGTCCCAACAAACCTCTGTAAAGGAAGTGGGTATATGTTATTAGGACATCTCAAGAACAGGTGAATTGACCTTGATAAACGAGCTCACAGGGAGGCATCGATCAATGGTTTAGTTCATCACAACTTGCTAATTGTTAGAATCCCGTTGAAAATTATCCAGTAATATGTACGAGTAAGTTCCCAAGTGACTTGTTTTATTAGTTTTATTCTAAGAGGAGGTAAACAATCTCATACAATCGTTTGTAACTGAAATCTTCATATTTTTTTTTTTTATTAAGAATTGTTTAAGTAAGTGGCAAAAGAAGAATTACTTTAGCGCAGCAGAGGTGGAAGGAATTCACATGGGCTCGATGTATCCTTTTGAGGTGGTGAAACTCAATACCCTTTAGCAATAGGTCTAACGTTTCCCAGTGTCATGAGACATCCTGAGCAACGAAACTAAATCTTCACGGCATGCACTGAATGACTCTGTTCCATTCAGTTTACTGCACATGTAGATTTTAACTGGAAATCGATTTTTGCTTCTTTTTTTGGCTATCTAATTTTTTCTCAAGTGCTTTGCCATTCCCTGGCTGACTTTAGACTAAATATTTTGTGAGGTTTAGTACTTTTGATGAGACAATCGTTTGCCGATTGTTCCCTTGGTGGGTTTTTGCCTCCTTACATTTTTGTTTTCTTTGCTCTCTGTACCTCTGTAGGAGTTGTCGTCTGTCTCGGTGTCTTCGAGAATCGAGATCGTCAGTTAGGTTTGGGATAGCAGCGAGTCAGGTTCTTGAAAGCATAGCAGCTTGTTCGAGTATTTTTGGAACTGCAGGTATTCGCTATCTGTGGCCCTCTGCAGCTGGATGATGACGTTGATGGCTGAACCGTGGCCATCAGTGGAGCAGTGTTGTTCCTGTTTGACAGCAGTCTTGCTGTTGCCTTGACTCTGCCGATCACCTGTCTGTTTTGGAGATGTTCTTGTTGCCGTCATGGGGCGGTTGTTTTCGATGATCGTATGGCAGTGTTTAAGGATGTTCATCCTCTTCGACCTTTGGTGGGGTCTCGACATCTGTGTAGATTGTCTATCGTGATTTTGTACTGCATGAGGTTGATTTGTTAAAATGCAATTATTCTGCAGATGCTGTTATATTATTGTTATTTAATCGTAATTTGGTGTTTATTTATGGTGCTTAATTATTTGTGTTATTTATGAAGTTTGTTATATCAATACTTATTTTATTGTTTGGAGCTATTTGTGCATTTATTGTTTATGCTGTCTGATGTTTTGTTTATGTAACTGAAGTGTTGTTAACTTAAATTTAAATGTTTACTGTTTGCTAATTTACTTTGATGGTGTTTGAAGTAACCTTGATTGATTTTTCTGCATATGCTATTTAACTGACTCGTGTGATGGTTGGTTCATTGATTTTTGTAATGTGATTATTTTTTGCTCCAAACCTGGCTCATTTGTAAATATGTATATAACTTATTATAATTAGTTTAAGGTTACTTTATCGTTTTGTTCAGCTCCTTCCTCCCTTGTCTGCCTCAATTTCTGCCAGTCATTCCAGTTACGTTTTTTTTTTTTTTTTTTTTAATTAAGAACCTGCTGAACCGACTGCGGTTCATTACAGTTTTTTCTTCTCTGTTGCTTCATGTGGGCAGTTCTCTCATTTTGGTGTCTGAAAATAAATTTCCATTCTTTTTTTTATGTGTCAGAACCTTTTTTAAATCGTGGGTTTGTTTTTCACAAGGGTTATTGGCCCACTTTGTATTTGAGGATTAATACCTACTGTTTTTGCTAAAGACGAACCAAAATATATAAGCCTCGTCGGGCAGAGACTCGGTCGTTTTTATACTATGTCTTCAAGATCTTTTAATTTCTTGGATTATTATTATTATTATTATTATTACTATTATTATTATTATTATTATTATTATTATTATTATTATTATTATTATTCAAACTGAAAATATCCACTTACAATAAGTCTAAAAGATAATAAACTTGAATAGCAAGCTGCTTTCGAATGAAAGTGCCATGTGAAAAGGTGAGAACAGAACCCATAAAACAAACAAATAGCAAATCAAAAGAAAGAGAGAAAGAGATCTCTTAATTTTGTTTCTTTTTTTTTTTTTAGTAACAATGACAGGATTTTGTGCACACACGGTTGGTTTCATGTTATCGACAGTAAGAAAGAAAAATATTGGTCTCAAAAGTTTCAGTAACTCCTTTTCTGTCATTTAATCTATTCTTAAATTTCTTTGCTGTGAGCTTGTTGTCATAATTTCATCAGCATATGGAAAGGAAAAGAATAAATTCATCAGCATATGGAAAGGAAGAGAAAAAATTCATCGGCATATGGAAAGGAAGAGGATAATTTCATCAGCATATGGAAAGGAAGAGAATAAATTCATCAGCATATGGAAAGGAAGAGAAGAAATTCATCGGCATATGGAAAGGAAGAGGATAATTTCATCAGCATATGGAAAGGAAAAGAATAAATTCATCAGCATATGGGAAGGAAGAGAAAAAATTCATCGGCATATGGAAAGGAAGAGGATAATTTCATCAGCATATGGAAAGGAAGAGAATAAATTCATCAGCATATGGAAAGGAAGAGAATAAATTCATCAGCATATGGAAAGGAAGAGAAGAAATTCATCGGCATATGGAAAGGAAGAGGATAATTTCATCAGCATATGGAAAGGAAGAGAATAAATTCATCAGCATATGGAAAGGAAGAGAATAATTTCATCAGCATATGGAAAGGAAGAGAATAAATTCATCAGCATATGGAAAGGTAGAGAATAATTTCTTCAGCATATGGAAAGGAAGAGAATAAATTCATCAGCATATGGAAAGGAAGAGAATAAATTCATCACCATATGGAAAGAAAGTGACAGGCATTTATGCGTAAAGTTTCTGGATTAAACCGGATAATGTCTTCACCGCCGCCAACTGATGACGCCATTTCCAGGCTAAGGTCGACTAAGATTTACTGATTTGCAGGAATAATTGATTTTTCTCCTCATTAAGCAGCTCCTCCCGCTGAATCTGGCTCAACCTTTTCTGATCAATTCTGTTGCCTCAGGATAAGGCTGTGAACTTGGAAGGGAACTGGTTAGCCCACGGGCACATTTGGTCTTTATAGAGACTTTAGGGTGATGGTTTATAGAAGGAAAGAGGGACAATAAAAGCTATTAGACCCTGCTGAAAAGGTGAAGATGAGCGGTATTGCTTGATGAACCATTCATTGTCATACTCAATTCATTTTAATTGGATATTAGCAGGAACGTAATGGGAAACCTTACGCTTCAATATTGACATTATCATTCTGTTTGCGCACGAATTTCTCCACTAGAAAAGAATTTCCCCTTGTAATTAGTTTGTAATTCAGTCATTTCATGTATTTACTATTTCATGTATAAAAGAAAAAAATCATTAGCAAAATTTCAAGTTCCGTAATACCAATGTTAAATTAGGTAAAGAACAATATCAAATAAATCGTTATTTTCCTGACATACCTAGAAAATTGAATGAGAAATCTCAGAACCTTCCAAATTGCTACGTTTGGACTTCACATGCAACATGACAGAATCTCTAACTCACGTCATCCCTCCTTCCTTGAGTTATCATAACCTCTAAAATGTTCACAAGTTTTATGGTGTCACTTGCATATTCTTCCAGCCTTTTATCTACTTGCTTTATGTCTGCACAGGATAATGGCACATCATCTGTTTCTGAATCATCCGTAATGGCTTTCTGTTAGCTTTGATCTTTCACTGAGGCGGGGGGTGTGGGGGAGGGTTGGGGGGGGGGGAGTATTTGAGAACCGGTTTCCCAACCGAGTGCCGAGATGATTATTATTCTCGCTGAAGGTGCTCTTTCAAAAGAAAAAAAAGGAGCGGCGGGGGGCGGGGGGTCGCTGCCTTGGTTTTGCTCGTCGATGAAGCCCGCTTTCTTCTCAAGGTTTAGTCTCACGTTGATTATGTTTTAAAATTCTTATTTCAGAATACAATTCTCTAGGTACGAGGTGTGGAAGTATTTATATTTGAGAAGAAAATCTTGTGACACTATCAGATTAGAATTTTTATAGCTAAAAGCATTTATGGTGTCAATAACTAGAGTTGCTTCAACACCAATTTACGACGAAGAAGCAAAAATGCCTTATTATCAGTTTAACTCTTCTCATAGTCTGTAGATGCCCTAGAATAGAACTCACCACCTTCGACCTCTTTTGTCTTCGCTTTCCAGCTGTGATGTTATAAAGCAATTTCGCAAAGGTCAAGGCCTCAGAGGCAAGGTCTCAGCTGACTTTTCTCTGTCTCCATTCCAACTCTCACAATAAGACGATCACGAAAGTGATTGTATTTATGCGTGGAATAAACTGGGGAAGCGACTGACGTTGTTTGAAAGAAGTCATGTGCTTACACAATGGCACCTGTGGAACAATTTCCATATATAAGACGAAATTCTTCAGAATTTCCGTTTAGCGTCAGCATTTTCTCTGGACACCAGAATCTTTTACATACGTGCAACTTCATTCCCTTTTTTTATGGGGGTATGGTTGAACTTTCTCTTGCTAATTCGTGTCAAGTTACAGTGTCTTTTAGTTTTCTGTAAAAGAAAACTATCGTGGTGGCTTTTTCTGTCCGCCCTCAGATCTTAAAAACTATTGAGGTTAGAGGGCTGCAAATTGGTATGTTGATCATCCACCCTCCAATAATCAAACATACCAAATTGCAGCCCTCTAGCCTCAGTAGGTTTTATTTTCTTTAAGGTTAAAAAACTCGACTGCGCCGAAGAAACTTCGGTGCATTTTTTACTTGTTTTGGACTTAATTGCACTCCTACGATCATGCAAGTCCTATTGACTTCTGTTGCATTTGTTATGGCTATCATACTCATCAAACTTTTATTTAGTGTTTTATTACACCTCAAACCGTAAGGTTTTAGTTGCTTTATTGCACAGTATTATCACAAGTCTGCTCACAGTAGGAACAAGTTCGTTTTGATGCCACAGTGAGAATACCCAGCGATACAATATACATCTTTGGCTGATAGCGTTAAATTCTCATGTCCTCTCGGAGAACCATCCCTCAGGCGGAAATAGAATAGAATTCTAGCCATTATTTCCAGATGCTTTGACGTGTTGCATTCATCCCTCTCTTACCTTCCCTGCCTTCAGTTATTCCCTACACCCCTCCCTAATAATGAGAGAAATTTGAACTTCATCTCTTGCTGATCTGGATCTGGTCCAATCTTAAAAAGTGGAGGGAAGACTCGTTGGGGAATTTTGTCCAATTTTGGGTCTTTAACTTTTATTTATTTCTCTTTTTTTCTCTCTCTGTTGTCACTGGGTTTCTACTCAATCGCCGTTTTATATTTATTGTCTCTCTTACTCTGAGGTCTTATCTTTGTTTGCTGGTACATTTATCAAAGAGATTAACTCTTTCAGTTAGAATCAGTTAGATAGTTAAATATTGAAACTATCTGAAAGACTAAAAACTTTATGGGATAAGAAATCCTTCATAAAATGGGGTTTTCAAGAGAGGAAATAATAAGATAAAACTGGTTATAACAAAGGAAAGACAAAATCTATAAATCTCTGGTAAGAAAGCTTATGATATAATATAAATTAGCCGATTGATACATCCTGCTAATGCCTAGTTATATGGTATGAACACTGAAAAGACGAAATCATATAGAGTTTAAGAAAGGAAATTAAACGCTAATGAACATTTAACAGAAGAACAAAGGCAGCCTTGTAATAATTTCGAAGCACTGATAAATTAGCCATAAAGATTTATCCTAATTCACTTTCCCATGCATAACTGAGTCTGCTTTACAAGTGAATATCCCTTCTGCCAAGTTCCTTGGGAATGTTTGCATATAGCTTAATAAAAGACAAAAGTAAAACGCATGATGATGGGACGAGAGTCATTGAATATTACTGCATTGTAGGGAATATAATAAAAGGAAAACCATTCTAAAGCTAAGTAACTCCCTCACTAAAACCTAATTAGAGTTTGGGTTTCATTTGAATATCTCAGTTGTGTCATCCTTTCACCTTTCAGTTTTATTTCAGGTCTCAGAGTATTTATCTCCTTGATATTCAAAGGCTTTAACTGAATTACTTTCCTTAGTAAGTAGTCCACTACTGACCAAAACATAATAAATTACTTATCAAAGAGAAATCATTAAGATAAAAAAAATGGGAGAAAATCATGTTTCATCAAACTGGGATTCTTTTAAGTTAGAACAAAAAGGAATTATACAAAGAAAATCCAGGTGATCTCACTAAGTAAGTAAGACATTACCAACGTTACTTCCATAAGAGTTTAGCAGGTGTGAAAGAAAGGAATATATCTTAGTTTAAGATAGAAATTCATATCTTAGTAATGGTGTTAGCTGCCACCGTCCTTATGGTCTTCTTCAGTATTTATATCTTGAGAGGTCATTCTATCAGTATCCTGAAAAAAGAGCTATGAAAGAATTTAGTTAAAACAGACAGAACGTTATAGTAACGAATGAATGTTTCCATGAAAAAGAACATTTGTGTAAGAGTTTCAGCAATATCTCCCGGGAAAAGTGTTGAGGAAGAAGAAAGAAGAGAGAAATGGATGAGAAAATGAAAATGGATTAAACTGGGGACTAGGTTTTTTTTTTACTTTATCATCTGCTGTATATTAGTGACGTTTGTGATACTGATAACAAAACAATGAGAAAAGGAATATTCAACACTTGATATTTCCAAGTGTAAAACCTCTGTTCGTGCCTATTTGTAGAGCCATTTCTCATAAAGAGAACACAATAATAATAATAATAATAATAATAATAATAATAATAATAATAATAATAATAATAATAATAATAATAATAATAATAATAATGAGCATACATCTTATTATGTGGACACTTTCGTACAGACTATAATATTAATATTACCGGTTAAAACGAAGATATGTGTATGTACACGCGGACAAACACACAATCACACACACACACAAACACACACACACATATATATACATATACATATATATATATATATATATATATATATATATATATATATATATATATATATATATATATATATATATATATATATATATATATATATATATATATATATATATATATATATATATATATATATATATATATATACAATCAGTAAGCTACAAACGTCCTTTAATATCCAATTCGCTCTACCTCGGAAATAATATATTTTCATATATATTCCCCTTCGGTAACATATATGAAAATATATTATTTCCGAGGTAGAGCGAATTAGATATTAAAGGAAATTTGTAGCTTACTGATTCTATATGGATCACGGTGATGTGATAAAAAAGTCATATATATATATATATATATATATATATATATATATATATATATATATATATATATATATATATATATATATATATATATATATATATATATATATATATATATATATATATATATATATATATATATATATATGCTGGCGATGCAGCCACGAAGTCATAGTCCTGGACGTTTAGGAAAGGGTTGAATGATATTAGTGGGGGCATCATTTCACAACTGCATCGTTGCAGTTTCAAGGCTGAACAGTGAATACAATGAGTTGCATCTCGAATAATTACGCATAAAATCTCTTGTTACACCCCTAGTTAAAACCGTCAAAATAAGCACTTTTGAAGTAATAAAACACCATGAAACTAAAAAAGTGATCTACCCAGACGGTCGTAAAAAAAAAAAAAAAAACTATAGAAACAGAAGAAGGAAAGGAAAAGACAAACTGGACCTTAGGCATAAAGAGTTGAGTAGTTATTTGGGTGTTAAACAATATCCCGTTGATTTTATCATGACAGGCTCTAAATTCATTAGAGATCTCTGTAGTTGTGTTTGTTCTGTTATTCGAAAATGTTTTGTCTGTTTGTTTTTTGCAGATTTTCGAATGATTGCTAATGTTTGTTCTGGATTGGGCAATGTGCTCCCGGCTCTAAAACTAACGCCTCTATTGGTGTCTATACGTAACACTTAGCATTCTTCTCGGACATCTAACACAAGTCTCCTGATTGACTAGTGGACTTACGTTGGATATATGCGTACGTGCGTGTGAGTGTGTCTGTGTGTGTGTGTGTGTGTGTGTGTGAGGCATTTCCTCTCCCTTTGGGAGAATGGTATTTTCAGCGAGCCTTTTTGGGCATTGTCAGTATGCTGCTATTAGTTTAATTTAGATAATTACTTTAATTTTTTGTATTTTAAATTTGTTAAAGTGTTGTATTCAGGTATTCAGTATTAGCTTATTTTTCCTCCTCACCGGTGGTTCGCTTGTTAAGCATATTACTTAACAACACTTTTTCTTTACATGGTCCGTGGGTGTGTATATGGCCCCCTCCCACTCTCCCCGTGCGGCAGAGGGCTTGGTGGAAGCTCCTGTTGGAGAATCAGGCAGTCTGTTTCTGGATCTTCATCAGGAGTGCTGAACTGACCTGTTTTGCTGCTATTTTTGAATTATTACCTGCTTATTGGTTGTGGCAGCCTGATTATTTTTGGATTCACCTCGCCCTGCAGTTGCAAGGATTTAGCTGCCATTTATTCAGCACCACTGATCCAGTATCTCTGTCGGTGGGACCTCTCTTGTCCACGGTAAATTATTTATTTATTAATTAATAATGTGTGATCACGGCCTCTAGTCCACTGCTGACCTATTATATGGACTCAGTATTTGACCACTATCTACCTCTGCCCGAGTGGATCCCGTGATACCTCGCCACCGGGAGATTCTCCTCTGACATTTGGGAGAAATTAATTTCCATGGAGAAATGTTAAATTTATTAGAGTATTAATATTAGAGTGTATCATGGTAAGGTATTCTATCTTTTGATTTTTCTCCTCCTTTCTGGACCCCCTCCCTTTTTTGGTATAAGTGTGTTGTGGTCTATCTTTAATTGTGTAAGTGTAGTTATTAGTTAAGGGTGTTTGGTTTTCATTTAATTTTTGTAGTTTTGAGGTTCAGGTGTTACTTTTGTCTGTAACTTATGTATTAAATTTAATAATTTTTAGCAGTGTTTATTTTGCCCCTTGCATTGGTCTTGCACACGCTTTAATTAGTGATACGTTTCCACCCATTGTGGACTTCGTGTCTTGTCTGTGAATACATTAATTAGGAATTTAAGGTATTTCTAGTGTAGTGGAGAAGTGTCCATTACAGCATGAGTTCGCTGACTTCACCAGGCTGGCTGTTACCCATCATAGTTGACTACCTGCAAAGTGCGTAAGGCGCCAAGTAACGTGAACAGGCACATAACTTTTTTTTTTTTTTTTTTTTTTTATGAGCCATGAGCCAATTCCACTTCCCCGACCCGAGATCGAACTTAGTGTATGTAAACTGTAAGACTTATAATATTAAGAATCCATCGCCCTGTACTGAATGTGTGCAAGAGACCGGTGGGTCATGCTCTCGTCTACATTTTCTGCCTCAGTAATGAATGCTTTTAGTCGAAAACCTTTTGAACGCGCAGATATCTATAATTTACGCAGATATAAAATCCAACCCATCATGCTTAAATGACTGGCGACAACTTTGTGTTTCCATAGAGAATTTTATTCGTAACATCTGACGGAGTGAATGCTTTCATATCAGTGACATTTTGGATACAGGTGTGAGTTATAGTCGTTCGTTTTATTCGCATCCATATTAATAAAAGGTTATTCATGTTCATCGATATTCAGCCATTACCAAGTTTATGTGTTCTATATTTTTTCGCAATTTTCACACAAATACTGTATTAATGCACAACTCCACTCTGATTAGCGGGACGTCAAGTACTTGAAAGGCATTTTCCTCTCTCTCTCTCTCTCTCTCTCTCTCTCTCTCTCTCTCTCTCTCTCTCTCTCTCTCTCTCTCTCTCTCTCTCTCTCTCTCATATGTATATAAATTATTTCCACTTTTCTTGTCCTTTGCGAAATTATTATTCACAAATAATGGATAATAATAATAATAATAATACCGTTCGAAGAAAATTAAATGTATTGTTAATGACAGATTCCTTGTTGTTTAAAACTTAATACTGAAACTTATCATCCCGCAGATAGACTACTTTATTTTTTATAATTGCATTGGTCCTTTTTGTTTACAAGACATTTCGGGACATCAGTACTAATATAAAAATCTTTTTCAAATCTCACTTAATCTCCATTACCAGGATGAAAACAAAGTATTGTAATTACTCACGTGTTTCAGAGCGGATGTGAACACATATTTCTCCACATATTTCCGACTACAGGGAGTAAATAAATCGTGGGTCTTTGAAACGAGAGCTCACCATGATGTATTCTTCAGAGAGAACCTCCAGGTAATTGTAATTCAGTCCTGCCTTCCTGAGATCTCTGGAGAATAGGCATAAATGCTCAAGTGTGAGTTACGTGAAGGTGGTTTCAAAAGAGACTTCACGTCTTCGAATGCAAGGAGGCCAGCCGGCAGACAGAATTGCTAAATGACCAGTGAGGACCTCGGTATCAGCGAAGAAGTTAAAACACAGAAATAGAGAAACAATCCGCCCTTGCTTTTGGTAAACTAGGTGGACATATTTAGTTTTGTTTTACTTTGGAGAACAATACGTACCCTTTCCAGGATTAGGATATGCCTTTGATGGTACTGCATTTTATAAAGAAAATAGAATAAGCATGCAATTAGTGTTTGATAGCAGTGTTTGAGAGATCTTTCCCAGTTCTCTTTACAACCTAAGAAATTCGACTAACTATCGCGACATAACTAATTGTATTAGACAAGGGATTCGCTTGAATGTTAATGGAACTGACCTAAATCATGCTACCTAGGTCAGGCGTCGA
>JANJGK010000032.1:27313838-27323456 GCA_039081455.1 Macrobrachium rosenbergii
AATTCAATGTTTTCGATATCGTCGCCTTACAGCAATTAAGAAGGAAACTCTTCCTTCCGTAATACTTCTCAATCTTCATATAAACAAAGAACCTTCACCCCTCTTTATATAGATCATAAACATGCAGATTTATATCGCTAATGTAAGATACAGTCAGATATGTCAACAAAGAAATAGTTTGAATATTTATCGCAATAAGCCAACGACATCGGAGGCGTCGGTCTTCGCCCAATCACTAACTAAATATGCAGAGCTGTCAAATGATCAGACAAGATGAACCGACTATACTATTTCATTTATCAATCTCTTGGCTTTGCCCTAGATTCGTTTACGGTTTCCGTATTTATGATATCAGTTTCACTCCTGATATATTTCAATGTATTTATACTTGAATAAATTACGATATCAGTGGTAAGAAATTCGATATATTAAAGTTAATGTTACTATAGAAACAAAAGTTACAATGGTAAAAATAATAATAATTATTACAATTAATGTTATTGTCATTAGTATCATTAATGTTATAGTTAATAATGTGGGGGTAAGGAAGACAATGATGATTATAATGATGATGTTCGTCGCTCTTTCGGGGGAACAGGCAAAGTGGTCGTCATAAGCACACGAAACATCAAAGATTGAAACCATTTGAATCTTTATCCGAAGTTTTATTTTTTACATGTCCTGTATATATTTTTGTTGGTAAAAAAATATTTTTTTTTCACAGGACAGAAAATTACCGTCGTGTCAATACACATGCGAGATAAATAACATGAAATACCATTATTTCTCTAAAACTGTTGCTTAGAGGAAAGCACTGAGAACTAAATGACAATTTAGAAAAGAGAAAAACTTGATATTTCGTCCGTAGCAGACGTTGTCTTGTCTAGAGTGGATACACAACGGAAAGTTGTAACAAAATGT
The DNA here is from genome assembly GCA_039081455.1 of Macrobrachium rosenbergii. NCBI lineage: Eukaryota > Metazoa > Arthropoda > Malacostraca > Decapoda > Palaemonidae > Macrobrachium > Macrobrachium rosenbergii. The sequence continues at coordinate 27,314,760 of JANJGK010000032.1, forward strand.
TATTGTAAAGTAATAATTAACAATTCTCAGCCTGAGTCAAAGGAGAAAAAGGAATCATTACTATTCGAGAGTGAAACAACGCCAAAACTATTCAACATTAAAGATTAATATTATACCTCACTGCTAGGTTTAATGTAACTTAAGGCTATCAATCTTGGAAACTCTTGCATATCCTGATCACTAGATTTGTATAAGAAAATGTTATGTTTCCATGAACTGCAGTATTTAAATGAACTGAAAGGAAACACCCAGTGTTTATTTTCTGTCTTCATAAAGACAGGACAAACTTAAAGGAATGACAGTGTTTACACTCGATGATCTTTGCATCCGGTAATAGACCTAAAAATCTGTAAAATAAGGGTACAAAATAAATTATGTACGTTATGTTACCCCATCAAGATTAGGAATAAGAATATAAGTAACTATGATCTCTCTCTCTCTCTCTCTCTCTCTCTCTCTCTCTCTCTCTCTCTCTCTCTCTCTCTCTCTCTCTCTCTCTCTCCGGGATGTTGCCTGAGAATATCTGCATTTTTGTCCATAATCAAATGTGGCTTTTAGTTTTGCTGGTCATCCTAGCTGCCTGTTTACCTACACACCTTGTGGACTTTTAGTTTAGTTTCAAATACGTCTTAGTAAGACATTTATAACTGAGCAAAGAAAAGGGCCTTCTTTTTTAATGCGACCATCTGATGTAAGTACGTGCAAATCGTATTTTACATCGCTTGAGAAAACGATAGTTGCTGGTTAGCAAAACTTATCTGCCAAGCTTTTCTTCTAATCACCAGTAAGTGGACGCAGTGTATCCTTTTTTTAGCAGACAAAAACAAAAAATTACAATTTTGATAAATGAGGTACAGGGCTCTAAAAAAAAAAAAAAAAAAAAAAAAAAAAAAAATCTCCTGGCCATGATTTTGAATGAAACAACAACAATTTGCGGTGTGGACGAAGTGGAGGAACGGCGAAAGTAGACTGCATCTGTGTGGTGTCGTTAATATATTTTGTCGGTTTTCTTATGATTCAGAAACCTAGAAACGCATTTGGCCGTCTCTTTCCCATTCATTTTTTAGTTCAAGAGTTGGCACTAGTATGCACTAGTATATACTGTAAGAATCCCATTAATTTTAAACGTTTATTATGCATACATGTGCTATCGATGCGGTTAAGTCTGAAGTGATAGCGGCATGTGTCAGTTTATTCTCATCTCTTCATGGCAATACCTGTTATATTACTTTATTTTTAATTGCTTTATAAACTTAATTACGAAGGCACCTCGGATACCAGAGGAAATTTTCATTGGTTTCTAAATCTTAAAATGATTTCTCCCTTGCATATCGGACTTCTATTTCTAGACGCTTAATTAAGGCCTGTAGTCATTTGTATCAAGACATGCATTTAGTGACAGCGTTCAGCAGAGAATATACCTTCTCCAATGACAACTTCTGTGAACAAATTTTTCCCCATGACAACCAATTAATGGTGTTGTTCCAGAAGTCTTCTACGATTAGAGAAGACAAATTTTGTCAAACTTTGTCAAACCTTATAGAATTTAGCTACTAAAACTATTGCAAAGTTTAGCAATGTTTTATTTATTTATCTATTTTAATTTTTAAGCAGCCAGAGGTGACGGAGGCAACAAGTTGGCTTTAAATCTTTATCAATGTCAACCTAGAGGGTCACAGAGTGGAGGTTTCTATCCACTGCCATTCAGTTTTCCTAACCCTTTCTCGAGGTATCCTGCTAACTCCCATCCTCACAGACGGTCAGGTTTAGGCTATGAAATAAACTCCTTGGCCGAGTCAGTACTATCACCTGAAAAAAAGAGATTGAGCCTGACCTATTCAATGTAATAAAGTAAAATTATAAAATTATAATAATCTTTTGCATACAGCGAACTATTCCGTTCATGAGGATAAGACATCACTTTCATGCCAGAGAAATCTCTTGAAACGCCAGAAGAAAAACCAACTTTTCTTTCCTTGCACATTGTAAGATTAATGTTCTTATTTGACACGGAAAGATAAACCTGGAAGAAACCTTGAGTGCGACAAAGCACTCACAAAAGAAAACATTCAGCGATCTTTCCTACAGATGAGCTTACCTTCAAGATTATCTGACTCTAATGGCTGCTTCGTTGCCCGTTCACTGGTAAAAGTGTTAAAGTCCTGCGAAAGCAAGGCGAATAGCTGAGTCCCGAGTTGGGACCCCGTTGTCTTTGTGAAAGAGAAGTCGCCACGTTGGACTGAACCCTCCTTATAGGAATCGTCTGTCACTCAGCGATGGTTTCATTTACTTTCCAAGGATGGTTCTTCGGGGGTTATCTGAAAACCTCACAAAATGGTGGGAATATGGCATCAGTAATAAGAAAGTATCAAGATGATAAATAATTTCTGAAAAACATGGCATATCTTAGTAGCTTAGGAGACTGTAAATAATTTGAACATAAGGCACCGAAAATTTATTTTAATTTATCAGAGCTATAAAATCATCTTTTAATTAGCTATTCTGCTGGAAAGGAAAGGGTTTGGAACGAGAAAAGGCTGGTAATGAATATATTTCATCATCGAATTCTTTGTGGTTATTCGAATTGCAATTTTTCTGGGATATTTATTACTGTCATTGGGTAAAATTTTTAGGGTTATTATTCTTTTCCTTTATCTTGCTTTGATTATCCTCAAGTTATACGACGATACTGATGGATGATAGCCGGACAAATCAGTTGTTAAAGATTTTCACAAGACTTCTGGACTGATCTCGCGAGAGATGTTTATTTGATGTAATTTAAAGACTTAATAAATCATAAACACTAATTCTGGGCCCATTTTTAAGGCCAAAAGAGAGGGAGACTTGGAAACTAAATGTCCTCATGCAGCCAGGTCCGAGGAATCTCCGAACGTTGAGGAAGGAATAAGGGAGAATGAGGAAAAAAGAACTCACACTTTACAGGACGATCTAAGGACCGCGAAACATGAAAGCAAGTGCAATGCATATATATATACAAAAATGGCTCTGATCTTTGCTGCTCAGCCAACAGAGCAAGAGAAATTTTAGTGCAGATTCGTCACATGAAAGAGATCATCATATTTTGTTTATTTGATCACTTACTACCGACTACATTTAATACGAAAACCTTGTGCTCCTCAGCATATGAGTAAATACCCTTATGAGCGATCTGAGCACATCCTTTCTCAGATTTCATGAATCTCACTACATGAAAGATTCAATAGTGAATTCGTATTACAGTAAGGAGATACGGAGTCCCTTGATCTTGATCGTTTCAATCTTGCATGAGGCTGCGGTAATGATAAACTGTTTCTATTAATTGGTTATAAGTACTTGCGTAACAACCAGCAGGGTCACTGGCAACGCACATAGTATTGAATTGATTAAGACATTTGTTTCATGAGTATTAAATCAATTGTGTATCATTTCCTAAGCTTATTCTTGAAGAAATCCCGTAGGATTCCTGGGATGTCTCTCTGGTTGTGCCTAAACAAGTGTCTGGTTGCGTTCGTAATTTGTGGATACCCCCAAGGAACGTAAGACTGTTTAAAATTCTTCTTTTCACATCTGCTCCTCTTTCTACCTTAACTACTTTCACTAAATTCTGCAATTACTAATTTTCCTTGACTACCTTGCTTATCTTAACAAGTTTTTTCAATACATGCTGATGTCGGCTACACTTGTTGATGGAAGATTAAGTCACTCAATGCCAGACACATTCACCGTAGCAACAGCCATGCACTTACTACTCAAAATATTATCCCAGGACAGTATGAGAAGTAGACCAGTTCTCCCTCTGTGAAAGCTTTCACTCCAAAAAATTAGTCACCGACATCATTTTTGAGAACTTCTATAAAATCTTGGAAGTTGCCTATTTGACTAAATCTTTCCACTTTTAATATGTCGGATTCGAAAACTGCAGAGGAAATAAAAGACGATAATTTCAGGCTAAACAATTATCTTTCTTGATTTCTGGAAAGATTTACACTTAGTTTTGAATCTGCTGTGAAGAAAGTGTGTAGCTGTTAATCTACTTGTCATGAAGATACTTGCCATAAGCAGAACAAAATTAAAGGCTAAATGATACTTCTTCCGTGCTTGTAAAAGAGAGAGAGAGGAAAATGACGAGCAGTAATTTCTGAAAGGGGAAAATGAACTGTACTACGCTCCTAAAGAGAGAGTAAGGCGAAATCCGCCCAGTTATCTTTCTGACAGAGGCAGATCTTCGTAGCCTTGTTCAGAGATCCCTTCTCAACGCCTGATGAAGGCTTTGACTCATTTCATGCCAGAGATAATCTACAAAGAGCTTCATTCTCGTGCTTGTGTGAGGTGTCCCTTCATTTCTTTCCGAAATGCAAGCAGACACATACAAACTTACAGTCACACATGCATACATGCACACACACACACACACACAGATATATATATATATATATATATATATATATATATATATATATATATATATATATATATATATATATATATATATATATATATATATATATATATATATATATATATATATATATATATATATATATATATATATATATATATATATATATATATATATATATATATATATATATACATACATACATACACACACACACACACATATATATATATATATATATATATATATATATATATATATATATATATATATATATATATATATATATATATATATATATATATATATATATATATATATATATATATATATATATATATATATATATATATATATATATATATATATATATATATATATATATATATATATATATATATATAATGTCACGATGCGTATCAAGTACCTGGTTATTACATAACTAATCTCAAAATTCAAAAATATACCTCACTTTAGCCAGATACCTGAACTCTCATAACATTAATTATTACGACTGAGTACTCTAAAGGTAACAGAGATCCCTTAAGAAAAAACTTATTTTTCAGTCACATGAAAAATCAAACTAAGTTTATCAGAATATGTGTGAGGTATAAAAAATTAAACTAGAAATATTCTAGAGTAAAAGGGCTTCACTCCATCAAACAACTCTCACTGTTTCCCTGGTCTTAATTCACTTAGGAAAACCAAAAGAACAAAACATGTTTATCATTTTGCTTTATGTACACACAATCAATCCTATTCACTGGTGATCAATAAATGAGACACTATTTTTCTAAAAATGTTAAATACAAACATTTATTTTGAAATTCAAAGTTTATAACTAGAATTCACAATCTGAAAAATTTATTATTACTTGAAAACAGCACAACACTTAATTAATTCTTGAATTAAATTATGAAACAAAACTAATTCACAAAAACTTTATCAGGAATTTAAATTAATCAAGCAAAATTTAAACTATCAAGAATTACTCAAGATTTGAAAAGGAAATCTTAATAAATGAAATATTAAATCAAGTATGTAATGTTAAATTACCAAGAAATATTTAAAATGCTACGTAAATAAATGTTACATTACAGACATAAAAATATTTGAAAATATGAAGAGATTGCAAACAGAAAAACACACAAAAATACACATAAGATTTATCAATAACAATTTCTCTCGGTCAAAATTTCCTAACTTATCATACCATGGTATTAATAAGTAAAATTCATGTCACCTTACACAAACTTGTGAAAACCTCTGTAAATCACTTACTGCAGCTGCGTTACCACAATACACACTTTTTTACCAGGTGCCGTTACAAATTAAATAATTTTACTAAATTCAGATCTCAAAAGTTAATGCTAATATGTGACCACAAAACACTACGTTAAAAGTAATCTCTTTCTAAGAACAAGAGAGAGAGGGGGGTGGGGGGACCAAATTAACTGGTCTCAGAAATCAGAATGAAACAAATTTTAGAATTCCAGTAACACGTGAAACAATATTACGTGATGTCATTAAAGCATTTTGAGTACGATATACAAAAGGGAAGTTTTAAAAGCATTTTAGGTGCGAGATACAATGGAGAAATTTCTAGAAGGAAAGTGACGTCATCCCAGCAAAACGTTTTGAATGCAGTCTTACAAAACATGGTGTAATTGATGAAGACACGTATTTTTTTCTCTCAAAGTGGCGTACGTGACTCGAACAATGCATGTAACAACATGAAATCACTCGTCTTGAGCTCGTATGGGACGAATCGGCATTTGTTATCCAAACCTGTCATCACGACCCAAAACAAAGCGTTTTCTCTTATTTCACCTGATGACAATTGAAATGATGCAAGTCTTTGCTGGACACTCACGTGTTCATATACAACGCTTTTATCAAGAAAGTTATTATTCATTCTAAACTACGTTACTATTAAAACTGTATTAACAATTCTAAATTACGCTATCAAATTATTTAATCATTAGTTCTTTTGAGATCTGATGCCAAACTAAATATGACACTCCAACAATCATTATCATACACATAACACATGAAAAAAAGTAAATGTCAAAATTATAGGAGGATATATGCATTACAAGCCAACATCATGAATATATATATATATATATATATATATATATATATATATATATATATATATATATATATATATATATATATATATATATATATATATATATATATATATATATATATATATGCGTGTGTTGTGTGAGCGTGCATTTATGTAAATATAAGCGTGTGTAAAGGAAGTATTCTCTCTCTGTCCATGGCTCCATGACCAGACGGAATTATAAGGAGACGGTAATACATGCATTATTTAAGAACGGTCGCATTTGTTTATCAGCGTCAGTAACATGAAGCATTCAACAACAGAAAACAACAATAACGAAGTATCATTATGCTCAACGTCCATTCTGCATGCAATATCATCTCCCTAAAAATCTGCATCATTATCAGCTCTATTGAGATCTCTTTACAAAAAAAAAAAAAAAAATAATAATAATTTCTGTTATAAATATGATTAAAAATAGTTCAGGACTACTGTTCCTCTGCGAATAAATTTTCTGTAATTCCTTTGTGTTTTTCCTATTTTTCCACGGTATTCCAGCAAAAAAATAATAAAATCATGTGTATATGTATGTTATCATGGCACTGTGACATTTTCTGACCATTTTATGTTATTTTGTTCTATTTATTTCCCTCTAGTAAATCATCTCTCTCTCTCTCTCTCTCTCTCTCTCTCTCTCTCTCTCTCTCTCTCTCTCTCTCTCTCTCTCTCTCGCCTGATTTCATAAATTACATGTATGTGTATAATTTTTATTCTTTTATCAGACTGCTTCCAGCAAACTTTTTATTTACTTATTTATCCGGCAAATACTGGCAAACAATTACGAACGAACTGCTCTCTGTCATCAAATGTGCGTTCCTCTGCATGCGTTTGTATGTATGCGCTCTATGTTTGCTTGCATAACGGTCGATAAATACATGCACATGAAGGGATAATTAAATATTCCATCCCATTAATTAATGCCTCAGCAAAACGCACTTGAGGAAAGATTTTAATTAAACTGCCTTCAGCTTTATCAAATGGAGGGTTTCATTTTATGACAACATTAAATTTCATTAATTACACAGCTCCGTGGCCATGTTGGACCTGGCTGAGTAGGAGGGAGACGGAGAACTAACAAAAACATGAATAAAATGGATGAAATTGAAATCCATATAAGAAAAAACGTAGGTTACTTGTGTGTTCCATAATTACCTCTCTAACTATTATACCTTAAATCCGGTTTAAGTGCATTGTACATCTATAACCCAGATTCTACATAGTTCATTTACAGCGGAGACCCTTCGTTTCAAAAGTTTCTCTTGCAATTGCTTGATTTTTTGCCTTGCACTAATGTGGGAATTATCAACAAGATTGGCAGTTAAATATTAGGTACAGAGTTTCTAGAAGGCACATTTACTAACACCAGGAGATAAAGACTTCTTCGATGTTCATTTATTTAGTTGTATTTAACGAAGTTGTAAATTTCTGATGAGAGGTTGTTCTTGGACCTCTACAAATTTAAGTCTATGAGGAACAATAATTACCCTGTATACACACTTTTTCATTAAACTAACCGTTTACCTTTTAAGGCATGCCGAAGTTATTGCGATAATAAATGAGGTCTTTTGGGATATATCATTCATATGTAACTCAGAGCTTCTTCTTGTTGGTCATTCAGTAATGAGTGCTTGGTCAAATTGCTGTATGTCCATCCTTGTTGAACTTCTCAGTCATGGGAAGCCTTACCCATCTGCCAGCCGCAACGAGGAGAGGTAACAATACCCTGTCAGAGTTTTTATGAAGCAAAGTATTTTTTGGTTCAAGCGTTGTTTTTACATTTACTTTGATTGTCCTTTCTACTTTACTTCCATATGACAAAAGAAAAATTAATTGATATATTTTTGCATAAAATCTTACGGCTGTTACTTGGATGACACTTATAGGTATTTAACGATTATACGGATACATATACATCAAAGACCATAGTAGTGTTAAATCACTAACTAAGCATGAAATACTGTAAACCAAAGTGCTTATTTTATTAATTAATTTATTTATTTATTTTGCATTATTTCACAATAGAGAAAAAATACAGCTCAGCTCATTCAGTCATTAATATCCTCCAGATAACTAATTAGCAAAGAAATCGACCGTGAAATGGATTACTTCTCAGCTGTAGTATTGCATTTTGATAAGAGAGAGAGAGAGAGAGAGAGAGAGAGAG
>JANJGK010000032.1:27323556-27326056 GCA_039081455.1 Macrobrachium rosenbergii
ATATAATATATATATATATATATATATAGTATATATATAATATATAATATATATATATATATATATATATATATTATACTCTGTGTATGTTTACTAAAAACTTTTGTGAATAAAATAAGCTATATGTTTTGCACAACTTCCCAAAAGTTGCATTTCTGCGGGGTTGATGACCACACAGTCTGGCGATAATTTACGGATATCTTAACTTTACAGAGCTTGAAAGAGAAAGAAAGAGAGAGAGAGAGAGAGAGAGAGAGAGAGAGAGAGAGAGAGAGAGAGAGAGAGAGAGAGAGAGAACTTTTAAGACGAAGCATAAACTTTTTTTGTTAGTGCTTCACTCAAACATTCCATTACGTCTTCAAGCATTATATCTGAGCGTTTGTTTCGTTATGGCCAACCTCTGGTACCATAGGCTAGTTGTCCAAGCCCTGCGTCACGTTCCTTTTCGTTCACAAACACCAGGTTCTTGCTTTACTTGATTAATATTCACATTGTGAAACAATACTTATCAACAAAGTGATTAAGATACCTTGGATATGGATCCAAACTGGAATCCAAACCAAAATCCAATCAATGATTGTGTTTAGTTATAAAGAAGTCAGTCCTTCCTACAAAATCCCGTTTAAGGTCTTTCTCTGGTTTTCGAGTGGCTAAGGCTTCCTACCTGGTTTCCTACAGAAGTATGGCGAAAGTAAAGAAAAAAAAGAATGAATACAGGACTAGAACCTTTGAATCCGAAGCAGCCAGGCTTGGAGCAATATTCAGTTTTACAAAAATGACTGGTTTTGCAACATTTGAAGCCTTTTGAAATTTTTGCATTTTCGAAGATGAAATTTTGATATTCGATTTCTAGCTAGCTGAGGACCAAATGAAAGCTACGAAGAACCATTGGCAATTCCTTCAGTATGCCGCTCAAATCATTCTTTACGAATTACCCTTTGATGAGTGAGAAATTAGTGAGAACTAATGGTACAAATTATGAGCTCGAGAGAGAGAGAGAGAGAGAGAGAGAGAGAGAGAGAGAGAGGAGAGAGAGAGAGAGAGAGAGAGAGAGAAAGGGTTCAGTATAATTATTTTATATCCAATTGTATAAAGCATCTTCGGCAAAAGAAGTGGAATTTGTAGCTGTTGAATGACACGGACGGTGTCTGTCCTTTGCCGGGGGGAGAGAGAGAGAGAGAGAGAGAGAGAGAGAGAGAGAGAGAGAGAGAGAGAGAGAGGGAGGTTGTCGGGGAGGGAGACAGATAATTCTCTTAGTTATGTCCATGAAAATATTATCAATACTTGTGTTTTTACGTCGTGATTATTTTCCACACCATGTATGCGATAATACAGTATTAGACGGCGGCAGTGTGTAATGTCTACAGTATAGCTGAGATAGCAGTCATTATTATCATTGTGATAAATTGTCAATTATAACATCGCTTTAAAAGTAATTATTAGTCGTATAATATATTTCTTACCATTATGCAAGGTGAATTATAATACAAAGCACAAGATGATCAATGAAGGTTCAATTTCATTAACGTTTAATCTTCCGTTCTCATTTAAGCAAGTTTGGAATTATCATTATTAGCAGTTGCAGAGGTAGTAGTAGTTGCAGTAGTTGTAGTATTCAAACCAAACTAACAGAATAGAAAACTCTCAGAAAAAAAAAAGAAAACCGAGAAAAAAATCAGAAAAAGAAAAACAAAATAGAAAATCAACAAAGAATACAGGCAAGAACCATTACTCCGCCTCCTGCTTGTGAATGCGGCGAGGAAACTGCCTCTCTTATTATGATACACATCTTTGAAATGAAAGTAAATAACGCTTACCTGGAATCTTGTTATCTATCCTCCTCAGGACAAGGAGGGAATGTATTCATGCTTGAAATACCAAGAGCGTCAAATTAGATAATGCACTGAAGAAATGGCTTTGCAAGCTGATCTGCCAAGAATATAAAGAGGGCCACATTTCGGCAACCATGTACAGTTTTCAGTAATGGTAACTCTTAGGTCAGAGGGAAGGAAGTTCTTGCTCTTGATTGATGTAAGTTTGCATTAGAAATTGTATTTTGTATTTGCTAGACTTTCTTCATAGCTTTGGCTGAACTTCAGTTCTCCTTTGTTATGTAGTATATCTTAATTTTGCCAAAAGTTATGTTTATTATTAGCAATGAATATCTTCCTTTGAGTTTTAAATGCCTTTGTCTTAACTCCGTTAAATAAATATTAGCTCACCTTTTGAAATTTTGATAAGAATGGCTTGACATTAAAGATGAAAAAAAATGTTTAGCTCCTTTTTTCAATTAAAGAATGTCGTGTGGATTTCGATAAGATATTCAACAGCAAATTACGGCGGATGGTCACCTACATCTCTGCTACTTGTGCACCCTCAGAACGATATTTAAAACGTAACAAAAAAAACACTTTCTTAACCTCCAGTGGAATAACATGTAGCTTTCGGCTTCATATCGAATATTCTGTTGTGCAGGAAGAGTATAAAATGTTTTATTATC
>JANJGK010000032.1:27331056-27389002 GCA_039081455.1 Macrobrachium rosenbergii
GGTTTATAATTTGGTAAGCAGAAGTTCAAAGCCAGTGACAAAAGGAACTCCTCTCTTTTAGATAAAACAACATCAGAATAGTTATAAACATTCCAGTTGGTGAGACCATTGAACTGATTCTTAACAAGTTGTTCACTGATCCTGAGTCCACTTTTGATCATTTTAACCGCACGCTTTTTAAGACCCTCCTTGAACTGGCAGTGCTGGAAACTGCCTTTGTTTTTAACGGAAAACTATTTAAACAAGTAGATGGCATGGCCATGGGTTCTCCCCTTGACCCCACGTTCGCTAACATCTTCATGTGCTCCCTGGAGGAGCGCATGCTTGACGATTGCCCTCTAAGATTTCATCCTCTTTTTTATTCTAGGTATGTCGATGATATGTTCGTTCTCTTCAAGGGTGAATACGAGGCTGATCTCTTCCTCAACTACGCGAATACTTTACACCCGAACATGAAATTTACTATAGAAAAAGAGGAGAACAACTGCCTGTCATTCCTGGACGTTGAAGTTTATAGACAAGATAATTCTTTTAACACCACGATTTTTAGAAAGAAAACTTTTACAGGACTCGGATCTAATTTTTATAGCAGCTGTTATTTTAATTTTAAGATTAATTCCATTTTTACCCTTCCTAATACAGCACTGGTCCTCACATCTAACTGGAATGCCTTTCAAAATGAGATTTTATTTCTAGTTAACTTCTTTAGAGGTAACTGTTTTCCTTCCAGGCTAGTATATAGAAAGTTAAATCAGTTACTAAATAAGCATTTCTCTAAAAGACCTGAAGTCCTAACAGTACAAAAAATTAATTTCTTTGCAATCTTTCCATATATCAGTGACTTAACCTTTCAAAAAAGATTTACGAAAATTATCCATGAACATTTCCCAGCCATATCAGCCAAATTAATTCCCAAAAATCCTCTAAGTATTGGCTCTTTGTTTAAGGTAAAGGATCAGCTGTGCCCTTATATGTCCTCTGGTGTCATCTACAAATATACTAGCCCTAAATGTATTTCAGGGATTTACGTGGGATCCACCAATAGGCTTCTTAAGGTGCGCATTGATTCACATCGGGGAATTAGTTTCTGCACAGGTAGCCGAATCTCAAACCCAGAGCACTCCAACATCAGGAACCATTCAAAACAATGTAAAACCTACATTGAGAGCAAAGATTTTAGCGTCATCGGTCATACTGCCAACCCTCAAGACTTAACAGTCTTAGAGTCGTTATTTATAAAACAACTTGTACCATCATTAAATACTCATACATCCGCTGGTCAACTGTATTTAGCTTAACTCCTTACTGTGGTGGCTTCTTTCCATTTAGTTCCATACTGTTTCACCTCTAGGTTGGTTGTGTTTTTTTTCTTATTTATTTCATTTTTACTGTAACATTTTAAATGTATTCTAAGACTGTACTTATAACTGTTTTTATGTTTTTATCTTTTCTTCTGCACAGCCCTGAAGATGTAATTCGGTACAAAATTATGAAACGTTGGTTTTAAAATAAATAAGACAGCCTAGTGAAGTGTGGTTTTCGTCCGTCTTCCTCTGGATATATACACACACACACACACACACACACACACACACACACATATATATATATATATATATATATATATATATATATATATATATATATATATATATATATATATATATATATATATATATATATATATACACAGATAGGTAGATAGTTTATCGGAAATTTTATTTGCTAAATTGTTATACTGTCAAATATTAAAAATATCTGAATTTACTTCGTCATGCATATTTAGGTATACTTTTATGAATATACACTTGATATTAAATTATTAATGAAATACCTAATTTATATTAATTAACAGAGTAAATACTAATAAAAAAAGAACAGGTTTTTCTTAAGACATTCAGGGGACCAGGAGACTGACAGTGCTGTCAATATTTGCCAACAGATGGCACTAGCAAAGTTTTTTAAGTTTTTGAAAATGTAAACGTAGTTTCAATGGCTAATACATATTATGTTTTTTTGGATTCATTTAAGTTTCCATCACATTATTGTATTCCTTAATTACTTTATAATGAATTTTGTCAAAATTATGTTAATATCCTAGTTTAAATGGAAATTATTCTTTGGGTGAGTAAGGGATTTATTTGTATGTATATACAGTATTCCTTAGAATTTCCCAAATAATAGAAAAAGAACAGTTTCTAAATTAGGTTATAGCAAGATAAACTGTGTAGGCTTCAAGTGAAATTGGTCTATAATCTATTTATAAACATCAAGTAAATTTGGTCTATAGGCTATTTATAAACATCAAGTGAAATTGGTCTATAACCTATATATAAACATCAAGTCAAATATATCTATAACCTATATATAAACATCAGTTGAAATTGGTCTATAAATATACATAAACAAGTGAAACTGGTCTATATAACCTATATATAAACATCAAGTATAGAAGGGTAGCCATGACAAAGACAAAGATTTGCTAGGTATAATGTGGTGGCAAATAGTATTTCTGAAGGTGTTTAGGATCTATTACTGGCAAATTATTCAGCCCTGGAATGACTTGAGACATACTGGGCTCTGGTCTAATATTTACATTGATCAAAATATGACTAGGCAGGACAGCCGTTAGTATTAAATTCATATCATGAAGTAACATCACAGTCAGGGTATGTAATGAATTTAATCCCATATTCAGGATATTTTGAAAAACTAGGCTAATATAATATTACTTACTCATTACATCCTGTACAGTACTTAATGAGCAATTTATTGACCAAATATAGCGGTAAGTGATACTTATGAAATCTAAACAAAATCTTCAGTGAATTTCAGTACTCTTGACAGCACAACTTTACTGTTGCTAAAAATATATTGAAATTCATATATTATTTTTTATACCTTTTAAGTTATTTGAATCCTTGTGCATACAGTTGAGGAAATCAATTAGCTATTGCTTTTATGTTCTCAAAGGTTCCAAGTCAGTGAGACTGCTGCTAGATATGTGCATAATGTGACTTGCAGCAAAATGGTTCTGTAGGCTTTATACCTCACAATAACCAATTACTACTACTAAAAATATTTCTCAGCTGCTGTACCCCACATTACTGTAGTAATGAGAATCTGATATATAAAACCTTTGTAAAAATGTTTTGTCAGAAAAATTAAATTGCACAATTAAATAATTTTATGACTAAGGGAGGTGGTCAGCATAAATAGGACCATCTAACAAAAAGCAAAATATTTTCAACCAGATTTTGGGGTTGTTGCACTCTAAAATCTAAGTTATTTCAACCATTCTGAAGTTCTATCTCTAGCTTCCTATAGTAAACTTCGTTTATTTTGAGCTCCTGCTGATATCGCTTGAGAATTGTAGCTTCATCTAATCACATCAAGTGTGTCACTGGTAACGATAGCTTTCACCAATTAGGATATCAGATATTCAAAGCTGAATCATTTTTCAGGACTATTCTCCAATCTGAGGATTCTGAATCCTGATACTTCAGCTGGAATATGGATTTACTGTGTAGAAGTGACTGTATGGAACATACACAGCAAGTTTTTGGAATAGAGCCATGCGAATCTTCATTTAATATCTTCAGTTAGGACCAACATTATCACTATTCATCAGAAGTGCCGAATCTTAACCTAGCTCAACGTAACTCAAACCTTTCAAAAATGCAAGATGAGCCCTGGAGGTTATAAGTCGACAAACTCACCAGTTTAAGGTAAGGGAAAATTTTGTTAAGTATTAGTACGCAACATCCCAAGGTAAGGTTAGCTCAGTCTAGGACGAATGACCCAAATGTGGCTTGAAGGTAAAGCACCTTATCCAAATGTGGCTTGAAGGTAAAGCACCTTATCCAGCTTAGGATATATTTTGCTTTGTGAAAGGACTTAGGATGTATTTTTAAGGATCCATGGCATGGTCAATCCTTCCTGAACCAAGCTAGGCCTAGATAGTACATCCTTTGAGAGTATACTAAGTAGGAAAGGATGTATTAGTCAGGGGTGGCTGGTGTTCTGGCAAGAATAATCTGATCAGTCTTGGTTGTTCCAATTTAAGTAACGTTAAGGCAAAATAAACTGTGTAGGCTTCAAATGAAATTGGTCTATAACCTACTTATAAACAAGTGAAACTGGTCTATAACTTATATATAAACATCAAGTGAAACTGGTCTATAACCTATTTATAAATATCAAGTGAAATTGGTTTATGACCTATATATACACATCATGAAATTGGTCTATAAGCTATATAAAACATTAAGTAAAACTGTTCTATAACCTATATATAAACATCAATTGTAATTGGCCTATAACCTATATATATAGTGAAATTGTCCTATAAGCTATACATGAACAAGAAGTCACTGACCTATAACCATCATTTCCTTGACTGTAACGTCTATATTCATCGTCATAGTCTTAGATTGTTAAAATATGATAGAAAGATGACAAAAAAACATGAAATTCAGGTGATACAAAGTGCCAAGCAATAAGACTGTGGGTAGGCTGTAACACTTGAAATAGGTATACAAATACTGGTTGGGCAAGAAACTATTTTCCCTTCTTCTGTATAGAACTGTATGTTACAGAAAATCCTGTGACCAGCTAAGTATGAAGGGAATATATTCTTTAAAGTCAGTAAGAAGAGACCTTTTTCCATAGCTCCAAGTGAACTCAAGAGTGTTAAGGCTGCGTCCACACGATCGAGCTTTCTTCGACGAACTTTGTCCGATGTGACGTTAGAAGCGGGCAAAGTTCTGACTTTGCTCGCTGTTTCTCCGTTTCCGACGTTACATCGGACAAAGTTCGTCGAACAAAGCTCGATCGTGTGGACACAGCTTTAGAATTCCATAGTTCAGGACTGACTCGGAGTTAAAATATGGTTACCAGTTATTATTCAAAACATTTTTTCAGCAGGTTAGCATGTGAAAGAATGATGTTTATTGCTTTCATGAACTTGTTCACAGCTGTATTGAAAGATTCAAGAGGATTTCGGGAGTTGTGGAACCTAGAATACTTTCAAGAATAAACAAAACTCAAAAACAGTCGAAAAATTGTTGGACGTTCTTGAAAGCTGCATATTCTCCACAAATACAGCTAATGACTGCTTCATGTACAGGCGAGTTAAGACTTGTATGGCAGGATTTTATATAAGGAAAGGGAGCTAGTTTAAACAGTTTTAGAGTTCATAATAACTAGATTTTGCAAGCAATGTACAAAGCAGCAAATCGAGTTGATATAGTTAAGGTCATGTATGCTCTTTGCATCAGCTAACATGAGTGGTCAAATAAGATATGAAATTTAAAAATATTTTAAATATCGGCATAAATTTTCATATAGCTCTTGGAGTAAGGAATTTGCATTTTGTTCGGCTTCTTGTAGAATTGATGAAAATAATTCAGTAGATGGAGAGTGAAGATTAGAAATTGCTTTCAGTAGTGGGATAAATAATTATAACTGTACTTACCAACCATGTTGTGTACAAGACCTGACACGGTTTTTGGTTTCAGAATAACACTCACCACCACCAGCAAGATCGATGAGTTTAGAGTGTTACGTATCAGCCTCGAAGGCAGTAACAAAAATTATTTAATTTAAAACCCAAAGATGTTAAATGGATTTTATGGGTTCAATTGGGATCCCAGGGCTATGTCAAGAAAGAAGTGAAGGATAATAAGAATAAATAACTATAAAAAATTAATAATAATAATAATAATAATAATAATAATAATAATAATAATAATAATAATAATAATAATAATAATAATAATAATAATTAACTTTGGCTGGTATGACGATACAGGACCTTAGATAGCTAAGGTATCCAGATGACGATGGATGGGTCCAGGATCTTCTGTCACATGGTCTTCAGATATCTGGATGACGATGGATAGGTCCAAGATCTTCTATTACTGGGTCTTCGGTAGTTCGATAGAGAGCTCTGTCGGGATGTTTTACGTCGTATGGCAATTACGACGGGAAGCCACCATCACAATCAGGGGAAACTCAGGAACAACTTCCAGCAAGGGCAGGATCCAGTTCGGGGCCACCACGAGGGATCCACCAAAATCACAGCCTTCAAAGTCCGCACTGCGTCCAAGGTACAAATCCAAGTCAAGTTCTTCTCACGGGAGTAAGCAGGTGACTTCTCTCAAATCCAGTCAGGTTCTCCTCACGGGAGTAAGTAGGTGACTTCTCTCAAATCCAGTCAGGTTCTCCTCACGGGAGTAAGTAGGTGACTTCTCTCCTCCGACTGCAGTTCCAGGCCACTCATCAACTCGGTTGCCCATCAGCCAACCACCAAAGAGGAGAAATAAGTATCAGTCTTAACCAGCCAATTATACGAGAGAACAACTAAACGAGAATAATAAATATTAATAAATAATTTACGGCCATCAATGAACAATTAGTCAAAAGGGTTAAACTGCCATGATTATGAAAGTAAAGCAGCTAAGTAACCACTGCAGCAACAAATATACGGATGTCAACAACTGATAAACAACCAACTATCGTTGACGAGTGACTAAACTATCGTTGACAAGTGACAACAAATAAACCCTTAAAGGCAGATAATACCAATTCAGGAAAACAAACTACATATATAAATATATGTATAAATACGAACTCATGGGTTCGTAACACACTCCCCCTTAAGAAAAGAAAAGGAAAAACAATTTCTTTTTTTTTTTAAATAAAATACCTCTTCTAATATAATAATTACTAAAAGTCCCATTGGTAGGCTAGACGGGGTAACCACGATTCAACCGACCAATAAGACTTCCAGAACATCTATTCAAACAACTATCTATCAAGGACTGCAAAAATCTATTCATGCGCCCGCGATAAAACATCAGGTATTACATTCTCTTTACCTTTGATGTGTTTAATTTCCAAACTATATCCCTGAAGAATCAAACTCCAACGAGTTAACCTCTGATTTTTATTTTTAAAACGACTTAAAAAAGTTAATGGGTCATGGTCTGTGAAAATTACAATATTGCTTACATTGGAGGACAAATAAATATCAAAATGATTTAAAGCTAAGATTAAAGCTAAAGCCTTTTTCTCTATCGTTGAGTATTTCCGCTGATGAGGATTCAACTTCTTCGAAAAGTAAGCTACAGGATGTAGAGTACCATTTTTATCCTGAATTAATATTGCACCTATACCCACATCAGATGCGTCCACAGCTAATTTAAATGGTTGTGAAAAATCAGGAGACTTCAATACGGGATCACTGACTAGAATAGATTTCAATTTATTGAAAGCATCCTGGCATGAATCATTCCAACTAAAAGCAACGTCCTTCTTTAATAGATTGGTCAGTGGTTGAGCTATATCAGAAAAGTTTGACACAAATCTTCAGTAATACCCAGCTAACCTTAAGAACTGCATAACATTTTTCCTAGTTTTTGGCACTGGAAAACTCATAACTGCCTCCACATTGCTATGTTTAGGGCGTATGTTACCATAGCCTACCTCATGCCCTAGATAAATGACTTTAGCATGACCAAAATCAGATTTACTCAGATTAATAACTAAATTAGCATTTCATATAGCTTCAAAAAATTCTTTAATCCGTTGCATATGTTCAGTCCACGTATTACTATAGAGAACTACGTCATTGATGTACACAACGCAGTTTCTGATATTTCTAGTGACATGATTCATGAACCGCTGAAATGTGGATGCGGCGTTCTTCATGTCAAATGGCATAACATCACATTCATACAAGCCATTGGGTGTCACAAAGGCAGATATAGCTTTAGCTCTTTCAGTTAGTGGCACCTGCCAATATCCTTTCAATAGATCGAATTTAGAGATGAATTTGGCCATACCTACTCTATCTATACAATCATCAACTCTGGGCAAAGGATAGGTATCAGTTTTTGTAACATTATTGACTTTTCGATAGTCGAAACAGAGTCGAAACTGATTATTTTCTTTAGGCACTAAAACCACTGGAGAACTCCATGGACTATAACTAGGTCTAATTAAATTATTCTGCAACATATATTCTACTTCTTTTTTTACGATGCCACTCTTATAGGGATTTAATCTGTACGGGTACTGTTTAATAGGTGACGCACCCTCAACTTCTACATCATATTCTATCAAATGAGTCCTGCCAGGAACATCTTTAAAAATATCTTCATAGGATAAAATTAAATCTACTAACTGTATTCTACGAGCCTCTGACAAATGTGATAATTTAGTCTTCAGATTTTTTAATATTTCTAAATTACTACTAGTCCATCCTATTTCCACAAATTCCTCACTACTCTCTTCCGCTTTCTTCTGAACTAACATACTAGGCTCTACTTTCCTTTCACAATATAATTTAAGCATATTAATATGGCAAACCCACGGTTTCTTTTTCCTATCAGGTGTGTTAACCACATAATTAGAGTCGTTAATTTTCTTCTCAATTTCATAAGGACCCACAAACTTAGCTTGCAATTGATTCTCAACTAAAGGTAATAATATTAAGACTTTGTCTCCCTCTTTAAATGTCCTACACTTGGTTTTCAGATCAAACACCTCTTTCATTTTTCTTTGTGACTTAACTATAGTATCCTTAGCTAATTCCCAAGCTGCAAAAAGTTTACTTCTGGAATTTGACACCCATTCTAAAATATTGGAATTTGGTTCCTCACTTTCCCAACTATCTCTAAGCAACTCTAATGGGCCCCTTACATGGTTTCCAAAAATTAACTCAAAGGGAGAGAAACCCAGAGAGTCATTAGGCATTGATCGAACAGCAAATAATAAGTATGGTAGATCTGTTACCCAAGAACTATGATTATCTATACAATATTTCTTAATCATGCTTTTCAAAGTCTGATGAAACCTTTCAATGGCTCCTTGGCTTTCTGGATGGTAGGTTGTAGAGACTATATGTTTGATTCCTAACTGCTTCATCTGATCCTTGAAATATTTAGACATGAAATTACTGCCTTGATCTGATTGGAGGGTTTTAGGCAGACCATAACGTGAAAAGAAATCTACCAGACATTTAACAATTACGGGAGCCTTAATTGATTTCAATGGAATGGCTTCTGGATATCTAGAAACTCTATCCAATATAGTTAAAATGAATTCTTTGCCAGCACCGGCTCTTGGTAGCAGGCCAACCACGTCTATCAAGATGTGCTGGAAAGGTTCACCAATAGAAGGAACAGGTATTAGTGGAGCTTTGGGCACTATTTCATTGGGTTTACCAGTCAACTGACATATGTGGCATGATTTACAGAACCTAGCAATGTCTTTTTTCATTTTTGTCCAATAAAAATTACGCCTGATACGCTCTAAAGTTTTGCTTATACCTACATGTCCTGCAAATATATCTTCATGTCCCCTTCTCATTACATGACTTCTAAATTTCTCAGGCACTACTATCTGGTCAACTCTCCAGAACTACATTTCCTAAACAGTATATTCTCCTTCAAGTAATACAAATCTCCTTCTTTACCTTCTCTCTCTGCTATTTCTCTCAAACGACTAACCTCAGGGTCACCTTTCTGCTCTCTAACTAAAGACTCCCTAGACCATTCATCGGCCTCCATACTAGATACTACTTCTCCACCATTTAATTCTAACTCATTTTTGCCATTCTCCTGGTCCTCAAAAAACTTTCCTATATCACACTCCTCCTCAGCTTTTAACTCCTTCGACTGAGCTCTGGTAACAGCACTAACTGGAAGAACTTCATCTACAAAGTCTAAGGGTTTCTCAAACTCACTGTCTACTGGGTTACAAATTAATAAGGGATCAGTTCCCACCATACCTTTGGCTAAATCATTACGTAACACTAATCCTATTCCCGCAATAGGTAAATTCTTAACCACTGCCACTTTTACCTCACCCTCTATTATACTACACTTAAGTTTAACAGTAATCAATGGGCAAGACACAACACTATCAGGAAAGCCACCTAATATTACTACTTCATTTTCACAAATCTCAACATCTGGGGGTACCACAGATTCTAACAATAATGTCTGAGCTGCACCAGTATCCCTTAAAATTACTACTTCCTCCTCACTACCTGGCTTATTCATAAAATCTACTGTACCATGGGATACATAAGGACCAAAATCCTTCAATAACTCCCTATCCTTTATCTCTCTCGCTTTTCTAAGCCTAATACCCTTATCTGCCCCAACTAACATCGTTTTCTTACTAGGAAGATTACCTTTTAACTTATAACACCTAGCCATAACGTGACCCTTCATACCACACCCATAACATACTATCTCCGTAGGGGGTAGGTTACTTCTCCTATAAAAATTATAACTATTGGGAGAGGGAGGTTTAAAATGTCTACGAGGAGACGAAGGCTTAAAATGTCTAGGAAGGGACATGTTACTTTTTCCTGCCTCAACTCTTGTCTCCCCTTCATACACTTTCTTATGGGTCAAACTATATTCATCTGAGGTTCTAGCGGCTACTTTTAATGTTTCTACTTGAGTTTCCTCTAAATGAGCTTTTAAATCTTTTGGTACACAATTTTTAAACTCCTCCAACAAAATTAGCTCCCTCATATCCTGCATATTTCCTACTTTCCTAGAATTACACCAGTCTTCAAATAACATTTCTTTGCATCTAGCAAACTCTGAATAAGTCTCAATACTTGCTTTCTTTAACTCCCTAAACTTCTGCCTATAGGCCTCAGGCACTAATGCATATGCTTTCAAAATAACATCTTTCACTAATTCATAATTAGAGCTATCCTCAACTGACAAAGTTGAATATGCTGCCTGGGCCTTCCCAACTAACACTACCTGTAACATTATAGTCCAGTTTTCTACCGGTCACTTCATCTGTTTTGCCACCTTTTCAAAGCTGGCAAAAAACTTACTGACTTCTCTCACTAAATTTAGGCACTAACTTAATATTGTGGATCAAATCAAAAGACTCATCACTTCCCTTATTCCTACCTCCAAACTTCAATTGAGCTAGTTTAAGTTCGTGCTCTCTCTGTCTCTCCTCATGTTTCCTTTCCTTTTCTCTATCCTCTCTATCTTTCTCCTTAGCCTCATTTTCTAATTGCTTCAAGTTAATCTGCAACCGTAATTTAGTTATTTCATCCCTATCTTTACCAGTCTCACTGACCTCATCATCATCATCAACATTATCACCCTCCACAAGGCTACTTCGGCTACAACTACCTCTCCTACTTTGAACTGGCTTAGGATCTTCATCCTTCCTATCTGGAACTGGTTTATCCTCATCAATAGAATCTGTCTCTAAACAAAGATATTTCATAACCACCGACTTGATTACTTGCTTCCTATCAGCTCTACTTACATCTAGCCCACCATATTCTGCTATTAATAAAAGTTCATCTTTCTTTAATGATTCAATCCAACCTCCAACGATTCCCTATTTATAAATGGTTGTACATCTTCGATACTGGTTAGAACTGCCATTTTTTTTTTAAAAGAACAAGATGAAAAAAAAAAAAAAACTAAACCCTAACTCCTAAATTCTATCCTTCACCTCAAACCTGAAGAGCACTGGATAATCCCGCTGAGGATACCATTTGTTACGTATCAGCCTCGAAGGCAGTAACAAAAATTATTTAATTTAAAACCCAAAGATGTTGAATGGATTTTATGGGTTCAATTGGGATCCCAGGGCTACGTCAAGAGAGAAGTGAAGGATAATAAGAATAAATAACTATAAAAATAAATAATAATAATAATAATAATAATAATAATAATAATAATAATAATAATAATAATAATAATAATAATAGGTTCTATTGAATATTATTGCTGCTTCAGCTGCATTTATTTTGTAGAAGACTTTTTCTATTTTCCTTATTGCGGACTTCTCTTCAGTTGAGGTGCGTGCTAACAGCTCTCCTATATTTGTCATTTCATGGGGGAAAAGTCAAAATCTGGATTCTGCTTCTTTATATATTCTATACAGTTGGTTCTATACAATTGTTGCCGCGACGCGTTTCGACAGACTCTTCTGTCATTCTCCAGCGGGAGCTAGTAGAGGACTGGCAGATTGCATAGGTCCTTCTGAATTTATACACGGGCTTCAGCGGGGGGGGGGTTATGGATGGCGAATTCTGATTGGTTGCAGTCAGCGAACTTCAAGCCAAATTTCTGCGGCGAAGCTCGATCCTGACAGATCTTGGCAACCTGGGAATGTTATTCATTCCAGCGTTCCCATTGGCCTGCCGTTGCGTGATGTCATGCCGGCTGACATCATCGGTAGTTTAGCTGCTATTGGGCTGCGGATGAATGATGTCATTATCTACTCTTTCTGTCGTAGTCGGGGGATTGTCTCGAAGGGCGTCTCGCTCATCAGGGGCATCTCCATTCTCAGGGTTGTCGTTTTCAGGTATTCGTTGGATTTGGCGGGTGTTCTGCATTATTCTTCTTAAATTCGTGGGTAGGAGCGATGCCTCCTGCGTCGTATTCATTGTTGGTTTTCTCTCGGCAATGAGGAGCGCCTCTAGCAGGCGCAGACGTCGAGAAGAGGTTGGAAATAGAACTGATGCTTGAATCCATACAACAGTTAGAATCTCAAGGCACCGTTAGAACTTCCAACGCCCTCCAGCCCCTCCTGATAGCAGAAGCCCTCACGGAGAGAGGGTCCTATGACAGTGGAGTCTGCGCCCGTGAGATGAGGAAAGCTGCGAAGGAGCTGAAGGAAAAGGAAAGAATCACAGTGCGTCGCGCTGACAAGACAGCAGCTTTTGTCCTTATACGTACGGAGGAGTATTTCGACAAATTGGATGCCATCCTGTCGGACACAACGAAATTCGAGAGGCTGACGAGGAACCCCATCGAAGACATCAAGAGGGAAGCTAATAAGATCATCAGCACTGTGAATGCTGCCAGCAATGCTGTCCATCTTCCCCCCATCGCAGGTGACTTCGAACTTGGTTACCTATATGGGAATGTCAAGACACACAAGGCTGGCAATCCCCTCCGCCCGATCATCAGCCAAACACCTGCCCCGACCTACACACTCGCCAAACGACTAAATCATATCTTGACCCCCTATGTCCCGAGCAGTTATAGCCTGAAGTCCTCTGTGGAATTCCTCGAAGTGATCCGAGACTCCCCAGGCGCAGGGACCATCGCTTCTCTGGACGTAGAGAGTCTATTCACCAATGTGCCTGTGGATGAAACCATCCATATTATCCTAAACAAAGTCTATAGAGAGCCGACAATGACCCTCCTGAACATCCCAGAAGGTTCCCTGAAGGCTCAGCTGGAGATCTGCACGAAGATGGCGCCTTTCACTACGCACAGAGGGCACATGTATAGACAGAAGGATGGCGTTGCGATGGGCTCTCCATTGGGCGTCCTCTTTGCAAATTTTTACATGGGCACCGTAGAAGAACGTGTCTTCGAGAGAATCCAGCGGCTGAAGAAATATGCCCGATATATCGACGACGTCTTCGTTCAAGCAGACAACGAGGAGGAGGTTGAAGCCCTTCGTCTGACCTTCCAACAATGTAGTGTGTTGAACTACACTGTCGAGTTCAGCACAGACGACCGGCTCCCCTTCCTCGACGTTATGGTCACAAAGACGGAACGGAACTTGAAGACATCAGTCTACACAAAATCCAACAATTTGGGACTTTGCTTGAATGGGGATAGCGAGTGCCCTGCTAGGTTTAAGAACACGACAGTCAGGACCTTCATTAAAAGGGCCCTCTCCCACTGCTCCACCTGGCAGGACACCAACAAGGAATTCGAACGTGCTGCACAAATGTTGGTGAACAATGATTTCACCAACAAACTCATCAACAAAGAAATTCGAACTGGCCTGGAAAAATGGTACAACGGTGAGAACACACAACCTGCCCCCCAAGATGACATAAAGATCTATTATAAGGCCCGGATGCATCCCCAGTACCGTGAGGACGAGAACTCCATGAAGAAAATCGTCATGGAAAACGTCACCCCGACCGAAGACAGTAAGAGAATAAATCTTATAATTTATTATAAGAACCGCCGAACCCGTGATCTGGTGACGAAAAATAACCCCTCTCTGCCAGCAAGAGAACCCCTCAAGCAGAAGAACGTGGTCTACCAATTTGTATGTCCTGTCCGAGGATGCCCCGGCGCTTATATTGGAATGACCACGATGCGTCTGTCTAAAAGGATCTCCTGCCACGCCCAGGAGGGTGCCATCATGAACCACGCCTGTGCTACTCACAATATTTCCATCTCCCGCGACAGTATTATACAAAATATAAGTATAATCGGGAGAGCCGCCGACCCTCGACGTCTGCGCCTGCTAGAGGCGCTCCTCATTGCCGAGAGAAAACCAACAATGAATATGACGCAGGAGGCATCGCTCCTACCCACGAATTTAAGAAGAATAATGCAGAACACCCGCCAAATCCAACGAATACCTGAAAACGACAACCCTGAGAATGGAGATGCCCCTGATGAGTGAGGCGCCCTTCGAGACAATCCCCCGACTACAACAGAAAGAGTAGATAATGACATCATTCATCCGCAGCCCAATAGCACCCAAACTACCGATGATGTCAGCCGGCATGACATCACGCAACGGCAGGCCAATGGGAACGCTGGAATGAATGACATTTCCAGGTTGCGAAGATCTGTCAGGATGGAGCTTCGCCGCAGAAATTTGGCTTGAAGTTCGCTGACTGCAACCAATCAGAATTCGCCATCCATGACCCACCTCTGAAGCCCGTGTATAAATTCAGAAGGACCTATGCAATCTGCCAGTCCCCTACTAGCTCCCGCTGGAGAATGACAGAAGAGTCTGTCGAAACGCGTCACGGCAACAATTGTATAGAACCAACTGAATAGAATATATAAAGAAGCAGAATCCAGATTTTGACTTTTCCCCCATGAAATGACAAATATAGGCGAGCTGTTAGCACGCACCTCCACTGAAGAGAAGTCCGCAATAAGGAAAGTAGAAAAAGCCTTCTACAAAATAAATGCAGCTGAAGCAGCAATAATATTCAACAGAACCTGTTTAAAAGAGGGTCTACTGCCAAATAATAATAATAATAATAATAATAATAATAATAATAATAATAATAATAATTAACTTTGGCTGGTATGACGATACAGGACCTTAGATAGCTAAGGTATCCGGATGACGATGGATGGGTCCAGGATCTTCTGTCACATGGTCTTCAGATATCTGGATGATGATGGATAGGTCCAAGATCTTCTATTACTGGGTCTTCGGTAGTTCGATAGAGAGCTCTGTCGGGATGTTTTACGTCGTATTTCAATTACGACGGGAAGCCACCTTCACAATCAGGGGAAACTCAGGAACAACTTCCAGCAAGGGCAGGATCCAGTTCGGGGCCACCACGAGGGATCCACCAAAATCACAGCCTTCAATGTCCGCACTGCGTCCAAGGTACAAATCCAAGTCAAGTTCTTCTCACGGGAGTAAGCAGGTGACTTCTCTCAAATCCAGTCAGGTTCTCCTCACGGGAGTAAGTAGGTGACTTCTCTCAAATCCAGTCAGGTTCTCCTCACGGGAGTAAGTAGGTGACTTCTCTCCTCCGACTGCAGTTCCAGGCCACTCATCAACTCGGTTGCCCATCAGCCAACCACCAAAGAGGAGAAATAAGTATCAGTCTTAACCAGCCAATTATACGAGAGAACAACTAAACGAGAATAATAAATATTAATAAATAATTTACGGCCATCAATGAACAATTAGTCAAAAGGGTTAAACTGCCATGATTATGAAAGTAAAGCAGCTAAGTAACCACTGCAGCAACAAATATACGGATGTCAACAACTGATAAACAACCAACTATCGTTGACGAGTGACTAAACTATCGTTGACAAGTGACAACAAATAAACCCTTAAAGGCAGATAATACCAATTCAGGAAAACAAACAACATATATAAATATATGTATAAATACGAACTCATGGGTTCGTAACATAGAGTACCTCGACGAGGCACCGCCATTGAGAAAGAACCCCAGAGGTGTGGAAAGAGGTTGCCAAGATGACTTCTTTAACGAACTCTATGAAACTAAACAAGGCTGAGTCTTTCTGCCAACCTACTAGGGTAGTCAATATTTTATCTATATTTATTTATATAGATTTTAGGCATACATGCCAAGTTCTGGGGCAACTAAGGCCATTCAGCGCTGAAACGGAAATTGACAGTAAAAGTTTGAAAGGTGTAACAGGAGGAAAACCTCGCAGTTGCCCTATGAATCAATTGTCAGGAGAGGGTGGACAGTAAGATGGAAGAAAGAGAATATGAACGGAGGTACAGTAATAGGAATGAAAGTTGCAGCCAGGGGCCGAAGGGACGCTGCAAAGACCCTTAAGTAATGCCTATACATTACACTACATGAGGCAGGGTAGTCAATACAGTGACAATTGGTGCTGTTAGCTGTTGAAGCAGCTTAAAAAGCTTAGACATGGCAGCAGGCAACTTTGGAAACGCATAGTTGCCATATTACAAAGGAGAGGTGCCTTCAGACTGTACATATAGAGGCCTTACGAAAGCAGTGTGCACTGTGAGAGTGGTGTGTGTTCATTCGACTGATGCGCATAGAGATATGTTTTTGTCAGAGACTCTAATTCAAGACAGTTAAACAGTAAATTTGTAACGGACCAACATCTTAAATGATTGAGCAATGCATTATGAGCAGTGCATTATAAAATCTTGTACTGTATTATCATCTTGAACTTAGAGGAATAAAAAAAAATTGAAATTAAAGGGATTAAAAATTAGAAAATTTCAAATAGAAATTAAAGGGATTAAAAAAATAGAAAGATTCAAATAGAAATTAAGGGGATTAAAAAAAATAGAAACTCTCTACAGGTTTTGTCTGCTGGATGCTGGAAAAAAAATTATAGACAGTATTTACACCAGAAGCAAGGTCTACAGGGCACAACTACACCCCTGGCACGGCATAATGGAAAATTTTCTGTATCAAGATTGTTTTACTTTAGAGGTTTTGATCGCTGCATGCTGGGAAAAACTGATACACAGTCGTATTTACACGTGAAGCAAGGCCTACACAGAACAGCTACACCCCCGCCCCGGCATTGGTATAATGGATATGCCAGTGCTCGGCAAGATGTTATAGAGGTTGCTCGTGTAACAGCATGAATTTTGCAAATAAAAACTATATACTCCTACATTCTTTTCCAGTAAAATACAAAAATATATATATATACATTTTTTTGCAATAACTCCAGCAATACAGCAGCTTGAAACCTTGGAAGTTAGTTGTGCTATGTACAAAACCCGTTAAAATATAGCTTGTATAATGTCTAAATCCTGAAGCTTAAATAGTTCCTGTACTTGGTAAAAATGGCATGGAGTCACTTGTAAACTGCCACTGAAATAGTTGTTGCCCAGACTTTGTAACACAACATTGGTGTTGTTAGGCTATCCACCAAGGTCGGTCGACAACCATAATTGTCGGGCTTTATTAGTGCCTTCATCTGCTCTGCCACTTCTCCGGTGACGAGATACTGAAAGAAAAGGAAAAAAAAAAAAAAATTTGAATTTGCGTTTTTTTTTTCTCAAAACAAAACGCATCGTACAGCAAATCACAATGCTTAAGCAATTAAAATAACATTACTATTAATTTTTAGATTACTTACAGTATGTATTATATTTTTAGATTACTTCAGTATTATATTTTTAGACTAAAAACTTTTTTAGATTACTTATATAATACTGTAAGTAATCTAAAAATATACTTAATACTGTAATCTAAAAATAAGTAATATAATACTGTAGACTAAAATATTTTTAGATTACTTACAGTATTATGTTAGTAGATTACTTAATCTAAAAATATAATACAGTAAGTAATATAATACCGTAGGCTAAAAATATTTTTAGATTACTTACTGTATTATATTTTTAGATTACTTATAGTATTATATAAGAAATATAATACTGAAAGTAATTTAAAAATAAAATACATTAAGTAATATAAAAACATAATACTGCAAGTAAAATTAAAATCATATAATACTGAAATTTTTAGATTACTTGCAGCATTATTCAAGCAATTGAAAAAGCATACCCTTAATCTTTAGATTACAGTTGTGTAATTTGAGTTAGCAGTTATAATCAGTAGAAATTTTTTAATTTATGTTTGTGAATGAAGTATATAGCCTATACAAGCAATTATAACAAAATTTCCTCATGTATTAATTTTAGAAACCAAAATTATAATGAAACCACAAATGGCCAAAAAACCTGTGTATAAAATATTTACCCGGGATACATTTGCATTCTGGCTGCATCCAAGAAGTTCTCCTTGGATGATAATATCTCTGAATTATAATTTAAAGCTTCTGTAGTAGCAAGGCAGGCCAGGTTTAGGATACAGTCCAAATGTTCTAAGAGTAAACAGAAAGTGGTCCACATGTTCTAAAAGTGGACATCAGTAGACAGGTCAGTGGAATGAATGTAGACACTATCAAGAATTGGTACTCCGGTGGGTAGAGAGGGCATCACTTCCTGCCCAGGCCTGATTCAGAGAGTTCTTGAGGCATCATTCATTGCCATATATGATCCGCTTGCTTAGATATCTTGAGCTTCTGACCTGAAAAATAGAAAGTAATTGTAAGACAAACAACAAGGCATTGTAATTTTTTTTTTTTTTTTTTGTAAAAGCGTCCAAATAACCACATTGTAAGGTTTCTCAATAAAAACACCCAAACAAAAGACACTGTAAGGTTTCTCAGTGAAGGTATCCAAACAAAAGACACCGTAAGGTTTCTCAGTAAAAGCATCCGAAAATTGTGTACTGTTTCTTTTTAAAAGTATTCTGCAATTACTGTTGTTTTTTTTTTCATCTTAAAGAATTTTGATCAGAAAGCCTTTTACAGATGTTAAAGAACTTATAAAAAAAAAAAAAAATCAGAAAAGCCTTTTTTCATATAGAACGTGACAGAAGACATTGTCATGTTCCTCAGTAAAAGCATTCCAAAATTAGTTTATATCTGGCACTTTCAAAAAGGCCTTTTGTTTTTAATATAGAAAATACTTGAGAGGCCTTTATGAATATATGAAATAAACACGGGCGTTTTTTACACAGAAAATATAAAAACCAGACCTTTTAAAATACAGAAAATATGATTACAGAGAGACCTTTTTGAATGCAGAAAATACAGACGACATACCTTTACAAGCATAGCAAATGATGTAATAGAGAAGCCTTTTTGAATATAAAATATAATTAAACAGACACGCCGCGTTCAATACAAAAAAAAATATAACATACAGTCATTTTTGTTCATAGAAAAATATATCAGACTTGCCTTTTTGAGTATAGGAACTATGACAGCCTTTGTTTAATTGACAAAATATGACTAACAGCGTACTAAAAGATTAAGAGATTATATTAGTGTTGCAGTTTTAGCAGTGAAAAAGACCTTTATCATAATATTGCAAAATCATGGTGCACTACACACCTAAAATATTTCAGTCATTATAAATGAACGGTACACTATTCATACACTATGATACCATTTTCGTACGGTGTGGTACAATATTCATACAGTATTACGATGAAAAAATTATATTTGGAACAAACCCTAATCAGATTAGCTTGCTGATTTTGGGATTATTTTGTTGAAATCTCAAAACACTATCAGGGGAGAGAGAGAGCGAGAGAATTTAGTCAAAATCTAGAAACACTATCTGGGAATGTTCCCAGATAGTGTTTATAGATCTGGCAAAGTGTAAGAGAGAGAGAGAGAGAGAGAGAGAGAGAGAGAGAGAGAGAGAGAGAGAGAGAGAGAGAGAGAGAGTGAGGGTCATTTGGTCAAAATCTCAAAACACTAGCTGGGAACAAAATAATATTTAGCAAAAGGCAAAAAAAAAGTGTGTGTGTGTGTGTGTGTGTGTGAGAGAGAGAGAGAGAGAGAGAGGGAGAGAGAGAGAGAGAGAGAGAGAGAGAGAGAGAGAGAGAGAGAGGAACAAAATATTATTTATCAAAATGTGTGTTTGTGTGTGTATGTGTGTGCGTGTGAGAGAGAGAGAGAGAATTATTTGGGCAAAATCTATAAACACTACCTGGGAACATCGTAATATTAGGCAAAGTGTATGAGCGAGAGAGAAGTAAGTATACCTTAGTTTTACCAGACCGCTGAGCTGATTAACAGCTCTCTGGCCCGAAGGATTAGACTTATTTTACATGGCTAAGAACCAATTGATTACTTAACAACGGGACCTACAGCTTATTGTGGAATCCGAACCACATTATAGCGAGAAATGAATTTCTATCACCAGAAATAAATTCCTCTAACTCTTCATCAGCCGGCCGGAGACTCGAACTCGGGCGTAGCGAGTGCTAGTCCACAGCTCTACCGAATCACCCAACGAAGAGCTGAGAGAGAGAGAGAGAGAGAGAGAGAGAGAGAGAGAGAGAGAGAGAGAGAGAGAGAGAGAGAGAGAGTCATTTGGTCAAAGTCTGAAAACACTAGCAGGGAACAAAATAATGTTTTGGCAAAAGGCAAGAAAAAGTTTGTGTGCGTGTGTGTGTGTGAGAGAGAGAGAGAGAGAGAGAGAGAGAGAGAGAGAGAGAGAGAGAGAGAGAGAGAGAGAGAGAGGAATAAAATATTACTTAGCAAAATGTGTGTATGTGTGTGTATGTGTGTGTGAGAGAGAGAGAGAGAGAGAGAGAGAGAGAGAGAGAGAGACGCCTATGCCCCCAAATGGTTATGAATGGAATATAAACTAGTGTTAGATTGTAGATATTGTTAGATATGTTGCAATAAAGGAGGCACTACTAGTTCTAGTGTATTAGATGATGTACTGATATAGATCTGATGTATTCACAAATCCTCATACATTCTTATAAATTCTGATGTTCATCTGGCCTTCGTGCTGTGATGTTTTTTCCAAATAAATTTTCCTAAAAAAAACAAAAACACTGAATGAGATCACTGTTTATAATTTTAAGATTATTTTGCTAACCTAAATGATATAAAAATATAAATAAAAATAAAGTCAAAATATTTTTAAATATATATAACTCCTCGGGGTTGGTTATAATTATAGAAAATTTATTCTAAAATCCAACTGTTTTAAGCAGAAAAGTAAGTTTAAAATTAAAGTGTTATAATTAGTGAAAATGCTTAAAATTTAAGGTTTACAATTACAGAAAATTAAATTAAAATGGAATTGTTTTGAATTATGGAAAATAAACTTAAAATTAAAGGGTTATATTTAGGGAAAATTATTTGAAATCCAATGTTCAAAATTTGGAAAAATCTGTTTTAAATGTAAGGATTATAATTATAAAAAAAATATTACAAATACAAGTGTTTTTAGGAAACTTTATTCAAAATGAAATGTTATAACTTGGAAGGAAATATTTAAAACGTATATTATAATTACAGAAAATATATTTAAAAGGTAAAAGTTATACTATAGAAAACCTATTCCAGATGCCATTGTTTTAAATTAGGGAAAATATATGTTAAATGAAAGGTTATAATTAGGGAAAATTTATGTGGAATATTATTGTTTAAATTAGGAAAAATTTATTTACAATTCAATTCTTATAATAAGAAGAAAATTATTCAAACATAAAGAATAATAACTATGGAAAATTGATTAAAAATGTATTTTTTTAAATTATGTAACATTTATTTAATATGCAATTGTTTTCACTATGAAGTTTTCATAATAAAACTAATATTATAGTACTTACCTGAACACCTGAATTAGCCCTGGTCACCTACCAACCTGAACTACATCCCCATAGCTTTTACCCACTAAGTGGGTAATAAACTGTCAGCGTTACCAACGCTTACAGGAAAATCTAGTCAAATGAGTTGCCTGAAGTACCGTTGGCAACACCGCTGCAAGTTCCGGTCGAGTGAGGCCGAGATACCCCAATTGCGTTATCCACTATTCAAATTCAGATGTTCAGGTAAGTATTACAATATTAGTTTTATTATGAAAACTTCATATTACAATACACTCCCTGAACACCTGAATTAGCACGATTAACAAAATTTAGTGGAGGTGGGATCAATCTAATTCAGCCCGACCTGCCAACAGGGAAAGCAGGTAACTCATTATTCGCCTACTCTGTATAAATGAATGTATCCTCACCTGGTTATTCCACTCGGCAGGTGAGAATGTATGTAGAGAGAGTAACCCCGACGTCAGTCTCATGTCTAGATACTGTCTGAGTCTAGCTACCCCTCATGTGGTATTCAAACCTCCACATGGATAGAGAGTAGAAAAATAAAAACCAACCTACCATGTGGCTAATCACAGCCTCCCATGATTAGTAGAGAACGATGAACCTCCCATGTGGCTAATCAAAGTACTCTCATTTATGGAGGGTCTGAGTCGAGCTACCTCTCATGTGGTATTCAAACCTCCTCATGGATAGAGTAACAAAAAATAAAAACCAACCTACCATGTGGCTAATCGCAGCCTCCCATGATTAGTGGAGAACGATGAACCTCCAATGTGGCTAATCAAAGCAATTTCATGTATGGAGGGGTACGATGAACCTCCCATGTGGCTAATCAAAGCACTCTCATATATGGAGGGATACGAAGAACCTCCCATGTGGCTATTGTAGCCTCTCATGTATGGAGAAGTTGAGTGTGCAGGTCTTCGAGTTCTTCGCCGTCCGTTGCCGCCGATGTCTGCGCAGAAGAGGTTGAAGAAACCAAACCTGTCCACTGGATCTGCCTATCTTCACAGTACTAACGTCAAACTTAATATTCTCACTTTGAACCCCGACTAACAGAGAATCTAAAATTCATTACATAGAGTTCCCCCCACCCTTAACATTACTACGTAATTATAAGATCGAATTGGTCGTTGCAAAGGGACCAAGCGAGAAATTCTTCTTCGAAGAAAACTGAACGTCTTTTAGGTAGAAAATCGTGAAAACTGACACCGACTTCCAAGTGGCCACCTCTAAGAACCTCCGCACTAAGAGAGTACCCACTTAGTTAAATGAACACACCAACGATAGAAGGGTTAGCGGCTACACACGGGCTAAGAGAGTAACTTTCATGTAAAAAGGATAACAATGCATCTCCCAAGTGACTATTCAGAGCCTACCCATTAAGGAGGGAATGAGGCAGTGTGCCGAGCCGATGACCCTCCACCTTGCAGGTTGTGGCAAAGGCTGACGAGCGCAGAAGTATCCCAGCGCCGACGAAACAACCTAGGCTAGCCCACAAGAGCACCTCTTTGGACTCTCGTAGGGAAGCTATCAAAGACTAGGATACTTACAATGTACTAAACTTAAGTTCATGTGATTATACTATCACTATTGCTTAAGATTCTAAAGCCTAGAAGGAATTTCTCTATCTAGTTAACCTAATAATCACCGCACTACGGGAATACTACCTTAGCTAAATGAGCGCACCCTAGATAATAGACTTCACCGTTAAACGTGGACTAAGTGAATAACCTTCCGAGTCTTCGCACTAAGAGAATACCACCTAAGCTAATTGAACGCACCCTAGATAGGAGAATTCGCCACTATACGCGGTGGGGTGAATTGAACGTCTTGTAAGTAAAGGAACAAAACAAAGACGGACTTACAAGTAAACTACCTCCAGAACAGAAAGCTCTGAACCATTCCTTAGAAAGGAAGATGAAGTGGACATACTCCGAATACTGTGCGGTAATGAAAAAAAAACTGTTAAATACTAAATATAATGTCACATCAAATTAAATTGCGTTCAAGGGCATAAACCTCGCACCACACGAGAATCGTGAAGTGTGCCCGCAACTGTGTTCGTGTAGTGAGTGCTTATGAACCAGGAATCAAGAACCCTTTCTCCGAAAGTAACTAATCGCATCCTTGACAGCGGATGGGAAGGATTCCACGGTGAGACAAGAAGTGTACACAGAAGCGGACTGAGTTTATCAACCTTTGATAAATATTCGCATCGGACATAAAGACATCCTCGCTGATGCCGGACCCGAACACTTGCAGATAAAGAACCTTAAACAAACGAAGCAGAGGTTTAGCCTCGGCCACGACTTCCGGAGGAAGAGAAATACTTATCATTTCCCGCCTACGAAACCAGCCTAGGAAACTTCCTGAAGCTCGCCCATTTTTTTATCTGCAGCTAAAGCCGAAACAAAGAAATAAAACACCCAACCAATTATCTTAACATTAGAACTTCCAACAAATCTCACGAGAGAGCCCGAGGGAACGTAACAAGTCAAAGAAGATCTTACTATTAGAAATTTTCGGGAAGATAGAAAAATGTACTGCAAAGTGCTGAGCAGTATCCAGCAATAGCCAAAAATGGAAGAATCTTGACTTTCTGAAGGAATAAAAGAAAACCAGTTATTTCAGTTTGGCAGGCCTAAAGATGGAATGACCTTCCTTACGACACAGACTTCCCCATGTCAAGTTGACCTGGTAAAGCTTACTGGTTGACTTCTCAAGCTGAAAAAAACACTGTCTAGACATAGCTTTAGAGTGTCTGGACTGTCTAGCTGTTCGCTTGGCAGTCGCCCGCAACTAGGTTCATCACGCAAGAGTTTGGATGATAATGGTGAAAATGCGGTTGTCTAAAAGATCTTCCGCATGAGGAGGAACATAGGAACTTCCATAAGGAGCATTAGGAATTCCAGAACCAAGGGCGTTAGAGCCAGCAAGGAGCTAGAGTCATAGACGTCTTGACACTACCACAATTCCTGATTACCTGATGAATGAGACCGAATGGCGGAAAGTATACACCTCTAAGTTCTAATGATCTTGGTCCCCCCCCCCCCCCCCCCCCCGAGTTCTCAGATACGACACGGCAGTTACGATGTCGCAAAGCAGATCCACTACTGTGTTGCACACAAGGACTGAGAAACACCTGAGGGCTTCCTTTACAGCCCTGAGGTTCCCAAAGATTATGACTCCTCTCATTCCCGATCCCCCCAGAGGCCCGAAGCCTGGGTTCCTCCAAGGTTGCTCCCCAACCTTGATATGAGGCATCTGAGTACAGATGAACGTCGGGAAGAGGGGAGACTATAGACCTTCCAGATGTCAGATGTGCTTCTTCTGACAATCACAGACGATCCGACAAGCGAGAATCGTTACAGATGATACCCGAATTCTCAATGTGGAAGTCCCAGCGATTCCTGAGACATGCCTGAAGAGAAAGCATGCGGAGACACAAGACCCTGTAATTAGAGAGAGAGAGAGAGAGAGAGAGAGAGAGAGAGAGAGAGGAGGACATTCTCCCTAAGAGGCTTCTTCAAGTGGGCACCAGCTGTTCCCTGTTAGACAGTAACCCTCTAATTCCACATTGTGTACCTTCAACAATGCATAATTGCCGACACTGGAGACATAAGTTAGAAGCAACAAGTTCGTTATACTGGCCACATCACTTGAACCCAGAGCAGCCACGCTAATCATAGCTTGCTGTGACACTTCTGCTGACGACGGCTACACGAAATAGACCATGGAGGAAATATCCTCCTCCCTAAAAGACTGTTGCAGAGCACAAAAGGCGCCCTCAACAGAACCCTCTCCGAATGTCCGGATAGGGAGGCAGAAGCTTCAAAAGAAGCCCCTCCTCTTCTGCCAAAGAACGTTGTACAGTAGGGCAAAATGTTAACCTGGTATGCCAGCCTTATTGACACCGAAGAGATGAGGTGTCAGGCAGTACCGGACCTGAGGGAGTATAATCTTGTTTTAGCAATTACCGGTTCTGTTGCATTTAGCGACTCGAACATCATTGCTTCGGTAGTGTAGGCTCCTCCGGTACCTTGGATTGAGGATAAGTGAGGAAGTCTACCATCCACTTATACTCATTCTCATTGGCTGAAGGAGAACTAATATCCGATACTGGATCCTCTTCTTCAAATGAACAATCCTTGTTGGACTGGTTCGACCGAGCCGGAGGATTGTCAGACTGGTCCGACCAAGCTGGAGGATTGTCGGACTGGTCCGACCAAGCCAGAGGATTGTCGAACTGGTCTGACCGAGCCGGAACAGGAAAGAGTTGAGAAAAAAGAAGCCGAAGGAGGGAAGAAGGAAGAAGCCACGCACAGAGTAACAACCGCCAACGTTGGACAGATGGAGAAGTTCCCAATCGGACCAAAACTCAAAGGAGAATTGAAGGGGAAGTTACAAGGTACCGAACCCAAGGTAACAGAAGAAGGTAGTTACCAACTATCCTGGAGAATGGAAAAGCTGTGTAAACTATTGGTGCTGATACACTGAACGCTGGCGCAGGCGAATCGCCAATTGCCGTAGCATCCGCAAGAATCGCGGAGGACACATTGCAGTTAGGAACCCGTAAAGAATGAAATAAGGAGTTGCTGACGCCTCCGCAAACACCTGAGAAGCAACTCGACCGGATGCCTGAGAAACTACCGGATTTGCAAAAGGTGATAAGACGACGGATCTGTAAAAAGTACCCCTTCCCTTAACCCCGAAGAGAGAGAGGGGGGCACCTGAGCTCTAATATACAGGGTTGAAGCAAGAAAGCCTTGTCTGCTGAGTTAAAAGCCAAGAAAACAGGATGCGCAACAAAGACCCCGAGAGCATTCCAAAGAGCAGACCAAAAAGAAGATTGAGAAAGGCAATGGAAGAAGGCTAGAAGAAAATGGGAAAAAACGGGAAATTCCGTAGCGAATGAAGAGGCCATAGATTTCAAAGAAAATAGACTGGTTCTGTTCCCCCCGGCCCCTGATAATCTTGATAGACATTATCAAATCAGAAAATTCTTTAAGACATGATCATGAATATTGGAAAAACTCGATCGCCAGAATTACCACCATCGCAAGAAAAAAGAAATTTTAAAACCCCCAAAAGGAAAAGGAACCTTCGAAGAAGGAGTATTCAAGGAAAACAAAAATTCAGAACCAAATACGTCACAAACCAAATCTGAACGACCCTCCACGGATCTGGAAACCTTAGTTGCACAGATCACGAAGCAGAAAATAAAACCAACGATTGATCTAAATGAGAGACCTAAACATTAGCGCCCCCAACCAAACCTGAACCCAAAGAAGACCACATTCAACTACTTTTCCTGAATACTTCCTAAATTAGAATTCCTACCCTTCTGAGTGATTCCTAATTCTAAATCCACCTTAAAACTTACGCTTTTAGAGGGAAGGGGGAAATATGCTGTCAATACTGCCTGCTCCGCGCCGGGGGGGCCGGCAGATCCTACCTTCGGGGTTTGCGGTTCTCCATGGCCACCAGCACCCGTTAGGGCTGGTTCTGGAACAGGCAGGGGGGCTGAAAAAGAACGATTAGTATCTACAGCACTATTGCTACTATCCTTATCTCTAGTTTCCGTTAATTTAGTCATAAAGCTAGAAAAATAGACTAGACATACTCACCTAGTAACTTGTCCTCTATTTCTTTTTTTTTAATAATTCTGATTTACCGACCAAGACTCGCCGCCTATCTGACTGATACTACACCATATCTTCCTACATAAAATACAAACAGAATATTGATCGTGTTTGAGGGTACTCATCCTACGCTTGCAGGATGTGTAGGGCCGATGAGCGTCAGCATCTCCAGCAGAAGAAGGCTCTGTCATCGAAGATGTAAACAAAGTGGAAGCATCGGCGATAGCAGACGGCAACGTCTTGTTTGACTTATCCAAACGAGTCCAACGTACCGATCCCAAAGCCAAATTCGGGAGAGAGGTTCCAAATCCTATCAATAAAGTATCCATCCAGGAGAAAATGCGTTGAAAACAGTCCAAATCGTGATCTGATGTCCAAATTCTTAAATGGGGGTCGGGCTAAATGACCAAAAGTTCGCCTGATGTGAGACACACCC
This sequence comes from Macrobrachium rosenbergii, assembly GCA_039081455.1. NCBI lineage: Eukaryota > Metazoa > Arthropoda > Malacostraca > Decapoda > Palaemonidae > Macrobrachium > Macrobrachium rosenbergii. The sequence goes on from JANJGK010000032.1 coordinate 27,358,835, forward strand.
ACACAGCATGGCGAACAAAAAGCAATTGGGGTATCTCAGCCTCACTCGGCCGGGACTTGCAGCAGTGTTGCCAGTAGTACTTATGGTAACTCATTTTACTAGATTTTCCTGTAAGCATTGGTAACACTGACAGTTTATCGCCCACTTAATGGGTAAAAGCTATGGGGATGTAGTTCGGGCTGGTAGGTGACCAGGGCTAATTCAGGTGTTCAGGGAGTGTATAGCAATATGAAAAATTTATTTAAATTAAAAGGGTATAATTTGGAAAAACTTATTTATCGACATGGTCACTTACAATAAGGCTAATTTAGTCTTGTGTTAAATTAGTAATCTAATTGTTGAATTAAGTGAATTTAAGTTGAATGTTGTATTTAAGTTGAATGAAGTACCTAAGGTAACACAGGTTACTTTATGCTATATTATTCACCTAGGGTTAGGCTAGGTAAGGCTCGGATAGGTTGTCAGGATTTCCAAGACACCAGGGGTTCATCTAAGTCAATTTTGTGTTAAATTAGTCACCTGATTGTTGAGTTAGCTGTACTTAAGGTGAGTTAAGCACTTAGGTGTAGTAAGAATAGGTTAGACTAAGTTAGACACCTAGGGTTAGGCTAGGTTATGCCAGGCTATTCAAGTCCCCTAAGTCAGTTTTGGGTTAAATTAGTGACCTGATTATTGAGTTAGGTTAAGTTAAGGTAAATTAAGCACCTAGCGGTAGTAAGGATAAGTTAGGCTGTATTAGACACCTTGGGTTAGGTTAGCTGAGTCTAGGTTAGGAGAAGGTAATATAGGACAGATTTAATTCATTGTATTATTAACACCTAAAGTTAGTCTATGTAAAACTAAGGCCGTATTATTAACACCTTAAGATAGTGCATAGTGCCCACATGTGTGGGGCTACACACACCTACAATCAAATCTCCTTTATCCCGTGATGACTCTCCTGCGAGAGAAATCATGCGGTCGAGAGAAATTACTTCCCTCAAACACCTTTTGTGCATATATCTCCACTACCATTATTGTCACGACCTATGTACTATCACCATTGTATGTATTTGTATGCCAGCTTTTCAACCATATATGTATGATCTTCAGTAAAATGTTCTGTATCGGTTTATATGTATATCTATGTCTGCGAACAAACACAAATGCTTGAATTTAATCCCTTTCTCGACCTGTCAGAGGTCGGGAGCTACATTGTGGCTCGCACGAGCTACTGACCTGTGTGAGAGTTTCATATTAGTAGTAATCTGTCGTCTCCGTACCTTACTTGTACCTCGCCTCACACTGGTGACCCTAACTGAGCCAGCAGCAACGATCCCAATATTGTCAGCGAAAATCTCACAGCCGCCTCCATATGCGTACCATCCTTAATGCCCCACAACCCAAAGGCATAGTTCTTCAGGGAGAAAATTATTATTCGCACAACATAACCTCGGCATCACGCAGAGCAGATGCCATCCTCGAATTGCTTCCGGACGTCATCTTCGAACAGATAGCAGGATGGCTTAAAGAATTTGATGCCCCCATCACCTACGACCTATTGAATGACCAGCAAACGTCATCCTTCAGCATGCCACCCGCCCAGAGAGCCAAAAAGTTCCTCTACCATGTGGGGGCCCCGATAGGAGATGAGTGGGGGCCGTGTACAAGTAACTGTGGCGGCTAATCATGCTGCCCACCAGGGGCGGCCAACTTGAGTCATCCTTGGACATCATGAAGGAGGTGCTCCTCACAAAAATTCCCCATCAGACAGTAGCAGCCATGCCCTAAGCCTCTACCATGCCCATAGAAGAGTTCCAAGGTCGATGAAACACGTGCGGCTCACAGAGCAACAGACCTGTCACAACCAGCAGCAGCACCAAGTTGGACCGAGCAGACAACAGACGCGGAATCAGACAGCGAGACAGAAGAGCCAGCCGACCCCATATATAAAAGAAGCTTCCCCAAACAATTCAGCAAAGGGAAGCTTAAGCAGAAGAAAAAAGAACCTCCAGAGGCCATAAGTTTTGTCCACTGGAGGTTTGGAAATAAAGCCCGAAAATGTGACAGAGGCTGCCGTATCTTACTCGTACCTCGCCTCACAAGTGTAATTAACTTGACACTAATGACAATTAGTTCTATTGTAACCTAACACATTCTCAATAACATACTTAGAATTTGACACCGACCTGCTGCAGTTAATTTAGTTAATATCATGAATTTTGGACCAGTAATTAACCATATTTCAGGCCTAAATTCACATGGTTAATAGCATTAATATTGGTATTTGATAACCTCAATGATATGAGGTCTCAATTAATTTAGTTAACATTAATATTGGACCCACTTTAACCACACTTTTTTAGGGACGAAATTCATTTACCTAACTATTTCAAGGCCCATAACACCCTCCTTTTTTAATATAACTAATGAAGTAGGCTTCTGATTAATGTGAAACGGAAACCACCAGAGTCTGAGACACCAACCTAATTAAGAGAAATGGACTCATGCATCTACTCCGCATTATTGTCTTACTTTATATCGAGAAATGTCATCTCAATTTGGTGGACATGGTGAGAACGGAAATTAAGACCTGGCAACTAGGCGCAGAATGACGTGTGTCGACCATGACGTGGGGCCCGTGACGTTTACACCTGCCACGCCCCCCTTTCTGTATGGTTATCATTATATCAGTACAAGAAATTATATATATATATATATATATATATATATATATATATATATATATATATATATATATATATATATATATATATATATATATATACCTTTGATAGAGATAAGGTGTTTTTATTTTTCAATACAGGCATGCAGTCGTTAGTGGGTTGAAGTTATGGAATGAAAAAATGTTCGGTCTGGCAAAGTTTAAATTGGTCATATTATTTTATTATTCCCTGATTTCAATAACGTCACGAAAGTAATTTTAGATAAAGAGTTTAATCGTGCCATATGTGAATTGATTATTGGTGAATATGATTGTTGAGGGTGCCCACATAATATGATCATTATAAATATTTAATATGACTGAGGATTGGATGGAGGTGAAAGGATAGTAATACTTTATTAACAATAAGTGTATTGTACATAGTAGTATAGCAGCTAACATTTTAATGAATAAAGTTACAAGACTGAAGTAGAATATTGTACACATATATAAGTAAATAAATATATATTTATATTTATGTATGTACGAGTATGTATGTATGTATGTATGTATATATATATATATATATATATATATATATATATATATATATATATATATATATATATATATATATATATATATATATATATATATATATATATATATATATATATATATATATATATATATATATATTCTCTTTTTATTACCCCTCAAAACTGTTTAAAATAAAGTCTTCCTCTTCGTCGTCACTGGCGAGACTTATGATGATGGGATCCACACTGTCATGGATATTATCTAATGACCAGTACTCTCTCTCAAAGTATTCAGAGCGCCGAGCAGCATTTGCCCACACGTCCTCTGCCACACACAACTTTGCTTCATTCAATCTTGCATTGAGTTCCGATCGTGTAAAATGGTGAAGGGATGATCGAACGTACTTCTTCATGACACCCCATACTTGTTCAATAGCATTTTGCTCTGGGTGTGCTGGTGGTAGCCGCACTACTTCATGACCCCACAGGCGAATGGTATTGTCCACTGTGAATCTGGGAGGTGGTCGATTTTTCTTGCATATTTTGAGCAGTTCAGGTCGCAAAGCGTGTGGTGGGTATGTGATATTGCGCTGCTGCAACCAATTTATTAGGTCGCCTTTTTGGTACCAGTAGTTGGACAGTGGCTCTTCTCTGTAAGGTGACTGTGGTAAGGAGCGTTGTCGATGACGAGAACTGATGGCTCTTCTAATGAAGGTAGTAATTTTGTTGTCAGCCATCGCTCGAAGAGTTCGGCGTTCATGTCGCCATGGTAGTCCCCACTATTATTCTTTGCTGTATAGCAAAGGGATGAATCTTCAATAAAGCCCTTGTTGGCACCAGCTGCTACCACGACAAAGCGTTCACCATCTCCTGTCGGCTATATGTGGTAGGTGTGGATAGTTGAGTTGTGTCCACCCATTCTTTGTTGTGGCTCATCCTTGTAGTGAATCAGTCTCGTCTAAATAGACCACCGGTCTTCCTTCCTCTCGAGACTGTTTGAGAGCCCTGAGAGCACGGATCCTTTTACCTACTATGTCTAAGGGCTCTTTTCTAGCATACATTTTTCGCTGTGTCGTCTTACATCGAAATCCCATCTTGTGAAGTACTCTCCGAAACGAAGTTTCCGATGTGGGTTCAGGTAATATTCCTTCCTTCTTGAGTTCTCTTGTCAGAGTAGTAATTGTAAAGGTATCCTTTGACAAGAACTTGTGAACATATCGACGAATTGTACCGATGGTAAAAGAGTTAAACACATCTTCAGCTGGCTGTGTGGAATGAGACTGTACTGAATCTGATGAGGGCGGTGATAATGGTCATGGCGATGGAGCTCTTGATGGCGATGGAGCTAATGATAGCGCTGGCGAAGAGGGTGGTGATGGTGATGGGGATGGTGATGGTGGTGGAGTTGGTTGTCCTGCAATTGGCCGTGAATGTGTGGTGCGCCTGACCATCTGACGAACGGCATTCCTTGTCATATCCATGACATCAGCAACTCGGTCATACGGTCTGTTTGGGTAAAAAATCTATCGAACAACCTCTCTCTTTATATATATATATATATATATATATATATATATATATATATATATATATATATATATATATATATATATATATATATATATATATATATATATATAGAGAGAGAGAGAGAGAGAGAGAGAGAGAGAGAGAGAGAGAGAGAGAGAATCTGATAATGCATAATATTCAACTATACATATCCGTGATGGTACGCAATTAAACATGACAACATGATACCAACCTATCCAATCCAATCTTCAGTTTATTGTCGTCTTGTTCCCTCTTGTAGTATGTTAAGAGTTGCAACACAAAAGCATTACGACAACCATGTGGACAATGGTGAAGCATTGTAGACATGATATAAAATGTCGATAGTAGGCAGTAAGCAAGGTGTCAGTAGGAGCCCTTGTCAATGCCTGTGTCTAACAGACGTGTACCTTCCCTAGCACGATCACCTCTCTGACTGCCATCCGAGATTTTGATTTTTTGTCTTCTTTTTCGTAAGAATTACCTATTAATTAAATAATAAACACAAGTGAGGCTAAAAATGAGTTTATTCAAACATAATAACTAATCAGTATCTTTAGATTCCATCAAAGAGCAGTATAATTCACTACAACTTATATATTATTTGATAACCATTTAGAAATGGGGCCGTGGCAGGTGTAAACGTCACGGGGCCCCACGTCATGGTCGACACACGTCATTCTGCGCCTAGTTGCCAGGTCTTAATTTCCGTTCTCCCCATGCCCACCAAATTGAGATGACATTTCTCGATATAAAGTAAGACAATAATGCGGAGTAGATGCTTGAATCCATTTTTCTTACTTAGGTTGGTGTCTCAAACTCTGGCGGTTTCCGTTTCACATTAATCAGAAGCCTACTTCATTAGTTATATTAAAAAAGGAGGGTGTTATGGGCCTTGAAATTGTTAGTAGTTAACATTAATATTCGACAAAAAAAAACCTAACTGAACGCAGAAATGGTAATGTTTTGTTTCCTCGTTTACGAAAGCTTCGAATAGTGTGCAGTGTATTTTACTTGCTTTTTACTTGCTTTACAAAAGTTTAAAGTAATATTTTGCCGTCGGCTGCTGCTAAACTGTAATTTAACCTTGAGCTGTGTGCGACCCACTGGAACAGATGTGCAGTTTTCAAGGGTCAGTTACATTTTAGTTACATCCGACCGACAAAATATTACTTAAAATTTTTGTTCAGAAGATAAAATAACATAGGAAAACGTCAATTGCCATAGGCTAGCTCACCTCGGACAGCTGGCTTAGAATTGTCCTGTTATTTAATGCCTTAATTAATTTAATTAATAACTTTAATTGTTTAATAACAGGACTATTGGACTAATAACTAACCACACTTTAGGGACCAAATTCAATTAATTAATAACATTCACTTTCCCCAAAATTTCCACCTTGAATTACAGAATAATTTTTAAAAAATTAACCTTCACTCATCTTAAAATTATATTCACCAATACCTCATAATGTAATTAACACTCCCTGTTAATTATTTATCTTGCAAATGTGATTAAAAGTTAATTATTTTCTTCAGTAAATCTTTTCCAAGCCTTTGTCGGTCTGCCATCTTGGAAAATTATAATTCCATGGACTCTGGAGTTTGATTAATTATAGACTTTTCACTATAGTGCCATCTGTTGAGTGAGTTTTTAAATTAAAATAGCATTTATTAAATCTTACAATTCGTAAAATTTGTATAATTTATTATTATTATTATTATTATTATTATTATTATTATTATTATTATTATTATTATTATTATTATTATTATTATTATTCAGTCTCCCAATGTCTAACTCTATTCTAAAGTTAAGTTAAGTATACCTTAGTTTTACCAGACCACTGAGCTGATTAACAGCTCTCCTAGGGCTCTATTCTAAAGCCTTTATGCAAGAGAGAGAGAGAGAGAGAGAGAGAGAGAGAGAGACGCTCTCTGTAGAAGGCCGACATCGCTCTCTCAATCTCTCTCCCTCTCTGTAGCTCGTGCTGCATTCACATTAACTTTGAATGAAGGGTCTGATTCTCATTCACCCTTAATGAATGAATGAACGATGAATATAATTTCTTCATCCTATGATATCTTCCCTTCTTCACTCAGTACAGCTACATATAAAAATAATATTCCTCATAAGGAATGTGAAGAAGAAGGGATCACTCTGATCACTATGATCCTCACCATCAGCACCCATCACCTGGTAGGGGGAAAATCAAATCAAAAGACCAAGAATAAGCATATAGAACGAAAGATAAGAAAAGAGAGAAAAAGAAAAAAATAATCTTTTTTTGAATCGTACTATATTTATCCCATAAGAGATAGTATAAGAAGAGAGGGGAGTAGAGTGAGGATCATCAGGAGGAGGAGGACTTTTTTCTGCAACTCTCTACTACCCTATGAGCCCTTGTTGCACTCAGTAATATTAACCCCCTTTACATTGAATCTGTTGATTGGATATCAATATGGTGTTTGTTGTGACATCTTCATGGTCATCCTTATGCCACATTTTTTCTTCTTCTTTCATTTCTTTATGATAAATAAATAACAGAGATCAAATCTTCACATGTGTGAGGGAGTGACCCTCCAGGTGCGTCTTATGAGGAAGAGAAGGAGAGAGCAACCGTATTTTTGGTGTTACCGAAGAGCGCTTCTCTGTTAGAGCAATTATGCCTTTACTGAACCGAACCAAGATCTTTCAGGAAAATTAAACTTTGACCACCAATTTGAGTCAGTAAATTGACACTAGTTTCCATCCCAGCTAACATGATTTCTTTCTCATGCGTCAGCAAACCATTCCTGGTCGGCCTTTGTGGTAGCTTCTCTTTTGAAAAATCCACCTACTGAGAAAGAATGCACCTTCTTCTCTCACTCTCCTCCCTTCCTCATTTGCTCTCTCATCCATCCTACCCACCGATTTCTTTTCTGAAAATTTCAGTGCCTCCCGTCTTTAGTGTTTCATTCTACTTAGCGCTAAAATGCTGAAGAGATTTTGTGTTCTGAAAGACTTTTAGCTTGTAAATTCCATTCCCTGGCTCATTCCTTTTTGTTAATCTCATTATCGAATTGAATATGAAAGCTGTCCTATTTACTAAGGAGATATTTCGTTTTTATACTGTAATTTATATTCCCCTTCAAGGTCATGATCACGACACCTCCGAACAAATAGAGAGAGTGCCTCCGCCTGTTTAGTCGCAAGTAAAAGAAAATATGAAATGAAAATATCAAAAATAACAACCTAAAGATACCAAAGGAACGAGAAATAAGAAATAAAAAAAGTTACATGTAGAGGCAGTCACCTCAGCGAGAATAAATTCAGTTTCTGACAGGAACTAAATCCCATGAAATTATGAAAAACCGATACTAGGTCATTGGAGAGGTTGGAAATGTTAAGAAACAATACTAGAGATGGAAGGAAATAAACGACACATCAAAAACAGCTAATGCAAATGACATAACAAAAGCACAAAGCCAGGAAATTTGGAGGACTAGGATACGGCATGAATTCAGCAGTAATGGAGAAACCAAGGCATTATTATCACTAATACAAGCAAAGCTGAAATATAGCCATGGCATAATGTAATATATCCATGGGGAGGTTACACCTAAAGGCGTCACTGTAGTCCTGAGTTCCTGTCTTTCGTTGGTTCGAGCCCACGGGACGACGAACTTATTACCAACTAAAAAATTCCCCTTCGGTAACATATATGAAAATATATTATTTCCGAGGTAGAGCGAATTGGATATTAAAGGACGTTTGTAACTTAATGTTTATATAATATAATATAATATAATATATACATATATATATATATATATATATATATATATATATATATATATATATATATATATATATATTTCAGAAAACATGGCTGCTACAATTTTAAAGAACACATATATGCATTTCATAGCTTCAATGCTTTAAGATGTGATGAAAGAATTTTTGGAGTGAGATGGTACTGACAGAGCCGTCAGTTGTAAAATCTTTGTATTCAGCAAATAGTTTGATTCCTCAGCTATCTGTGTGAGAACCTCAGCAATATTGGCAGTCAGGTGATCTCTGAAGTGTTACGTATATTCGTGAGTACGTGCGTTAATTTGATCTAGATTATGCCAAAATCTGCCCTAAAAGTGAGTTTGATCATTCATTAACGTGATAGAACTGCAGTTGTCTAGACGTAGCTTTGGAGAGGATCCAGGCTTTGAAAACGGCAGATAAGGTAGAGTTTGAAATCTCTGTTTTTATGGGAGGAAATTGAACTTGTGATTTTTACCATGATTTTCTGATCATTATGTACTTTTGAACTGGTGTGGGAGATTTAATATGAATATTCATACCTCTTTTATATTATTATTTTGTTATGTTACGTTTGCCATATCTTGGTTATGCATTTTACACTTTCCATTATTGTGTTTTGCATTTCATATATTTTTGGGAGTTTTCTATCATGTTTAATTCTTTCGACAGATGTCTGTGGACTGGTTCGAATAACATGTGGTAGACTGTTTTTTTGACATGACTTTAGTTATTGATTTGGGGAGTATGTGTGAGTTTGGATATTTTCAGGCTATTAGCCATAATGAGACTCCTTTAATCAGAAGTGTTTTGCAGTTTAGAGTTTAGTTATCTGACTCGATATTTCATTTATTATGCATTTTAATCTTTGCTTTGTTTTATTCATTTCTTGTTGGTTATTTGAATAATAAACCTATTTTTGTAGAAACTATTGCGATTCTTTAAATAGTCCATTTAATTGCTTTGAGAGAATGAGTGAGGTTGGGTGGGTGAACTTCGGAAAACGATGAGAGAGAGACAGATTCGGGAGAGAGAGAGAGAGAGAGAGAGAGAGAGAGAGAGAGAGAGAGAGAGAGAGAGAGAGAGAGAGAGAGAGAGAGAGGAGGAAAAAAAATGTGTGAGTGTTATCATGGGTCGAACCTTCATACGCCTTTTTTTCCTGAAGAAAGATCGTTAGATCACGTTACGTACACTTTCAAAAAAGTGTTAATTCTGTTTCTTGTAACACACACACACATATATAATTATATATATATATATATATATATATATATATATATATATATATATATATATATATATATATATATATATATATATATATATATATATATATATATATATATATATATATATATATATATATATATATATATATATATATATAGTCATAAACTGGGTCCTTGTGGTTGAGGGAAATTTGGACAATTTATTATTATAGACTGGCCTCGGTACCAAGGGGGGTCACAGATTATGAACAAAAGGAAAACTACTGGAAATTACCTTAGAATCTTCCTTGATTTACATAAATAATGAAGGTCGCCGATTTACAATTAGAATTCTTTTACAATCAAAAGGGGTTTATTTACAGAGAATGGGGCAAGTATGTATGACCAAAAATGTAAAAATTTACAGACACATAAATCACATATGATAGATCAATACTGCAGTAATTTGCAGACACGCAATGTAAATATGAGGGGCCACAGATGCAACAATACCCGTTAAAACAAGTAACTCTGTTATGCCAAAATGCATCAATTCACAGGCAGTAATGCGTTGGAAGGTTTAACAGTGTATAACATAATTCTCATCCCTCGCTAGCAAGTGAATAAAATAAATGATCTCCATCAAATTCTTGCATTTATTCAACCAGAGAGAGTATTATCTCAGTGTTAGTCTTACCTGGAACCGTCTCATTCCAGGAGTGTTATCGACGCCGTTACTAGGATAGCCATGTTTCTGTGTTCTTGAATGCCTGAAGATTCCACCCTAACAGGGCTAATAAAATTATTGTCTAATTGGTTTACAGGTCCACTTGCATGTGGTCAGTATTCGTAAATGTGATGCATTATCCATTTCACTCAGTCATTGCTGTTGTGTACACTCCAAGTGAATTAATTTAGTGAAAGTGTCAAAATTTTCCATGGTAGTTGCTTCCATGATGTGATTGTAATTAATAAATTAATATTAAGAAATCGCTTTCACTTTGCGACCTACCATTTATTGGTTGATTTTGCATTTTTATTATTTTACAGGCTTACAAGAAGGGTATTGTAAGGTCAAGATTATTAATTGAAAATAAAGTATGCAGTCTCCTCATCGTAAACCGTAACAACAAACACACACACACACACAATCACACACACTCACACACACACACATATATATATATATATATATATATATATATATATATATATATATATATATATATATATATATATATATATATATATATATATATATATATATATATATTTGTGTGTGTGTGTCTGTGTGTGTGTATATTTAGTGAGTATGTGTGTGTCTGTGTCGTTATCAAATTAAATTAATTACGTTTTTGAATGTCGAACCCTTTTCCTCAGCCAACATCGGCCATTAGTTTGGTGGTTTCCCTCCTCAAAGCAATGGGTTTTGTGTTAGAAATATTCTAGATACCGCGAAAAATGGACTGCTGAATTTCGGCGTCAGAGAATTTCTGCACACTAGGAAGTTCAGTTTCTTTGGATGATCAAATATTTCACCGGTGAATTTCTCTGGTTACCATGATTTATCATTGGCGGTATTATAAACCATATTCATAGAAATCAACATAAAAAATGTGTATTTGCCAATAGAATTAATGTTGTGTTGCATTTTTTTTGGTGTCGTGTCTCTTTTCAGTTTAAATAAGTAAATACTGAAAGGATGAGAAGGATACAGAGGCATAACATTCATTTATATAGGTACATCCATAAATACTATGGAGCACGCGGTAAGAAACTTATGAAAATAACTGATGTTACTTCGTAGTCTTAATAACATTAAACATCGCCCCATCAATGCATGCAGAAAACTGGCAAGTATCTTGTTATAATTGCTGTTGCTCTAACACATTTAGAAGACAGTGCTGTGGACCAGCTAAGAAGACCATTTACTTTCCAAGTAATCGTCCATACAATAAAAATCATCATGTAAAAAAAAAAAATTAAAGACTACTGTAGAGTGAGGAGAATAGGAAAATAAGAAAACATTAAACATGTGCATGCGCAAAGAACGATTTCAGTTGTAATACCAAGGCAATGGTCTGTAAAGCTTTCAAGTATTATTGTAGTCTCGCGTCTGAGCACTGCATTACTATCACTCCCAAGGAAGCCATTCCACGGGTTTATGGAATGAAGCAAGCTCGTCTGGCAAGGGACTAAGCAGCGATAATTACCTCATCTATTTCTCCTCTCTTTATTGCGTATTTGCGTCCTCGGCTTTCCGTGAGAGACCACGAGTCTAATAATTTGTTGGTTCTACTAGCGATATGCATTCTACTCCATTACAACGTGATGCTTAGCTCTCGGAGTGTTGGGTAAGCCTCCATTTCGAAAATGCAGATTCCTCACGTATGTAAGTTAACAGAGGCAGTGTTGCTTATTCATCTTCACTTCTCTTTGTTTTCCGCTTATTTACCTTCCCCTGACACAGTTTCCTTTCGAGAGGGTATTTTTCTAAACCGTTCATTTCATTACACATTCTCTTTTTTCTGCTACTTTCCTTTTTCTGGTATATCAGCGTATTCCTCAGGGAGAAAGATGTTTATTGCCCTGCATCCACTATAACCTGAGAACTTGCCTTATTGTGTTTGTTTGTTTGCTTATTTTTGGCTTTATATAATCGACAACAAGTTACTAATAGTTTCGGACAGTGTAGGAAGACAGCATCTATTATACTATCATGGAAATTATTTTCAATATGCAAAGTAAAAAAAAAGAAGGCTCTTTGGAAATGTAATTGGTGAGATCAAGCATTCATATTTTACATTGCTTGATCTCAATATAAAATATGAATGGCAAAGCTCTGAAAGAAATTATTTCGCACTAATTCTGAAGGAGCAGCTGTTAAACGCGATGGAAGAAGTTTCCTAGGAAATTTGGACTGATGGAATAAGCAGACTATCATTTTGATCATAAATATCATTGCCAGGAAACCTTGGCTACCATTTGGAAAAATATTATTCACCTAAAAGATAAAGATCAGGTGACTTATATCTCTCCTGGAAATTATGGAATTTCCAGAATCTTGAAGAATTGAATCCGGCACTCAACAAGGTACTCAGTGTCTAGGGAAGTCTTCCCTTGCCTTATTATACTATACACTTCAAAATCAGTTATGGCTGACAATATATCATTTCGCTATGGGGGAATGAATGCTTGCTGTTGTGAATGGAGTGATATATCTAACATCTAATTCCTAACATACTAAGTTTATATGATTCTATAGCTCCATAGTAAGTGCTGAAAGATGAAGACAGTTCTGAAAGAAGTAGGACCAACTAGAAGTTATCAGGAATGGAACCAGTTAGTTGTAAAAGACAATTAGTGTTCAGATCAGAATTATATACGACGTGATGTTCAACTTTCCATCTGCCATAGCGAGCACCTTTTGAATGGCTGAGTCTGATAAAGACTGCTTGCAATAGTCGTTTATAAAACTACCGGAAGAAAAATCATTTTGTATATGGGTAAATTCAACCTAATCATATAAACGCATAAGCCACTCTTACAAGGACACGCGCATATAACCACATGTGGACAAAATATGGCAAAACTATTATGTAGAAAACTTACTTGATGATAATGATCAATATGTTTTAATATTAATTACTAGCGGTATTCGTCCTAATTCTGTTCAAGTTGATTATTGTAATAACACTGTCCCTGTTAATTTTTTTGTTCTTTATTATACTTCGCCCCACTAGTCCTTTTTAACCTTCGTCCTTGTCTAAACTTTTCCGTTTCCATCTACTTATTTTTGTTTATTTTATATTCGTAAAACTTATTAGTAAATTAAATTCAAAAGACATGATTTCCTACTCGAGTATATTCAGTGTCTTTGACAGATTACATTGCCTACTGATAGCATTCTGGAATCTTCTTTTCCTTTGAACACATCCTGTATGGTTATTTTGTTAACATGGGCTCCTAACCTTTTATGAATAGATTTCTCTTTACCTTGAGAAGACCCTCAAAGAAGATTACTTTTTAATTCACTTCATCCAAGATTTCTTTTTATCTTAATTTGGTTATTATAATTTCAGAAGAGGCTACCTTTCACTTTAATCTTATCCATTTTCTTTGAAAGAGGTCAGTTTTCATAAGTGAAGTCTATCGCTTTTAAAGCTATGCACTTATCTTTTGATGTTCTTTGGAACGTATTGCAACATTACTTGAAGTAACCGTAACTTCCAGGGTGACAATAACATAAAATACTTTTCTATGCCACTCACAAACTGATCTCCTGGTAAACTAAATCAGTTATGCTAAATTCTGGAATTCCGTCTAGGATCATTCATATAACTCGAACTTACTTTAAATTTATTTACATTAAGCCTGTAAAATTATCACTTAGCGAATGCAGATCAATTCCTTACGTACTAAAGAAACGTCTGATCTAAATTCATTACAGGGAAACGTTAAGACAACACAGCAGATTCTGAATAAAATATAAGGAGGCCTTTGGGACACAGATTAGAAATAATCATCGTGACAAAAAAATAAGAATGGAGGCATAAAATAGAGTTGCAGTGTTCTCCTATGCATATCTTATTCATTCTTTACGATGAATATCCGGTTTGGCCAATATAAAAAGGGTCATAGGGCTTACATGGGATTTGTTACACACATCCTTTAGTGCCTGCAAGAGAGTTCTTTACAAGAGCTTGATTCTGTTCATTATTGTACTTGAATGGTATATTATCTCTCTAAGGTTCATAAGTATTCATACCAGTTATTTAATTTCTTGTCGTGGTGATCAGTACACACACACACACACACACACACACACACACAAACACACACACACACACACACACACACACACACACACACACATATATATATATATATATATATATATATATATATATATATATATATATATATATATATATATATATATATATATATATATATATATATATATATATATATATATATATATATATATATATATATCTGAGGGCATACAACACTACTACTGTCTCCTCGCGTATCATAATGATCAGAGCATGGTCTAAGAAAGAGAAGGTCTGTTCACGCGCAGGTAGGCGGTGCTACACCTACGTCACACAGCGGATAGGGTACAGTAAGACTCGAAAGGTATTGTTGATAAACCAAAAGATTTTAATTCTAATAATGGGATTTACTCAATATTGTCAAACTTTTATTAAGAAAAATGCAATAGTTTGTTTATAAAGGTAATGGAAGGGCAATAAAAGATTTATTTCATTCATAGAATATTGAACTTTATTATGATATAACATCAAGAATATGATTAATAAACAACTTTACAGGTGAAAAGTAACATTCATGAGATAGCTTATCAATACACTTTTCTGAGAACCCTTAGTTCTATTAATTTATGTTATTAACTTTGACAATTTGCGTTTTTCACTTCGCATGTTTTTCATATTTTGGTTCAGGATACGCATTCTAAAAAAAATTCTGCATCGCACAAAAAATGTTACGACGTCCAGTGGTAGAACTACAAATTTCGTTATTTCATCTACTAAAGTCTTGACAGAATTTCTTCCTGCCCTCAGGTTTTTCTCTCCATGATAAGTTCGGAACAGCTTCTCCATAACTTTTAATTTTTCAAAAAAATTGCAAGTCGGTTGCATCAGCTTTTCTTTTTCCCTGGAAATGTAATTAATCCAGGTATTGTCACCAATCGAGTTCTCAGTGGTACTTAAAAACTGGTGTTGAGGAAATTTATGTGCAATGTATCCACCGACATAACGCAATCCCTCGTTCTCCATTGCTTTTTCAAAATCAATTGATTCATCAAAATTTGGTGTATCATCGTCAGTACTTGGTTTGTCCCTTTCGTTTACAAAGTCATCATCGTCTGAAACTGAGAACAGCATTGCAGACAAGCATAATTCCTCATCCAACGTTTTCTGGTCAAATGCTGACGAGGTTCCAGAACAATGAAATAATGTACCCTCAGATAAACTCGTATCACAATTTTCTTTTTGTGTATTATACTTGCTACCAACTAAGGCCACGTCTCTGCCTAATATGTATGCCCTTATCCGATTTTTCACTTGAATTGGAGATGGATGTTCATAGCATGCTCCCATTTGTCTTACGCAAGCAAAGAAATGCTCTAGCACATCTTGGTTTAATCTGTAAGTCATTATATATGATATGCAATATTTTTCTTTTAACATTTCATACAAATTTAGCAGTGACCTTGAAGACATAATCAGTCCTTTCTGAAATGGCAATAATCTATCATACCCACAAACTTTCATTGATTCAACAGTATTTATCATTTCCTTCAAAACAGAATTTTGTGTTTGCAACTGCACACCATAAGCATTCCGTGAGTGCTTTTTATCGTTAGGAGCCTTAGAATTAAATAAATCGAACCAAGAATCAAACAACGCAATGAATTTGCTTGTGCTAGCCCAATCTTTGCTGCTAAGTAGCCCCTTTTCTCCAAAAAAATTTAAAGATTTGGCAGTTGTTTCCGAGATTAACTGAACTGCTAATTTAACATTCATCCTCTTTGCTTTTGAAACATTAACATGATTTTCTGAAAGTTTATAGGCAGTTTTTAAATCATTACAACTTCTTTTGATAATCTCACGCACACACTCACTATTAATATTTTTATCATTTACTTTAAATCCTTTATCAAGAAAATGATTCCTCGCAAGTTTGATCAGGTGCGGTGCATCTGCAAAAATATGTATTCGTCTGTCGGAATCAGCTGGATTCGTGAAAAACGGATGATCTGTGTCTGCACCTAAGGACTTGTGCAGCTTAACATTACTGGCTTCCAGATCACTGACAATGGCAACAACGTGAAATCCTGTGGACTCTACACTCGTTATCAAACTAAATAAAATATTTTTGGTAATTTTCTGATCAAAATTATAGTAGATGATTTGTTTCCAAGAACTTACTAACCCCCTAATCATAACACACTGAACTTTACTTTTGGGTGAATAGAGAGTATCAGTTCCCTTGTCATAGGTCCACTCATAAGCAACACTCATTTCATCAAATGACAACACACAAGCGATTCATTTCTGTCATTGTCTTTGCCTTATGGCGTAGAGGCATTAGCACTGATGTTAATATTCCTGGTTCTACGTTGATCTTGGAAACCCAGCGGTGCAATGTTGAAATAGATGGATAGGGAAATTCCATTTTATTACGTAAATATCTATATGCTTTGGGGCTTAAGTATCGCAGGGCCAATGCACCACTAATATCATCTTCACACCAGTGCTTAACAGGAATCCCAGTTAAAAAGAAGCGAACTTGAGAGGGAGAAAAATACTTGCTTAAATTGCTTCTTGCAAGAGACGTAGCATTGAATTCTGCTGTAGCTATTTTTTCTTGTAAGGAAGACCGTTCTATCTCCCACTCTTTTTTTTCTTTGAGAAGAGCATCCCTCTCTGATTTGACTTCTTGTAGCTCTTGCTGCAATTTGTCTATGGTGGCAACTCGTGGTTCTTCATGCGCATTTTCTTGCAGTTCATTGACAGTAGGTGAACACTCAATGTCATGAATAAATCTTTTCATACCTCTCTTCACAGCTCTGAACTCTCGGCTTGTAGATACATTATTTCCTGTAATATTTACAACTGATATTACTACAAAGGCAAAACAAAACAAGTTTTAACTGGTGACTTACGTTCAACTGAAAACAACTTATCTCATTACCAGTATGGTCAGGCCTAATCTTATAGTTGGTAGCATCCGGTGAACGGGGCAAGGAACAATGGAAATATTGGCGAGGTATTATAAGAGGATTAACAAGGTCAACCATTTACCCTCCAAAGGAAACTTTGGTATTTTAATTCCTTACTTCAAAACAATACGAAAATCTGAACTTACCCTCTGAAGTAGGCAGATGTAGTGTTGGTATTGCATCACTGTTTAACCGTACAAGATGTCTTGGTATTGGGATTCCAAGTAATTCATATTTAAGGTTCCTTGCATAATCACTTGATTCAAAATGCAAGCTACAAATCCTCGAAGAATCCGCATTAAATTTGTCTTTTCTCTTGCACAGATGAATCCATTTCTTTCGGAGTTCATTTTTAGGAAATGTATGAAAAGTAAGATCAGTATTTCGATCTGAATTGGAGTTGCATCCATACAGTGCACAAATATTCGGCATAGTTTTGCAATGACAAAAATACACGTAAATACACAATACAACGCTCCAATCACATTGACACTTCCTTTCTCCTACAGTTCCTTGACCTGACTAGCAGGTAAATAACCCATCCGTTCGCGCTGTGACGTCATGCGCGAAGTTGGTCGAATTTTGGGCCAGTTGTGAACAGACCTTCTCTTTCTTAGACCATGGATCAGAGTACGTCGCTCCAGATTTCCAAAGAATATATCTGTAGGAACACCTTGCTTATATCTACTTAATTTCGTGGATTTTTTTACTCTTTTATATTCCTTTTTCTTGTAGTCTCGATTTTTATAATGCTTTTTTTCATACTGCCATAATAGTTTCTGAGGCTGATTGCTGCCCTTTTCTAACACTTATATGGAAGCTGAGCAGTCTAACATAAATGCATTTTGCTTTAGCTTAAGGAGGCCTCAGAGGTATACATCAGGCCTTTACACCTTTCAACAGCTGACCAATAGTGCCCGTAATTGCACAAGGCCGCTTAGATCTAACCAAGTACTGTCCTCAAAGACTCCTCCATTATTTGCAGTGATTAACTGGCTTTTGATTTATGCTTCAAGTCATTAATAAACTGTTTTGGGTCTAGATACTTTCTCTCTTTGATACATTTTTGTAACTCCATTGATGTAAGAATTTGACTAACTATATTTTTAACTTGCACCTCAGCCTCAAAACTCCTTAAATCTTCTCCTGAAATTATTGATATTGTTTGTAGGGGAGAATAAACCTGAACATCGATTTTCGACGTCGGCCTTCACTATTCCACGAATGAAACCTGCTTGGATATGTGACTGCATCAACATTTAGTAGTGTTTCAGAATAACGCAACATTGTTTCAGCGATTAATATTCGCGAAGAAGTAAAGGGTGCAAGATGGTATTACGCCACTTTTTAATACCATACATAATGTTTTCTTCATATACCTGGTTTTATTTTCACCCTTTTACTCTACAGATTCTCCTGAAGGTTGAAGCCGACTAAGATCTCTATAATAATGTCAGCGGAGTAAAACACAATCAACGGAATTAAAAGGAACGAATCAGAAGAACACAGACATACACACAGACATATATATAAATATATATATATATATATATATATATATATATATATATATATATATATATATATATATATATATATATATATATATATATATATATATATATATATATATATATATATATATATATATATATATATATATATATATATATATGACTATGTACGTGTGCGTGGCATCATTCCGATATTCGGTAGAGTGAGCAACTGAATTTAGGCGATCTGTGTTTTATTCAGTTAAAGCTGTTCCGCTGTTTTTACAGGGCCGTAGTTTCTATTACAGTTTAATCAGAAATTCCATGGGTGAATAACTCTGGCCATAACTACACTCGTTTCACTTTCAGGGTTTTACAGGAATACCGACGCTTTTGAAACAACTCTATTAATATAAAACAAATTACCGCAGATCAGAATTCGAATTAAAAATAATTTTTCATATTTTAAATTTAAATGTTTTATTTTTTAATTAAATTAAAAGAAGTTTACGTTAAGTACGGAAATTTAATTGCAGTATTGAGATGGTTTTAAGCGCCTTCCCTTCAACTTTCGAATTCAAGGGAGTCCTTTATACATTATACATTACGTCCGCCGTCATAAACGAATTAGAGTGGGAAAAATTTCTCAGAATTATGATAACTACCAGATCAACTATTTTCTATGATAATTACGTTAATTATTGGAGCATTTTTCTCTATCTCTTATATATGTAAGAATATATATATATATATATATATATATATATATATATATATATATATATATATATATATATATATATATATATATATATATATATATATATATATATATATATATATACATACACACACACACACACACACACACACACACACACACACGCACATATATATATATATATATATATATATATATATATATATATATATATATATATATATATATATATATATATATATATATATATATATATATATATATATATATATATATATAGTCATAGTCTGGGTCCCTGCAGTGGTGGGAAATTTGGTCAATTTATTATCATACACTGCCTTCGGTACAAAGGGGGTGTCACCGATTATGAACAAAAGGAAAACTACTGGATCTTACCTTTGAATCCTCCTTGATTTACGTAAATAATGAAGGTCGCCAATTTGGAATTAGAATTCTCTTACAATCAAAAGGGGTTTATTTACAGAGAATGGGGCAAGTATGTGAGGCCAAAATGGTAACAATTTACAGACACATAAATCACATATGATAGATCAATAATGCAGTAATTTACAGACACGCAATGTAAACTTGAGGGGCCACAGATACAACAATCCTTGTTAAAACAAGTAACTCTGTTATGCCAAAATGCATCAATTCACAGGCAGTAATAAATTGGAAGGGGTAAATTCCAGGATAATGGACATTAGTTAATCAAGATGATTTCTGTGTGGGCAACGGATTCTTGTGATCAGGCTGCGACCAGTAATGGTTGCAAAATTTGGATGGCAGTCAGTAAAGGGTATCTTGGCATAGATTTGTGAACTGGGCATGTTATCTCATCTCCTGGAAGAGAATTCCGGAGTTAGTACAAACACGGTGAGAGCAAATGAAACCTCCCTTGTTACTAAACAAAGCCCAATGAACAATCTTACCTTAATTGCAAGTTATGAGGATGCTGAACAAATGCACTTTAAAGGATGAATGGGGATGATGTGGCTTACACAAAGGGAACACCTGAGTAGCAAGGAAAATGTGAAAATCTTGGAGATGCACTAAGAAAGGATTAAATAGAAGGAAAAGGGGAAAAGTGGGTACTGGCGCAGACTAACTGTCAGACTTTACCTTAGACATATATGTGAGCTCGGAATATATCGTCAGCCGCCATCTGCGTTGTCGTTGCCCAGCACCCAGAGAACAGGGGAGGAATCGTGTGACTCTTAGCCTGGCCAGGCAGTCTCTGCGCCTTGTTTTTCAAGACGGTGCCAGCTTGGTGCATCTTTGCCCCTCCAGGTAACTGAAAGAATAGTCTGGCGCCAGTCAAGAAGTCATGGGAAAAATGGTCTTAAAGATTAGGTGGTTACAGCTGAAGATCTTAGCTCCCCTGTGCATGGCGTGCGCCCTACTCTCTCTATAACCTCTCTGATCTGAAGCCACAAACACTACCCCACAGTGGGGGGGGAAATCTAGCTGTGTTCTTGTAGTAGGGGGGTTGAAGGTGAGGGAATTCTATTGTTTAGTAGACCTGGGCATTTCTGGCCTAGAGAATAGAATGTAGGGGACTCCTCTTCGTTCAAAATATGGGAACTAACCTGGGATTTTCGCCGATTTCTCGGCCTACAATTCAATTGAAAGATGGATTTATTTCTTGAATGATTTAGTTTCTAGCTGCGTAGTGAGGGAGGAATGGAAATTCGTGACTATATATATATATATATATATATATATATATATATATATATATATATATATATATATATATATATATATATATATATATATGCACATACACATATAAAGTGCAAATGCATGTGTGAGAGAGGGAGACAGGGAGGTAGTTAGAGGGGTATAAGAAATTTTTACTATATCAAAAACTATTTTCCATAAGGGAACAAACTCACACGGAACAGGAAGGAATCTAATTGAAATTGAAGCGCATTTGTGGAACTAGGGTCAGCGCAGAATTACGGGGGGTGGGTGGACGTGGAAGGAAAATGATCATCATCCCGTCATGAGGTCAAACTTTGGAATTTCGCATCTCAACGGTTTTTTATACCTTCCCCACAAATAATTTAGAGTTGTCACTTGTAAATTTTACCTCTGACCTGTTAAGGTCACTGACGAACACCTAATGATAGTTTTCCTGTGGAAATCTGGCATGAAATAGTAACGTCTCAATGATACTGGTGCCCTTTTGAAATATATCTGAGGATCATTTTAAAGCAATAGAAAAATATCAAATAACATGAAATGAAAACTAGGAATAGGCTAAATACGAAAAGAAATTAAATGTACGGTAATATTCAGAACAGGAAAGATGAAATAACGAGGAAATCGGCAAGATGAAAAGGAGAGGACACAACGCTAAGGTCTACCTCACCATTTCAGCCAAAGTTTTGTTTGAAAAAAGTTTGAGTTTTGTTTGAATCTATTTAGTGCTGGTCACTCTAATATTTATCGTTCTATCTAATATTCACAAGAGGTTTAGAATAACTTTCCTCAATTGTAGGAAAGGAGAGTAAAACATTTTTAACAATATTCAAACAAACATTCACACATCCGCATACACACATATGTAAAGTACCTTGCTCTGATCCCCTGTAAGTAACGGTGAAGAAACAAAAGAGATAAAACTGTACATAAGAAAATACAGTTATGGTAGTGACGTCAAGTACCCTGAAGTAGCATTCCAGCCTATCTCAGATGCATGAGTGACGGTCCTTAAATAGTGATTCCATATACCAGAATTTAACGATTTACTTGCAAATCGAGAATGCCTAAATGATTTCCCGTAAAGTTTAACATTCTTTAATCGAAAGAAGGAAGTTACAGTGCTGAAATGAGAAATGAAGACAATGTCTCCGTTAAGATCCTTCAATATGCTTTTAAGAGATAAGCGTCTATGACAAAAGTATGTTGAATTATGACCTCAAAGTTTTCTTCTGTATGACGAAATAAAAAAAAAAGTATAAAACGAAACAGCGTAAAGGATGCAGGCCAGAGATTAACTCTTTTGAAGATGAATTTCAATCCGCTTTGAGGACACCGAAATATGATTGAGAGAAAAAAATATTTATAGATACAAACTCAAGTGAAGCAATACTTTTTCGCTTAAAATAGCACTGCGAAAAAGAACATTATGAAGCACTCACACAGACATACACACACACATAAACACATAATTATATATATATATATATATATATATATATATATATATATATATATATATATATATATATATATATATATATATATATATATATGTGTGTGTGTGTGTGTGTGTGTGTGTGTGTGTGTGTGTGTGTGTGTGTGTTTGTGTGGACTTAAAATAGTAATTGCTGCAAAATTTTAGCATTGCAATAAGTTTGAAAAGTCACTATTTCGTTACTCCAACTTTATTGTTTCATTTTGTTTCAGAACAACTGGTAAAGGGCGTAACAAACCATAAGATATTCTGTTATTCCTTTCTGTCCACGTTTTTTTCAATTATTAAGAACCAAGGCGTTAGGAAAGTCTGAGGTATGAAGTGGATACCGGAAATGAACCTTTACCCGGTGTGAGATTTGACCAGAATCAAGCAATAGTCTTCACCGAGCTTAAAACTACTCAGATACCGCGTAGAGAAGCAATATATAAGAAGAGACGGAAAAACGAAGGATATCTGCTGGAAGAAGAACACTGAACAGGCTCATATTTACATACCAGACATCCACGGCTGAAATAAACAAAATGACAGTGGAAATATTTTTATCGAGTTTCAGTACAGATTTATTATGCGCTTTAAGGTTCAAAATCACTACAAACGTACGCATGCACAAAGAATAAAAGTAAATCTTTTTATGGGTTGCACCCTCTTTCTCTCTCTCTCTTAATATTGTAAGTCATATTTAATTGGAATTATGTTCGCCTCCATCATTAATACTATTGAATATATAAAAAATAATATTGACTATATATATATATATATATATATATATATATATATATATATATATATATATATATATATATATATATATATATATATATATGTGTGTGTGTGTGTGTGTGTGTGTGTGTGTATGTGTGTGCGTGTGCGTGTGTGTCTGTCTGTATGTGTATATACGTTTTTATGAGTCTGTATGAAAAGTACAGAGATATTCTCAGAATATTTCCATTGTATTATACTTAATTTCCTGTGATTCACAGATTTGTTCAAGAGCGCACGCACAAACATATAGTCTATATATATACAGTAGTTGTGTCTGTGTTTCATGACATGTCAGTCAAATTATGAGCGATAATTTTCTTGGACATTTTGGAACATTCCCGAGTGACGTAGGAACTATCATAAATCCTTAAACAACACTGAAATGGATGTTATTCAGTTCACAATGGTAATCTATTTTATTTTTTTTTTTTTTTTAACCTTGGCATGAGTGTTCAGTCAGGCCGTATTTCTTTTAAACTTGGCAGTGCACACACCACAACAACATTGGGCATAAGGAGCAAAATTTTCGGATGCCGTAATATGTATTTCATCCGGTGTCTTGTCTTCAAGGGCCATTTGCGCTGATCCACAAGTTGTAATCAAGATCCGCACCATGCTAAGCCTCATACTGCATAATGACCTCCACTCAAGGTACAGTGAGGCTCTATTGGGAAAGTCCTAAAAGGGGGAAATATAGGGCTTACGTATTTGTGGTTAGCAGCTAGAATTCCTATGACTCAGACTTACTATTTCTTGAAGATAATGAATAAAATATATAAAAATTGCCTGTTTTGAGTTATGTCTTTCACTCCGTGTTTAAGAAATTCTGTTTCTCCTGCTCAGCTTTTCTTGCAATGACTTCATGTGAGTTCTCCAGTAGTGTAAGTAAATGGAATGCCATCAGACTTGCTAGATAACTCCGACGACGACCAAGAATTTAGTCTCGGGCCCCAATCGCCCCAAAAAAGTAACCCTCATTATATCCTACGATCTCAAAATGTACCTTTTGGATCCCCCAACTGACATTTAAGGTATCTTGATTTATATGAAAAGACTAAAGTTATAGATTCAAATATTACTTCACATATTAAACAAGAAAATCATTTCCAGTTTTTATTTGCAGATCAAACTCTTTGTAGGTATTATCTATTTTTCAGCTCCTGTGCTCCTTGAACACAATGAACTGATTCTTCAGACCTTTGTTCATGACTTTGGTCAAAGACTGCACAATACATTTCAGGAAGCTCCTTTAAGGATATCTCCCTCTATGTTCTTTTTTATAGCTAATGACATTAAGGTATCTATGATCACAAATCAGTCTTTTACTACTTTCCCAGGAATATCCTTATGGATGCAGTATACACCGCAGAAGGTTGATTTTACTTTAAAGGAATCTGATGCTAAATAAAGTGTGCTTGTTTGGATTTCTGTTTCCATTTTCGCAGAAGCTAATCACCTCGCTAATAATTATTCTCTGAACTATAAGCGGAAAAAGCTATAACAAATGTTAATGACAAGATCTGAAAAAGCTGATTTCCTACTACCATTTACTACTCTATTGTTTGCTCGTCTTTCAGTCCCAACTTTCTCTTCTTTACAGCACCGAATAGTAGATAGCCAGATGCAGTAGGTGAGAGAGAGAGAGAGAGAGAGAGAGAGAGAGAGAGAGAGAGAGAGAGAGAGAGAGAGAGAGAGGAGTAGGAGTGGAAGTGGGAGTACCATGTAAGAAATAGCGTAAAAACTTCTTAATCTTCCATTAAAACTAATGACCACGGACTGAGAGAAAAGTGTTAATTAAATACATAATGAATTCAATAATCTTTTTCCTAGAAGTTGCAAGTGGCTAACAATATACTGAACATGTGCCCATCACATTATTTCTTTGGTATTATTTTTACTTTCAGTGCTAAGTATGTCGTTCAAGAGAGAGAGAGAGAAAGGAGTGTGTCGATCTACACTTCTCACGACATCCAGTTCCTTATTTCGCAGAAAAGCCAAATAACAACGAAGCAACGTTCCATCCGGGTCGTCCTTTCTTATCATAATCTCATGAATCTAAAAAAAACATTAAAATTCGGGAATAAATAAACGCTGAAAATTTCCTTTCGTTTCTCCGGCTTCGTCTAATTTCTTGTGAGCGAATAACTTTAGTGCACTAATTACACGGCCATGTGTTTAAGATATTTCATGTGACAGCACGAAAACGGTTATTAATATGTTTAGGGGTCGGGTGGGTTGAGTCAGGAGAGGGACCAGCCTCCAGGGTGAGAAATAATTAATGTCATGAATTCTCTTGGAAAGAAGAGGTCGTGCTGCTCTTTCTCTAACGCTGGAGGTAGTAAAAAATAATCGAAGCTTTTATTGCGCATGTGTTATACTTAAATGTGTGTGTGTGCATATACACACACACATATACAGTATATATATATATATAATATTATATATATATATATATATATATATATATATATATATAATATATTATATATATATATATATATATATATATATATATATATATATATATATATATATATATATATATATATATATATATATATATATATATATATATATATATATATATATATATATATATATATATATATATATATATATATATATATATATATATATATATATATATATATATATATATATATATATATATATATATATATATATATATATATATATATATATATATATATATATATATATATATATATATATATATCTATATATATATGTATATATATATATATGTATATGTATATATATATATATATATTATATATATATATATATATATATATATATATATATATATATATATATATATATATATATATATATATATATATATATATATATATATATATATATATATATATATATATATATATATATATATATATATATATATATATATATATATATATATATATATATATATATATATATGAAAATAAGAAGGCCCATAAAACACTATTTAGACGTTGAAACCATATATTTCGGGCACTTGTTTCTGTGCCCCTGTTCACTGGTAGAATATGGACAGGTGGAAAGTTACAATGGTATATATACAAAAACATGAAGGTGTGGCCTTAGGCCTCCGATGTTAAGGAGGTGGCGTTTCTTAAGAAGGAGGAGATTGACCAAATTCCCTAGTGGTTTTTGGCCTCATTAGCTCCCGTTTGGCGATGGATCTGGCGGTCGCGTTTCTTGGGTCATCTTCTTCAAAAGGGGTGCGAGGATTAAGGTGTCAATGGCGTCCGATTTCCAATGTCCTCCTGACAGGTTCATATTGTTGGTTTGATTGATGATAGCAGATTCCAGCATCTTTCTTTTGTACGGACAGCTACTCTTGAAAACCAACTCCGCCCCACTCCAATTAATGACATGCCCTGTATTTCTAATATGTAGGAAAATTCCCGAACTCTCCGAAGCGTAACGTACTGATCTTTTGTGCTCTGTTATTCTTTGCGAGAGCGATCTACCTGTCTCGCCTACATAAATGTCATGACAATTACTACACGGTATCTTGTAAACTCGGGCTTCTTCCCTTTTGTTATTTAAGTATACGTTAACGAGCGAACTCCCGATGGATTTGGGATAATGGAAAATGAAAGGATTATTAGAACTGAGTTGCTCGGTGGCCTTTTGGATGTTTTCATCGTATGGAAGCTTTATTTTGTTGTTGAAATCTATTTGTCTGTTGTGAGTGGGACCTCTGTAGTATATTTTATTTGCTTTATTAATAGCCCTCTCGATAATGTGTGGTGGATAGAGCAGTTGCGTTAGGTGTTGGCGGATCGTGTTAAATTCTTGATCCAGGTACTCATTTGAACATATCCTAAGTCCTCTGAGGAATAGGTTGCACCCTACCATGATTTTTACGGAGACGTCGTGGTAGCTTAAGAAATGAATGTAGGAGACAGCGAAGGTGGGTTTTCTATATACTGTAAATGCATACCTGTTCTGTTTTCTTATGATCAGTACATCTAGGAACGGCAGTTTTCCGTCCTTTTCCCATTCTGTTTTAAATTTTATGGTCGGAACTAGCGAATTTAGCCTATTAAAAAATTCCTTAAAATCCCCCCAGCTATTGTCCCAGAAAGTAAAGATATCATCTACGTATCTAAGCCAGATCATGTTATGGGGTTTGATAGACGACAAAAGTTCTGTTTCGAAATATTCCATGTACAAGTTTGCTAGAAGGGGTGATAGGGGACTTCCCATGCTACAGCCAAATTTTTGTTTGTAAAAATTACCATTGAAAGAAAACACGTTGTTAGTTACACAGAGGTTGATAAGTTGTAAAGTTTTATCTATGCCAAGAGGAAAATGGTCTTCATATGGTTGTAACTTCCTCTCTAAGAAAAACAACACGTCGGCAATCGGGACTTTAGTAAATAATGAATCGACGTCTAGACTGAGCAGTTTGAAGTTGTTTGAGGGGATGTTTAAACTATTAAATTTTTGTATGAAATCTTCTGCATGTTTGACGTGGGAGGATGAGAAGGTTCCTAGAAAGGGTGATAACAAGTCTGCGAGCCATTTTGATAATTTGTACATGAAAGAGCCCCTGCTAGATATTATGGTGCGTAAAGGAATCCCATCTTTATGTGTTTTCGGGAGGCCGTAAAAATAGGGGAGAGAGGGGTTGATTACCTTGAATGTCTCTAGTAATTCTATGTCTTTTTTATTGCCCCCTATGGTTCTAACTGATTTGTTAAACTGAGCAGCAATATTTGTTGTGGGATCTTTCGGTACGAACGGCTAGTACATGGGTTACACAAGAGGAAGAATCAGAGAAATTTTCTACAAGAATGCCTACAGGAACAAGTTTCTCCCAAAATGTACGGTTTCACGCGTTGGACATCGGCGTCAGACCCATTTCCGGACTCCATCCGCACATTCCTCCAAGACAGAATACAAGCCACACACCAAGACATCTATGTGATTAGAAGAAAAATAAGTGAGCTAGCCACGTCACTTC
Source organism: Macrobrachium rosenbergii (assembly GCA_039081455.1). Classification (NCBI taxonomy): domain Eukaryota; kingdom Metazoa; phylum Arthropoda; class Malacostraca; order Decapoda; family Palaemonidae; genus Macrobrachium; species Macrobrachium rosenbergii. Next base: position 27,387,505 of record JANJGK010000032.1, read on the forward strand.
GCCTCATGTGCAGGGATGATGGTATGTACAGATATCTTTCATATTTTGTGCTATCAGATGCTATTGAAAACAGTGAGTCCCACTCCAGAAATTTGTGCTACAAATTAAAAAGACTGATTAGGAACAGCGTATGGAATAATCTTGGCCTTCCCAATAATGCGCTGAATCTCTCTAACCATCCCCTCACTGCAGAAGAACAGACCGTTTTAAATCTTGGAGTTTCATTCGCTCTAAAACCTGGTCCCGAGAGTAATCTTAATTTCCTAGTTGCTTTTGATAAACATTTTGCAAAAAACAACTATGACAAGAAAGAGGCATGTCTCAAAGGCATTTTGCTAAATGTCTTGGAGCAAAATAACAAAAAAAATTCGCTCCCGAAAAGATTCCAAAATGCATTAGTTAGCTTAAGAAAAAGGGGGGATATCATCATCACAAAATCTGACAAAGACGGGAAAATAGTTCTGTTAGACAAGGAGACATACATCAATAAAGTTCAAGAACTTCTAAACGATGCGGAGACCTACGACAAATTAACGAAAGATCCCACAACAAATATTGCTGCTCAGTTTAACAAATCAGTTAGAACCATAGGGGGCAATAAAAAAGACATAGAATTACTAGAGACATTCAAGGTAATCAACCCCTCTCTCCCCTATTTTTACGGCCTCCCGAAAACACATAAAGATGGGATTCCTTTACGCCCCATAATATCTAGCAGGGGCTCTTTCATGTACAAATTATCAAAATGGCTCGCAGACTTGTTATCACCCTTTCTAGGAACCTTCTCATCCTCCCACGTCAAACATGCAGAAGATTTCATACAAAAATTTAATAGTTTAAACATCCCCTCAAACAACATCAAACTGCTCAGTCTAGACGTCGATTCATTATTTACTAAAGTCCCGATTGCCGACGTGTTGTTTTTCTTAGAGAGGAAGTTACAACCATATGAAGACCATTTTCCTCTTGGCATAGATAAAACTTTACAACTTATCAACCTCTGTGTAACTAACAACGTGTTTTCTTTCAATGGTAATTTTTACAAACAAAAATTTGGCTGTAGCATGGGAAGTCCCCTATCACCCCTTCTAGCAAACTTGTACATGGAATATTTCGAAACAGAACTTTTGTCGTCTATCAAACCCCATAACATGATCTGGCTTAGATACGTAGATGATATCTTTACTTTCTGGGACAATAGCTGGGGGGATTTTAAGGAATTTTTTAATAGGCTAAATTCGCTAGTTCCGACCATAAAATTTAAAACAGAATGGGAAAAGGACGGAAAACTGCCGTTCCTAGATGTACTGATCATAAGAAAACAGAACAGGTATGCATTTACAGTATATAGAAAACCCACCTTCGCTGTCTCCTACATTCATTTCTTAAGCTACCACGACGTCTCCGTAAAAATCATGGTAGGGTGCAACCTATTCCTCAGAGGACTTAGGATATGTTCAAATGAGTACCTGGATCAAGAATTTAACACGATCCGCCA